>NC_069405.1:40538978-40645107 GCF_026875155.1 Cherax quadricarinatus | reverse complement strand
GTGACATCGTTGTGTAAATATATCACAAGAGTGATTCTTTAACTGATCCCAACGATTCCAAGTGTCTCAACTATTTTACTATAGAGACAAGATTGCCTGCACACAGTCTAAACTTAATGGGTAATAATTAATGGGTAATATCCTGTCCGTAAGATGCATCAATCATTACGTATTGACGCCTTTCAGAAGAGGAAGACTCAATTATGTTTAAAATAAAAGCACTTAATGGATTCTCTTCAGGAAATCCTGATAAAGTAACTGGTGAGTGGACCGTAAAGACGCCACTGATGGCTGGGTCTGGTAACCCAGAACTAACTTTGACGTTGACAATAGTATCAAACTCTTAATTTTGTTTATGCCACAGTGTGGCCTTGTATCTCAGCGTAGTAGCAACATATATCGAAAATATTGTGAGTGGATTGTGTATGAGTAATTACATCCAAATAACATCAGTCTGAATGAGGATAAAATACAACACTTTACCTCCCGATGATCCATCTTGACCACCAACCTTCCTACCTTCTTTTATACTTTTTTTTTTATCTTGGGAGGGAGGGTTGCATTGCTTTGCAATATTTTGTTTTGTCATGCATTTTATTATGTAATATGTTACATCATATTCTGCGGCAGCGGCAGCAGAGGCAGCAAGCTCTGTTATTTTTCTCACCTGCAGAGCCCACCAACGCTTCAATGATGGCCAAATTGCAATCATAACTGCACTAACGTACGTAGAACCCAGCATGACCCAAGATAATCAACAGTGATACCTACAAACCGAAAAATTACCGAGTGAAGCGAAGACTGGCCGTCAAACTCCAAGCACAACCCCGCTGCCAGACGACTACTTACTCCAAGCTCTTAACTATCCTAGTTTCTTCATCTAACCACAGGAACTCCTGTACTACTATGAGACCAACTACTAGAAGAAACAGCACTAAGAACAGCAAGGTAGCGCCTAGAAATCGACTATTCCATACCACGACCCAGCAGGACGCCGGTGCATCATCCACCTCCCTTACAACCCAGAGCGACGCATCAACAACAACAAACATGGCAGACTCACCCACCAACCCAGGCGACTCCACAACAACAACACCAACTGTGACTGACTCCCTCTCTACCTCTACTGCCTTCATAGGATTTAACCCAGCTGATATGCTCTCAGGTATGACTAATGATCCTGACACTCTAAAGCACAACATCACCACCCTAACGGCGGATAACTTGAATCTTCGTTCTGAAAATACGTCTCTTCGTGCAACAATAACAAACCATGAATCTAAGTTACTTCACCTTGAGAACAAGATCAACAACCTTGAACAACAGTTTAACATCAACTGGCATGACTGATTTTGGCAAGACCTTACAATCAGTCATAGCCAGCCACACAGATCAAATAACTTCCCTAAACACGAAGATTGATAATGCCGTCAAGGAGTGGAAAATAAACATGGATACCCAATTGAACAATTATTTTGCTAACCAAGATGACAAGGCAGAGCAAGACAAGTTATCTGATGCAGTAGTAATTAACACTTCACTCTTTCCCAGCGAATTAAACCATTCCAACTGCAAAGCTACAACTCTCCAGATCATACGTGACCACCTACATGTTAATGTACCAGTGTCGGAAATAAAAGAATCGCGGTTACTAGGGAACCAAAGTAGAAAAAGTGTTATGCTCAGATTTCACACACAAGACAGGAAAAAAGATCTAATAATTTCATCTATTAAAGCAAAAAAAGATATATACATAAATGAGTCTCACAAAAAAACGACAGAACTTCCTGTACAGAGTGAGAGAACTAAAACGTGAGAATAATGATAAAATTCACCAGTGCTTTGTACGTGATGGACAAATTCTAGTAAGAAAAACAAATATAGGCCGTGTGTACTATATTACAAATGAAAATGAACTAGCAAACTTCCTTCATGATGCAAACATTACAGAGTCTGACTGATATTAGTGACCAAATCCTTACTACGTTAGTGTATGTTACTATGTCATTATTGAATTAATCTATACTATCACCTCCTAGATAGTATTTACTACCTCACTATCCCAGGTGTCCCACACAGTTCTTTGTGTGACCCAATTTGTGTTATCTTCCCAGATTCCCAATTCACAATTTATTTTTTGTTAATTGGATACTTACTCTTTAATAATATCTGTATTACCTTTTTCTTTCCTACTTAAACACTGTTAAAATTCTCTTATAATCATACCTAATTTTCCCTTTTCTCCCAAACTACAAATAACAAACTAGTGTATGTTCCTATTGCACTTCTGTGCAATAGGAACATACACTAGTTTGAGCCATCCCTCACTAGCTAGTTTCAACTACCTCAAATAATATTCCTATAGTGATATTAATTGCTCAAACTTTATGCTATAAGGCAATTCCTACTCTCAGATTATTTTCATACCTTAGTGACTATGTTGTGTGTGCAATTAGTGTATATTTCAATTACATTATTGTTCAAGGCTCCAAACTATCTTTTGCTAGCTACTACCAACTACCTCATATTAGTTTTTACTTTTTAGAGTACAATAAATTGCTCAACTTATTATATATATCACTTCAGATCTTACTCCCAAATCAATATCATATCTTAGTTACTATCTGCCAATTTAACTTTGTTTACCATTATTTAATTTAGTCCCAATATCTTTTCTCCTTTATTTTAGCTTTAATATAACTTTACATAACCTTTACATAAAAATATTACAGTCCTGCAGAATGTGAAAATTAGGCGACTGGACGGGACTCTGTAATTAGATGGAAACAGGATATTACCACAGCTGAGTGATGTCTGTATTTATGTTGAAATTCTGGCCAGTATTTTCTTCATATTTTAGGCAGGGAGTTTTGTGTATGACACGCCAAGTAATCTCCAGATTAATTGGTGAGTGCTATTAAGAGAAATTCTCCTTCAATGTATATGTACTTATTTATTAAAATTAACATACAGTCCACATATTTACATCAATGTTTTACCAGAATTCCTGGTGATGTATATTTCATTTGAAATTAATATAGGTCCAGAGTGACTTGTGGTGATAGAGATTGTAGTAGGTATCAAAGGGGGCCATTTTTGCGACCTAGGTGTCCTAAAATTCCTACATGCCTCTGTAACTTTGATAAAGAATAATTATCTTTGTTACCATCTACCACCTAGCCTTCCATTAACCTGTACTCTCACAGATGCTCCTTGATACAATGTTTTCGCCCAAGATATAATTTCCCTCCCAAATCCCTGCCAACGCATGAACCTCCATAACGCATTTCTCTCTACGCTATTGTAAGCCGCTCTCCAATCCAATGCCAAAACACCCCCACCCCCCAACTCCCCCCTCTGCTCTATAAAACTTCTAATAACTCCGTGCCCTTCATACATTGACATACCCGGTACCCCATATTGTCCTCTGTCAATTACTTTACCTGTCACCTTTTTTATTTCTATTCGCCTAATATCCTTGCAAATAACTTATAATCGCCACACATAAGTGATATTGCTCGGAAATCCTTTTACCGTAGTCTGTCCACCTTTCGGAACTAATACCACGACAGCAGGCTTTGCTGCTCACACCCATTTCCCCATCATCCTTCATTACATTGAATAACCTAACTAAAAACTCTCTCAATACTTCCCAATTTCCTAACGTAAAAAATCATTAGGCAACCCATCTACACCCCGGCGCCTTACCTAAACTTGCACCAGACAAAGCGTGCGAAATCTCACTTTCCGTGATCGGCTCTTCTAATGTTACCCTATCTGTACCATCAATCTCACATTGCGCAAAACCTCCCATTTCCTTTAAAGCCGCGTCTCGAATACCTACATTTTGTGTATATGACCTAAACCATGCATCTAGATATCCATTCATACCCTCAGTCGTCACTAATACCTGCCCCTCCCTATACCCTTCCATCGCCACATGAACTGTTAATCCCATCATCTCCGTCGCCACTCTTCTCTTACGCTCTCGCCTCAACACGCATGCCGAAGGCCTATCACCCCATAACACCTCTTCCAGCCCACCCAAAACTCGTGCGCCAACAAATCTTTCATTTTGCAAATCCCTAATATGCTCCTTTAATCCCTCAATATCGTCCACCGGATAACTAACACTCCCACGCTCGTAGCAAGCTCTCAACTGCCCCTCAAGATAAGATTTGTACCCATACTTCAACCTGGTATATTCCCTCCCACTACGAATATAAATTCCCTAATACGAGATTTTGCCACAGAGTCCCACCAACTAACCAAGATCACTATTCCCAGGCGCCTCCACCACCAACTCCTCCCACAATTGAACAAATGACTGTCGAGGCTCTTCTTCCTGCAACAACTTTACATTCAACTTCCAATACCCCTTACGCCTTCTTGGCAACCCCTCCCAACCAATATCCACCAAAACACCCCTTTGATCAGAAAATACCAGGTCCATTACCCTCACACTATGTGTTACGACTGTCTTGGGCACGTACAATCGATCAAGCCTAGCAGCATACCCACGCTTAATGTGTGCTCCACCACCCCGCCTCCCCAAACATCAATCAATCCTACCCCGGATAACAATTCTCCCAATATTCTCAAACAAGGCCCTGCCCCCCTTGGTTCAACATCCTTACTCCTTATCACACAGTTCCAATCACCTCCTATCACAGCGACCCCCGGCAATCCATGCAAATAATATACCAGAACGTCCCTCACGAATTTATTCTTTACCCGTACATCTCCCTCTGCCGGGCCATACACACACACCAACGTCATCTGTACCTGACCCCATAACCCATCCACACGAATCACCCTCCCCTCCCCCCCTTCACAATGCCTGACAACCAACGGGCTAGTTTCTTTCACCAAAATGGCCACACCTTTCAATCCGACTGCATGCTCAACATACACATTATATCCATCCACCCTCAACTCATAACCCGGTCTATAATTGTGCTTCTGCAAGAACACTACGTCAATATCATGACGCACCAAATATTCCCTAATCCACTCACACTTTCTCTGCATCCTCAAACCATTGATGTTCAATGTCAAGCACTTAAAACCGACAAAGGGGGTTCCCCTCTTGACACTACCGACTTATCACCTAATCGTTTCATTACACCCTTTTCCCTCCCCCCACTTTCTCGGCACACTTACCCAACCCCTGCCCCTGAGTGCCACTTGAACCTCTCGGCATGGTATCCGCCCATGTTTTCTTCCCAGGCCTTTGTGCGGGCGTAAGCACGTCGTCGGAATCAGAAAGCACTGCTGGGCGCTTTCGCGTTGTACCCTCGGCCTTCATCAAGTCATCCAGTTCTCACCAACAGGGCATCTTATCGCACACTTCAGACCGAGCTGGCATCACCACACCCTCCTCAACCGCAGACCCAAGATCCAGGTCTGTACCAACATCCTGGCATGGATACTCATTGCCCAAAATGTTCCCAAACGTCGAAACTATCGACGTTTCCGCATCGCTGCCATTCACTTCTGTGATGACCTCATCCAGCACTTGTACAACGTCCAGGAAAGTGATGTCCCCCCGCGTAGCTCCTGCCATCTCCTTTTCTTCGGCCCTCTCAACCTCCTCACTCCATGTCAAACTCTACTGAGGCAGTGTCGAATACGGCTGATCTTGATCCTCTCTCCTTTCCTCCACATCACGTCGTTGCTGCTGGTCCTTATCACCACGTCGTCTATCACATTGCGCAGCCAGGTAATCATACGACCCGCACAAACGGCAAATGCGTCGCTGCCCAGAGTATGTCACAAATACCTGAGCTCTGAAATCTTCCATCACCACGTACGATGGAATAGGATGTCTGAGCGTCATCTTGACAGAGTACGTACCCTCAGGTATCCCCATATACTGGCCGGCTGACACCTTCCAGCATGACCGTATGTATTGTGCCATATTTACACATAGCGAATCGGATATCAGATGCATCCGCCTTGAACGGCACATTCCTGATCTTAACCCATGTGTAATAGCTTGATACATTATGCATCCTCACCATCACAGCATGATTAACTGGTATGGCCACTTCCACCACTGCCTCAAAAAACATTCGCCGAGCTGAATTTTACAAAATCCTCTTTCGTACCGTTCAGAGCAAGTCACAAATCTCCTCATTGTCTTATATCCGTAGTATCTCTGATTATTGCAGCAGAAGCACTCCATGATGTCCCCGTTACAGCTCCCTGGTTTAATATCATGCAGACAGTATTGATACAACGCCGGCTAGCTGCGTAAAGTTTGTGAAAATAATACTGCCACCACCTACTCCAGGGTGCAAGAAGCAGCACATTGTCCCTCTCCACTCAAGAGTTGAGAGACGAATGATAGATTGTGTTAATGTTATATCCCTACATAGTTTTTATATATTATATTTTTGTAATGTCAAGTTCAAATAAAAAATCAAAAAGAAAAACATAATTCAATCACTAAAGTAAGGAATCAACCCCCCCCCCCTGAATATCTGAGAAATATACACTCAAAGTATATATGCGGTGTTGCATAGAACCTAAGACCAGAGCTTAAACACTAACAAAGTTAGGTACAAACACTTGTAAGTTGACGTCCTCGGTGAAGTGTAGCACAGTGTGAGTCCAGACGTGAAAATGGTAGTAAGTACGGTATGGAATCAACTTCTGATATCCATCTATAGTTATATAGAACTAAGATTCGTAAAATAAATAGAAAATTAAACTTTTAATAACTAAAATATCTTCAAATAAGTACCAGATATATCTCTTGACACTAACCAGCCTCGTTAAAGAAATTTGACACAAAACACTTGCAGTGTTTTTGAGAGCTGGTTCAGTGGCTGTGCCTCACAACGACTGTGATCCATTTAGTGATGAGTGAGGTATGACTGCATGTTGTGCTATAGTGCGCATATCATGTGTTAAGTGTTAGTGAAACACGATTGATATAATGTGACATGTAATGCACAACGAGTTACTGATATTTGGATAAAATCAAACGACAGATATGTCCTTGGCAGTGTGTAGTATGTCGTAAGATAATCCTAGAGTTTTTCTTATAACTCCAGCTTTTCGTTTCTTCGCTCATAATGCGAGAAGCCTCATCATGAATTTTTTCTAATTTTTCATCACTTGTGTAATGTAACTCGAGTCGGATTTAAATGGAACAATAAACAAGTACACGTCGTGACTGTCTCAAGCTGTTGAAACTGCTTCCTTCATTCTGGCATAGCTCGAGGCCTGGTCACAGAACCGGCGAGGTCTGGTCACAGACGGGCGAGCTTTCCACAAGACGGCGGGCGAGGCCTGTCACAGCGACCGGGCGAGCCTGGCCACAGACCGGCGAGGCCTGTTCCCACAGGCCGGGTCGCGTGGCATAATCCCCAGAAACCCCCTCACAGTCCATACACAAGCTTCAAACCAATCAGAAAAGTCGCCTTCTAATTCACTGAATGACAGAGTGAAATTCAGGTGTGAAGTTGTCGAATTGATAATTTTATAAATATTATAATTAGCAGAAACTGCCACATGAGGATGGGAAGTCTTTTTTTTATTATTAAAAACAAACTACATACTAAATTTGAATATAAACTGTAATCATACAAAGTGAACCTCCACACATAACCATTTACACATATATGTCCTCCTGCGTACGTTATACCATCAATACAATGTCGAGAAACCCTAAATGTATTCCTTCCATCTAACAACAGCAGTAATGACCTAAGGAATATTACATCATTTCTTATCAACTAAAGTTCTACCTTCAGTTGAAATTAAAATTCAAACTCATCCAATTGATGACAGTTGCCATTGTAACAATGACCAGGATCCTCTCATAGCTTAGTCATTTCGTATTTCTCTTAAAATACAAACAATACAATATATTCCTAAATAGTTTTGCTGTCATCCAGTATATAATTCCTACATACCAAGAAAAAGCCCTCTGATAAGATGACCACTTACCCATATTAAATATCTTCTGACACTTGCAACAATTGTATGAGACATGGACAACCATGGTTAACCATATAACTAAAAAAATTTCAGTATAATTATCCCCCATAAACCTTTCTCTTCCTGACAACACACAATCCCCCCCTTGAACCCCCTCCCCATGTTAGGTTCTAAATTCACGATGTATGTTACATATTACTAACTAAAACTAGTGAGTACCTTATATCTTACAAGAACATTATATGCACATGCTAAAAAGGTCGCCTTACACAGAAGGCAGACTTTTAAAAATTGGTAACATACATACCTATACTCTTACATATATGTACATTTGCGTATATACTCTTTCACACATACCAACACCGACTCATACACACACTTTAACACAACAATAGATAAGACTTTTACAACCTTATATTTTAATCCTTTATTAAGAAAAAGGAAGGCAATTGTATAATTTTGTGAAAAACATGATTACTCTGTATCCTTTATACCAAAACGTTAACAATGCTTTGAGTGTTCCCTCTTGTAGTTGTCTCACTTACAAATATCATTTACCTTATTAAAACTATGATCATCAATGACCTCTTGTCTTTAAACACATGGTTAAACTAAAACATTCACACACAAGAGAACTCTCCAATTATACCACATCTGACATGTCATCCCTCCCATACAACTCTCATGACAATCCTACCACATTTACATATCCTTCATTATGGTCATAATTCGCTCTAGAAAAGGAAAATGGTCCCTTAGTACTTAAGTAGCCAAATTACTGAGTCCCCTTACCGTTATATTTCTATATGCCTCCGGGAACGCAGTTGCCCACCTGTTACCATAAATGAGTTT
Organism: Cherax quadricarinatus; assembly: GCF_026875155.1. Lineage (NCBI taxonomy): Eukaryota > Metazoa > Arthropoda > Malacostraca > Decapoda > Parastacidae > Cherax > Cherax quadricarinatus. Next base: position 40,636,305 of record NC_069405.1, on the reverse strand, counting down.
ATTTCTGCATACTGTGCGATAAATTCCTGCCGCAATTGCCCTTACCCTAATCCCCCCGCCTTTTTCCTTCAAGCCCCAGGAATAAAACAAGAAATCTGTCACAATGTACAGAATGGCTCTCTTTACAACCTCAGACACCCCCCTTACCTCTAAAGTTAGGGCACGCAGGAGCTCTACATTGCCCCCACCCATTAACTTGAAGACTCTAGCCAGCCACACCCGTACTGCCCCAACTCCCTACAAAAATATACGGCATGAAAAGCTGTTGCCGATTCCTCACAATGCTCGCATTTCCCTTCCCATCACACATAAAGCCTGCTTTGACGCTAAAATCCCCATTACAAACCTATAAACTAACTCCCTTACCCTCGGCATTAATCTAAGTTTCTGGAAATCATGCCAAATCGTGCCCCTTGCAAGACTTCTGGTTTCCTACTCATCTCTACCAACCTTCCCACCTTGAGCTTTTTTTACCTCACCCATTACTAACATAACCCTTAGCATATTCTCACATTCCATTAAGTCCTTTCCTCCCCACCATCGTCGTACATCCCCCATCACCCTCCCAACCCTCACTCCTTTTACCCCCCCCTCCCTTACGTACTCTCGGCCCTAGCATCAAAAGCCCTACTCCCCCTCTGCGCACATTCGTCATAACCACCTCTTTACTTAGCCATGCTCGTCCAAAACCCCATATATAACGAAGCACCCTTCTCTGTATCTCCTTTATCTCCTGTTGTAAGGGATACACCACTGCCACGTTCCACACTTTACTATAAACTAATGAATTTATTATTATTGCCCTTTGCATTAGAGTAACATCCTTCGCTCTTAGGTTCCTAATCCGTTGTACAACTTTCTCTCCCACCAATTCCGAATTCCTCCGTCTAGCCTCTTGCTCATCTGCCATATAGATAATCCCACAAATTTTCAGCTGTTCAGTCACATCCCATCCAAACTCCATCCCCATTCTACCCCCCACCCAATCTCCTATCTCTAATAATTTCGATTTAACTCTGTTGACACGCATGCCTGACGCCTCTCAAAAAAACCTCATTACTCTCTCCACCTTTCGCAAACCTTCGACATCATTGATCAGTATTGTTGTGTCATCTACATAACCAACTACCTCTGTGAACCCCGACCCCTCCTCCTGTAATGTTGTTGCTTCCTCAACCATTCCATAAAACGGGTGTTGCATACATGCAAACAGAATTTGAGACATCGGACACCCCTGTCTCAAACCTTTCTCCATTTTCAACACGCTACCCAACCTACCATTAATTTGCACCTGAATCGTAGCTTCTGCATACAAGCTCTTCACCCCCATTTTACTATTCCCTCCCAAAACCCATAAGTTTTAAAGTGTCAACCATGTACTCTCTATTCACTCCATCATAAGCATTCTCTCAATCAATGCCCAAAATTCCACCACCCTTACAACCCTGCAAAAATTCCCTAATACGACTATGTCCATCCCTCATACTACGACCCGGAATTCCCAACTGACCCTTGTGCACAATACCACCTTTTAAACCTTCTTCATCCTGTTCCCTAAAAATCTTCGCAAAAATCTTAAATCCGTACACATTAAGATATGGCCCTGTACGTGCTCAGTGTTCTCCCCTCCCTCTTTTTCTTTACAAGCACGACCACACTTGTCCTCGTGACGTTCCCAATTTCCCTTCCTTCAGCATACATTCAATACCTCAAGCATTAGCACCAAGATGCGGACCGACTGTACCGGCACATAAATACTGTCTGCATTCAGCTGGTTAGAGGATCTTTAAGCAACGACACGATGAACTTCTCACTGCCAAGCCATTATCAGGGATTGTTTATGGCATCCCCCAATGAAGAGCTGTATGGTGTGGCACTGAAATGGAATGTCAAGGGTCTTCGTGAAGTTCATGAAGGGCTAAATTCCCTAACTCTACCATCGTAGACGATTTTCAAGAAAGACGGATGATATCAATTCGGCAGTGGAAGTATGCTTGCATGATGTGCTAAGGTATTTTACTTGGGTGAAGGTAAGGAAAAATGTCCTTTTGAGGCAACAGCATACAGCCCTACAAGATGTGTTTCAGGTGGTTATGGAACTGTACACCGACGAGCAATGGGAATGTGGGGACGGCCTTATGAGGGGATGCCGGAAGATCCTTTTCACACTGAAAAAGACCCTGAGAGGCCGATACCACATATGTTAACTTTGCATAACCATAGAACACAGGTTTTTGTACACTATGCGGGGCAGAGGAAGACTTGGCCGTTTATGTGACTCTTATAGCACATGGTGGCACAATGCCCCAGGACAGGCCCTAGGCTTTCAGGAACAGCTTCTGTGGATACCCATTAGAACCACGGATGTTGTGACGGTGAAGTGAAAGCCGGGTACAGGCCTAGGGTGAGGAGTCGACAGGGCAAGGTGTTTTTTGAGACGTGTGTTACACTACATGGAACGGGGGGAGGGAATATCGCTGTCAACAGCCCGTTAGATAATGCAGATTTAGCTCAGGACGGATTTTGGAGGTTGTGCTGAAGGATTTTTTGGAAATCGAGCAGGGTGTGGAAAGTGATGTTAGTCAGGTGATGACAATTATGATGAACAGAAGCGGGGTAAGGAAACTTGAGTGAGGTTCGAAAGGAACAATGTGGTGGTGAGTCCATCAAAAGATGGGGTTGCAAAAGAAATGTGTGAAAGGGTAGCTCCGCAAGAGTTTCAGCGGGGCATGAGACATGACGAAGTCCTCACACCACGCAGAGGCCTGGAAAAGATGTGGCAGCTGGTAGCAAAGGCAATCCGGGAGGGGGGGGCAATGGAGTTAGTTGAAGGACAGGGAGGGTTGGAGGCAGGAACGAGGGATTGATAGAAGAAACGAGACCTATGAAGGGAGACCAAGTAGCCTCAGCGGCACAGGGTAAGCGCCTTCTTGTAAAATTCAGGTGTGTAACTTTCAATGTAACGTCTTAAACCGAGGTCAAGAGGGTATGGTTAAGTTGGTTTTGAGAGATTTAGTATTGAGTCTGTTTTTTTTGCAGGAACATACCATGTTGATGTGAGTTTTTGTTAAAGGTTATAGGTTGTTTACATGTGATGCTTTGGGGTTTTGAAAGGAGGTGTGGCTGTTCGTAAAGGAGACCATTTCCTTTGCGTATCCTGGTGAGGAGGGGGGGGTGGAGGGTTGGTCAGGGTGGAGGGGGTTTTGGGGGGGCCAGGGGGTTAGTTTTGTAGGTGTGTACATGCCAGCAACTAGTAACACTAGAGTGAAGGTGGATTTTGTACGCGGGGTTTCCCTGGTATTTTCACTTGAGAGGTTTACCTGCTTTTACGGTGATTGGTGGGGATTGGAATTGTGTCATTAGGAAGGGTGATGTGGTTCTGAGGGGGGCGGGTTGTGTTTTGGGGTTCTGCGGGATGTTTTGCGAGATGTTGGAGTGGTAGATGTGGTGGGAAGTAGGGGATATGGAGTGGAGCACAATTTTATTCGTAGGGGATATGAGCACGTTAGATAGGATTTATGTTAGGCAGGGCATAGGTGGGGAGAGGGTGAGGACTATCGATGTGGGTTTTTCTGATCATCGTGCTGTTATAGCAGATTTGAGGGTAGATGGCATAGTGAGAGTTTTATGCAGGTACGGGAAATAAATGTGAGGCTACTTAGGGAAGAGGGTGACCCTACGGGGTTTTGAAGATTGGTGGAAATCCTTTGGGAGACTAGGAATATGGAAATGGATTTGCTGGATTGGTGGGAAATGAGGGCTAAAGTTGAAATTGCGAAATTTTTAAAAGTACGGGGTAAGGAGATGGCTAGGTGGAGCTATGGCCTACAAAATTACTTGAGGGTCAGTTTCATTTGGTGTGTTGTCGGGGGTACAATGGCTTGGCGGCAACTATTAATGACTGTTATACATTAGTGAGGTTTGCCCCCAGCATGTATTGTTTGCTATAACAAGATGTTTATAATACTTGTTCCCGCCAGGAATAACCTGGTACTATAGCACAAAAGAATGTTTTGTATTCTTGTACTTGTTTAAAGCATCATTTGTACTTTTAAAAAGGGGTTTCAAAATAAAAATATAAAAAAAAAAAAAATCAATACCTGAACCAAACAAAACTTTTAAATGGTTTCCCAATGCACTCTGTAAAAATCTTTGGGAAAGCCCATAAATTTCCCCGGGTGTTTTCCCCCTTTACTTAAATTTGAACACTGCCTCTTTCACTTCTTCCATACTTATTATTCCCTCCAATCCCCCTCTGTCCTCCCCACCTTCCCCAAGGCCTTCACCCCTCCTCTTTCTTTTTTAAACTACCCCCACGTTAACCTTTTCCCATTTCCTTTAAACCAATATCCGCATAATTACTTATTCCCCTCAGTTGTCACCAACATTTTTACCTTAGTATAACCTTCCAAATCGTCAATAACCACTAAAAAATATTATAGTGGACCCTGCGTCTAATGCGAAAACTTCTTAATACACTAAACCCCACGGTTTATCTCCCTATAGCACGGCATCCCCTACCTCCCCTTACCCTTAATTCATCAAATCTTTCATTAAGTATGTCCCTTAGTCTCCCTCTTTGCCCTGATATTTCTTCAAAAGACTTTCCCCCCATCCTCACATAAAACTCATTGACTGCTGTTCCAAAAAAATTCTGTAAACCGTACCTCCACCTCGCCTCTTCCCTTCCTTTATATTTATAAAACCCCCGCGATACCAGGTTTAGCCCTATTTTCCCACCAATCCAAATACTCCCTACCCCATCCCTTGCCCTCCACAATTGTCTCCACCCGTCTCTAAACTCTGCGTTCACCACCTCAATCCTCACCAACCTCGCATTTAACTTCCGAAACTTGAATATACCTTTACCACTCCCTCCCAATCCAGCTCTACCAAAACTGCCCTATGATCCGAAAACCCTACGTCCACTGTTTTTACCCCTCACTACCCGAACTGCTCCCGTTATATAAATCCTATCTAAAACCCCGCTGAATAATTTTCTCCTAACAAAAATGTAATCCACTCTCCAAGCCTCACTCCCCTCCACGTCCCTCACCCTGCAACCTGTAAAACATTGCGTAAAAGAACGTAACACACAACCCGCCCCCCTTGGCTCCACGTCCCCCCCCTTATAACACAGTTCCAGTCCCCCAATTACACCAAAACGTCTCTCACAAAATCCTCTTTTACTTTGATTATATTCTCTGCTGGCATATAAACCCCAATGAAACATACTCGAGATGCTCCCCACTCACCATCCACCCTCACTACCCTCCCCCCCCTTCTTCCACTTTATAATACGTAAGGGGCTATTTTCCTTCACAGCCACTGCCACTCCCCCCTTTTAGCCTAACAGACCCACTTACATACAATTTATAAACCTTTTAATGCCAAAGCACAGCCTATCTTATAATTATGTTTTTTTTATAAAGCATACATCCACATTTTATCTCCTCAAAAAAACCCTTCCATCCATACTCGTTTCACTTCATCCTCAGTCCATTTACATTTTCAGTTACTACCGTGAATTATTTTAAAAATGGTGGTTTACCCTTTCTTCTTGGCACACACCCTCCTATACCGTCCCCGCTGTATGGCATCTTTCTTGACAGCTTGCTTATTCACCCCCCCCCCCTATCCCTTCGTTATCCCTAGAACCATTAAACCCTTCATTAACCCCTTCCCTCTTTCCCCTTATGACATACATCCTTTTTCCAAGATTTTTACTCCTGTTCTTTGTCCTGGAGTAAGAACATCGTCCATTTTCAGACGTTCCTGCAGTTCTCCTTTCGAGAACTCCCCTCCCCACACCTCATCACCTGTCTTTTCTGCCCTATGGACCTTGCCACAACGTTTTGCACATTAACATTAGGGCACACAGTATTCCTAACCTCCTGATCTTGCAGCACTGTCGCTTGCACCAGGTTACACCCTTCATTTCCCCCTGTCCCTCCTCAACGTCATGCAAAAAGGAACTAAGTACTTCCTCCAGCAACCATCCTGTTGGCACCGTACCCTCCTCATCAGACGTCGATGTTGCTGTCCTTATCAACTGTTAGTGTTACACTTTCCTCCATAGTCGCCCAGCCCTATCCATTTCGTCACTCCATCGGCAAGGATTTCCCTTGTTTTGGCCTTACTTTCCCTTCCTCCAACACCCCCACACATTCCTCTGATGTAAGACCACTGGGACCTGTTCCCTCCGTCCAGTTTTTTTATAGCACTGGGGCCGCCATATGTTCAAAAGAACCACATAATCTGCAAGTCTTCCGCTGCCCTGAAATAGTACACGAGACCCGCGTCCGGAAGAAACCCCCATAAGTACGTATGAAAGGAATTGGCTGCCTCAACGTCATTTCAGCGTAAAAGATTCTTCAGGTAGCCCCTCATAAGGTCCATTTTTGCCACACCCCCATCACTGCTGAGTGGATTTCCCATAGCTGCTAAAAAACCGCCATCACATCATGCTCTGTCGCCTCAAAAGGCACGTTTCGTACTTTCACCCAGTCCCATAGCTGGACACATCTGTAAGCAACTTCCACCATAGTGTTCACTGCTAGCCTTTTCTCTTGATATTTGTTGACTATGCTTGTGTAAATCCTGCGTCCCTTTAAACTTGAAAGAAAATTCTCGACACAACAACCATTTTCTGTACTCCATATAATTCTTCGGTCGGTATTCCATATATCTCACTGATGATGGCGTGCAGCAACACGTGCATGGTTGTTTTCCCGTAAGGGGTTCCCCCGCACCAATTCCACACAAACAGTGCTCACCCGGCGTCCAATGCGATCCGCCATGTTGTATGCACAAAACAGGAAAACTGCGCAGTAAACCAGTTGAAACAGCTCCTGTTTCAACTGGCCTGTCCGCACGGCCCGGAAGCGATGAGGACAATGCTGGAAATCTTTAGGTCAGATGTTTCGCACTCTCGTGCGTCGTCCCGAAGTGTATTGTTGAAATTTAAAACACATGTGCAACATCTGGGTATCTTTATTGGGAGACGTTTCGCCATCCAGTGGCTTTAAACAATACAAATTCCTGGAAAATTTGTATTGATAAAGCCACTGGATGGGCGAAACGTCTACAATAAAGATACCCAGATGTTGCACATGCGTCTTAATTTCATCTTGTCGGTATTTTATACCATTCTTGCACAACCCTTGTCAGACAAATGCAACATTTATGGAATCTTGATTCTGAGGACATGTAATAACCTTCACGACTACGACAACTACTACTAAAAACTAACCCATCTCTTTGGGAAGGACCTACTTCCACTGGGGAATCCCGCCTACCAGTGACTATGCCCTCTTTTGCTACACCTTACCTGACGTTAGTATATAAGCGCCAGGCTCCATGCTTTTGCTTTAGAATCTCACGACTATGGGGCTCTTCGCACCTACTCCCAAGGTTAGGGACTGATTACCTCATCTGTTTTTATAGGCCTACTGTCTTCTAGTTATGTCCTGGAATTTGTATTGATAAAGCCACTGGATGGCGAAACGTCTACAATAAAGATACCCAGATGTTGCACATGTCTTAAAATTTTATCTTGTCGGTATTATATACCATTCTTTTCACAAATGTATTGTTGCAGCCATGAAGAGATAGGAGGGCGGAGCTGTATGACCCTTATGGGTTTACGCTTAGTTATGATAATAAATAGGGGGAGAAAAATTCCCCTGAGGCCCAAAACAGAAGGTATCAGTGAAACTCTGTCTTGCTTCAGAGAGTTTCCCTTCTTATCTGTTGCTGTCTTGCAACATTGCATAGCTCCTGACAACGCACGAGAGTGAGAACGATCTAGAGCTGAAGATTTCTGTCTCCAAGTGGCTTGTTCTTCATGTTAAGATAGCCTCTCTACGGTTGCATTCCATGTAATATAATGTACAAAAAATCATTCGATGTTTCTTCTTGGGAACGTCTTTAATGTTATTGGCTGACGCAGCTGACAGCCTTGAAAGTTCACGTTGAATTTTGTTTGTGTGTGCGGGAAATTTATCAATATTTAAAAAAATGGCTAATGAAATTTCGGATAATTAACTGTCATAACTGGAGAATTACTCTTGTGATCGGCTTCAAACTGTCACCACTCGTGTGACTTAATGAACGCAATGTTCGCCCGCTTATTGACTAGCAAAATTCCCTATTTTCTAATTTTATTGAATAAAAAAAAGTTCATATTTAATAGCTAAAATAACTCTTTATAATGATTCATTCTGTATGATTGATGACAGTCCATAAGCTTATTATTAGTAAGTGTAAATTTTGAAATATTCCTGAAATTGATACTACGTTTGGGATCATTCGAATCTGATCATTTACTCGAATGCCTTTTCTGATCGTCTTCAAACTTTCTCCGATGTTGGGTTTATGAACAATGTTTGATGCTGACTCTGAACTGTAATGATTTTAATATATCAGATTTACTAATTCCTTATTCCAGCGTAATAACCAAAGAATGTTTCTGATACGAAGTTTTTTTTTTTTAATGTTTAGGCACTGCATGATGTCATTTGAATTTTTTTTAAAGCTATTTTATGTAATTAAAAAAACTCTTGAAACATAAAAGTAAAAATTTTTTTAAATGAGTGTAGAGGATTTTTAATTGAATATGTTTTAATTGAAAAAACCTGTGATTTTTTTTTTTTTTTTTTTTTTTTTTTTGAAGTGTTTTGTGTGTATCGAGGATAGACTTGATTATTTTCGGAATACTCTCGGCAATTTTTTTTCTTTCTTAAGCATTTTTTCTTTCTCGAAAACGCCTTATTGGATAAGCTTCAAACTTTCATTACTGGTGTAATGTATATAGAGCCTTGTATATCCCACTACCAAGAATGTTGCTATTATTAACAGATTGTCTTGGTGCCATTTTACAGTTTCTAATCTCGAAATGGTTGTTTTTTCTGTTGTATTATTTGACCTTGACGTTGGTGAGCGGCTCTTGATCTTAAAGGGACAATTCTTCTCAACTAAACTAATCCCAATTAGTTTATCGCTGTTGTCTGACTCATAGATGAAACAAATTACCTTCAGACTGTGTAGGTACAAGTGGTGTTTTCTGTGTAATAACTGAATAATGTATTTAGAGGTCAGTCTTAAAAACTAAAAGCTAATGTATTGTCCTCGAAGAAGACAATAAATCAACATTAAATCAATACATCACTTGGTGTCTGTGAAATCCTTTTCTGATCATAAACAAGTTAGTGTTGGGTTTTATTGTTGTTATACTAGTTTAAATAGGAGTAATGTACTTCAAGTTGCCTGTGATTCGTGTGCCTCAGACACAAGTGATAAAATAAATTAAGCTCCCTAAGGCTAAATAAATTAAATTGTTTTCTTAATTACTTAGTTTTTTTTTTGGGGGGGGGGGAATTTGTAAAATATAAAGGACGCTGCTTTTGTGATAACCTTTGAGTGTGGCATGATATTAGATTCAACTCTTTTATGCTGATAACTTGACAATGCATCTTGTGAGTGATTCAGCTTTGTGTTGACGAATCTTAAGATAATGGTGTCTTTGAAGGTTTGAATTAGTTTGTATGTGGCCTAAATTACGTTTTTATTGAAGACAATCGCAAAAATGTTAATTCTGAGTCACTTCAAATCTTCATCGTTAATATTTAACTGCATTACAGACCTGTGCAACACTCCGCAACATTCCAATGGTTTGCAATGACGCACACCAGACTGGGCTTTTTGCAAGTGGGGGATAAATTTCTCAGATCGCTATACGAGCGATATTCATCTAGTTTATTATGCATTCATGTTAATATGTTATATACTTACATATATGAATTTGACAAAAATACATTTCGTTAGTGGAACAATATACAGGTGTCCTTAATTAAATTTTGAATACTGGGCCAATATGTGCTTTACACCTGGGGGTTTTATTATTTAAAAATTTCAGCATTAAGTGCGAAGTGCAATGGAGGTATATATATATATATATATATATATATATATATATATATATTTTATATAAATATATATATATATAATATATATATATATACTATATATATATATATAGTGTCTACGAGAAAAGACTTTTATATAACCTTTCCTAAAGAATAAAAAATTAAAATACCGGAACAATACATATATAACCGGGACTTAGGAGACTGGAACTTATGACGACGTTTCGGTGACCTTTAATAAGTCAAGTAGAGATGTGAGAATGGTTGATGATCAGTCCCTCAGCCTGGAGTCGATGTAATCAGTATATAAGCCCCTTCTTCGCACATATGCTGTATTGTTTTCATAATTAATGGACTGATTATACCCACTTCAGGCGGGGGGACTGATTACCCCAAACTCCTATTGTTCCTCAACCTTTCGTCTTTGTTTTGGACTCATGAAACCATTCAATGACAAAACTTTTCGACAATGAAGATATCCATGTGTTGCATATATGTCTAATTTATCAAGTGATGTACTGTTTACAGCGTTATGGTAGTGGCAGTCCTGTTAGAAGATAACATAAGAAAATAGGAACACTGCAGCAGGCCTATTGTACCATACTATCAGATTCTACACAAATCCATCCCACTAACAGAAGGGCAAGGTGAGTCTTGTGATAAATGGTTTAAACTCGACAAATTGAAGATTGAGCCACTTATGCAACATAAGGGAATCTTTATTGAAGAAACGTTTCGCCACACAGTTGCATCATCAGTCCAATACAAAGCAGAAAGGTATAAGGAGAGGAGGAGGAGTTTGAGGTAATCAGTCCCTAACCTGGAGTCGATGTGTTCAGTTCATCAATCTCGTAGAATGTACAGCATATGGCCATAGAAGTGGCTTATATACTGTAGTCAGGTGAGTCGAAGCAGGAGGAGGCGGGGTCATAGTGGAACCATCCACTAGTGTAAGTACGTCTTCGTCTAAAGGTTGGACAAGACTTACAGTATATAAGCCACTTCTACGGCCCTATGCTGTAGTTTCTACAAGAGCACATCGACTTCAGGCTGTGGGACTGATTACCTCAAACTCCTCCTCTCATTACACCTTTCTGCTTTGTATTAGATTGAAGCCATTGTGTGGTGAAACGTTTCTTCGCAAAAGATTCACTTATGTTGCATAAGTGTCTCAATCTTCAAGTGAGTCTTGTTTGGGTCAGGTGTACTTACAACCCTATGAAAGAAGCAGAGATGTTGGTGCAGTAGGATTCAGGGTTAGATCTTTGTTTTCTAAGGTCCGGTGTTCTGGCTCGTATTAGGCTCTACTCTCTTAAAAAGTCGACTCCATTGCAGCCACCAACCGGCGTTTCGAGCCGCAGCCGGAGCAGATAATACATTCGCCAGGAACGAAGTCCAGACGCAGGTCTTTCCCAGATGGTGACCTGTCAGTGGCTCCCGAAGGAGTGCCGGAGTTTGTCACGTAGAGTACCATTTGCAGCTCTAATTTAGTGTGGGCAGTTAGCTACAATCGTCCGTAGATGCCCTGTAGCTGGAGCACAGAACGTCTTAGTTCAGTAGTGCCTTTGGTCAGGTGTGTACGATGGTGTGAGTCATCTCCAACTCAACAGACTCGTCTGCTATCTTCCCCACTCACACAGTTCGTAGGGAGTAGCAAAGGTGATGGAGTAGGAGTCAGGGTTAAATCTCTGGTACATCAGGGCCTGTGTTCTCTCTGGCATAAGGCTCTCTACTCCCAAAGCTCTGATTCATTTGAAAGATTCCTGGCGCAAGGGGCCGCAGCCCGAGTGACAAAGAAGGCTCATAGGATGTCTGATGCCTGTGGCAAAAAGCTAATGGGGGGGGGGGGAGAATATATGCAAGAAGGGGCGGGGGAATTGAGCGACAGAAAAGGAGGAAATTGAGTTGGTAGTGTGCAGCGAAGAAATAGTAGCAGTACTAATGGAGGTAGTCTATGTAAATAAAAACAGAGGAGTACTCCAGGAGAGCTGCTGGCCCGCAGGGTAGAACAAAATCCCCTGCGGGACAAACAAAAAACATAGGCTGGAACCCATCTAAATAGAAGATAGGAAAGGCAATGAAAATATAGGAACGGGGAAGAGGTAAGGAAAGGAGACGAAGGTCAGGTCAAGTCACAAGTGTTTTGAAGTTTAGAACACTTAACAATGTAATGATAAAGGAATGTATAAGTCGAGTGAAAGCCTGGACAATGTATAAAGAATGCTTCAGCAAGAAGTGTTAGAAAGTCTCTCATGGTTAAACATGAAACGTTTAACCATGAGTGACGAAACGTTTAACCATGAGTGACGAAACGTTTCCTTTAATAAATGTTATGGACTCTACGTTAGTGTTATTTTCCACATCTGTTGTATCATCATTGCTAGTGCCTTGCCTTCACTACTATACCCTTTTCTCTCATGTTACACATTTTTGTCATTCTGTTAACTCTTCCTCTGCCAAAGCTGTCTACCTTTCTAGCCTTCACAGAGGCCATCTTTGTAGATGAATGGTTCAGAGAACCGACATGTGTCTAATTTATCAACATGTCAGTTCTCTGAACCATTCATCTACAAACCTGTCAGACACTGCAACTTCTTGGGTTTCTTAAATCTTGGGAATTCTTCGCTTGCCTAATTCTTGGGAAAGACCTACTTCAACATTGAACAAATGTTACGCGAACCTATGACTGCTGCACCTCTCCTGCCAACGGTTTATAAGCTCCTTCTCAGCACGTATGCCGTATTAATTCAAGTTTGATGGACTGACCACATCGACTCAAGGTTGAGGGACTGATTACCTCATTCTCCTCCTGTTCTTCAAGATTCTCCTTTGTATGGACTGATGAAGCCACTGTGTGGCGAAACGTTTCCTCAATAAAGATAACCCAAGAGTTGCAAAATGTGTCTAGGGGCCCCATCTTGTTGAAGCATCACATTCCTACATGAATCTTAGCGTCTTCCTGGTTTTTTGTAACTTCCCATCTTTCTCATTACATTGTCAAATGCTCTAACTTCATAAAACTCGTTACTTAACCTGGCCTTTGTCTCTACTGATTCTTTTCACTATTTCTGTATTTTTGTTCTTGTCTTCTACTTAGGTGACTAACGTCAAATGTTGTCATACTCGTAAATTTGTATCGCAGTGCGGATTATTTGTCAATAATCTTACCTAATGTTAAAAGCCCTCTATAGAGAGTTTTACCGACTGGTCTAGGTTATCATAGGTTTGGTTGGGTTTTACAGAATAAGGTATTCTTCATTCTAGTGACTAACAAACAAATTGCTAGGACGGATACAAGTTTTGTTGAGATAATCTTGATTAATGTGTATATAAATAGCTAAATTATCCGTGGTGGTAATATCGCCTTAAATTTTAACGTTTTTTTTTTTTTTATATTTTATTTAAAGCAGTTCATACAATATACATAGATAGTTACGTATATAAATGTGATATAAATATATTTAAAAAGAGGCATTATCAGTGGCTCTGTCCGGACCACTAAGTAACACTTTTCATAATGATTCTGATATACACATAAAACTACATAACTAACAATACTGCAAAATACACAGTGCTTCCATTACTGTTTTTTTTTTTTTTTCATAATGTACAATGACACAAAGCACTTACAATACTAGTGACTCACCCCCCCCCCCCCCAACATTTACGTTATTGTTATTATTATACTCAAAAAGTTGCGCCCAAACCACAATGATGAACATGTAAATTTAACATTTTTATATACTCCATACATTCTCATTTTTAGTTTAAAACATTACAATGCATTAATAAATAAAAGACACTTAGCGGTCCTCCCAAAAATAAATGAAATTACATATTTGCAATACACTTACACGTTTTATCTATGAGCTGACATGAAATATAAAAATCCACAACATCTTAAAACTATTCAAAGAACTTTTAAATATGGACAACTATTATACTTTATGACAATATTTGTATAATAACACTACTTTACTATAGTGAACAATGTTAAACAATATGATTAACTGTAAATGGATATTGAAATACACACTTGTATTACATATACCAAGAATGTATATTATTAAACACGTATTGTCTTGTTCTACAAATTCTAGATGTTTATTGACATGTTTCAGAGCAATTTTAGACTTGCTCTTTCACACACTATGGTTAATAAAACAACATTATAGCCCCTAATCGAATTGATAAGCCGCCTCTTGCTTCTCAGGAAACTATGCTTAATAATCATGATATTCTATATCCATGTAATTCATTTTTCCTCCCCCTTTTACAGAGACCAGTCCACCCAGACATTACAAAACCAATTCGCGCAACCCTCTCGCAGTCATACCTCTATACGATACCGGAAAATCTCTAGCCCATCTACGTCCATACACTACCTCATTAATACACTTTGTTTTATAGAAATGTCCTGCTAAAGCCCTTATTCGTTCCTCCCCCCCCACCTCCCTCATCACCCACGATATATAGACATAATCTGCCACTAAATACATGACGGCCCTCCTCACACTATCTCCCACTCCCTCTATATCCAAACTCAGTGCTCCTTAATACCACTAACCTACTCCCACCCACCATATCCAACACTCTGCGTAACCATAGACGTGCCCTCTCGATATGCTCACAGAAATACACCACATGATATGCTGTTTCCTCCCCCCCACACAAAACACAACATTGAGACTGCAAAATTCCCTCATTGATACAGTCGTACTTTAGTTGGCAAAATCCCATGTAAAAACTATACATGGTTTCCCCACCCTTGACTTCACCCGTAACTTACTGAAGACTCCCCAGATTCGTGTCCAATTATATAATGGAAAAAACAGTCTCTCCCTTCCAACACCTCTTGAACCCTTACCAACCTCCCCAAAACACACGCCGTTACATTTTCCGGATTTCTTACTTGTAATAAGTATCTCAACATACTCATACACTCCTCTAAGTCCCTACCCCCCCACCACCGCCTCACATCTTCCATCACTTCTCTCACTCTGACACCACGTTCCCCACCCAATCTCAGATAACAATGCTTCACGTACATGCTCTTCAGTCTGCTACCCAAAGGAATTAAACCTAAACCCCCTTTGCCAGCGGTGTCATTACAACCGTTTGCCTCAGCCAATGACAACCATATCCCATATAAAATTCAGTACTTTCCTTTGCACTTGCCGCACATCTTTCGCCATCAATGGGTACACCACAGCCACATGCCACAATTTAGGATAAATGAGTGTATTAACTACAATGACTCTCTGTTGTATAGTCAAACCACTCGTTCTTATTCCCCCTAACCTAAGCAATACTCTTTGCACTACCCTTTTAGAATTTGCCTCTCGAGTCCCCTGCGCTGCCCCTCTGTACAATACTCCACAAATTTTTATCTGCTCTACTACCTGCCATCCATACTTTTTTCCAGTTCCCCTC
This sequence comes from Cherax quadricarinatus, assembly GCF_026875155.1. Classification (NCBI taxonomy): domain Eukaryota; kingdom Metazoa; phylum Arthropoda; class Malacostraca; order Decapoda; family Parastacidae; genus Cherax; species Cherax quadricarinatus. The sequence goes on along the minus strand of NC_069405.1, from coordinate 40,620,946 downwards.
CCACCCATGACCCCACCTCCAGTAATTTCGACTTCTCACTATTAACACTCATACCTGTCGCTCCACTAAATATTTCAACAATTCTACTTACATTCTTTAACCCTCCTCTCCCCCCACTAAGACCGTCGTGTCATCCACATAACCAACTATACCCGTAGCACCCCTAATTCTTACCTCCCCCTCACTTACTCCAACATTTATCAACCTATATAATGGGTCTTGCAAACATGCAAATAGGATCTGAGACATGTGGCATCCCTGCCTCAGCCCCCTACCCATACTAACCATCTTCCCCACCCTTCCATTAATTTGCACTCGTATTTCTGCACCTCTATATAAAGTTTCCGCCCACTGCACAATTTCCTCACCGAACCCAATCTTCCTCATGATCATCCATAATGTCTCTCTCTCTACACAATCATAAGCCGCCTTCCAATCCAACACAAGAACACCTCCACCATCCATCCTACGCTCCTCTATATAACCTTTTAATCCTCCCATGCCCACTAAACATTGTTCTCCCTGGCACACCCATCTGTCCCCCATCTATAACCTTCCCAATTACTTTACGCAATCTATTACCTAAACACCCTGGCAAACAATTTATAATCCCCGCCACAATAATGATAAACCTCTATAATCTAGGATGCTATTCTGTACTTTCCCCTTTGGAACCATAACTACTACACCTGTCCTTTGTGTTAGACTCATGCTTCCCTTATCCTTCATTACATTCATCAACTGCACCAAGAATTCCTTCATGACATCCCAGTTGCTCAAATAAAATTCATTTGGGATTCCATCTATCCCAGGTGCTTTCCCGACACTCATCCTTTTAAAGCCGTCCACACTTCCTCTTCATCTATAGGCCCTTCTATCATCGCTCTATCTGCTGACTCTAGGTTTCTCTGTATCCCCTTCTCTAAAATCTTCATATCTGCTATCTTCCTGTTTCACCCTCTCATATATATCTCAAACCACTTATCAGCATAACCACTCATACTTTCCGTAGTTTACTAACCTCTGTCCCATTGTATACCCTCCCACATCGTATGTACGTCCAACTTCATCATAGTCATTGTCTTCTGTCGCGTCTTTAATCGCCGCAATACACAGGCGGATGGCTTATCTCCCCATAAAACATCTTCCAATCCACCTCTCATTCTCTCACCATCAAATCTTGCATTCTGCATTTCCATTAATTGGGCTTTGATGCCCTCAATCTCTTGTACTGGATAAACCCCACTAAAACCTTCATAGCACTGTTTCAGCTGCCCTTCCAAATATCTCTGTAAGCCATATTTCCATTGACTTACCTCCTTTCCTTTCCTCATATAAAAATTTTTGATTCCTGGTTTGGCATATTCCTCCCACCATCGTAGTATATCACCTCCTTTTCTCCCCTTGGTCCACTCCTTTGTCCACCACTCAACTAAACTATCACCGTCCTCCAGCTCATCTAACAATCTCACATTAAGTTTCCAATAACTCATGTAACGCTTGGTAAACCTCCCCATCCCACATCCACGACCACTCCTCTATGATCTGAAAACACTACATTTATAGTTTCTGTAGTAGCCACCTGTAACCCGGGAGAAGCATAAATACGATCTAGTCGTGCCGCATATCCTCTCCTCACATAAGTATGCTCCACGTTCCACCCCTTCCCCCTCACAACATCCGCTAAGCCAGCTCCCCCTAAAACATCTCGTAGGACCCCCAAAACACACCCTGCATCCCTCGGCTCCACATCTTTTCTACGTATCACACTATTCCAATCCCTCCAAATAATGAATAAAACAGGTAAACCCCGCATATGATAAATTAGTGTGTCCCTTACAAAATCCTCTTTAACACGTCTATTACTGTCCGCCGACATGTATACACTCACAAAACACACACGTACCCCACCCCATGTCCCATCCACCCTCGCTACTCTCCCATCTCCCCCTTCTTCCCAATGTAACAATTGGAAAGGACTGGTCTCAGCTATTAAAACAGCAGCACCTCCCTTAAGCTTCCCAGTATACCCAGCATAAACTTTATATCCATCTACCAACAAATCCCTTCCATACCTAAAATTATGCTCTTGTAAAAATACTACTTGTATGCCAAGTCTCTTTAAAAAAACACTAAATATCTTACGCTTTACATCAGCCCTTAGGCCGTTAACATTTAAGGTTAGACACTTAAAAATGCTATCGGGGGCTTACCAATCGACCGATATCCTTGCGTTTCCTTACGTTTTTGCTGAACATTCTTTTCGCATTGTCCTTTCTTTGCCTCACCTTCCCTCTGCCCCTTTCCCCCCCCCCCTGTTATTTTTTTTTTCACATCCACTGATAGTTTCTTACCAGTTCGTTGCGCTGGTGTGGGACATCATCACTATTCAGAAGCCCCTGCTTCTCTCTTACGTGATGCCTCTACTATGTGCATTCCCTCATCTCCACATTCTACGTTGTGTACTTCAACCACAACCTCACTAATCCTGTTTGATTGCCTATCCCCATCACCCACATTACTCACCTCTTCAATTCCTTCCTCACCTATAAGTTTCCCATCTGACACCATGCTTAGTGTCTCGCCCTCATTCTGATTACCTAAGAATTCTTGAATAACATTATCTATTGTAGCCGTAACCTGACTACCCAAATCCACTCGTCTCACCTCATCCTACAAACGCATATTCTCAATAACCTGAGAGACCTCCGGTAATGTTAAACATTCTTCCGGATTGTCCTCCACGATTTTACTCCATGTTCTATGATCTTGAAGATGCTCCCCTGTAGACTGGGTCGTCACCTCTCTCTCCTTCCACACACCTTTTCCCTCTCCATATTTCTCAGGTGTCGATCGACGAGGACACATTGCTGCTATATGATCAAAGGCTCCACAAGTCTACAGGTTCGTCTTGCCCCACATATGTTACATATACCTGTATTCTAAAGTCACTCAGAGTCACATATGATGGTATAGATTTGCGCAAAGACATTTTGAGGGTAAAGGAGCCCTCACGCAGTCCAGCATATATATCATCAGACCACCTTCCAACTGATGCCTGATGTATAACACCATACTCGTTGAATGTTGCTTTTATATCTTCTTCATCCGCTCAAAGGGGACATTCCGTAACTTTACCCAAGTATAATACTTGGATACGTCCCTTATTCGTACTTCCAAACCAGGATTAACCTTCATACACACGTCTTGGTATTTTTCCACCATCTTGTCATATGTCGCAGCCGTCACAATTTTCACAAATATCCTTGTTGCTCCATTTAAGGCAATACCATACAGATCGTCTTTGCTGATGCAGTAGGTATCCCGTAGTATAGCAGGCAGCATAACAGAAGCATTGGTTTGATAAACCGCTCCTTTCAACACCTCAATACACACAGTGTTGATTCTCCGCCTGATAGCCTGCGCCATTTTGTGAAAATCACTCAGTGCTACCAACAGGTGCTAGCGCAACCGCCAACGTCCGTCCTCCACCAAGGCTGAGTGACGAATGCAGGAGCAAGGCGCAGCACAACTTCACGGCCCTAGAGCGATGAGGTCAATAAATTTTAACGTTTGGCCAAAATGGTTTGATGTGTTGCCGACTTCGCTGGAGTACCAGGTAATACCAGTGATGGCAGAGTACCAGGTAATACCAGTGAAGGCAGAGTACGAGGTAATACCAGTGAAGGCAGAGTACCAGGTAATACCAGTGATGGCAGAGTACCAGGTAATACCAGTGAAGGCAGAGTACGAGGTAATACCAGTGAAGGCAGAGTACCAGGTAATACCAGTGAAGGCAGAGTACGAGGTAATACCAGTGAAGGCAGAGTACCAGGTAATACCAGTGAAGGCAGAGTACCAGGTAATACCAGTGAAGGCAGAGTACGAGGTAATACCAGTGAAGGCAGAGTACGAGGTAATACCAGTGAAGGCAGAGTACGAGGTAATACCAGTGAAGGCAGAGTACCAGGTAATACCAGTGATGGCAGAGTACCAGGTAATACCAGTGAAGGCAGAGTACGAGGTAATACCAGTGAAGGCAGAGTACGAGGTAATACCAGTGAAGGCAGAGTACGAGGTAATACCAGTGAAGGCAGAGTACGAGGTAATACCAGTGAAGGCAGAGTACGAGGTAATACCAGTGAAGGCAGAGTACGAGGTAATACCAGTGAAGGCAGAGTACCAGGTAATACCAGTGAAGGCAGAGTACGAGGTAATACCAGTGAAGGCAGAGTACGAGGTAATACCCGTGAAGGCAGAGTACCAGGTAATACCAGTGAAGGCAGAGTACGAGGTAATACCAGTGAAGGCAGAGTACGAGGTAATACCAGTGAAGGCAGAGTACCAGGTAATACCAGTGAAGGCAGAGTACCAGGTAATACCAGTGAAGGCAGAGTACGAGGTAATACCAGTGAAGGCAGAGTACGAGGTAATACCAGTGAAGGCAAAGTACGAGGTAATACCAGTGAAGGCAGAGTACCAGGTAATACCAGTGAAGGCAGAGTACCAGGTAATACCAGTGAAGGCAGAGTACCAGGTAATACCAGTGAAGGCAGAGTACCAGGTAATACCAGTGAAGGCAGAGTACGAGGAAATACCAGTGAAGGCAGAGTACCAGGTAATACCAGTGAAGGCAGAGTACCAGGTAATACCAGTGAAGGCAGAGTACCAGGTAATACCAGTGAAGGCAGAGTACCAGGTAATACCAGTGAAGGCAGAGTACCAGGTAATACCAGTGAAGGCAGAGTACCAGTAATACCAGTGAAGGCAGAGTACGAGGTAATACCAGTGAAGGCAGAGTACCAGGTAATACCAGTGAAGGCAGAGTACCAGGTAATACCAGTGAAGGCAGAGTACCAGGTAATACCAGTGAAGGCAGAGTACGAGGAAATACCAGTGAAGGCAGAGTACCAGGTAATACCAGTGAAGGCAGAGTACCAGGTAATACCAGTGAAGGCAGAGTACCAGGTAATACCAGTGAAGGCAGAGTACCAGGTAATACCAGTGAAGGCAGAGTACCAGGTAATACCAGTGAAGGCAGAGTACCAGGTAATACCAGTGAAGGCAGAGTACCAGGTAATGACAGTAAAGGCGGGGCAAAAAAAAAAAAATCAAAAGTGAATGACTTAAGATTTGAGGCCAATACCCAGGGGGGAATTATGGACAGGCAATAGTTAGCTGTAATAGTGGACGGTATTGGATTACCATCCACTATTACACTGTTGTAGTTAAGTGATAAGTTAGGTTTTTTATTATTCAGATGTCGTTCGCTTGCTCAGTATGTTTTAACCTATTTGATAGAATATAGATAGTAGCACAATTTACAGGCTGCAGGCCAACAGTTTACAGGCTGCAGGCCAACAGTTTACAGGCTGCAGGCCAACAGTTTACAGGCTGCAGGCCAACAGTTTACAGGCTGCAGGCCAACAGTTTACAGGCTGCAGGCCAACAGTTTACAGGCTGCAGGCCAACAGTTTACAGGCTGCAGGCCAACGGTTTACAGGCTGCAGGCCAACAGTAGTTATCCCGAGAAAAGCAAATGTTTGAGAAAATGAAAAAATTTTGATAAATGAAATACACATCAATCTTCATCCTTATTTCTAAAAAAAATATAGTTAAAAAAAAAACCTCAGAGCCTCTTTTCCAATCCATGACCTTGCTGGCTAAAAAAAAAAAAGTCCAGAAGAGGCGCGTGCCTTAAAATAAATAATGCAGAGGTTGGGAAGAGATTTACATATAAACCGCAAGAAGCTTAAGTAAAGGTCGACCAGCATAAATACGAAGCTCAAATTGATAATAGCAATAATGTGTGTCCATTATAGGAAGTTGTTGAATAATCTGGTGAACTTCAATGGGTCAAAACTCTAAATAAAAGGAGGAGAAAAAATTAAAGGTTAATGGTATGTAGCTATTGTCATTATACATTTATACACAACTAAGACAGATTCCAGTTGACAAACCCCATCTTAATACAGATTCTGAACCAGTATGCTATAGAGAACTACTAACTATTGCTACAACCATTACCACTACAACTACCAGCACTATTTAACATAATACGTCTCCGTTGTAAAGGACTGTTGCGGCCCCCTACCAAACTAGCGGTTAAATGGTTAACCTGCCGGCCGGCAGTACCACTGGGTACGTCATCAAACCCAATGTGGGGACTGCTGAGCCGGCCTTAGCAGCAGTAAGTACCTGAACACCTCACGGTACGTATCTAAGCAGTAGTTACCAGAACACCTAATGGTACACATCTACTGGCAGTAGAGTATTCTACTGGCTTCTACTGATTTTAGAAGCGCTCACCGCAGCTCACTGAGTCTGCTGGCCTCAGTTATTTGATGGCCGCATTCAGTGAACTTGCAACATCGTGTGTTCTTCACCGGACCACCTTGCGGTGTGTCAATTGGTCTTGAAGGCGGTAGATAGTACTCGCCAGACCATCTTACGGTGTACTTCTACCGGCCTTGGAGAGTATTTACAGGACAGGTGATGTCTGCGGACTCACCGCCTACGTTGGTCAACTGTGGGCCGGAGTCATCTGATGCTGTTTTAGTGGGACATTACATGAAGAAAAGGTTGGAGTGTTACACTGAACTGGGCTAGGACCGTAGTGTGACACTTAGGAAAGTATGGAGTGGAACACTGAGATATGCTACAGGACCGTAGTGGAACACTGAGAAGAAAAGGGTGTCTTGTGACACTGAAGATGGCCTGGTTGTAGTGTACATTGAATAGTATCATGTGACTGGCCTCTCGAAAGACGCTACGTCGATAGTGAGTGTGTCGCAGAGACAAGGGTGTCAAGTGTGACAGTCGAGAAAGGGTGTGGATGACGCAGAGAAAAGGGTGTCGTGTGACACGGAGAGCTGGGGTGTCTGGTGACACAGAGAAAAGGGTGTCAAGAGACACGGTGGAGAAGGAGCGTCACAACTCGAATAAGTGTCGTGTGGGACGCAGAGCGTCATTATAAGTGTCGTGTGAGACACGGAGTTGATCATAATTTATTATTATACAAATGTTATTTATAATTTATTATTTTAGCATAGATATATATAGTGGCATAGGAGTGTCAAGGAAGTTGTACCCTGTGTAGGGTTACGAATTATTTATTTTAGTAAGATGCTAATAATTTATTATTGTAACATGTATATATATTTTAAATACCTCTAGACCAAAGATTGTGTTTTTTATATAATATTAAAAATTCATTTATTTTAATGTGTATATATGTATCCCGAACTCAATTACAAAATGAGTAAACCTACCATCTCAAAAAAATACTTTTTTTTGTAATAAGGACACTAATATTTTTTTCAACTTTGAGATCTTAGACACCCATGGGTCGTCTGATAGCAGCCTCAGCTGACTGAGGGAACCGTGGCTCGATCTCCGGCACGGTTGGAAACTTTTGGTATGTTTCCTTGCAACTGCTGTCCTTGTTCATCTAGGAGTCGGTAGGTACCTGGGTGTCATTGATCATGGCATCCCGGGGGAGGTAGTATACCTTAGACACGGCTGGAATTCGAAACGAGATTAGGTAAGATAACATCTTTTAGCGTCTAAAATTGATCAGTTTAAAAAACGCTGTATACCTTCGATGCAGCTCTTCAACAAGTAGCTTGGCAATGACTGTGCAAATTTTATCATAGTTATTTGAGATGTGTAAAATATCAAGGTTAGCCAGTGACAAACTTAACGTCTCCTGATTTAAGGTAGCAAGGTAGAAATTTTCTCTGCTCATTAAGCGACCGTGCATTTTGCCCTTGAACGTGATAGTATAGTTTTCTCTTCGTGCATAGTTCCGACGTCATATTTTGTGGTATATAATTTTGATGACCAGATATTTCTTAAGTTGTAAGGAAAGTCTTTGCTGATGAAGCCTACTGAAGTACGCGATGCAGGGTATTAAAATAGTTGAGGGACTCCTTCCCTTAATTAAGCTAGTTGGTGTGATATAGCATCCCGGGGGTTGGATAAAATAACATTAACACCTGCTGATTAAACTGTCAAATAACTGAATAATCAATTTAAATGTGTTACAGGTCCCCTTTTGCGCTATCTGTGGAAAATTACATTTATCTGGATGTAACTCATAAGGTACATACCAGTAAATTGTAACAAAGATAACTATTTATTTATCAAAGTTACATAAACAAGTAGGAATTTTGGGACACCTAGGTCGCAAAAATATCCCCCTTCGATACCTACCATAATCTCTCTCCACAAGTTGCTCTAGACCTATTAATTGCAAATGAAATGTACATCACGAGGAATTCTGGTAAATATATAAATTTGTGGACTGTATATTAAATTTAATAAATGATTATATATGCACATTTATATAACAGAAGGAGAATTTATAATCACAACACTCGCCAATTAGTCTGGAAATTACTGTGTATAATACTCAAACCTCCTTCTAACTAAATTTATGATAACACTGGCCAGAATTACAAATATAATTTAGATAGCTTATCTGAGGTTCCTGGAGCTGTCCTCTACATCGGTTTAATGCTCAAGTTATGCAGAAATGTACATCCAACAATTTCGGCTCCTATTTGAGAGGTTTAAGCCCAATATAACCTCTAGAGCGACGAAAATTCTTCCTCTTTTCACTAACGTTTGTCTTGGCTTAATTCAAACATGGCGAGTCCCCTCGTCTGCGCAGGCACAGAGCTTCCCAGTTTTTATAACATAATTTTTATTAAATACAATATAGGCCATCAATTTACATATACTGTATTTCCGGAAAATATATACAGTATTTTCTACACTATCATCCAAGACGATAATGCACCAATTCACACTGAGTATGAGTGTAACATGAAAGTGAAGGTGAACACTAGGACTGGCCTCCACAATCGCCGGATGTATATATTATCGATCATCTGTGAGGTCAGTTGGAGCTGCGAGTCAGGAACTGATTTCCTCCACCGTCGTCTTTGGGAAGAGTTTCGGAAGGTTTTGTTTGAGTAATGGTTTAAAATTTCCCTGGATATTGTTCAGATGCTGTATGAATCAATTTTTCGGCGAACTGGTGGTGTTTTAGCTGCAAATGAAGGACCAACTCCATATTGAAACTGAAAAATGCTAGAAAACAAGGTGTTTCTATTAATGTGTTCTAACTCCTGTATTTCTTATTCATTGAAAAAGGTTGGCATAGCAGTGTAATTAGTCACCAGTTGCAAAAGTCTGTTCTCCCATAGTTTCCTTCCCCACTGATGGTGATTCAATTAGTTGGTTGGAGCACTGAACAATGTTTGTGGTTTCATTACAGCATATTACAAACACATGAGACTTGCATGACTTCATGAATTGAAGGTATAGGTCCAGTGCTATTTCACCAGTCTTCTGCTATCATAAATTGACGTGCTGCACAGCAATATATGTGTATCTTGTTATAAGTTGGTATATCCTCTTGTGAGACTACGCTTTCTCGTCTTCGCATCGAGCACACACGTCTCACTCATGGTGAGGCGCCCAGTTCCACTCTGTGTGTATATTGTCAGGTTCCAATTTCAGTTTGCCATATTCTGTTGGACTGTCCAGTGTATGAGCGAGCAGGCAGAATTAAACCTTCGACGTCATCACCGCTCTAACACCCTTTATCTTCCCTCCTCACTGACGGCCCCACTTTTGACACAGACTCCCTCTTTGACTTTGTGACAGCAACAAATTTATCGCACAACCTTTGATTATGGTTCCTTTAGCACTCTTCACTGACCTTTCACCCTCTATCCTGCAGCGCTGTATGACCCTGGTGGTTTAGCGCTTAGTTTTGATTATAATGAGTCTCCAGCAATACTTGATTACCAAGCTCTGGTTGCTCCAGCGTGATAAGGTGACTCCTGCTCAGGCGGCTGTATCAAATAAAATAATTAATATGCAATACTTAATGTAAATTGATTATAATACTTAGGTCTTGATGGTAGATCAAGATGATTAATATATAATTTCCTTGTTTTCCTTTACAGGTAAGTGTGGATTACTGGTCATCGTGGGACAACTCTCGCACCACATGACAGGTAAGTGTGGATTACTGGTCACCGTGGTCATCGCACCGCATGACAGGTATGTCTATATTCCTACTTTAAATACACCTAACTAATGAGCACAATGTTGCTGTCAGTTGTATCAACACTTGGGAATTATTGTTGGTGTTGCTTCTGATAACTTGTAATGTGAAACTTGTGGGAAATACAGTATGTTCCAAACTAGCTCAGGTGATCGTGGTTGTTTGGTTCCCACGAGTCTACACCAGAGTTTACTAGGGTGTGACAGTAGTCACCTGGTTCCCACGAGTCTACACCAGAGTTTACTAGGGTGTGACAGTAGTCACCTGGTTCCCACGAGTCTACACCAGAGTTTACTAGGGTGTGACAGTAGTCACCTGGATGTATTTAAGGTGTGCAGGATTAGGACCACCAATAAGTCAACACTTGTCATTTTCAGTAACTGCAGTAAATTCACAGTCCTGTGTTGCAGAGAACAACACAAACCTGTAAAACAAAGAGTTGTTGATAATTCAATATTGAGCCTTATAGTTTTATCCTAAAAAAGTAATATGTAATTGCCAGCAGAATTTTTTTTTTCAACATTCTCAGATTGTCATTATCATAGAGCTTAGTCAGGCACGAACCTGGCACTGTTGTGAGCGGGAACCTGGCACTGTTGTGAGCGGGAACCTGGCACTGTTTAAAATTTAATGTTTGTGAGCGGGAACCTGACACTGTTGTGAGCAGGAACCTGGCACTGATGTGAGCAGAACCTGGCACTGTTGTGAGCAGGAACCTGGCACTGTTGTGAGCAGGAACCTGGCACTGTTGTGAGCAGGAACCTGGCACTGTTGTGAGCGGGAACCTGACACTGTTGTGAGCGGGAACCTGGCACTGTTGTGAGCAGGAACCTGGCACTGTTGTGAGCAGGAACCTGGCACTGTTGTGAGCAGGAACCTGGCACTGTTGTGAGCAGGAACCTGGCACTGTTGTGAGCAGGAACCTGGCACTGTTGTGAGCAGGAAGATAATTAGGACATTGTTGACCTAAGATGAAAATATCATTGTTTTCTATGACTAAGACTTGTTTAAATTTAATATTAATTCTAATGATCACTGAGAATAGTGTAGCAATAAACAGTGAATTCCTGTATTAGCGACCTAGTTGATATATTAAGTGGAAATGTTAATCAAACCTCAGCAGAAGTATTCGTGGGAAAATATCATCTAATTATTTTATTCGTAAATGATTTATGCTTGACGAGTCTTGACCGCAGCTTTTATAACCTAAAATATAAATTGAAAACCCATTTGGAATTCTTTATGCACAAATAAAAACATTTTTACGAATATTTTGCAATAAAAATTCAGCCATATTTCGTCTACACTAAAAGTGATGTAATTCTGTTAGAATAAAAATTTCTTAAATGCAAAAATGAAATTATCAGCCGTGAGAACATTCTCACTGTATGTGCTGCAAAGTAACATTCTCACTGTGTGCTGCAAAGGAACATTCACACTGTGCTGCAAAGGAACATTCACACTGTACGTGCTGCAAAGTAACATTCACACTGTATGTGCTGCAAAGGAACATTCACACTGTATGTGCTGCAAAGTAACATTCTCACTGTGCTGCAAAGGAACATTCTCACTGTATGTGCTGCAAAGGAACATTCACACTATGTGCTGCAAAGGAACATTCACACTGTATGTGCTGCAAAGTAACATTCACACTGTATGTGCTGCAAAGTAACATTCTCACTGTATGTGCTACAAAGTAACATTCACACTGTATGTGCTACAAAGTAACATTCACACTGTATGTGCTGCAAAGTAACATTCTCACTGTATGTGCTACAAAGTAACATTCACACTGTATGTGCTGCAAAGGAACATTCACACTGTATGTGCTGAAAAGGAACATTCACTCTGTATGTGCTACAAAGTAACATTCACACTGTGCTGCAAAGGAACATTCACACTGTATGTGCTGCAAAGGAACATTCACACTGTGCTACAAAGGAACATTCACACTGTATGTGCTACAAAGTAACTTTCACACTGTATGTGCTGCAAAGGAACATTCACACTGTATGTGCTGCAAAGGAACATTCACACTGTTCTACAAAGGAAAATTCACACTGTATGTGCTGCAAAGGAACATTCACACTGTATGTGCTACAAAGGAACATTCACACTGTATGTGCTGCAAAGGAACATTCACACTGTATGTGCTACAAAGTAACATTCACACTGTATGTGCTACAAAGGAACATTCACACTGTTCTACAAAGTAACATTCACACTGTATGTGCTACAAAGTAACATTCACACTGTATGTGCTACAAAGTAACATTCACACTGTATGTGCTACAAAGTAACATTCACACTGTATGTGCTACAAAGTAACATTCACACTGTATGTGCTGCAAAGTAACATTCACACTGTATGTGCTGCAAAGTAACATTCACACTGTATGTGCTGCAAAGTAACATTCACACTGTATGTGCTGCAAAGTAACATTCACACTGTATGTGCTGCAAAGTAACATTCACACTGTATGTTCTACAAAGGAACATTCACACTGTATGTGCTACAAAGGAACATTCACACTGTATGTGCTGCAAAGGAACATTCACACTGTATGTGCTGCAAAGGAACATTCACACTGTATGTGCTACAAAGGAACATTCACACTATAGGTGCTACAAAGGAACATTCACACTGTGCTGCAAAGGAACATTCACACTGTGCTGCAAAGGAACATTCACACTGTATGTGCTACAAAGAAACATTCACACTGTATGTGCTACAAAGTAACATTCACACTGTATGTGCTGCAAAGGAACATTCACACTGTATGTGCTACAAAGGAACATTCACACTATGTGCTGCAAAGGAACATTCACACTGTATGTGCTGCAAAGGAACATTCACACTGTATGTGCTGCAAAGGAACATTCACACTGTATGTGCTGCAAAGGAACATTCACACTGTTCTACAAAGGAACATTCACACTGTATGTGCTGCAAAGGAACATTCACACTGTATGTGCTACAAAGGAACATTCACACTGTATGTGCTGCAAAGGAACATTCACACTGTATGTGCTACAAAGTAACATTCACACTGTATGTGCTACAAAGTAACATTCACACTGTATGTGCTACAAAGTAACATTCACACTGTATGTGCTACAAAGTAACATTCACACTATGTGCTACAAAGGAACATTCACACTGTTCTACAAATAACATTCACACTATGTGCTACAAAGGAACATTCACACTGTGCTGCAAAGGAACATTCACACTGTATGTGCTGCAAAGTAACATTCGCACTGTATGTGCTGCAAAGGAACATTCACACTGTATATGCTACAAAGTAACATTCACACTGTATGTGCTGCAAAGGAACATTCACACTGTATGTGCTGCAAAGGAACATTCACACTGTATGTGCTACAAAGGAACATTCACACTGTTTGTGTTACAAAGGAGAATATATTTGATAGACATTTTCTCTTAAGTTCTTTGGATCCTACAGAATTAAACCCCAAATAAATTAATAACACAACGTGATGTGTCTACACCAGGGTTTGAGTGTCCTGATAAACACGTTACCTGGATACCTGGAGGTTACCTGCAGGTTATTCCGGGGATCAACGCCCCCGCGGCCCGGTCCATGACCAGGCCTCCCGATGGATCAGGGCCTGATCCCAAATTTGCTCTAAAGAACTAAAGCAAATACCATTCTAGGTCTGGGGTGGTGGCAAAGGCACCTGCAATGGTGGCACTGGCACCTGCAGTGGAGGCAGCTGTTAGGACTTTGAACTAGGAATAATTAGTGGTATGGGTTTTGGCGGGAAAACAGTGAAGTCTCAGTGTAGTAATATTATGTTAAGTGTGCTTTAATAGTAGTTATTATTATTATTATCATGGGGAGCACTAAACCCATTAATAGTAGTTTTAACAAGCTTTTTTTCGTAGATATAGAAGATAACACTTCATTTAATTAAGTTTGTAATGGCACCTTGGCATCGATTTTGCTCTCTCTCTCTCCTGTTAATTTCATCATTACAAGATCTATTGTCCTATAATACTGAGGCATATTTTTGATAGCTTCATTCATACCACTGCGATTTAAAATACAGCCAAGACCTTATATGGGGCTGTATTTCTGCTTTATTTTAAGATAATGATTTTGTAGGTAGTTTACAACCTCTCTTATCACTTGCCATGTATCTTGAAACTTGCTTTCATTAATTTTGTTTTGATAAATTTTCTTAAAAAACGGTAAGATAATTTCATTTAAAGACGTCAGTGTACCATAGCATAATTATTATTACGTTGAGCGCAAACAAAAACACACTAGTTTTTACCCTTTTATTACCAACTTCTATCCATACAAACTGGCTAATTTTATTACCAACTTCTATCTATACAAACTGGCTAATTTTATTACCAACTTCTATCTATACAAACTGGCTACTTTTATTACCAACTTCTATCTATACAAACTGGCTACTTTTATTACCAACTTCTATCTATACAAACTGGCTACTTTTATTACCAACTTCTATCTATACAAACTGGCTACTTTTATTACCAACTTCTGTCCATACAAACTGGCTACTTTTATTACCAACTTCTATCCATACAAACTGGCTACTTTTATTACCAACTTCTGTCCATACAAACTGGCTACTTTTATTACCAACTTCTGTCCATACAAACTGGCTACTTTTATTACCAACTTTTGTCCATACAAACTGGCTACTTTTATTACCAACTTTTGTCTATACAAACTGGCTACTTTTATTACCAACTTCTATCCATACAAACTGGCTACTTTTATTACCAACTTCTATCTATACGGACTGGGTACTTTTATTACCAACTTCTATCTATACGGACTGGCTACTTTTATTACCAACTTCTATCTATACGGACTGGCTACTTTTATTACCCACTTCTACATATACAAACTGGCTGCTATCATTAAAAAAATAGAAAGAACGGTAATGAAATACTAATAATTTTATCAACGTGATCATGTCCTATTTCACGTACCATTAAGTGATGTAATAAAAATAATTGTCTTGAGGTGTAATATCTGGTGTATTTGCCTCAGGTCAACACAACTATCAGACAGTTTTCTCACTATTTCCAATGTATTCTCAGTATCACGATTTTTTCATTGAATGTAACAAGAACAACAGAGCATCACTGTCTTCACTCTGGTGTACATTTTTTACTTCCATAAACTTATGTAATATCTGCTCTATAATTGGTACCTCGTTGCTTTTTAGTACTGAGCCGTTTTTCTTATATAGCGAATCTGTTATTACCGATGTGAAAAAAAAGGAATTAGGAGGCACAGTTGGAGAATATATATTGTTTAGCTGTGCAACAAGTATTGCTGATCTATCAACAGCATACAATTTAAGGTTTCTTTAATTTCATTTCTTTCATAGTTTTATAATGGCCTGACAGTAGATACATTATACATAGTTTGAGTATTTTTCATCAGAGTCAGACCATTAATGTTTGTATCTCTTCGTATGCGTATTGTTACATTTTCAACTTGATAATGGTTATTGTGAGCAATATCTTGGTGCTTGATATTGCGCTCTGACCAATAACTTGGTAGTAATCGCACCTTACATCTCCTGCTTTTTGCTGAAAATGGATAATCCATTGTCCTCTTCGCTTTCGGGCTGAGTGGACGCACTGCGCAAACAGCTCCTGCTTTCTCTGGTGCGCAACTTCCTGTTTTCACCAAGATGGCTGCCAGCTACCGCAGGAGGAGCAACACCGTGTGTGTTGACCTTGTTAAAGGGGCAATTTACCCTACGAATGCCCATGTTTTATTACCAACGATTATACGGGACACGTTTGGCATTGAAGTTGAAGAATTGCACGGAATAGCACTTAATGGTTCATCACGAATCCTCAGTACCAGGAGAAGAACATCACCGTATCATCTGGTCTGGAGGCACGCCTGCGGGATGCCTCAAAATACTACACCTGGGTGAGGATCCGCAACGTTCCTTTCGAGGCAGACGATGTGGATATCAGAGACATTTCAAAGATATGGTGAGGTGCATGCTATAACTTTAGTTCAATGGACGGAGGGAATCTATGAAGGGTTGCCGGCTGGATCTTACACCGTCAAGATGTCTTTAAGAAGACCTATTCCATCGTATGTTGTCCTGGAGGATTTTAGGACACAGCTGTATGTGACCTACGCGGGACAACGCAAGACGTGTCGCCTGTGCGGCGCTTTTGACCACATGGCGGCTGGATGTGGTAAAGCAGCGGCGCCGCGGCCTTGGGAACGGCAAGTAGTCACAGAGTCTCAGGCGGAACCTCAGCCGAAGACTTTGAGTGCAGCAGGCAAAGGTAATTGGGCGGACGAAGTGGAGGGCGTGTTAGAGAATTGTGTGACACTACCAGTGGCTTCGAATGCTCCCCCGCAAACGGGCCCGGGAGTTGAGCAGCAGCCTGTGGGGGTGGGAGAAACCGGTGATCCACAGGAGTTATCTACGCCCCTACAGGAGATGATTAAGTCTTTCCTGGACGTGCCTGCGGAGGAGAACCCATCTACAGACAGGAGAATTCTGATGGTTGAGAAGGACTTGATTGAGCAGATTCCAGAGCCTCTGGGGTCAGAGCCTGGCATGTTGCAGTTGCTACAGGTGGAAGCTGAGGTGCACAAGGGGAATGGAAATACTGATATGGAAATTGAGGGCACATCTAGAAAGAGGGCTGGAGGCTCGTCGGATGAGGAGGTTATAACACCAGCTCAGCGTACAAGGAAGAAGACGTGGGCGGGAGTGATTAAGAAGGGGCAGGGTAGTGCACGGGGGGGGAGGGGTACAGGCGGGAAAGAGTGCACGGGAAAAGACAGAAGTAGCAAAAAGTGGAACAGACAGGACACAGAGACATAGAGGAAAGCCACCCTTTCTGAATCTTTAAGTGTCTAACGATAAACGTGAATGGCCTTAGAGCTGACGGTAAACGAGTATGGTTGGAGGATGTTTTGCGGCGTTTTAACATTGATGTGTGTTTTATTCAAGAACACAATTTCAAGTATGGCAGAGAGTTGAGGCTGAACGGTTTTAGGATGTATGTTGGTAGTTCAGGGAAATTAAAGGGTGGGGTGGCAGTGGCAGTGAGGGAGTCCAGCCCATTCAACGGGCTCAAGAAGGAAGAGGGAGGGGAGGGGAGGGTGGTGAGGGTGGAGGGGATATGGGGTGAGATTAGAGTATGTTTTCTGGGGATATATATGCCGGCAGATAGTAACATACGGTAAAGGTGAATTTTGTAAGGGAGGTTTTGCTTTTCTACATGCGGGGTTTACCAATGGTTTCTATAATAGTGGGGATTTGGAATTGTGTAATCAGAATAAGATGTGGAGCCGAGAGGGGCAGGGTGTGTGCTTGGGGTATTGAGGATTTGTTGAAGGATGCAGGGGTTTATGACATAGTCAGGGGCGATGGGTGAAAGTAGAGCACACGTTTATGCGGAGGGGTTATGCGGCCAGGTTGGATCGTATATATATAACTCGAGATATAACAGTAGAACGGTAATAAACGAAGATTTTTTTTTTTCGGACCATCGTGCCGTTTTGGAAGAGATGGCATGGGAAGGATGGTTCGTAGGTACGTGGGTTTTTGGAAAATGAATGTGAGGCTACTTCAGGGAGAGGGGAGGGGTTGTTTTTTGGGAAAATGGTGGAAGCAACTATGGGGGGCCCTCGCAACGAAGAGGAGGATGTCTTGGAATGGTGGGAGAAGCACGCTAAATTGCAGATTAGGGAGTATTACCACATAGGGGAAACGGGATGAGCGAGGTGGAGTATGGTTTACAGAAATATTTAGAGGGGCAGCTAAATGATTTTTAAATGAAAGGGGAGGGGGGGATAGACTGGAGAAATAGAGATTTAAGGGAAAGATTGAGGGATATACAAAATTCTCGTTTTGATGCGATACTTTGTGAGGGAAGGTTTAGAGGGGTTTCTGTGGGGTGACAAACCGTCAGGATGTGTTTTGAAGAGATTTAGGAATGGCAACAGATGACCACGATTATGGGATTAGAGGTGTGTAAAGGGGTGGGGGGATAAGGTGTGGGGCAGGTACTTAGTGCCACCGATGGAATGAGCAATTATGCTGATTTTAGTTTAGGGAGAATTTTAAGCAGAGGAGGGAGGAGAGAGGGAGGGAGAGATTCTGGGAAGGAATTCGAGGTATTTTAGGGAGGGGGAGATGCGGTGATAAGGGTAGGATCAGTGAGGAGGAGGTGGAGGAGGCGATAATGGGCTTGAGTAGGGGAAAAGCGCCGGGCATTGATGGAATTCCTAATAATTTCCCTATATTACACATTGGGATTGTATAAAGGGAAGTCTGGTCCGGTTGTTTAACTGTAATAAAGGGAAAAGGGGAGTTTTGGGGGGAATCGAAAGGGCACGGGGGTAGTAGTTTTGGTCTATAAGGGGGGGGGGGGGAAGACCTTGGGTGCTATAGGGCGATCTCCCCATGTGTGCAGTTTAAATAAAGTTTTTGCGAAGGTTTTAGGTAACCGTATGAAAAAAGCGCTTGACCGAGTCCTACATAGAGACAGTGTGGGATTCCAGGTCGAAGTAATGCGTGAGGGGGCATGGAAGAATTAAGGATTTTGTGGAGGGTAGACAATGGGGGGGGATCTTGGGATTGATTGGAAAGCAGGCTTAGGACAGTGTAGATAGACATATGTTGTGGTGTATTTTAAAAAAAACCAGGGTTTTGGTGAATGAGATTGTGCGCGGGCGACTACTTTGTATACGCCTGCAACCGGTCGGGGTACAGGTTAAGGGGAAGTTAGGGTTGCCAGTGCAGATGGGATGGGTTTGCGACAGGGTTGCCCATTGTCTCAAATCCTCTTTGCATGCATGCAGGACCCTTTTTATAGGCTTATAGAGGAAGGAGTGTGGGAACAGGGAGGGGTTTGGTCCTGGGGATGTGGTATTTGGGTTTATGTGGATACACCACAGTTTTGGTAGGAGGGGAAATAGGATTGGGGAATGTGGGACGTATAATAGAAAATTTATGGTGGGGCGACAGGGATGAGGGTTAAGGGAGCAAAGTCAAAGTTATTAGAAGTGGGCCCACGTGGGTGGGGGGAAAAGGGTTTGGGGGAACAGTATGGATGGAACGTAGTGTTAGAATTAAGATATGTGGGGTTGTGTATATGGCGGACGCTGGGGAGGCACAGAGAATAAATTCCAAGGAAGTAGTGAGTAGAGCGATGGGTAGGATGCGCGGGTGGAGGGCTGGGGATGTAACATTGCAGCAGAGGGGGGTAGTAAATACCTTGTGTACAGTAAAGTGTGGGGCGTGGCAGAAATATATCCCCCGAGGTCGTGTGATATTCAGGAACTGGAGAGGGTGGTTTTTGGGAGGTATGTGTGGGGTTATGGGAAGCCATGGCTACGGAAGGAGGTGGTAAATGATGGGTGTGCGGCAGGTGGGCTGGGTCTTAAAATTTTTGGACATACGAGTGAAGGCGTGTATGTAAGCAGCGGTACTTGAGGGTGGGAGGAAGAGGGTAGAAGGGGGGGAGAGGTCATGAAGGATGTGCGAAAATGGTGGAAGGGAAAGGCACTACTGGAGTGTGAAGATATGGTGCAAAATTTGTTGGCAGTAAGGGAAGCAAAAAAAGTAAGGGTAAGTAGGCTTGGAGGACGGGTTGGCAGGGTACAGTGATACAGGGAGTAGCTACATACCCAATGTATGATTGGAGGGGCATTTGGGAAGATTTTCGGAAGATCAGATTAAAGCCAAGGGGTTTTCGTGAAGGGGTTTATAGATTCTTTATGGGAATTCTAGCTACAAGGTCAGTGCTATATAGAATGGGTTATGAAAGGTGCTGGCACTTGTTTGCATTGTGGGGAAAAGAGGAGACGGCTTTTCATGCCATATATTTTTTGTGAAAACTTGGGTTTTGTAAGGGCATGGTTAGCGAGAGTTCTGGGTATAGTGGCGGGAGGGGGGAGAAACTTTCAGACTTTGAAGGCTTTGCATTTTGATGTGGGAGGGGTTTCCAAGGACATTCGGAGGGCAGTGATGTATGTAGTGGCAGATTTTTTGTATGTGTCTTGGTGCATGCGGGAGGTGGGGGGTGAATATAGGGTGCGGGCACTTGCAGCGAGTGTGTATCGTACAGTATGCAGAAATAGGCTACTATATGGGAGGTTGTGGGTAAAAGTTTTTCCCTTGGGTTAAACGTAATCTGACGGTAGGGGTAATGTTAGGGTGGGTGTAGTTTAGAGCTGGATTGGGGGTTCTCCCTAAACTGGCATTCCTTGTTCTTTTTGAGATTAGTGGAGGATGGAAGGGAATAAAAGCGTGTGGTAGTGGAGCATATGGGTGTAAAGTCGTTAGGAATGAAGGGGGGCGTAGGGGGGGGTGAACTGGGACATTTGGTTAAGAGACAGGGGTTCTATGACTTTCGGGCGTCAGGTACGAACTTGAGCATGGAAGGGAACGTGAGTTTGTGTTTTTTTAATACAGATAGCCTGGGGTCAGGGATGGCAGGGGGTGGCTTTCTGAAGTGTCTTTTGCCAGGTGGTTTTGTTAATGATTTAGGTAGTACTGCCCGGTACATGTTTTATTAGGGGCCATAAGTTATATTGTGTAACTTATGCGTGACAGAGTAAGTCTGATATTGCTCTGGAACATTGTTAATAAAAATATATATCTTGTTGAACATAATAATACATAAAAAATGGGAATATGTATTATGAGTTTAGCTACAATTTCTAGTGTACTGTTACCATAAATTTGTTGGTATTCTTCACTTTGTCAAATAATTACTATCTATATATTTTTTATAAGTTATTTATGTTAGTTCTTATTTTATACGATTAAGTGAACAAGTAAGGTGTTGTGACTCTAGTGCAAGTGGGATTTATCTTGCACTGGGAAAAGGGGAAGTGTAAAGTAAATATGATTGGATTCATAAAAGAAATGTCCCTTGGATATATGTACACTGTATTAGAAGACGGAAGGATTGTGAGATTGTCAATATATGTATTAATTCTTATGTAAATTTCATGGAACTCAGGGTGATAACAATGTACACCTATTAGTCGGATAAGTATTGATATTATTATGCTTATTGTAATATAATTGATTGATGAAATGTATAATTTGGTTTTTAGTTTGGAGTAAAGAGATAAAAAGCATAGGGGATGGGGGATATTTTGTAAGCACAAAGATTAATCAGCAGTATGTATTTAGAAAATGTAAAAAAATTATTTTTCTGTGGAGGAGACGATAAGGGGTTCTTATATTCCTTTATGTTATTGTATTTTAAAGTATTTTTAAATTTAAAAGACTGATGGAGGTTTATGAGGGGTGACGGCAGACACAGTTACTAGGTATGTGGGGGGGGGTGTGAAGAGTCAGCGGTAGTGTATTAAACCCACCACCGTCCACGATATTGATTGTTATTATGGGTATAAAGAGGGTTAGGGTGTGGATTGGTTTCTTTGGTGGATGGTGCCATCATGTTCAGACTTCCTTGTATTATAGTCAGCCTTTTAGATGGCTGGATTGTGTTTATACATGTTGTCAATGATATCCTTAATGCTCTAATAAATGTAAAGAAGATGTCAATGAGTATACAAGGTGAAAGTGGTATTTTTTCAAAGGGGGGGGAGTAAGCATTACTAGGGAGGACTATCGTTTTTTATTATAAACCATCTTTCACGTGAAAACAGTACATAAAAGTAGTGTTTGGAGTGCAGCAGCCAATTCTGATGTCATTAATAAGTGCTTCTTTGGTATTTGTGTAGTCACTGCGATTAAACGTTTACTGCTTGTGTCTTCTTACATATTGATTATGTACCCATATATGTTTTGTACCTGAGTTTTAAATAAAATATAAAAAAAAAATTTTAATGTTGGAATTGGGTCGTAGTCGAGCAATATTAAAAACTGCGTCCCGTTCCATTGATATTCAAAAAATCTTTCCTACATTTAGCTTTAATTGTTGAATCTGGCATCAAACCATGATCAACAATTTAACGAATGATATCAAATTTTGTCATATGCATGAGAACAGACAAACACATGCTGGCACAATGTCTTGCGACTGATTCAAAGATCTCACTAAGGCAAATCAGTTTCAATTTTAATAACTTTTTTCATGTTGGATTTATATGCCATAACTACACAATAACCAATAAATCAATTTATGGCTGGGTTAGGACAATTAATTGTGCTAGTTTTATACAGTTCCAGCTTACTGGGGTTGTTTAGTTTGTGAACAGAGGTTATAATAAGTGGCTATGGAACGGCTGCAGTGACGACACCTGCGATACTTGGTAAAAAAAAAAATGGGATTTCCAACGTTATAATCAAGTCTTCTTTGAGTCACTCTGCAACAAGACAGTTATATTTATCATCTATAAAACTATTTGTAGAGCACGAGATAGCTCTGCATGTAGAGCACGATATAGCTCTGCATGTAGAGCACGAGATAGCTCTGCATGTAAACTCTGGTCACTCTATATAAAAGAATTAATGTTTGGCAGCATAAAAGAAGTGGGTTACTTGAATTTGATCCCAACTTAACTGGCAGAGGTAATTTGATCCCAACTTAACTGGCAGAGGTAATTTGATCCCAACTTAACTGGCAGAGGTAATTTGATCCCAACTTAACTGGCAGAGGTAATTTGATCCCAACTTAACTGGCAGAGGTAATTTGATCCCAACTTAACTGGCAGAGGTAATTTCGGATATATAGTTAATGAACAGGATTTATGAGAACATTTTTACTCTGATAAAAAAAAAAATATTGCTTCCATTAATACAATGGATAGTTTTGTTGAGAAGATTCCATACACGGGAAATAAATGGCTGCGGGAGAGAATTTTTTTAGCAATGGCCCTTATTACGAACACAGGTGTAGTTAGTGACCCGGACACCTGGCTGTAGCACCATAACCAAGGTAGGAACGAGAAAAAAGACAGCAGAATAAATACTTATATTTCCTTCACCAAACAGCAAGCAGATATGTATAATATAGATAGAGAATACTTAAAATAAGGCAAATGTAAGCAAGAGAGACGGTAAGAACCGTTGAGACAAGACATGGAGGTAAGTCTGCCAATGTTGAGTTACAAGTGTGCCACAACGCTTCTCAACTTTGGCGGACTTCTTTGTCATTGGCTGGTTGAACCAAGGTGCTAGCATAATGAGGGACCTCTACTCATGTATACACTTAGCACCTGGTTCACTGGTCGGGAGAACATGCCTATGTGAGTGTGTGACATAAGCTGAATTAAATGTAAAATGTAACGTACTCTTGGCATGTCACAGCCCTTTTGCCACCCTACCTATATCGGGGGGGGGGGGGGTTGAATATTATGTTGTTTGGACTGAATCTCAAGAAGCAGAGTGTTCTTTTAAACCATTAGCAACTAATCGCCTGTATGTATTGTATGGATCTAGGCAGTATTGAGCTAACCTCAGTTCCCAGTATATTTCCACTATATTTAATTTGTTCTGAAAAATCAATTTGTAAAGGGTTTGCATTAGTTTGACCCGCTTGACATTATAATCACCCGTTGACAAGCCTAGGTTTGTATTTATATTAGAAAAAAGTCTTGGATTAGATTTAGGAAATACAATTACGTGTGAAGATGATGTAGACATGACGATGTTAAAGTTTTGAAAGAATTTATGAAGGTTGTGAATAATGTATACAGCAGCAAGTTGATGTTTATGCCAGAGATCAGTCGGAGGATTTTACCTCTTGTAGGTTTTTCCACACAAGTGATTTTTTTTTCTAGGGTTTATGCGACCGGTAAACACATGTAGTTGTGTCTACTCAAATTTTTCAAGTATAATTTTATTTCAGTTTAATAGCTTTTAGGTTTCTTATATGCATTATTTTGAAGGTTGCCATGGTAACGGAAAAAGTACTCAAGCTGCGTCGATGACCAATTATCTGAATAATATAAGAATGAATTGTTTAAGAAGCAAGACGCCAGGTGGAACACTGCTTGCTGGAAATATATGATTTCCATTATTATGATCACAGGAAGGATTCAGTAACAGAATTTGCAGTCTTTAGTGTTGTAAGTTGAGATCTTTTAGAGAAGAGAGTTACTGTGATATGCGATTCATTTCTTGATTCTTCATTAGTATATCATGGCATTAAAAAAAATCATTGGATATAGACATGATGATTGATATGCATCAAGATTTACTTGGGAATTTATAGCCATCAGTATCATTTTTTTTTTAATTTGGAGCCGGAAATATTGGTCGAGTAGTAAATTATCTTTGGCAACAACTAAGTAGCGGTTGTTAGGTAAGACACATATGCAACAGTTAGACAACTTTATTCCGAAACGTTTCGCCTACACAGTAGGCTTCTTCAGTCGAATACAGAAAGTAGGCAGGAACAGTAGAGATATGAAGACGATGTAATCAGTCCATCACCCTTGTAGTCGTAGAATTTGAGGTTGTCAGTCCCTCGGCCTGGAGAAGTTCAGTTCCATAGTCAGGAACTATCTGAAGATCAAGCGACAGTGCGGAGACTTAAATACTGTCGGAAGGAGAGGTGCAGAGTAGTAGTAGTAGTAGTAGTAGTAGTAATGAGAATGTAGCCACTGAGAGGTCATGTCCCTCTCAGATCCAACACTTCTCACTTGAAAAGCTTGTCCAAGGTGTTTTCTGTACCAAGATGCCATGTGTTGCAGTGTGTGACAAGATGAACATGCAACACATGGCATCTTGGTACAGAAAATACCTTGGACAAGCTTTTCAAGTGAGAAGTGTTGGATCTGAGAGGGACATGACCTCTCTGTGGCTACATTCTCATTACTACTACTACTACTACTACCCTGCACCTCTCCTTCCGACAGTATTTAAGTCTCCGCACTGTCGCTTGATCTTCAGATAGTTCCTGACTATGGAACTGAACTTCTCCAGGCCCGAGGGACTGACAACCTCAAATTCTACGACTACAAGGGTGATGGACTGATTACATCGTCTTCACATCTCTACTGTTCCTGCCTAAACCTTTGTACGACTTGGAAAAGGCTACTTTTGTAGGCAAAAACCCGTGTTTGAAATAATTTTAATGTTGCATTGTTCAACCTAACAACCTTGGCATTTGTTACCATTTTTGGAAATTGTTGATCTTGGGGGAAAACCTTGCAACATCCTTTCTCTACTTACGAAACACCCCTTGGACAGTATTTAAAGTGAGAAGTGTTGGATTTTAGAAAGCTCTACTAGGGCTAACTTCCCAAACTAACAACCTAAAATTTCTCCTTCCACAGTTATTTAAGTCTACCCACTTTTCCTTTGTCTTCGTTATTCCCGATTTGGAAGAACCTTTTTTAGGCCGAAGGGACTGACAACTCAATTTTTACACTAAAGGGGTGTGGTTTGTTCCCATTTTATTTCACTGTCCTGTAATTTCTGTATTTCCCGAGAAAAAGCCATGTTAGGCAACTTTTCATATGTTTGCCTAGGAATTTTTCCCTCTTCCAACCCAGCACCTTCCCGGTTTGATACCATTTTGATGTTTCAAAATTAGTAGCTGTATATTTTGTTTTTGCCGAGTTACATTGGGGAAAATTTATTGCTAATTTCGTTTTGTATGTTACTTTTTTAATAAAAAAAAATACAATTTTTTAAAAATGAGTTAAAAATATTTCAACAAATTAAGGTTAAACGGTACAAGGGTTGTGCACTCGTTGTTGAAGTAATAGAAACAATGAATATAGCGCCAAATTTGTAAGTAAATTTTTATTTTAAAAGGGAAGGGAAATACATTTTTTTAAAAATAAAAGCAGTGAAGCGACATACAGTTGTGAAGGTCACAATTTAGAAGTACAAGTGATAGCGACATACAGTTGTGAAGGTCAAAATAGAAGTACAAGTGATAGCGACATACAGTCGTGAAGGTCACAATAGAAGTACAAGTGATAGCGACATGCAGTTGTGAAGGTCACAATAGAAGTACAAGTGATAGCGACATACAGTTGTAAAGGGCCCACAATAGAAGTACAAGTGATAGCGAAAATACAGTTGTGAAGGTCACAATAGAAGTACAAGTGATAGCGACATACAGTCGTGAAGGTCACAATAGAAGTAAAAGTGATAGCGACATACAGTTGTGAAGGTCACAATAGAAGTACAAGTGATAGCGACATACATTTGTGAAGGTCACAATAGAAGTACAAGTGATAGCGACATACAGTTGTGAAGGTCAAAATAGAAGTAAAAGGGTGATAGCGACATACAGTTGTGAAGGTCACAATAGAAGTAAAGTGAAAACGACATAAGTTGTGAAGGTCACAATAGAAGTACAAGTGATAGCGACCATGCAGTTGTGAAGGTCACAATAGAAGTACAAGTGATAGCGACATACAGTTGTGAAGGCACAATAGAAGTACAAGTGTAGCGACATACAGATGTGAAGGTCACAATAGAGTACAAGTGATAGCGACATACAGTTGTGAAGGTCACAATAGAAGTACAAGTGATAGCGACTTTACAGTTGTGAAGGTCACAATAGAAGTACAAGTGATGCGACATGCAGTTGTGAAGGTCACAATAGAAGTACAAGTGATAGCGACATACAGTTGTGAAGGTCACAATAAAGACACACCCTCATATCACACAAATAACCCGCACATAGAAGAGAGGAGCTTACGTCGACGTTTCGGTCCGATTTGGACCAGTTCTTCGGTCCAAATCGGACCGAAACGTCGTCGTAAGCCCCTCTCTTCTATGTGCGGGTTATTTGTGTATCGTTCCTGTCACGGTATTGTGCCTGTATTTTGTTTTTTCCCCTCATATTACCCGGTAATCATGAAAAATTTCTCGTTAATATAAAAAGATTTATTACATATTGCAGTCTTGGTTTGGGCCTTTGGGCATACAAATTTAATTGTATAATTAAAATCGTGGGGGTGCACTAAACCTGTTAGGTTTATACAGCGCATGTGAGGGGGGAATGGAAGGTATTCGGCTCAGTGCAGGGACCGGAGCACAGATCCAATTCCCTAGATCAAGACCCCCTCACCAGTGTCAAGGAACTTCCCTTTAGGGGATTATGCGGTATAAAAAAAAAAGGGAAAACACACTGGAAATCTAGCTTTAAAAAAATTTTAAAAGTTTGTTATATAAAAAAAGTTGTGGGGTAATATGTTTAATTAAATTTTAAAATTAACAATTTACATTACATTTAAATGGCATTTAAAATTTTAAAAAATTTTTAAAAGTCGGGTTTATTTTTTATTGTTTAACGAAACTCTTTTTAAGGAATTTCCCAGATAATTTGAACATAATTTAAAAAAAAATTAATTAAGAAAAAGGAACTTTTTAACATATGAAAAATAATTAATTAAAAGCGGGCATTTTTATTAAGAAAAAAGTACGTTATTTTTAAGGGAAATTGGTTCGGAGAAAACGGTTTGGAACAAGGCATGAATTAAAACAAAAGTAGTAGTAGGTGAAGCAAGAGGGGACAGTACGAGTTAGTGAAGCAAGACAGACAGACAAAGTTAGTGAAGCAAGAGAGACAGTACGAGTTAGTGAAGCAAGAGGATAGTACGAGTTAGTGAAGCAAGAGAGAAGTACGAGTTAGTGAAGCAAGAGAAAAGTACGAGTTAGTGAAGAAAGAGAGAAGTACGAGTTAGTGAAGCAAGAGAGATATACGAGTTAGTGAAGCAAGAGAGACGGGTACGAGTTAGTGAAGCAGAGAGGAAGTACGAGTTAGTGAAGCAAGAGAGACAGTACGAGTTAGTGAAGCAAGAGAGATAGTACGAGGTTGTGAAGCAAGAGAGACAGTACGAGTTAGTGAAGCAAGAGAGATAGTACGAGTTAGTGAAGCAAGAGAGAGAGTACGGTTAGTGAAGCAAGAGAGACAGTACGAGTTAGTAAAGCAAGAGAGAAAAGTACGAGTTAGTGAAGCAAGAGAGATAGTACGAGTTAGTAAAGGGCAAGAGGACAGTACGTTAGTGAAGCAAGAGAGATAGTACGAGTTAGTGAAGCAAGAGAGATAGTACGAGTTAGTGAAGCAAGAGAGAGAGTACGAGTTAGTGAAGCAAGAGAGAGAGTACGAGTTAGTAAAAGCAAGAGAGAGAGTACGAGTTAGTGAAGCAAGAGAGACAGTACGAGTTAGTGAAGCAAAGATAGAGAGGGAAGTTACGAGTTAGTGAAGCAAGAGAGAGAGTACGAGTTAGTGAAGCAAGAGAGAGATTTAACGAGTTGTAAAGCAAGAGAGGATTTACGAGTTGTGAAGCAAGAGAGAGAGTACGAGTTAGTGAAGCAAGAGAGGAGTACGAGTTAGTGAAGCAAGAGAGATAGTACGAGTTAGTAAAGGGAAAAGAGAGAGAGTACGAGTTAGTGAAGCAAGAGAGTACGATTTTAGTGAAGCAAGAGAGTACGATTTTAGTGAAGCAAGAGAGAGAGTACGAGTTAGTGAAGCAAGAGAGGACAGTACGAGTTAGTGAAGCAAGAGAGCCCAGTACGAGTTAGTGAAGCAAGAGAGAGAGTACGAGTTAGTGAAGCAAGAGAGATAGTACGAGTTAGTAAAGAAAAGAGAGATAGTACGAGTTGTGAAGCAAGAGAGTACGAGTTAGTGAAGCAAGGAGAGAGTACGAGTTAGTGAAGAAGAGAGAGAGTACGAGTTAGTGAAGCAAGAGAGAGAGTACGAGTTAGTGAAGCAAGAGAGAGAGTACGAGTTAGTGAAGCAAGAGAGAGAGTACGAGTTAGTGAAGCAAGAGAGAGAGTACGAGTTAGTGAAGCAAGAGAGAGAGTACGAGTTAGTGAAGCAAGAGAGAGAGTACGAGTTAGTGAAGCAAGAGAGAGAGTACGAGTTAGTGAAGCAAGAGAGAGAGTACGAGTTAGTGAAGCAAGAGAGAGAGTACGAGTTAGTGAAGCAAGAGGGGAGAGTACGAGTTAGTGAAGCAAGAGAGAGAGTACGAGTTAGTGAAGCAAGAGAGATAGTACGAGTTAGTGAAGCAAGAGACACCGAAATATCACTTCCAACACTAATATCAATATCAGTGGTGGCCACATCTAGGGTGGACATGAAGCTGATGGCCACATCTGAGGTGGCCGTGGTGCTGCTGGCCACATCTAGGGTGGCCGTAGTACTGCTGGTGGCCACATCTGGGGTGGCCGTGGAGTTGCTGGCCACATTTAGAATGGCCATGGAGTGTCTGGCCACATGTAAGGTGGCCGTGGTAGCCACATCTGGGGTGGCCACAACATGCACACCTCTTCTGCTCTTCGATCCTTCGGGTCGGACAGGTCCACGTCGGGTGGCCACAGGTACGTGTTCTTGTTTACATTTGCCCAATCATATGGGTCGGCCACTCCTGGGGTGGTCGTAGAGATGGCCACCCCTCGGGTGGTCGTGGAGATGGCCACCCCTCGGGTGGTCGTGGAGATGGCCACCCCTCGGGTGGTCGTGGAGATGGCCACTCCTGGGGTGGTCGTGGAGATGGCCACTCCTGGGGTGGCCTTGGAGATGGCCACTCCTGGGGTGGTAGTGGAGGTGGCCACTCCTGGGGTGGTCGTAGAGATGGCCACTCCTGGGGTGGTCGTAGAGATGGCCACTCCTGGGGTGGTCGTGGAGATGGCCACTCCTGGGGTGGTAGTGGAGGTGGCCACTCCTGGGGTGGTCGTAGAGATGGCCACTCCTGGGGTGGTCGTAGAGATGGCCACTCCTGGGGTGGTCGTAGAGATGGCCACTCCTGGGGTGGTCGTACAGATGGCCACTCCTGGGGTGGTCGTGGAGGTGGCCACTCCTGGGGTGGTCGTGGAGGTGGCCACTCCTGGGGTGGTAGTGGAGGTGGCCACTCCTGGGGTGGTCGTGGAGGTGGCCACTCCTGGGGTGGTAGTGGAGGTGGCCACTCCTGGGGTGGTCGTGGAGGTGGCCACTCCTGGGGTGGTAGTGGAGGTGGTGGCCATATAGTTGCTGGCCACATTTGTGATGCTCTTATATTGTCTTTTCTCTTGTGTTGAACGAGAAATACCGTCATTCAGTGCACCAGCTGATTCCCTTTGCTTGTTTTTCTTTTTCTCTAGCCTTAGCATTATTTCTAAGCGCTTTTTCAGCTTCTTACTAAGGTTCTGGGTATATTGTTTCTTCTTGTTAGGCATCGTGTGAAAAAAATGTATTTCAATGGGAAGGGAAACCCGACGTTCAGTGGTAGACCGCGGTCAGACGGAGTGGTACACCCCTACTCTCCTTTGGCTTCTCGTCAACACTGAGGTTGCTGTACGAACGAACGAACGAACGAACGAACAAGTGCAGGTAAGATCCCAATGGGAAGAGCGGGGAAGACGGGACAGCGAAAAAATAGCGCTGGAGAGGGTGTTCTTAGTCGTAGAAATAGAGCAGGGCTTGACCAGCAGCTAAGGCGATCGTGGGACAGAAATTGTGGAAAAACGGGAAAAGAGCAAGCTGTGTATGCAACGTTTGTGGTAGGTGAGGGCTTTGAGTCTGAGAGCTGGAAGTTTCCAGGTCGCAGGAGAGGGCAGGCAGGTTTGGACCTCAGAGGGCAGCAGACATGTGGGAGGTTATTTAGTAGTTGAGGAGGCAGGTTTGCCGTGGAGCCATTACAAACTTCTTGAAGCTGCTCCTGGAGAGGTGGTTTTAGCGTTGTCTTGTTGGAGAAAGTGAAACGAAGAGGCTTGATGAACTCAAGAACTTGCGTGAGTGTGAAATGAAGAGGTGATTCGCGGCATACTTGACTGTTACAATCACTGAGGCCTTTGTAGTGTTCAGAGCAGGGCATGGTGTCAGCGTTCGAGGGAGAGGTGTAGAAAAATAAGGTTTTGCCAAGAGGGTGTGCTGGAGTCGTCCCTATCTGCTTCGTCGGGGGGTTCGTCAGAAAATTCTTGTTCAATTGTTTCTACAGTGATTGTGTCAATGGAGGATGGAAGTCTAGAGTATTTGCGGTCTGGCTGGTTGTTGGTGGTTGTTGAGAGGTGGTAGTGGTCACTGGGGTGGTTCAGGAGTGTTTTTTGGGGCAGAGTTAGGATTTGGGCCTGAAGTTGATGTGAAGTTAGCGATGTTTGGGATAATCTTTAAGTCCTTTTGGTGTTGGCGAGTCAGGAAAGTTGAATGACGGAAAGTTGTTAAAACGGAAAAGTTCGTTTAAATTTTAGTGTTGAATGTGCCTGGGTTTGCTGCATTTGCAAAGTTGTGCATACATCATGCAGTACAAAAACCTTAGAGGGAGCAGCGTCAGGGAGTGCAGAAAGGGAATTGCTGGATAGAGATGATGCTGTGTGGCTTGTAGGAATTCTGGTGATGTCCGACTTTGAGTTTTGAAATGGCGGCAAAATGTCGGCGATTTGGGACTATTCTTCTTGGTTTCTTTAATTTTTTTCGACTTACTTTTTTCGTAGTGGGCGTTTAGCTGCAAGGGTATGATGAGTACCCTTGCAGTTAAGACATGTTGGAGTGGCATTGGTGGTGGTGCAGCTTTGAAATCATGACCTTCTTTTCCACCAGGTAGAAAAGAACTTTTTGTCTTTAATGGGACAGTCCTTGGTTGAATGTTAAGAGAAACAGTTTCCCAAAAGGGAGAGACATGGGCAAAACGTTCAGGTTCAATGTGGCTGGATGTATGTGGTAATATGAGATAGCTAGTCCATTTTGAGAAACGCTTGGGTAGCCATATCTGTTTGAAAAGGGATTTTGATCATAGATGAGGCATTGGGAATTGTGTGATGGTGTCACAGGGCCCCGGTGTTTTGGTCTTCGATAGAGTCTTCAGTTCATCCGTTTGGTATGGATGTGATTATCTTTTCCAATTGTTTAACAAAAACTGAACGTTTCGCCAGCAAGGAGGAGACGGTGATATGATGAATTGGGCGGTCTCGTAATGTATTCACTGCGTGTGTCCATAAGTTTAGCTGCTTTTATTGTCGTCGGTGCAGACGACAATAAAGGGTCCTTGACTAAGTGGATTCGCTGTGAATTTGAGATTTTAGGCAGGTCCTCATAGCGGCAGCAAGTAATAGTTTAGTGGAATCATTTACAACACCATGGCTGGTTTGATTTTAACACGATGTGCGAACATTGTCGAAAAAGGTAGGGTTTCCCCTCCCCAACGGGAATCGTAGGGAGACTGTGAGGTTGCTGTTTTTTTTTTTTTATTCGCCGGTATTCTCCCGGCCCGGGTCTTTTCCAAGTAGTGGTGACCCCGGCCTTTGCTCCCTTCGGGGGGGTGTCTTGAGACCTAAGTCTCCCATGGGAGGAGGTACAAGTACCCCCTCATCTTTGAGACCAACTGTCCCCAGCACTGAGGTTGCTGTGGTGTGAGCAGCGCCTTATAGCTGCTGTCATGAAACAAAGTGCATGTTTTGATGTGAGTCACGCTAATGGGCGTAATTACCTTGTTTAAATAATTTTCGACAACTTTTTATGTAATTATCGTACAGACGAGACTGCAACAAATGTTGCCAGGTTCTTGCTCTATTTTTCGGCAAGATAATCTAATTTTTCATATTTCGATTGTTTAATCTTCCGCTTATGTTGCGCCACAGGTTTTAATGACCCACTTATAAGGAATATATATCGTTCACCGTGTAATATATATCAGAAGAAGCTGGGTGTCACCCCGGGGCCTCGTTGTGCTCCGTGTTTTCTGGTGTTTTCACGATCTCTCCTTACCTGCTAAAAACTTTAATTTGGTGCCCCCAAAACTTATTCAATACATCCCTCTAGCACTTGGACCAATCTTGGGGGGGAAATAGTATATACTGAGTCAAAAAAAGGAGAATTAGTGTGCGATACCTAGCAGAGTTTACTGCCAGAGGGGAATTATAGGGCCTAGGTTGCCGTCAAAGGAAAGAAAGTCTCCCTGATAATATTGTGTATACATAGTGTTTTAGTGTTTACTACAGTGGTACCCTAGTATACATAGTGTTATAGTGTATACTACAGTGGTATCCTAGTATACATAGTGCTAGTGTCACCACTCTGGACGGGTATCCCTGTCATTATCCATCCTGGACGGGTATCCCTGTCATTATCCACCACTCTGGATAGGTATCCCTGTCATACACCACCCTGGACGGGTATTCCTGTCATTATCCATCACCCTGGACAGGTATCCCTGTCAATATCCACCACCCTGGACGGGTATCCCTGTCATTACCCACCACTATGGATGGGTATACCTGTCATTACCCACCACCCTGAACGGGTATCGCTGTCATTACCCACCACCCTGGATAGGTATCCCTGTCATTATCCACCACCCACCAAGAATATCCCTGTCATTATCCACCACCATGGACGGGTATCCCTGTCATTATCGATCACCCTCGACGGGTATCCCTCTCATTATCCACAACCCTGGAAGGTTACTCCTGTCATTATCCACCACTCGACGGGTATCCTTTTCATTATCCACAACCCTGGACAGGTATCCCTGTTATTATCCACCACTATCGACGGGAATCCCTGTTATTATCCACTACCCTGGAAAGGTATCCCTGTCATTATCCACCACCCTGGACGGGTATTCCTATCATTATCCACCACCCTGGACGGGTATCCCTATCATTATCCACCACTCTGGATGGGTATCCCTGTCATTATCCACCACGCTGGACGGGTATCCCTGTCATTATCCACCACCCTGGACGGGTATCCTTGCCATTATCCACCACCCTGGACGGGTATCACTGTCATTATCTATCACCCTGGACAGGTATCCCTGTCAATATCCACCATCCTGGACGGGTATCCCTGTCATTGCCCACCACTGTTGACGGGCATACCTGTCATTATCCACAACCCTGGACGGGTATACCTGTTATTACCCACCACCTCCCTGGACGGGTATCCCTGTCCTTATCCACCTCCTTGGATGAGTATCCCTGTCATTATCCACCACCTTGGATGGGTATCCGTCATTATCCACCACTCTGGACGGGCACCCCTGACATTATCCACCACCGTGGGCGGGTATCCCTGTCATTATTCACCACACTGGACGGGTATCCCTGTCATCCACCACACTCGACGGGTGTCCCTTCATTATCCACCACACTCGACGGGTATCCGTCATTATCCCCCACCATGCAGGGGTATCCCTGTCATCATCAATTACCGTGGACGGGTATACCTGTCATCAACCACCCTGGACGGGTTTATCCCTGTCATGATGCACCACACGGACGAGTATCCCTGTCATGATGCACCACACTGGACGAGTATCCCTGTCATTATCCACCACACTGAACTGGTATCCCTGTCATAATCCTCCACCCTGGATGGGTAGCCCTGTGATGCACCCCCCTCGACGGGTTATCCCTGTCATTATCCCCCACCCTGGACAGGTTTCTTTGTCATATTCAATCTCCCTTGACTGGTTTTCTTATCATTTTACGTCGACCTTTACGTATTTTACTCTTTTACTCCATCGCCTTGGATGTGTTTCACTGTCACATTCATTCGCCCTAGAGAGGTTTTTTTGTCATATTCCATGAGAGATGAACAGGTTTCCTTATCATTTTCCATCCAGCTTTCTGGGTTTCCACTGTCATTTTCCGTCACAATGGACTGTTTTTTCTGTCATAATCCCTATCTCTGAACTTGTTTCTCTCTCATATTTACTCGCCCTGGACAGGTTTCCTTGTCATTTTCCGTCGTCATAGACGGGTTCCTGTCATTTTTCAGTTGTCCTGAACTGGTTTCCTTGTCATATTCCATCACCTGGACGGGTTTCGTTGTCATTTTCAACCGCCCTTGGAAAGGTTTCCCTGTCATTTTCCATCGACCTTCACGGGTTTCTTTCTCATGTTCCATTGGCCTGGATTTGTTTCTTGTAGTTTTTCATCGCTCTGGACGGGTTTCTGTCATCTTCCATCGCCTTGAACCCGGTTCTTCTGTTTTCCATCGTCCTGGACAGGACAACGTCTCATTTTCCATCGCCTTGGACGGGTTTTTCTTTCATTTTCTATTAATATGGAACTGTTTTTCTGTCGTTTTCTATGCAATGGATGAGTTTTCCTGTCATTTTCTATTTCAGTAAACAGATTTGGACGGTTTTCTGCAATATTCCATCGCCCTAGACGGGTTTCCCTAACATTTTTCGTCGCCGGGACGGGTTTCCCTGTCATATTCCATCTCCCAGGACGGGTTTCTGTCATATTCCATCGCTCTGGACGGGTTTCCCTGTCATAGTCCATCGCCCTGGACGGGTTTACTTGTCATATTCCATCGCTCCGGACGGGTTTCCTTGTCATATTCCATCGCCATTTCCGTCTCATATTCCAAACCCGTGCAAAGACGGGTTTCTCTCTCATATTCCATTGTCCTGTACGAGCTTCCCTCTCATATTCCATCGCCCTGGACAGGTTTCCCCATCATATTCCATCCCCATGAACGGGTTTACCTGTCATATTCTATCTGATCATTTTTCTTTTTCATATTCCATCTCCCTGGACCATTTTCCTTCTCATATTTCATCCCCTGGAGGGTTTCCCCGTCATTTTCCCATCCCCCGGACGGGTTTCCCTGTATATTCCGGGCCCTTGGATGGTTTCTTGAAAGGGCGAAGTTAAAATTAGAGAAGAGGAATTTAACGGACCAAAAACACGTTTTAGGGAACAGCCACAAACCTCAGATAAAAGACACACAGTGTCAACCTTCCAAACTCGATCGAATTATTCCGGGCAGTGTAGAAAGAGAGTGATTCCATTAGGTGTATGCAGCACCGATATAACCGCCCCTCTACGAAAAATTTAAAACGTATTAAAAAAGGGCCCAGAAAAAAGTGCGGTGTTGTTCCAGGTTAAGGTTAGATCGCGGGGAACTTAACGAATGTAGAAGATCCAGGAGACATATAGTTCTGTTTTTCCCTTTAGTTTTAAGTATAAATATTTTTTTCCACCCTTAGTTTTCCCACCCCGGGAATTTTCTTTTGGGGTCCCCATTATATTAGCATTTGGGATCAAGCTCCTGGACTTGGTGCCTTCCCTTTTACTTTTTTGGAAATGTTTTAATCGTTTTTTTTGAAGTTTGTGAGGTTTCTATTCATCGGTTTTGTGTTTCTGAGGAAGAAAGAGAACACGTAATGGAATGACAATGGTCACCCTCTACTGTGTTCGCCATTAAATCAACATCTTTTAATTTTAAGGACACATCTGCAACGATTTATCTGTGATGTGACAAAAAGAGACAAAATTCCATTCCCCCAGGAAGAAAAATTAAAAAATAAGCGCTGAAAGGATAAACTCGGTGGGGAAAAACCATCACGCGAGCATAATACCGTGCTTGATTCATCTTTAACAAAAATCCTCTACCTAAGCTTTTCCCAACAGAGTCCCGCCCCGCACTTGTTTCCAGCAAAACCCCCCCAAATCTTCTACCAATAGTCTTCTGGTAACAATTTCCTTCCCGTATATTCTTCCCGTAGGTCCAGACTTTTACACTTGAATCCTAGAACGAATCTAAAAAGGGAAACCTGTTAATAAGTTTTTAAAAAGATATTTACCAAAAAATTTTTCATACAGTGTTATTAAAATTGTGTATCAGACTTTTTTTACATAAACTATGGTGGGGAAAAAACAGTAAAAGCATACTTTCCCGGCTTTGTGGATATATCTACGCAGATTGTGCCTACAAAAATTCAGTGGTGCATATGCTTTAGTGGGCATTTTACATAAAAGTACATAACAAAGTTGGGAGCATACACCATAAAACATAAGAACATGGAACACTGCAAAGGCCTACTGGCCCATCGAGGAGGTCCCAAATCTCCTAGGCTTAAGCCAATGCACCCAACCCCATCAGGTCAGGTCACATTGACTTTAAGGAGGAACACGGCAACCACCTGGTAGCACAACTATCGGGCAACTCCACCCCCCCACTCTACTCATGTATTTATCCAACCTATTTTTAAAACTACACAACGTTCTGGCCTCTATAACGGTACTTGGGAGTTTGTTCCACTCATCCACAACTCTATTACCAAACCAGTACTTTTCCTATATCCTTCCTGAATCTGAATTTTTCCAACTTAAAACCATTGCTGCGAGTCCTGTCTAGGCTAGATATTTTCAGCACACTATTTACATCCCCTTTATTTATTCCTGTCTTCCATTTATACACCTCAATCATATCCCCCCTAATTCTACGTCTTTCTAGAGAGTGCAGTTTCAGGGCCCTTAGTCTATCCTCATAGGGAAGGTTTCTGATACATGGGATCAACTTTGTCATCCTCCTTTGTACATTTTCCAGAGAATTTATATCCATTCTGTAATACGGTGACCAAAACTGTGCAGCATAATCTAAATGAGGCCTAACCAAGGATGTATAGAGTTGAAGAACAACCTGAGGACTCCTATTATTTATGCTTCTTGATATGAAGCCAAGGATTCTATTAGATTTATTGCGAACACTTATGCACTGTTGTCTTGGTTTCAGATTACTGCTAACCAGAACTCCTAAATCTTTTTCGCAATCCGTAATATTAAGATCTACATTATTTAGTATATATGTGGCATGGTTATTGTCCTGTCCAACATTTAGAACTTTGCATTTGTCTATATTAAACTGCATCTGCCACTTCTCCGACCACTGCATCAGTCTATTCAAATCTTCCTGGAGTGCTCGAATGTCCTCGTCAGAATGAATTCGACGGCCTATTTTGGTGTCATCGGCAAACTTGCCGATGTCGCTCTTTATGCCCTCATCTATGTCGTTTATGTAGATTGTGAACAGCAGGGGGCCCAACACTGACCCCTGTGGAACACCGCTCGGGGACGCTTCCCCACTCTGATTTCTCCCCATTTATGCAAACTCTCTGCTGCCTATTTGTCAACCATGCCTCTATCCAATAAAAAATTTCTCCTCCTATTCCATGTGCTTTAATTTTCCTCAATAGTCTCAGATGTGGGACCCTGTCAAAAGCCTTACTGAAGTCCATATACACAATATCATATTCATTACCATGATCTACCTCCACAAATACCTTAGTGAAAAAAGTTAATAAATTCGTAAGGCAGGAACGCCCCTTTGTAAAACCATGCTGAGATTCGTTGATTAATTTATGCTTTTCAAGGTGGCTACGAACTGCCTCGGCAATTATTGATTCCATATTTTTTCCCACTATGGAGGTTAGGCTTATTGGTCTATAGTTCGAAGCTAAGGACCTGTCACCTGTTTTGAAAATAGGTATCACATTTGCCCTTTTCCACTTATCTGGCACCCCTGCCAGTTTGTAGTGATATGTTGAAAAGATTAGCCAAAGGTGTCTAAGCTCCTCTTTACATTCCTTTAGAACCCTTGCATACAGTTCATCAGGGCCTGGGGGTTTGTTAGGTTTTTAATTTATCTATTTGCCTAAGGACCATGTCACTTGTGACCCTAATAGTGCACAGTTTATTATCGTCCTGTTCTACATAATTTATCATTACTGGAATATCGCTGGTATCCTCCTGTGTAAAAACTGAGAGAAAATATGTGTTAAAAATTCTACACATTTCCTTATCACTGTCAGTGAGCTGACCCGAGGAACTTTTGAGTGGGCCTATCTTGTCCCTGATCTTACTTCTGTATACCTGAAAGAACCCTTTTTGGGGTTAGTCTTCGATTCTCTTGCAACTTTAACCTCATAATCTCTTTTTGCTTTTCTAATTCCCTTTTTTATTTCTCTCTTTAAAACTGAATATATCGATTTCTCAATTGCCCCTCTCCTCTTTTGATTTGCCTATATATGCCTCTCTTTTGACCAATCAGATATTTTAATCTATTGTTCATCCATTTAGGATCATTTTTTTTGATCTGATTTCCCTATTTGGAACATAATTTGACTGAGCAGCTAGAACTATGCCCTGGAAAGCATCATATCGGCAACCATCACCACCTACCTGACCCTTAGTCAGGTCATTCCAGTTCAGCCCACCTAAGTAATTTTTCAGTCCTATGAAATCAGCCAAGCGAAAGTCAGGGACGGAGACTTGATTGCCATTATTAGGGGAATTCCATGTTTATATTAAAACTGAGTGATTTGTGATCACTTTCCCCAAGCTCATCATTAACCTCAAGATTATTAATTAGTGTTTCCCTACTGGCAAGAACCAAGTCAAGGAGGTTATTTCCCCTAGTTGGCTCTGTCACAAACTGTTTTAAAAACAATCCTGGATCGTATCAAGAAAGTCACCTGACTCTAAATTTCCTGTCAAATTGCTCCAGTCAATCTGTCTATAGTTGAAATCTCCCATTAGCACAACATTTTCGTATGTAGATGCCTTACGAATCTCGTCCCATAGAAGTTTACTGCACTCCCTATCAAGATTTGGGGCCCTGTAAATCACACCCAAAATTAGTTTTTCTCGGCCCTCGAGAAGCTGTAACCAAACAGATTCAGTGGCTGACGCTTCTAATTTAATATCTTGTCTAACACAACAATTTAAATTGTCTCTGACATACATCGCTACTCCACCACCTTTCCTGTTGACCCTGTCAGTGTGGAATAATTTATAACCTTGTATGTGACATTCAGAGGGCATCTCTCTATCTTTCAGATTGAGCCAGGTCTCTGTTATAGCAATAATATCTATGTTTCCTGCACTTGCAATTAATCTTAGCTCATCTATCTTATTTCTTACACTCCTGCTATTAGTATAGTAAACCTTAAGGGAGCTAGTCCCTTGCTGCCCTCCGCTGTCTCCCTTTGTTTGCTGACCTGATCTATTGTCTTTATTTATAACTTCATGCTGAATGCCTTTTATACATTTACTGTTTCCAACCCAAGTGTTGCAACCTGCTTGTTTCCCACACACACCAATACCTCTATCTTCCATCAGTTTAAAATCATAGGCATTTCACCAATGGCCTTCTCAATCGAGTCTGCAAGTGCTACCACCCCAGCCCCAGAGAGATGTACCCATCCCTTGCATACATATCATGTTTGCCATAAAAGTTTGTTCCAGTTGTCAATGAATGGGATTGCAAGTTCCTTGCAGTATCTGTCTAGCCAGCAATTTACACCAATTGCCCTAGACAACCATTCATTTCCTAATCCCCTTCTAGGCAAGATGCTACATATGATTGGGATCCCTCCCTTAGACTTAATGAAATCTATAGCTGACCTGTACTTATCTAGCAGCTCTTCTCTCCTACCCTTCCCAATATCATTTCCACCAGCACTGAGACAGATAATGGGCTTGTTCCCATTACCTGACATGATATTATCCAGCCTGTTGACAATGTCCCCAACACCAGCTCCAGGGAAGCACACTCTATCTCTCATCTTCTTATTCCTATTACAAAAAGCAGGGTCAATATATCTTACCTGAGAGTCACCAACCACAAGAATGCGCTTACCTCCATTAGCAGGGGCAGTAGTACCCTTACCTTCACTGGCCACTGAAGTACATTCATCCTGAAGAACAGAGAAGCGATTTCCTACCTTCAGATCTTCACTTTTAACTTTCCTTACTCTGATGTGCCTTGGATCCATTACTGTGAACCACTCGCCACTTGTAGCAGGTGCTGGACTGCACCTCACTGCTGGTAGCCGTTGCTACCTCCCCAACTACAGCCTCCTCACAGCGAGAGACAGACTGCACCTCACTGCTAGAAGCCTCATTCCCCACAACTCCAGCCACCTCACACTCTCTCCCAGACCCACTGAGGTGGACCTTCAGCCTCCTAATCTCCTCCTGGAGAAGCAAGACCTCCTCCTTCAACTCTCCATCCTCAATTTTTAAAACACTGCAGAAGCAAGCCATGCTTTGTAACCGTCCACACTAATCCCCAAAGCAGCTCAGGGTCTGTGACCTCATGTGACGACTGACCACTGACGAATGACAGTCGACAGTCGACAGACGACACAGTCGTACTAGCCAAGTTGTGACAACACACAGTCGTACTGGCCAGGTTGTGGCAACACAGTCGTACTGGCCAGGTTGTGGCAACACAGTCGTACTGGCCAGGTTGTGGCAACACAGTCGTACTGGCCAGGTTGTGGCAACACAGTCGTACTGGCCAGGTTGTGGCAACACAGTCGTACTGGCCAGGTTGTGGCAACATAGTCGTACTGGCCAGGTTGTGGCAACACAGTCGTACTGGCCAAGTTGTGACAACACACAGTCGTACTGGCCAGGTTGTGTCAACACAGTCGTCGTACTGGCCAGGTTGTGGCAACACAGTCGTACTGGCCAGGTTGTGGCAACACAGTCGTACTGGCCAGGTTGTGGCAACACAGTCGTACTGGCCAGGTTGTGACAACGCAGTCGTACTGGCCAGGTTGTGGCAACACAGTCGTACTGGCCAGGTTGTGGCAACACAGTCGTACTGGCCAGGTTGTGGCAACAACAGTCGTACTGGCCAGGTTGTGGCAACACACAGTCGTACTGGCCAGGTTGTGGCAACACACAGTCGTACTGGCCAGGTTGTGGCAACAGTCGTACTGGCCAGGTTGTGGCAACACACAGTCGTACTGGCCAGGTTGTGGCAGCACACAGTCGTACTGGCCAGGTTGTGGCAGCACACAGTCGTACTGGCCAGGTTGTGGCAACACACAGTCGTACTGGCCAGGTTGTGGCAACACACAGTCGTACTGGCCAGGTTGTGGCAACACAGTCGTACTGGCCAGGTTGTGGGAACACAGTCGTACTGGCCAGGTTGTGGCAGCACAGTCGTACTGGCCAGGTTGTGGCAACACAGTCGTACTGGCCAGGTTGTGGCAACACAGTCTTACTGGCCAGGTTGTGGCAACACAGTCGTACTGGCCAGGTTGTGGCACACACAGTCGTACTGGCCAGGTTGTGGCAACACAGTCGTACTGGCCAGGTTGTGGCAACACAGTCGTACTGGCCAGGTTGTGGCAACACAGTCGTACTGGCCAGGTTGTGGCAACACACAGTCGTACTGGCCAGGTTGTGGCAACACAGTCGTACTGGCCAGGTTGTGGCAACACACAGTCGTACTGGCCAGGTTGTGGCAGCACACAGTCGTACTGGCCAGGTTGTGGCAACACACAGTCGTACTGGCCAGGTTGTGGCAACACACGTCTTTACTGGCCAGGTTGTGGCAACACGGGTCGTACTGGCCAGGTTGTGGCAACACAGTCGTACTGGCCAGGTTGTGGCAACACAGTCGTACTGGCCAGGTTGTGGCAGCACAGTCGTACTGGCCAGGTTGTGGCAACACAGTCACACTGGCCAGGTTGTGGCAACACAGTCTTACTGGCCAGGTTGTGGCAGCACAGTCGTACTGGCCAGGTTGTGGCAACACACAGTCGCACTGGCCAGGTTGTGGCAACACAGTCTTACTGGCCAGGTTGTGGCAACACAGTCGTACTGGCCAGGTTGTGGCAACACAGTCGTCGTACTGGCCAGGTTGTGGCAACACACAGTCGTACTGGCCAGGTTGTGGCAACACACAGTCGTACTGGCCAGGTTGTGGCAACACACAGTCGTACTGGCCAGGTTGTGGCAACACACAGTCGTACTGGCCAGGTTGTGGCAACACAGTCGTACTGGCCAGGTTGTGGCAACACAGTCGTACTGGCCAGGTTGTGGCAACACACAGTCGTACTGGCCAGGTTGTGGCAGCACACAGGAAAATTGCACTTGGGTGTATTTATAGTTGTGGAAAACATATATGAGAGATGTTAACAGTAGAGTTTTGATAGTTAAAGTGATGAATTAAGTTACAATATGCAAGAAAGATGGTAAATATTTACCCCAAAAAATGAGTCTTAGATAATGTTGTGTGACGTCGCCTGTGATGTTAAAGACGTGTGATGTCACTGTACTTTGGTAAAAAGACTATATATATATATATATATACACACACACACACACAAGGCAAGCCATCATGTAGACCAGACTTTATTAACATACCTACTTCGACTAGTGGATTGGGACCACTACGACCCCGCCTCCGCCTGCTTCACGTCACCTCACTACAGTATATAAGCCACGTCTACGGCCCTATGCTGTACATTCTACAAGATTGATGGACTGAACACATCGACTCCAGGCTGAGGGACTGATTACCTCATACCCCTCCTCTCCTTACGCCTTCCTCTTTGTATTGGACTGATGAAGCCACTGTGTGGCGAAACGTTTCCTGAATAAAGTTTCCCATATGCTGCATAAGTGTCTCAATCTTCAACTTGTCGGTTTTCAAACCATTCATCACATCACATAACATGTATAAAATGACAATCAACACATGTACACATGACAATCAACACACATGTACACATGACAATCATCAACACATTACATGTATACATGACAATCATCAACACACAACATATACAAATGACAATCAACACACAACATGTACACATGGCACACATAACACGTGTCTTTAATGTGTACATAATATGTACACATGACACAGTCCTCCACTAGTGCCTCAGTCGTGTCACATCTTTAAATATTCACAAGTTACACAAAGAATGTTCTCAAAATACTGTAAACCAATATTCTTTGTCTTATATATTCTGAATGATCATATCTAAATCATAATCATATCTAAATTATCCATATATTGTGTCTACTGCATTGTTTAATCATGTGGACGAGTAACATGTATGTCTATGAGAATGTGTACACATGTATGTGTACATAAGTGTTCGTGGGAGGACTTTGGGAGCGACATGTTTGTTGTATGTATTGTGATCTCATACATATTATAGTGATATAATAAATTGTGTAACATTGTTGTGTGCGTATTCGTACCCATGGGATGTGTTTCTTTTTTGCATGAAAGTGTATGTATAATTGATGTAAGTAAGGTGTGGTGTGTAAACGTATAAATATTGTTGAAAAAAATTTATATATGTGTATGGCAACAATCTGCGCTTGTTAGTTTTTTGATGCCAAATGTAAAAGACGGATTAAATAAACAAAATATGAAAACAGTGTAATATTTAACACAGTTATGATGGTGGGTGCCAAATTAACCAACACTTGGTATTATATCTGCAATTAATAAAACAATGAGGCAGCTTGGGCGTCAATAAACCTACGCGCGGCTGTCTTGATGGTGTAATTACTGGACCCCAGTTTTCGTGTGTCCCCTCCAGTACTTTCCACCCACCGGGACGTCTCTCCCGTGACCACTAGACAAGACCAATTTTTCCATGCAGCGAGTCACTGAGGTGCAACCGCTGACTCTGGGGAAGTGGAAGGAGTCCACCTAAAAGGTGCCCACTATGACTCCTGGAGACACTGATCCAGGGAAGGCACCGCTGACTCTGAGGAAGTGGGGAAGGGAGTCCACCTGAGGTGACACTAGTGGACTCCTGGACACACTGATCCAGGGAAGGCACCGCTGACTCTGAGGAAGTGGGGAAGGGAGTCCACTCAGGT
This sequence comes from Cherax quadricarinatus, assembly GCF_026875155.1. Taxonomy (NCBI): domain Eukaryota; kingdom Metazoa; phylum Arthropoda; class Malacostraca; order Decapoda; family Parastacidae; genus Cherax; species Cherax quadricarinatus. The sequence goes on along the minus strand of NC_069405.1, from coordinate 40,576,560 downwards.
GACACTAGTGGACTCCTGGACACACTGATCCAGGGAAGGCACCGCTGACTCTGAGGAAGTGGGGAAGGGAGTCCACTCAGGTGACACTAGTGGACTCCTGGAGACACTGATCCAGGGAAGGCACCGCCGACCTTAGGGAAATGGGGAAGGGAAGACATCCGGGAGCGAGCGGATGGATTCCTGGATACATGAACTTGGGGAAGGTTGTTGTTGAGGCTGACCTTGGGTAAGTGGGGAAGGGGAGACATCCGGGAGCGAACGGATGGATTCCTGGATACATGAACCTGGGGAAGGCAAGAATACATGCAGTTGAGGCTGACCTTGGGTAAGTGGGGAAGGGGAGACATCCGGCGGCGGACTGATGGATTCCTGGATACATGAACCTGGGGAAGGCGAGGGGGGGGGCGGACCTTAAAAACGAACCACTGGCCTCCACGTGGCAAGGTCTGGTAACACTGGCCTCCACGTGGCAAGGTCTGGTAACACTGACCACCACGTGGCAAGGTCTGGTAACACTGGCCTCCACGTGGGAAGGTCTGGTAACACCCGACCACCACGTTGGGAAGGTCTGGTAACACGGCCCCACGTGGGAAGGTCTGGTAACACTGACCACCACGTGGCAAGGTCTGGTAACACTGGCCTCCACGTAGCAAGGTCTGGTAACACTGGCCTCCACGTGGCAAGGTCTGGTAACACTGACCCACCGTGGCAAGGTTTTGGTAACACTGGCCTCCACGTGGCAAGGTGTGATAACACTGGCCTCCACGTGGCAAGGTCTGGTAACACTGGCCTCCACGTGGCAAGGTCTGGTAACACTGGCCTCCACGTGGCAAGGTCTGGTAACACTGGCCTCCACGTGCAAGGCTGGTAACACTGGCCCCACGTGGAAAGTTTTTGTAACACTGGCCTCCACGTTGGCAAGGTCTGTTTAAAACTGGCTCCACGTTTGGGAAAAGGGCTGGTAAATCAAAAACAACTCTGAGGCTGACAGTGGCGCAAAATATATGTAATTCATTATAATTTAATATTATTATTATTATTTTTAAATTCAAAATTGGGAATTGGATTCAAAAAGCGTCAGAGTGGCAATAACACCATCGGTCGTGTTATCAAATGAAAATTAATTTTGTCTATTTTAAAAGGTTAAATTATTTTTTTCTTGGTGTAGCACGTACATGATAAAGAAAATAGTGTTATGAAAGAGGAAGTAGTGTATATGAAAGAAGTAAGTGTTGAAAGAGGAAGTAGTGTAATAAACAAGTAATGTGTTTGAAAAGAATTTGTGTATATGAAAGAGGGAAGTAGTGTTTCACTCCAAGTATTGTAACCATATTTCCTTCTTTTAGAGCAAACAACTTGGTCAGAGAGGTTAGGGGAAATAAATGATCTCCGAATGCTAATTTTAATTAAGATTTCATAATACAACAAAAGCAGAAATAATATACAATTATCGTATATAAGTTAAAAAAGCATGTTCTATAAATTAACCCAAAAAAATATAAGGCCTTTCATACAGATGATTAAAGGGGGAGATCCTAGATTTTAACATATAGTAAATTAGATTTCTTTAATGTAGAAGTCCTTTTTTCCCAATTGGAAGCAGTCAGAATAAAACAGAATATGTCCAGGCCGGATTATAAACCTTGGCCAGTTACCAGAGACGAGCAGGAGTGTTCTCGTTGGCTGCTACTTCTTCACTGTTCGTCCCTCAACCTTGAGCATACAGGTCAAGTGGGTCACGTGACGTGACTCACCAACACTCGGTATAGTTGAACATAAAGGGGGGGGGAAGGGGGGGTATAACCATCGAACATCACGGCTAATCATACACCGGCACAGCGGGCGGCAGGCATGTTACTATACCTCCAAATCATTGTCTGCATCGCTATTGGGCCGTGCAGACCCCCTTGCCTGACGCTCCTCAGTAACCTGACAGCAGTGGTACGAGGAGGTGTTGTGCATTCGCTGCCTGGATGAGGTAGAGTGCGGACGTGCTTTGCACCCCTCTACTGTTTCCCAGACGAGCTAATCAGTCAACGACATGGCGCCAGGTGTTCGCAGGAGAGTGAATACTGTGGGCATTGAACTTATTAGTGGGGCTTTAACACCTACGTCAGTCGATGTGTTATTGCCCAAAATTATACGAGAGACATATGGCATCAGAGACGAGGATTTATATGGAGTGGCACTGAACGGTGTATATAGAATTTTCGTGAAAGTGCTAACTGCTCAAGTATACGAGGCTTTGGTTGATCGTTACCAAGATGTCAGCATTACTGTAACACCGGCAGTGAGGGTCAAGTTGATTGATGTATCACGACATTATTCGTGGGTTAAGCTCCGCAACGTGCCTTTTGAGGCTGATGAGGTAGATATTCGAATGTTTTCGAAAGTTTAGGAACTGTACATCTGGCCCAACCTGGCAATGGGGTTTTTTAAAAGGTGCTTACACAGGATTTCCTGAGGGTTCTTTTAAATTCAAGATGACGCTTAGGCATCCTATACCCTCGTATGTATATCTCGAAGAGTTAGACCCAGGTAATGAGGAGCGTATGGGGGCCGAGGGTACGGGCCGCTGTGTGGCGACTTTGACCATATGTGCGGCAGGGTGGCAAGCGGAGTATGGCTCTGGGCCGGCAAGGGGGGCGGAGCACCTGCGCATGGACCCGATGCCTAAGGAAAGAAGCGGGGCAAGGAGGAGGGCGGGTTCGCCTGTGGAGTGAAGAGGTAGTGGCTCCTCAGTGGAATCGGAAAGATGTGGTGATCCAAGGAATCACCCGGCCCATTCACAGTGGTCTCTGGGCCGGCAAGGGGCGGTGCACCTGCGCATGAGCACCCAATGCTAAAAGAAGAACGGGTGCAAGGAGGAGGGCGTCGGTCGACTCGCATGTGGAGTGAAGTGGTTGGTGGCTCCTCCTGGGGAATCGGAAGAAGAAGTGGTGATCCATGAATCACCTGGCCCCTTCAACAAGTTACAGTTGTTCAATGTGAGGAGGTACAGCGGGGCGCAGCAGTGAAGGCTATTGAGGAGGGAGTTGGAGACGGTGATACAGGCTATGTTGCATGCAGTCTACGGAGGTGGAGAGTTACAGCATCAGACCCTGGGGATCAGGGTTTTGAAGGTTGTGTGTGGGGAAGGGGAGGATCAGGTGGTCACCTGTGGGGACAGTGCGAGTGCCATGGTGGGGCATGGAGCCGGATTAAGGCGTGGTTAGAGGTTGGAAGTCATTGTGCTGGCTCCCAGGACTTAGATATGGAAACTGAGCGGACGGCTACAAGGAAATGGGCAGCAGCGTCAGATTCGGGACGATGTTCTGACTCCGGCGCAAAGGCCGACGGGAAAAAGACATGGGGGTTTGGTTACCCAGAGTGCACTTGCGAGAGGGCCCCAACAGAAGGGGGGGGGCTGGTTGGGGAAGGAGGGGGGGGGAGAGGAAACTGTGGCAACGGCTCACAGTCCAGGGGAACAGTCTGAAAGGGAAGAATCTTGACATGAAGGGGGAAGAGAAACCTTAATGCAGGCCTCAGGTGTGTAACAATAATATTAATGGTCTGGTGATGGTGTCTAACCGGGAGTGCTTTAGGATGTTTTTGAATAGGTATAAGGTTTATTGACGTAGACTTTTGTGCAGGAGACAATTTTAAGCTTGGGTCGTGAATTAGTGGTCCTGGGTATTCAGGCTGATGTGTTGCCGTTGAGCGTTTAAAAGGAGGAGTGGGTGTGTTGATTGGGAGGCGGGCCGTTTGTATTGCATGGAAAGAGGGGGTGGGGGGAGGGGGGAGAGTATTACGTGGGGAAGGATGGTGATGGAGAGAGTTAGGAGGAGAGTGGCGTTTGGTGTGTGTGTATGCCCCAGCTGGAAAGTGACGTGAATGTGAAGATGGGATTTGTGCGGGCGAGGAAGCTCGTGTATTACCTACGCACGTTACCGTCTGTCGCGATTGTGGGTGGGGGGATTGGAATTGGGTAATTAAAGAAGAACCTCAGAGTATGGAAACCCTGAGGAGCGGGATATTTTCCTCCCGTCTTGGGGGGCCGGCTTAGAGTCTTCAGTTACGTGGTGCTTTCGGGGGAGGTCTGTGGGAGGTGGAACATACGTTTATAAGAAGGGGATATGCGGCTCGTTGGACAGGTTATATTTATCTCGGACGGGTTTTGGGTTGATTAGAGTCTTTTTTAAAAACTATAGAGATGGTGTTTCCCGATCATTGGGCCGGTATTAGTGGAGGTGGGATGGGATGCTTTGGCTGTAGGCAGGGCAGTTATTTGGGAAATCTGAACACGTTGGTTTTGGGGAGGATAGGGAGGTGTGGAAGCGTTTGCTATATTTTGGGAACAGCTCTGTGCCGACAGAAAGAACTTGAGGAAGATGTGGTAGGATGGTGGGATAGTGGGCCCTATGTTACGAATACGTCATTTTTATGTGAGGGAGGGCAAAGCATTAAATCAATTGCGGTATGGTTTGTCAAATTAATGAGATCTAGATTACGGAATTGTTACGAGGGGAGGGGGCGGTGGCCGGGGTTGACCCGGTGGAGGATATACGCCATGTTTGAAGGCAGTATACGGGATTTGCAAGAAGAACGTTTTGCAGCTGTACGGGTACAGTGCGGGGTTGACGAAGTACTCTGGGGCGACAAGCCATCAGCTTGTGTGCTGCGTGGAAGAAGTTACGGACAGCGAACGATACCAATACCGGTTTGCAAGTCATATCTTCTGTGGGGGGTTTTAGAGAGGGTCAGGTATTAAGGGACACCAAGGGGATGAGTGCATAGGCAGATAGATGGTTTTGAGGAATACGGGAGAAAAGTAGTGGGGTGGATGTGAGGTTCTTGGGAAGGTATAGTGAGTATGTGCCGGGCAAACTGGGAGGAGTGAATCGGGAGGCACTGGGTGGGTCCATGAGGAGGGAAATATGGTGCAGCCCTTTATGGGACATGGAGGAAAGGGTAAGGACCGGGATCGTTGGTTTACCTAGTGAATTTTATGTACAGCACTGGGCGTCTGCTTAGGGTTTCCTAGTAAGGTTAATGATGCCATGAAAGACGGAGTAAGATGGGAAGATCTCAGGCAACGGCCGGTGGTGGTGTTGGTCCCAAAGGGGGGTAACAGCAGAGTACCCTTGGGATTATCGAAGCCATTTCATGGCTTTGTGCTGATTATAAAATTATTTGCGAAAATTTCTTGGGAATCGGCTTAAATGTGTTGTGGGGAGGTGGGTTTGAGTTCAGTTTGGTTTACCTGGTAAGGTCAATGTAGCGTGGGCCACGGGCTTATCAAGGGGTTCTGGGAGGACATGGAAAGGGAAAAGAGGAGGCGTTGGTGGCGTTGGATTGGCAAGGGGCTTATGATAGAGTTTGGAAAGAGAATGGCTTTGTAGGGATATTCTCCTACGACAGGGGTTTGGCGAAGAAATAGTGGGTGGGTGGATACGCTGTACTCAATGCGAATGTTAGGGTTGCAAATCAAAGGGTGTGTGGGGGGGGGGTGTACACATGGAGAGGGGTCGTCGGCAGGGATGTCCTTTATCACACAATATTGTTTGCATGTGTTCAGGATCCCTTTTATAGGATGGTGGAGGAATCGTATAAGGACGGTGGGGGAGGGATGGTGAGCTGGATGCCGTGGCCTGGTTTTGGTGGGCTATGTTGATGATACACTATTTTTGGCAAGTGAGGGTGACACGGTTAGGACTTTTGTGGGAAGTTGTACACACTTTTGGGAGAGCTACTGGGGGTATGAAGGTTAAATCGGAAAAGTCACTATGATCATGGGGCTGGGTGAGAGTGGACAGAGAGAATTAGAGTGGGGATTGTGATGTTGTGCAGCGGAGGACCGGGAGTCTGAAAATCTGCGGTGTCATGTATGGGCTGGGACTGAGGTGCTGCAAGGGTTAGCAATTCGAATAGGATGGTGGAACAGGTGCAGCGACGGTTGGGAATGCTGCGACCTAACATTAACCTTAGGCAGCGTTGTAATTGTCCATCAATGGTATTATATATAGTAAAGTCTGGTTTGTTTCGGCTGTGATGCGTTAAACAGGAACGGCCGATCAAGAGTTATTCTTAGGAAATGGTTTGGTTCAAAATTTTGTGTGGGGTTCAGGGTTTTGCAACTGGTTGTGAAGGGAGTAGTGGACAGTTTGCCGGTATGTAGGGGAGGGTTTGGGTTTGTAGGACTTGAGAAAGCGCGTGAATGTATGTTTATTAAGAGGGAAGGGATGAGTGCAGGTGGATGGAGTGGGATGGGGTCCAGCTAGACTAAGGGACATGCTCACAGGAAATGGTATGGAGGGGCGGAATGAAGGAATGCGATGAGTGTTACGCGGCCTTAATGTTAGCCGGGAACCAGGAAAAATGTAAGTGGGTAACTTTGTTGTAAAATGTTAGAGAGACATTTAGTGGCGCCGGTGAGGGATCTACCCCAATGTATGCATGGGATGTTAATATGGCGGAAGGTTTAGTATTAAGGATACGACCTAGTGCGCGTTGACGGTTATGATTACCGATTTCCTGCATGGGATTTGACCACGGGAGCGATGTGCTCGAGACAGGAGGGTTATTGAGGGTGGGGGGTGTGGAGGACTGCAAAGGGGAAGAGACTGCGCTATCAAGTCGTCTATTTTTTGTGAAGGTTGGAGTGCATCAGGGTATGGATGCTAGTAAGGTAGTGGTGAGGGTGGGGTGCCAAGGTGTGGCGGTTATTGCGAGCGTAGAGTCTTGATATGAGTGGTGTGGTGGAGAGATGTGGTAAGAGGTTTAGCATATGTCATCGCCCCCCCCCCCCCCCCCCCCCCCCCCCCCCCCCCCCCCCCCCCCCCCCCCCCCCCCTGATACATATATGTTTTATGGGGTAGAGGGGGAAGGTGGGGGTGGTGTGTGGAGTAGGACTTTGGCGGCGACGTTTTATCGAACTTTGTGTCGCAAACAGAGACTTTTTTGGGAGAAAGGTGGGAAGAGTATTTTTCTGAAGGTTATGAGGACTAACAATAGGGACTTTATTGCGTTATTAAGGGGCTTTAACTGCCGCTTTTATCAAAGATATCGTACAAATACTTTTCAAACTGCTAAAATAAGTAAAAAAGATTGTTACTCTGCTATTAAATTCATAGTGTTAACATAAAGGAATTCAAATACTTTAATGTAATTAGCCTCTCCGGGTGGTGGGGGAACTGTCAATCAGGTGCTGGTGTGCACAATGAGCCGACAGATGGTATGGTTTAATCTGGTGAACGGTCGCGGTTGTCTTTGTGGCTGGAATTATGACGCAGTTTTCTGAGTCCCCGCACCGCTAAATCCACTCAGAAGACAGCCACGACCGTAGACACCAGGCTGGATGTGGACTAAGCTGCCACCCAGCAAAGTCACTATGGGAGATTGGCAAACCGGTGGACTCTGGGGGAAGGGGGTGCCACTCAGGTACACAAGTGGACTCTGGGTGACGCTGATCCGGGGGAAGGCACCGCTGAACCTTAGGTAAGTGAGGGAAGGGAAGGACATTGGGACGCGGAACGGATGGGATTGGTGGGATACATGATTGGGGGAGGTTGTTGTTGAGGTGCTTGGGAAGTGAGGAAGGGGAGGACATCTGGGGGAGACGGATAGATTCCTGGATACATGAACATGGGGAAGGCAAGAATACCGTTGCTTTGGGGAAGGTGGGGAAGGGAGTCCTCCTGAGGTGACACCAAGTGGGCTCCTGGGAGTCAGTGATCTGGGGGAGGCACTGACCTAAATCGCTGACCTTAGGTAAGTGGGAAGGAAGACATTGGGAGCGATCGATGGATTCCTGGATACATGAACTTGGGGTAAGCGTTGTTGTTGAGGGCTGACCTTGGGTGTAAGTGGGGAAGGGGGGAGAACATCCGGGAGCGAAACGGATGGAGTCTGGATACATGAACCTGGGGGCGGCAAGAATACAGGTTGGTGAGGCTTGACCTTGGGGAAGTGAGAACAGGGAAAATGTCCGCGAGGGGACGGATGGATTCTGTGATACATGAACCTGAGGAGGCGAGGGGGGGGGACCTTAAAGACGAACAATGGCCTCCACGTGGCAAGGTCTGGAACTCAAATGTTAACTCTGAGTCTGACAGTGGTCGCAAATAATAGTTGATTTATTATTATTATTATTATTATTATTATTATATTATTACTTATGGTTAATGATTTGCCTAATTTGAGATTCAAAAGAGTCACCCATTTTGGGGTTATTCCACTCCAGCCTCCCTGACAGTAGCCATGATGGTGTTATCCCAACTTAGCCTCCATGACAGTAGCATACGGTGTGTTATTCCCACTCCAGCTCCCTGACAGTAAACAGATGGTGTTATTTCCCAACTCCAGCCTCCATACAGTAGCAACGGTGGTGTTTATTGCTATTCAGCTCCATGACAGTAGCCACGGTGGTGTTATTCCCACTCCAGCCTCCCTGACAGTAGTCACGGTAGTGTTATTCCCACTCCAGCCTCCCTGACAGTAGTCACGGTGGTGTTATTCCCACTCCAGCCTCCCTGACAGTAGTCACGGTAGTGTTATTCCCACTCCAGCCTTCTTGACAGTAGTCAACCAGTGGTGTTATTCCCACTCCAGCCTCCTGGCAGTGTCTACGGTGGTGTAACTGCCACTCCAGGCCTTCGACAGTTAGTCAAGTGTGGTGTTCTTCCCAACTCAGTCACTCTCAAGAGTCACGGTAATGTTCTTATGGTGTGGTCCATCCACCGGACGTTAACTTCAACAAAAATACGAACAGTAGACTTGGTTCAGTTTGTTATTAACTCAGAGATAACTCTGAAAACAACAAGACTTGGCAATAATATATGTGGAGAGTCGTTAGAGCGAGGTTGAAGATGGCAGGTATGCCTGGGTACATATGTCTGTTCCTCTAAACATAACGTTTGCACTTCTGGAAGACCCGGACCTGACTATGCTTGTGAACCTACTACTTCTAGTTAGAGTTTTTGTAAGCATATGGGTTTTGTATTGACTGGTGGCGGATCCACGTTAGGTGTCTTCAATCCAAACCGTTTTGCTACACAGGGCTTCTTCAGTTTAATCAGATGGCAGCAGCAGAAGCAGTGGAATGTGAGGCTGATGTAAATCATTAATCATGTGTGATCCCATGCAAATGCCCCCCCCCCCTATCCCCGTTACTGCATAACCTTACTGTCTTTCTCTGTTGCTGTACTTTTCTTCTTTTATGTACTTGCGTCTTCTGTGTTACGTACTGGTCTTCTGTGTTACTGTATGGTCTTCTGTGTTACAGCACTGGTCTTCTGTGTTTACTGTTTTTTACTGGTCTTCTCTGTTACTGTATGGTCTTCTGTGTTACTGTACTGGTCTTCTGGTTACTAGTGTAGCTGCATCGTTTCCTCAATTAGAGAATGGAAAAATAACTAATGAAAACTTGATGGATAATAATTATAATTTTCTTAGGGGTTATAAATTAAAAATAAATAAAATGAAAATTGGCCGCTTTGTGGTTTCAGTAGGATGTTGGAGACAGGATTTTTCTTATAGCCCAGGGATGGTCTTGTAGTGAACAGTGATGTTGTACGAAGAAATATGTTCGGTTATCCTGGGTGGGGGTGTTCGTTCTCTTGTTCTGGAATCACATGTTACTACCTTTGGTCCTAGGTACCACAGTTTCAGGTTAGTCAGAGGTGAGGAGCCATAATGTCCACTACGTCCTCTAGACCAGGCCTGCAATAGTGTTGATTAAAAAACAACACTGGTTACATTAAAGGTTAAACAAGTATAACATAGAGAGAAAAAACGAATGGCTGGTTATTCTACTTCAATGTCATTACTGGTAGTACAGGTAAATCAGTGTACAGTAACAGGAAATACTCCTGGCAGCTTCATCTTACCTGATCTGGAGAGAGTAGAAAGTGGATTTGATCCTCCAAACTTCAACCCACACCAGGTAAGGTTTATAATAATACCAGAAGTAGAAATTAAAGAAGCAGACGCGGAGGACCTGAAGTTTAGCCCTCAGCCGACTAGTGGTGTGAGGGATGGTAACACGCTACTAATGGTTCCTGTGTGTATCTGGAACAACCATAAGCCCACTTTTTTAAGGGCTTTCCACCTCACAATATCCCTTTCCAAAACTTATGGTCGGATTATGGGAGGCAGATAAGTTTGTTCACGAGGGAAAAGTACTATGTACAACCCTCGGCTCAAGCCAAATCTGAGAAGGGTTTGGCTGAGCCAGATATATTTACATCTTTAATTAAAACTTATAGTAGGCTGAAGAGCCAATGCCAATTTTAAGTCCTCTATTTTGACACTTTGAAGTTTTCCAGGTTACATCAGTGGCTTGTGATCTGTTTAGCACAAAGGGTTTTCTGGTAAAGGTAGTATTTGGATCCTACTTATACCCCTCAAACCAATGTAATAACTTTCCTTCTCCACAGTGGAGTGTTTCCTTCGGCAGAAGCTTCTTACTGGTTGAAAGATATATGAAAGCGAATCTCATCATAATACTGAGTAGAACAGCCCCAAAAGAGACAAAAGTCAAGAGACAAAAGACTATAAATATCAGGTATTCAGATCAGGAGGGTTGGAAAATATTCTTTAGTCATTTGTTCGAATGTTTCTGACGCCTCTTCAGAACAAAGGAAGAGGTTCTGTTACATTCTTTTTTAAATAGTCTGTGAGAATGGGAAGTCAGACCTCTTAAATTTAGGTACAAAATATTCTATAGGAAAATTACTGACCCTAGGAAATTCTTAGCAATTTTTTTGTAGCTGGGAAAGGCTTTGCTAGAAACGCCTTAAATCTTGTTTGGGAAGAAGTGGCTACATTATTATCAGAAATAATAAACCCGAGGAACATTGAACATTGAAATAGACCCAAGAACCCATTTCTGTGGTTTAATTGTAAGGAGGAGCTGTTAATCGTTTTAAAACAAGCGACAGTGTTTTCTAGTAAGATAATCTTCCCGACCTGGGTCATGATATAATATTAGAAAGTGGTTATATATTGTACAGAAGATCTGTACAATATAATAACACAACAGACCAGAACAGTACAACAAAAACTCACAAGGAGCAGTACAATTCAAATAATCAGAAGACCATTTATAGAACTATATCAGAAGAGAAGACGTACAGTATAATACAGAAATCCTTTACAATACTATAACCGAGAAGAAAAGTACAGTGCCAATAACATTGAGACCAGAACGGTGCAATAACATCACACAATACATCAATAAACAGTGATATAACTACAGTGTATTAACACACATGGGCCAGATAGTGCAATAACACAGAAGACCTGGATAAAGTTACAGTATCACAGAGGATCAGTACAAGTACAATTTACACAGAAGGCCAGTTACAGTTATATAACCGCAAAACCAGAACAGGACATAAACACACAATACCAGTACAGTACAATAACACAGAAGCAGTACAGTAATAACACAGAAGACCAGTACCAGTACAAGAGAACACCAGAAGACAGTACGGTACAATAACACAGAAAGACCAGTACTGGTACAAAAAACACAGAAGACAAAGTTACAGTAATATAACACGCAAAACCAGAACAGGGACAATAACACAAAAATACCAAAACAGCACAATTAACACGGAAGGACCGAACAGTACAATAAACACAGAAGACCAGTGCAGCGCAATCACATACAAGGACAAGTTACATTACAATAACACAGAGTCCAGTACGGTACAATAACCAAGAGTCCAGTACTGTACAACAACACAGAGACAAGTACAGTAATAAACACGCAAAACCAGAATCAGGGACAAATAAACACACAATACCAATACCGCCACAATAACACTGAAGACCAGACAGTACAAGAAACCACAGATGTCCAGTGCAGCGCAATATACAGGACAAGTACAGTAACAATATCAAGAAGGAATTACAGTACAATAAATCAGTAGACCGTACAGTTACAATAGCATACAGGACCGGTACAGTACAATTACATACAGGACCAGTACAGTACAATAACACAGAAGACCAGTTACAGTACAATAACGGAAGGACAGGTACAGTACAATAACACAGAAGCCAGTACAGTCTATAACACAGAAGACAAAAAGTTAACCAGTTACAATAAACACAGAGACCAGTACAGTACAATAACACAGAAGACAAGGCCAAAGTAAATTACACAGAGACCGTACAGGTACAATAACACAGAAGACCAGTACAGTACAATAACACAGATGACCCAGTACAGTACAATAACACAGAAGACCAGTGTACAGTACTAATATCCACAGAAGACCAGTACAGATACAATATCAACAGATGACCAGACAGTACCAATAACACAGAAGACAGTACGTACAATATCACAGAAGACCCGTACAGTTCAATACCACTAGAAACCATATATTCAAGTTACAATAACACAGAAGACCGTACAAGACAATAACACAGAAGACCTGGACCAGTACAATAACACAGAAGTCCTGTACAGTACAATAACACAGCAAGACCAGTACAGTACAATAACACAGAAAAGAAGACCAATCAGTACAATTACACAGAAGACCAGTACAAGACAATAACACAGAAGACCAGTACAGTACAATAACACAGAAGACCAGTCAGTACAATAAACACAGAAGACAGTACAGTACAAATAACACAGAAACGACCAATGACCGTACAATAACACAGAAGACAACGTACAAGACATAAACACAGAGACCAGTTAAGTACAATAACACAGAAGACCAGTACAGTTCAAATAACACAGAAGACAGTGCAGTCAATATTCACAGTTGTCCAATACACGTTACAAGAACACAGAAGCCAGTACAAGACAATAACACAGAAGACAGTACAGTACAATAACACAGAAGACAAGTACAGTACAATAACACAAGAAGGACCAGTACAGTACAATATCACAGAAGACCGGTACAGTACAATAACACGCAAGATCAGTAGACAAGGACAATAAACAGAAGCCAGAACAGTACATAACACAGAAGACCGAGCACAATGTTAATAACACAGAAGACCAGGTTACAGTATAGTAACACAGAAGACCAGTACAGGGGGGGGGGGGGAGGGTGGGGGTGGGATGGGACATAACACAGATGATCAGCCGAGTTCAGTAACAACAAGTCCAAGTACAGTAAAAATAACACAGAAGATGAAGTAATACTTCTACTACTACTACTGATGATAATAATAATAATAATAATAAAATAATAATAATAATAATAATTTATCTTTAATATATCCCTCAAGGGAAGAGAGTTATAACCAACAATATCACCCGGGGTGTTAACTCTGGTGAGTTTATCATTGGTTCTTTATGTAGTTTTTTTCAGTATTGATAATTTAATGTATACCACATGACGTGAGTTTAATGTATATCCACATGAGGTAGTGTAATGTATACCCACTTGAGGTAAGTTTAATGTATACCACATTGTGTGTGAGTTTAATTTATCCACATGATGTGAGTTTTAATGTACACCCACATGCTTAGTAAAAAGTATTCCCACATGAGGTGAGCTTCATGTTATTCCCACAGAGGGTGAGTTTATGTACACCCACAGGAGGTGGCTTTTAAGTATACCAAGGAGGTGATTTTAATGAATACCACATGAGCGAGTTTAAGGTATACCACATGATGTGAGTTTAATGTACACCCACATGCGGTTAGTTTAATGTATACCCACATGATGTGAGTTTAATGTACACCCACATGCATTTAGTTTAATGTATACCCACATGATGTGAGCTTAATGTATACCCACATGAGGTGAGTTGATTATGTTGAAGTGTGAGACCAGAAAACATTTACTTCAGAATAAAAAAAATTCTGGATAGTTTTTAAGATTAATCCGCATACGACGTCTCCAAAATGCACATAATTCCAAGTCCGAAAAAGCCACAACATCATCACAAAACCAAAATACCAGAAAAAAGGCATAAAAATTCAAGATTTTAATATATTAATTTCCTTTCCAAATATTATATACATCTGAATTCATTTTATCATAGTTATTTTATGTGAATAAATGGTTCATTTTATCATAGTTATTTTAAGTAAATAAATGGTTCATTTTATATATTATTTTAAGTAAATATAAAGGTTCATAGAACCGACAGGTCTGATGAATTAGTCATGTGCAACACTTGTGCAACACTTGTGCAACACTTGTGCCAAAACTTGTGCAAACACTTGTGCAACACTGTGCAACCTGAGCAACACTTGTGCTTCCCTTGTATGCAACACTTGAGCAACACTTGTACAAAACTTGTGAAACACTTGAGAACACTTGTGCACACTGTGCAACACTTGTGCAAACTTGAGCAAACTTGAGCAATACTTGTGAAAACACTTGTGCAACACTTGAGCACACTTGTGCAACTATTGTGCAACATTGTGCAACACTTGAGTAACACTTGTGCAACACTTGTTGCAACACTTGGCAACATTGTGCAACATTGAGCACACTTAGGTCAGCAACACTTGTCGCAACACTTGTGCCACCTTTGAGCCAACACTTCGTATCTTTATGTAAAACACGTTCTCTCCAAACAGTGGCTTTATCAGTCAAATATTGATACGAATGGTTTTGGTTTGAAGATCAGGAGTTAAGGTAATGAGTCCCTCTGTTGGACTGATGCACTGGTCATATGACTCCAGGCTGATTACCTCTGGTCCTTCTGTCTTCAACAATCTTCTCTATATGGATGACAACGCCGTGTTGGAGAAACGTTTCAATGAGATAGTTATGGTAATTATATTATGGTCTATTAGTTAAAAGAGGAAATGTTTATGTTACTTTTGTCAGTGGAAACAAGTGTTGTGTTGTTGGTTCGGAGGTGCAGAAAGCTGGTGTGTTGTTGTTCCAGAGGTGCAGAAAGGCTGGTTGTTGTTGTTGTTCCAGAGGGGCTGAAGCTGGTTGTTGTCGTTGGTTCCAGGGTGCTGAAAGCTGGTTGTGTTGTTGGTTCCAGAGGTGCAGAAGCTGGTTGTGTTGTTGGGTTTCGAGTGCAGAGCTGTTGTGTTGTTGTTCCAGAGGTGCAGAAAGCTGGTAGTGTTGTTGGTTCCAGAGGTGCAGAAAGCTGTTTGTGTTGTTGGTTCCAGAGGTGCAGAAAAGCTGGTTGTGTTGGTGGTTCCAGAGGTTCATGAAGCTGGTTGTGTCGTTGTTCCAGAGGTGCAGAAGCTGGTTGTGTTGTTGGTTCCAGAGTGAAGGAAAGTGGGTTGTGTGTTGGCTCCAGAGGTGCAGAAAGCTGGTTGGGGTGTTGGTTCAGAGGGGCAGAAAGCTGGTTGGATGTTGGTTCAGAGGTGCAGAAAGCTGGTTGTGTTGTTGGTTCAGAGGTGCAGAAAGTGGTTGTGTTGTTGTTCCTGATGTGCAGAAAGTGGTTGTGTGGTTGGTTCAGAGGTGCAGAAAGCTGGTTGTGTTGTTGGTTTCCTGAGGTGCAGAAAGTGGTTGTGTTGTTGGTTCAGAGGTTGCGAAGCTGGTGGTGTTGTTGATTCCAGAGGGGCAGCAAAGTGGTTGTGTCGTTTGTTTCAGAGGAGCAGAAAGCTGGTTTGTGTTGTTGGTTCAGAGGTGCGGAAAGGTGGTTGTGTTGGGGTTCTAGAGGCAGAATGCTGGTTGTGTTAGTTGGTACAACAGGTGCAGAAAACTGTTTGTGGTGTTTGTTACAGAGGTGTGAAGAAACTGGGTGTCGTTGTTGGTTACAGAGGTGAAGTAAGTGATTGTTGTTGTTGGTTCCAGAGTGCGAAAAGCTGGTTGTGTTGTTGGTTCCAGAGGAGCAGAAAGCTGGTTGTGTTGTTGGTTCCAGAGGAGCAGAAAGCTGGTTGTGTTGTTGGTTCCAGAGGAGCAGAAAGCTGGTTGTGTTGTTGGTTCCTGTTACAGAGAACGCGATTCTAAAAGCTTAGAGATCTCCAGTGAATACCAGAAAGGACTGCCCTTCTAGCATCCAGCCTGTTACTGGGTTTTCGTAACAATTAGTCAGTATCCTTGTCCAATTATCCATTAGAATTCAGTATGATTCAATAGTGCTTCAGGATTACAATTGGTAGGCTACTAACTAGAGAAATTAAAATTTAATAAATTTATTAAGTATCTAGAGGTATATCAAATTAAATTAAATTAATCACAGTAATCAAAATAATAATCACTTCTCTCGTTTACAGTATTATTGTGCTGAAAGCACATATCACATTTATAATTCTTAAGTACCGTCTGTACATTAACATTTTATAAGATAATTCCAAATATGTACAAGTAAGTTTGTGTAGAGTGTAAGTGCTCTAAGTAGTCGTATGTCGACGACTGACTAGACTTAACAAGATGGACTGAGAAAGTCCTAAATTAAACTAACTCTTGACCAATGGCAGTGCAGAACAGTTCTGACGTGAACAATAAAAGAATGCTAAGACCAATATCAATATAACAAGTGCACTGCGACAAGAATCAGGAACAAGGAGAGTAATATAACAGACACTAAGTAGGGACCATTGCGGATCCTACACAAAAGTCAACAAAACTCCCGATATACTGATCTAAGTTCAGCATAAGAAAATCCCGAGCTGTGATATTAACAGAACCAATACAAGTTAGGTCACAAGCTACGTCAAGACCTGAGGTTGCTCAGAGTTCTAAGCGACACACAACCCAGTAGGACGTCGAAATTCACTAGTCTGTACAATGTTCTGTGAACAGTCTCTCGCAGAAACTAACAATAATGAAACAGAGACGGTCTCCAACAAGGGCCTCATAAGGGGAGATTTAGGCACTTTGTCTGGAATACGTCCAACACCAGCGAGTCTAAACCAGACTGTATACTTCTGGCGAGGTGAGGTCACCCCTCCCCTCGATCAGTGATAGTCCGTGGGTTGCTGCCAGCCAAGAAGCGGAGGGAAACGAGCAAAGAGCTATTATTACAGAAGTTAGACAATCAAGTTGAAATTGGCACATAATATGTACTCATTCCTAACATAAACTAAGTCAAATAATAATATAAAGCAATATAGTTACGATTTTAGCTATTATCGCCAAATTTAAGCAATATAATATTACTTGAAAAAGATAATTATATTTACATACTACTCATTGAACTATTCAGGGGTTGCAACAGTTCCAGAGGAGCAGGAAAGCTGGTTGTGTTGTGGTTCAGAGTGCAGAAAGCTGTTGTTGTTGTTGGTTCCAGAGGTGCGAAAAGCTGGTGTGTGTTGGTTCCAGAGGTGCTGGGAAATTGGTGCGTTTGTGGATTCCAGAGTTGCAGAAGCTTGGTTGTGTTGTTGGTTTCAAAGGTAGAGAAAGATGCTGGTTGTGTTTGTGATTAAGAGGTGCAGAAAGCTGGTTGGGTTGTTGGTTTCAAAGGTGCAGAAAACGGTTGTGGTGTTTGTTCCAGAGTTGTAGAAAAACTGTTGTGTGTTGGTTCCAGAGGTGAAGAAAAGCTGGTTGTGGTGTTGGTTTCCGGCAGAGGTGAGAAAGTGGTTGTGTTGTTGAGTTTTCAATGGTACGAAAGTGGTTGTGAGTGTTGATTCCTGAAGTTGCAGAAAACTGTGGTGTTGTTGGTTCCAGAGGTGCAGAAAAAAACTTGGTAGTGTGGGGGGTTGGTTCAGAGGTAGCAGATAGCCTGGTTGTGTAGTTGGTTTCCAGAGGAGCAGAAAAGCTGGGCTTGTGTTTTTGGTCGTTCCAGAGGCAGAAGAAAGCTGGTTGTGTTGTTGGTTCCAGAGGTGCAGAAAGCTGGTTGTGTTGTTGGTTCCAGAGGAGCAGAAAGCTGGTTGTGTTGTTGGTTCCAGAGGAGCAGAAAGCTGGTTGTGTGGTGTTCAGAGTGCAGTAAAGCAGGGGCTTGTGTTGTTGGTTTCCAGAGGTGCAGAAAGCTGGTTGTGTTTTTGGTTCCAGAGGTGCAGAAAGCTGGTTGTGTTGTTGGTTCCTGTTACAGAGAACGCGATTCTAAAAGCTTAGAGATCTCCAGTGAATACCAGAAAGGACTGCCCTTCTAGCATCCCAGCCATCCTGTTACTGGGTTGTTTTCGTAACATTAGTCAGTAACCTTGTAATTTATTCAGTAGCAATTCAGTTATGATTCAATAGGTGCTTCAGGTTACAATTGGTAGGTACTAACTAAGAGAAATAAAATTTAATAAAATTTATTAAGATCTAGAGGTATTATCAATTAAATTAAATTTAATCACAGTAATCAAATAATATTCACTTCTTCGTTTAGGTATTATTGTGCTGAAAGGCACCAAACATTTATACATTTCTGTACCGTTGGTATATTAACATTTATAAGAATTACAAATATGTACAAGTAAGTTTGTGTATGTTGTGTAAGTCTCTAAGTAGTTGCTATGTTCCGACCGACTAGACTTAAAAAGTGTCTGTGAAAGTCCTCAAATAAATAACTTCTTGACCAAACTGGGTCAGACATTTGCTTCGAACAATAAAAAGAATGCTAAGCCAATAGCAATATAACAAGCACTGCGACACAGATCAGAAACAGGAGATTATATAAAGCACTAAGTAGGGACATCTGCGGATCCTCCACAAAAGTCGCAAAAATCCCATAATACTGAAATCTAAAAAATCCCCGACTGTGTTATACAAGATACCATACAAGTTAGGTCAGAAGCTTACCGCTCAAGATCTGAGTTGCTCGAGTGTCTAAGCGATACACAACCTCAGTAGGACGTCGAAATCACTAAGTCTGTACAATTTTCTTGTGATCCGCTCTCTCGCAGAACTAACAATAATGAGGAAAGAGACGGTCTTCAACAAGGGCCTATACGGGAGATATAGGCACTTTGTCTGAAATACGTCCAACCCCAGCGAGTTAAACCAGACTGAATACTTCTGGCGAGGTGAGGACACCCCCTCCCGTCGATACGTGATAGCTCCGAGGGTCTGCAGCCCAGCAAGAGCCGGCAGGGAAACTAGCAAAGAGCGATAATTACAGTAGTTAGACATATCAAAGCTTGACTGAGCACATATATGTTACATATACTAACCATAACTTAGGGTCAAAATAATAATATAAAGCTATATATGTGATTTAGCTATTCTCGCAAGTATAAGCAATATAAAAAATTATATGAAAAGATAATTATATATGTACAGTATCATTGCAAACTCATTCAGGGGTGTGCAACAGTTCAGAGGAGCAGAAAGCTGGTTGTGTTGTTGTTTCCAGAGGTGGCAGAAAGTGGTTGTGTAGTTGGTTCCAAAGGTAACTTAGCTTTTCAGACCTAAAATTCTAGAACTGGACTTGGGTCTTAAGACCTGAGGACCTGGAATTAAAACCTTGGACTGAGATGTGAAGTCAAGATATTTTAGAGTAATAAGTTTAGAAAAACCAGTCTCTTGAGGATCTAAGAATTTTGTTATGCATGAGAATATGGGAGAGAAAGAGAGGAATGAGAGGGAGATAGGAGAGAGGAGAGATGAGAGAGAGAGTTAGAGAGAGTGACGTGAGAGAGAGAGAGAGAGAGAGAGAAACTGAGCAAAACCGAGACAAACAGAGACAAACCGACACCAGACAAGACAGGACACAGAAAGTTGTGTGTGGTAACATGCTATGCGCATAATTTAAATATTAGGAGATGGGTTTGCTTCTTCTGGATGATGTGAGTGAGTCTTCCCTTGCGGATGTTGAAGGTCAAAATAAGAGCAGTGGTAAACGAGGGTAATAACAAGGGTAGAAAATCTCGTGGTGGCACATTGCTTCAGTAGTGCATGACAGTGGACCATAACAGTTGCAAAATGCATCACTTGAAACACTGTGCTCTGAGTGGAGCTAGCAGTGACAATAACGAACCGTGGTGTAAACAATCAGTGGTTAGCAATTGATCTCAGTGGTGTGGCAGTGACAGTAATCGTGGTAGTCATTCACTGGTAGCACAGTGCTCTCAGTGTTGCTGACAGTAAACTATAACCACATCACTGGTAGTAACACATCAATGGTAGCCCAGGTGTTGCTGACAGGAACTATAAGCAACAGTAGTTACACATCCACTGGTAGCAACATTGCTCTCAGTTAGATGGGAAGGGACCGTCAAACCGGGTTTGTAAAAACTCCGTAGACTTAACATAAATTTCTTATTTTCATAACAGAAGGCCTAACTAATATCCACTAATATTTGGAACGCTGATTCTATATCATAATATCACTTTTTCTCCGTAACTAATTATAATTAACAGGAACATATTATTTGTGTTAATTTTATATTCTGGGGGTCTTTTTAATCTTTACTGACTGTCACCCAATAGATAGGTATGAGGAGGAATAATAAAATGTCAGTCTAAACTACTGATCTGTAAATAATATTTTATACACAACATACATAGATATCACGGGTATGATCATTGTTAGGATGGCACCTCTTGTCCGTAGCCATCCTAACAAGATTCATGCACTACAGAGGGGGGTGGCGGCAGACTTCAGAAACAGCTTGAAGAAAGGTACGGTAGGCCCGTGAGAGGTTCAGTGAATGTCATTCAAGGTGGTTAAATTAGCAGGAATCAAAGGGTAGTTTTCTCGTCCGAACACAACACACACACACACACACACACACACACACAACACAACACACACACACACACACACCACACACACACACAAACACCCATACACAACATCATACACACCACCCCCCCCCCCACAATACACACCAACACACACACACACACACACACACTCACACACACACACACACATACACACATACAACCACATATACACAACACATATACAACACACAACACCCCACACACACGCAAACACTTAATTTCTTTAGTAACAGAGTGTTAAGAAGTGGACATTTTTTTTTTTTTTTTTTTTTTTTTGTTTAGCCTAGAAAGGTGTTGCAGTGGAGGCAGGAACCAGCCCTAGTTTTAAGACGAGGTTTTCAAAAAGTTCATGGAGCAGGGAGAGCAGGGCCCAGGTAGGCAATCAGTGAAGAGGCGGGGGCAGGAGCTATGACGCGACCCTGCTGCACAATTTTGGTATGTAATATCGATGAGTACACACATGTACACCACGCTCAGACAACCCCAGATCAGGCGAAGTGTCTGTAGACAAAGTGGTTTGACAGCTGTGGTAAGTAACTGAGTTGCTGGACTACACATTAACAACACTGAACGTCTCCAGGAGTTGTCGGAACAACACATTAACAACACTGAACGTCTCCAGGAGTAGTGGACAACACACTAACCAACGCACTGAAAACGTCACAGAGTCGTGAACAACACATTAAACAACATGAACGTCTCTAGGAGTAGCTGGGACAAACAACAGTAACCAACAGAACGTCTCCAGGAAGTGGCGGACACCACACTATCCAACACTGAAACGTCTCAAGGAGAGTGGACCCAACACTTTATCAAACTGAACGTTCAGGAGTAGCTGAACAACACATAAACACACTGAACGTCTCCAGAGTAGCTGAGACAACACACTTAACCAACACTGAACGTCACCATGAGTAGCTGGACAAACAATTAAACCAACACTGTCGTCTCAGGAGTAGTGGAACAAACACTAACAACACTGTTACGTCACGAAGAGTAGCTGGAAACACATTAACCAAACACTGAACGTCACGAAGAGTAGTTGGACAACCACTAACCAAAATGAAACGTCAGAGAGTAGCTGGACAAAAATTGATCAACACTGAACGTACCAGGAGTAGCTGGACAACACATTTAACCATCATGAACGTCACTCAGGAGTAGTGGACAGACATTAACCAAACTGAACGTCACCAGGAGCAGCTGGATACAACACCATCACAAACACACAACATCACCACCACTTTCATAAAACACTGACGTAACACGCGCACATCACACCATAACACGACAAAACACAGTGTACTACAACATTCATTTTACAATATATGTTAACTTTCACGCATCACAGCACATCACAACCCAACATAACATCAGAGACATTAACACAGAAGCGCGCTGGCCAGGCTGCAGCAGCGACTACTGGCCAGGCTGCAGCAGCGGCACTGACCAGGCTGCAGCAGCGGACACTGGCAGGCTGCTGCAGCGACAACTGGCCGACTTGATGGTTCATATATTTTATGCTCGAGATATTTCGTTTTGTGTTATTGATTGGAAATATATTTTTGTTGTCAGTTTGGATGAGGTGAGAGAAGTGTAAATTGAAAGAGACAGTATTTAATTGTTTAATAATTATTTCTCGTTAGATTTTATCTTGAATAAGCCATTTATATGGTTGTCTCTTGTCTTATCACAAGAGATTCAAACTTGTACTTATTCACATATTCACATCTTTCACAATGGTTTCCATCAAATATTGTAATAAGACAATAATTTCAATTTCATTTAGTCAGGATTTTTTTTGATTGTTTACACATCGTTGTTTCCCAACAAGTCGGGTGAGGTGGAAAAGAAGAGCACTTACTTCATCACTTCATTCCTTCACGTCTTGCCAGAGACGTACTTACACTACAGTTATAAAAAGGGCAAGAAATACATAGGACTCAGTCGGCTTATCGGTTTCTGTATCCTTCATAAATATTACTTTGCTCAAACTCCAACACCACGTAAGGTCATAAAAATAATTTGTCTCCTATCGCTCTCGCCGGCTGCTGGGAAAGTTCAAGCCCTTTGCACACAAAACTCTTTTACCCTCCCTCAAACCGTCCTTTGACGACCCTACGCGCGTACTTCCATTACAGATTTATATGCCTCTAAGTTATTCTGTTTTGTTTCACCCTCTTTAATTGTCCAACCACTTCAAAACCCTCCTTGCATTGGATAAATACTTTTCGAAACCCTGCACCGTCTTCTGATCTTGACGCTACGAATACTTTGCATTTTCTTTCTTATCGCTCATTGCCCTCGACAATCTCACTTCCCAGCCTTCCTCTTGTTGCCATATTCACCACTCTGCTTCATACTCATATAGGAGCGTCTATACAAACTACACTCTCATCAATTCCCTTCCTCTTTTCTATCCATGATCTGCTGAAAGTTGACTCCCCAATATTTGAATACTTTCACTTCTTCCATACTCATCAGTCCAAATCTGATACAAATTTTTTCATTACCATTTTATTTGTTGTTTCATTACCTTGCTGTTATTTTATGTTCACACTAATTTCCTTGTCTTTCTTTAACTCTTTCAAAGTCGCCTCAACACACTTGCAAACTTCTTCTCGAATCTCCCTATGAACAAGTGTCGTCAGCAAAAAGCAACAACTGTGGAACTCCCACTTTGTGTAGTTTCTTTCTCTCTTAATCCCACACCTCTTGCTTCACCCGAGCCATTCACTTCTCTGACAAACCAATTCTATAAATATATGTGCAACAAAGTGATATCACGCATTACCTGTTCTAAGGCCTACTTTTATTGGGAACTAATTCCCTCTTAATGGGAAATAATCTCCTCGTAAACATCTTAATGCGGTGCATCACACTTGTTATGATCCACTTTTCACATCCGACCCTTATTTCAACCACATAATCCTTGATATTCTATATATTTATATTACTTCTCTCTCCCATAAACTTGATTTCAACATTATTGCTAACTCCTTCATGTAGCTCTAACTTCAGATTCTCTCATTAATCCATTTTAACACCCCTACCCTTCATCTTGCTTACGCTTAGGGCCTGGAAATAAACCTCTTTTCCTCATAACCTTAGCAATCATTTCTTTATTATCATCAGCACTTAATCCACGTAACTAGTATACCTATTGCTCCCGGCATTCAGTCGCCTCCTACGACACCGCATGGCTTACGGAGTTAAGCAGAAATATCATGAGATAAACTGAGATAGCAGAAAAAAAAGAGAAGAACTAGTGGAAAAAAACGGAAGAGAAAACAGGTGGGTTAAGTATATTTATGTTGTGTAGGTAGTGTGACCAATTAAATTTCTATTACTGTTCATTATAATAATAATAATATTGATAATCTTTATGAACTTTAATAAAACTGAAAAGGTTTATCCCAAATTTTCCATAAGTTCAGATCCTCTACTTCACAATTATCCGAGAAAGGTTATCAGTATCTCATAAACCATAAATGCATGTATTAAGAAAAAAAAGTTTGCGACACTGTCAGCCTCAGAGTTATCTCTGAGGGTACCTAGGACCTTGCACGTGGAGGACAAGTGGTTCGTCTTTAAGGTCCACCCATCCACTTACTGTGTTTTTGGATGCTTTCCCAGGTCCATGTGTCAGATGTCCATCTGTGTCCCCTCAGATATTCTCCCTTCCCATTTCCCAAGTCTGCCGCAGCACCAGTATCCTTGTCTTTCACAGGTCCATGATGTCTAGGAGTCCATCTGTCGCCTTCAGGTTTTTCTCCCTTCCCCCACTTCCCGAGGGTATCCTAGCCTTCCCAGGTCCATGAGTCTAGGAATCCATCCGTGGGCCCGGATGTCTCCCTTCCTCATTCCTTAGGATATCTTCCCGTCTCAGCATTCCCAGGTTATGTATCCGAAAGTAGCTCCAGCCACCCTCAGTGACCTAGCTAGATGAGAACGAGGTCTTGTCTAGCTGGTCTACGGTTAGAGACTATCCAGGTGGGTGGAATTTCCTGGAGGTGACAACAGAAAAAACTGCGTCCAGTAATTACACCCACCAAGACAGCTGGGAACAGTAGGTCTGCCAGACGCAGCAAGCTACCGATCCAGTTTCCCACACGGTCTGGCCACTCAGTGAAAATTGGGAGTTCTATTTATGTTATATAAATTCATCACCATTAAATATAAGTTCTTTTTTGTACTTAATAAGCAGCTTCTTAAGATGCATTTGTGACTGTTTTATTGTGTGTGGATGAGTGTTGGTGATCTGTTAATGTGTCTGTCCACTCCACCACCATATTTTTATTGGTTATTTCGTTATGTATTTGCAAAACGATCAGTTACAAGCGCCGCGCACAATGGAAATAAGTCTTTATCTGACTTTTTCGGTTATCATGGGTAATTTAATATTCCCTAATATTACATGATAACCATACACCCGGACCGGGATTGAACCCGCGGTCAGAGAGGTCTTTATAATTCTTAAGTACCGTCTGGTACATTAACATTTATAAGAATTACAAATATGACAAAAAATTTGTGAAATTGTGAAAATGCTCTAAGTATTCGCTAGTCCACACTCGACGGGACTTAAAAAAGGGACTGAAAAGTCCCAAAAAACAACTTTTTGACCAAAACTGCATCAGAACAGTCTGCTTGAACAATAAAAAGAATCTAAGCCCAATAGCAATATAACAAGAAACGCGACACAGAATCAGGAACAAGGAGATAATAAACACACAAAAGGGGGGGACCAAACGCGGACCTCCAAAAAAAGTCAAAAACCCCGTAATACGAATCAAGTCAGCAAAAAAATCCCCGACTGGTAATACCAGATACCAATACAAGTTGGGTCAAAACAACCGCTCAAGACCTATTGCTCGAGTGTCAAAGCGACACACAACCCGTAGGACGTCGAAAATCACTAAGTCGGGTACAATGTTCTGTGAACAGTCTCTCGCAAACTAACAATAAAAACAAGAACGGTTTTCCAAAAAGGGGCCTAAAAGGGGAATTTGGGCACTTTGTCTGGAATACCCAACCACCCACGATCTAAACCAGACGAATACTTCAGGCGAGGTGAGGACACCCCCCTCCCCTCGATACGTGAAGCCCGTGGTTGCTGCCCCAAGAACCCGGCAGGGAAACGAGCAAAGAGCGAAATTTTAACAGAAGTTAGACAATCAAGATTAAATTTGAGCACATAAAAAGTTACATCCTACCAAAACATAACAATAAAATAAAATAAAAAGCAATATTTTACGATTTTAGCTATTATCGAAATATAACAATAAAAATTAATGAAAAGAAATTAAAAAATTTACAAAAAAACATTGCAACCATTCGGGTTTTTGCAACAGTTCCAAGGGGGCAAAAGCGTTTTTTTGTTGGTTCCAAGGTGCGAAACGGGTTGTGTTTTGGTTCCAGAGTGCAGAAAGCTGGTTGTTTGTTGGTTCCAGAGTTGCAAAAGCGGTTCGTTGTTGATTCCAGGGGTGCAAAAAGGGGTTTGTTTTGTTGGTTTCAAAGTACAGAAACTGGTTGGTTTTTGATTCCAGAGGGGGCAAAAAGCGGGTTTTGTGTTTTTGGGTTTCAAAATGCAAAAAACGGGTTTTGGGGTGTTTTTTCCCAGAGTTGTAAAAAGGGTTGTGTTTTTGGGGTTCCAGGGGTGAAGAAAGCGGGTTGTGTTGTTTTTTCCAAGGCAAAAGCGGGTTGTGTTTGGTTTTAAAAGGGTACAGAAAGCTTTGGGGTTTTTGATTCCGGGGTCGAAAACGGTTGTGTTTTTGGGTTCCAGAGGGTGCAGAAAACTGGTTGTTTTTTGGGTTCCAAGGAGCAAAACCCCGGGTTGGTTGTTGGTTCCAGAGGACAGAAACGGGTTTGTTTTTTGGGGGTCCAGGGTGCAGAAAGCGGGTTGTTTTGTTGGTCCAGGGGTGCAGAAAGCGGTTGTGTTGTTGGTTCCAAAGCAAAAGCGGGTTTTGGGGGTTAGGTTTTTTCCAGGGGAGCAAAAGTTTGTTTGTTTGTTGGTTCCAGAGGTGCAAAAACTGGTTGGTTTTGGGTTTAAAGGGGTGCAGAAAGCTGGTTTGGTTTTTGGGTTCCCAGGGGACAAAAAGCGGTTGGTTTTTTGGGTTCCGTTACAGAGAACCGATTCAAAAAACTAGAGATCCCCAGTAAAATACCAAAAGGGACGCCCTTCTAGCATCCAGCCTTTACGGGGTTTTCGTAAAAATAAAGTCAGTACCTTGTCCAATTATTCATTAGCATTCATTGATTAAATAGTGCTTCGGATTACAATTGGTAGGGCTTAAACAAAGAAATTAAAAATTTTAATAAATTTTTTAATATCTAGAGATATCAAATTTAAATTAAATTAATCAATAATCAAAATAAAACCTTCTCTCGTTTACAGTATTAATTGGCGAAAGCACATATCACTTTATCACATTATGTCCTCTGGTATTTTAACTTTTAAATAAGATATTCCCAAAAAGTAAAAGTAAGTTTTTTTGTGTGTAAGGCTCTAATATTTCGCTATGTCTCACACTCGACAACTTAAACAAGTGACTGAAAAAGCCCTCAAATAAACTACTTCTTGACCAACTGGCAGCAAACAGTCTCTTGAACAATAAAAAAAAAGCAAAGGGGCCCAATAGCAATATAACAACAACTGCGACACAAATCAGGAACAAGGAATAATAAACACACAATGGGGCCCAAACTCGATCCTCCAAAAAAAGTCACAAAACCCCAAATACTGAATCTAAAAAAACCCCCCGAGTGAAAATACACAGATCCAAATACAAGTTGGGTCAGAAGAAACCACCGCCAAGATCGAGTTGCCGAGTGTCAAGCGATACACAACCTCAGAAGGACGCGAAAATAAACTAAGTCTGTACAATTTCGGAAATCTCTCGCAGAACTAAAAATAATAGAAAAGGAAGGTCTTCCAACAAGGGGCCTATAAGGGGTTTTAGCACTTTGTCGGGAATACGTCCAACCCCCCACGATCTAAACCAACTGAAATTTTCGGGCGGGAGGACACCCCCCCCCCTCGATCACGAAAAGCTCCGGGGGTTGCTGCCCGCAAGAAGCCGGCAGGAAACTAAAAAAGAGCGATAATTACAGAATTAACAATAAAGACGAACTGAGCACATAATATGTTACACCCTCCCTAACATAACTAAGTCAAATTAAAATAAAGCAATATATTTACAAATTAGCTATTATCGAAATAAAAGCAATATAAAATTAAATAAAAAGAAATTATAAATTACATAATCTTTGAAACTCTTTTCAGGGGTTGCAACATTCCAAGGAGCAAAAGCGGTTGGTTTTTGGTTCCGGGTGCAAAAAGCGTTGTGTTGTTTTTTCCAAAAGGGTAACTTGCTTTTCAGACCTAAATTCAGAACCTGGGTTTTTGGTCATAAGACCTGAACCGGGGTTTTAAAACCTTTGGGACCTGAGATTGAAGTCAAAAAATATTTTAGAGTAATTTAGAAAACCAGTCCTTGAATTCTAAGAAATTTTTTGTTATGCATGAGAAATGGGAGAAAAGAGAAAAGAGAGGGAGAGAAGAGAGAGAGAGAGGAGAAAAAAGAGAGAGAGAGAGAGAAGAGAGAGAAACAGAGAAAAACAGAGAAAAACAAGACAAACAGCACAGACAACGACACAAAATTGGGGGAAAACACTGCAATGCTAAATATTTAAATATAAAAAATGAGTGCTTTTTCGGGATAGTGAGTGAGTCATTCCCCCCCTGGGGATGTTTGAAGTCAAAATAAAGCAGGGGTAAAAGGGAAAACAAGGTAAAAAACCCGGGTGGCACTTGCTCCAGAAGTGCTGACAGGACCAAAAACATTTGCAATTCATCCTGGAAACACTGTGCCTGATGGAGCTAGCATGACAATAACGAACAGTGGAAACACATCAGTGGTACACATTGCCTCATGGCGGCAGTGACAGAATAGTGGTATTCATTTCACGGGTAGCACAGGCTCCGGGTTTGCTGACAGTAACTATAACCACATCACGGGTTTTAACACATAAAAGGTCACATGTTGCTGACATTAACTATAAGAAACATATAACACACACGTACACATGTCTCATTTAGTGGAAGCCCCTCAAACCTGGGTTGTAAACTCCGAACTTAACATAAATTTCTTAATTTCATAACAGGGGGCCAAACAAAATCACTAATATTGGAACGCTGATTCTAATAAAAATACACTTTTTCTCCGAACATAATTAAATTAACGGGAAAAATTTTATTTTGTTAATTTTATTTGCGGTAAATAATCTTTACTGACTGTCCCCCAAAGATAGGTATGGGGAGAATAATAAAACCATTCAAAACTGTTGTAAATAAAATTTTTTTACACAACATACATAGAAATCAGGGGGAAAGACTCAAGTTAGGTGGCACCTCTTGCCGAGCCATCCAAACAGATTCAGCACA
This sequence comes from Cherax quadricarinatus, assembly GCF_026875155.1. Lineage (NCBI taxonomy): Eukaryota > Metazoa > Arthropoda > Malacostraca > Decapoda > Parastacidae > Cherax > Cherax quadricarinatus. Next base: position 40,547,580 of record NC_069405.1, on the reverse strand, counting down.
CAAGAGGGGGTGGCGGCAGACTTCATAAACACTTGAAAAACGGGTACGGTAGGGCCCGGAAGGTTCAGTGAATGTCAGTCAAGGTGGTTAAATTAGCGGGGAAAAGGGGTATTTCTCGTCCAAACCCACACAACACACACACACCACACACACACACACACAACACCACACCCACACACACACACCCACACACACACACACACATACCACATACACACACACACATACACACATACACACACACAACCACACACCACACACACACAAAACCAACACTACACACATACCACACCAACATAACCACACAAACCCAACACACACACACCCCACACAAAACGCACACACATATTTCTTTAGTCCAATTTGTTAAAAAGTGAATAGCCTAGAAAGTGTTGCAGTGGAGGGAGGGAAACCAGACATAGTTTTAAGACGAGGGTTTCATAAAGTTCATAGCAGGGAGAGGGCCCCCTAGCAAACAGTGAAGAGGGGGGGCCAGGGCATGACTCGACCCCGCTGCCCAAATTGTATGTAAAAATAGAGATACACACATGACACACCCAAAACCCCAGAACAGCGAAGTGTCTGCGACAATGAGTTTTTACAGCTGGTAATAACTAGTTGCGGGCAACACATTAAAACCCAAAAATGAACGTCTCCAGGATAGCTGAAAACACATTAACCAACACTGAACGCTCCAGGAGTACGGCAACACACTAACCAAAACGAACGTCACCAGATACTGAACAAAACATTAACCAACACTGAACGTCCCCTAGGAGTCTGGACAACACATTAAACCAACCTGAACGTCTCCAGATACGGACAAACCTAACCAACACGAACTCACAAGGATTTCTGGACAACACATTAACCAACACTGAACGTCTCCAGGGGTACGAACAAAACCCTTAAAACCAAAACTGAACTCTCCCCGGGGACTGGACAACCACTAACCAACACGAAGTCACCAGGGGTACTGAAAACACATTAAAACCCAAAACGGGAAGTCACCAGGATAGCTGACAACACATTAACCAACACGAAAGTCACGAAGAGTAGCTGACAAAACATAAACAACACTGAACGTCACAAAAGTTGGAAACACACTAACCAACCTGAAATCACGAAAGGTAGCTGGGCAACACATTAACAACACGAACGTCACCAGAGAGCTGGACAACACATTAACCAAAACGAACTCACCCGGAGTAGCTGACACACATTAAACCCAAAACTGAACGTCACCAGGACAAGGGGCAACACCATCACAAACCCAAACCCCACCAAAACTTTCAAAACACTGAAATAACCCGCCCACCACCAAACACGACAAAACAAGGCCAAAAAATTCATTTTACAATTAGTTAAATTCACGCATCACACACAACCAACCAAAAAAAACTCAAACATTAAACCCCAAAAACGCATGGCCAGGTGCAGCAGCGACCATGGCCAGGCTCAGCAACGGCCACTGGGCCAGGGTGCAGCCGACCACTGGGGCCAGCTGCAGCAGCGACAAACTGGCCGACTTGAGGTTTATTATTTTTTGCTCGAGATATTCGTTTTGGTTATTGATGGGAAAAATTTTGTCAATTTTTGGAGAGGTTGGGGGGGAATGTAAATTGAAAGGACAGTATTTTAATTGTTTAAAAAATTATTTCTCGTTTGATTTTATCTGAATAAGACCATTTAATGAGTGTCCCTTTCTTTTTCTACAAAGATTCAAACTTTTCACTTTTTCAATATTCACATCTTTCACAAAGTTACCTCAAAAAAGTATAAGACCAATAATTTCAATTTCATTTTTCAGATTTTTTTTATTTTTACACATCTTTTTTTTCCCAACAATCGAGGTGAGGTGAAAAAAGAAAAGCACTACATCTCATTCATTCCATCACTGTCTTGCAGAGACGTACTTACACTACAGTTAAAAAAGGGCAAGAAAACAAAAAACCAAATCCGGTTATTTGGTTTCCCTGTATCCCTTCATAAATATTACTTTGCTCACACTCCAACACCACTCAAGTCATAAAAAAAATTTGTCTCCATTCGCTCTCGCACGCTTCTGGAAGTTCAAGCCCTTTTACACAAAACCTCTTTTTTACCCCTCCCTCAAACCTTCCTTAGGGCACCCTACAGCGCCTTCCTTCCCCTTACAGATTTATATCCCTCTAAGTTATTTTTTTTTGTTTCACCCTCTTTAAAGTCCAAACCACTTCAACAACCCCTCCCCTCATCGGGTAATACTTTTTAGAAACCCGCACCGCTTCTGATCTTGACGCTAGAATACTTTGCATTTTATTTTTATCGCTCATTGCCCTAGACACACTCCCCCTACCTCCAGCCTTCCCCTTGTTGCAATATTTACCACTCATGCTTCATACCATATAGGACTCTATACAACTACACTCTCATGCAATTCCCTCCTCTTTTTTTCCATGGGCGCGATAAGTTTACTCCCAAATATTTTTAAAACATTCACTTCTTCCATCTCCCCCCAGTCCAATCTGATACCAAATTTTTTTATTACCTAAATTTTTTGTTGTTTTCATTACCTTGCGTTATTTTTTATGTTTACATACTAATTTCCCGTCTTTCATACTCTTTCAAAGTCGCTCAACAAACCCCTGCAAAATTCTTCTCAGAATCCCCATGAAAAAGTGGGCGTCACAAAAAGCAACTGTGGCAAACCCATTTTGTTAGATTCTTCTCTCTTAAACCCACCCTCTGCCCAAAACCCGACATTTTCCTTCTCTTACAACCCAAACTTTAAATTATTGAGCAACAATGGTGATTTTCACCCATACCCGTCTAAGGCCTACTTTTTTTTGGAAATAATCTCCCCTTAATGGGAAAAAATCTCCTCGAAAAAAATTTAAACTGCAGGTGCATTCACCTTTTTATATCCCTTTTCACACCCCCTTATTTTCAAAACCCCAAAATCCTTTAATTTTTAAAAATTTTTATTACTTCCCCCCCATAACGATTCAACATTATTGTACTACTCCTTCCTTACTCTAACTCTCAGATTCTCCTCCTTAATCCCATTTAAACTCCCCCACCCCCTTCCCTTGTTACCTTAGGGGCCCTACACCAAACCTCTTTTCATTCATAACATACAATCATTTTTTTATTTCACCCCACTTACATCCACGCTCTAGCACTACCCATTTGCTCCCGGCATTCAGTCGCCTCCTACGACACCTGGCTTTCGGGGATAAGCAAAAAAAACAAGAGAAAAAACAAGATAAGCAAAAAAAAAACAAGAGCAAAACTAGGAAAAAAACGGGAAAAAAACACAGAGGTTAAATATATTTATGTTTTGGAGTGTGACCAATTACATTTTTTTACTGTTATTTAATAAAAATAAAATGATAATCTTTAATGAAATTTAATAAACTGAAAAAAGGGATCCCTATTTCTCATAAGTTTAGCCCCTCTACTTCAATTATCCGAAAAGGATCCATATCCTAAACCATAATGCAGTTTAAGAAAAAAGTTTGCACCACTGTCACCTCAATTTCTCTGATTACCAGACCTTGCCACGTAGGCCATGGTTCGTCTTTAAGGTCCACCCATTCCACTTACTGTGTTTTTTATGCTTTCCCCAGGTCCATGTCCAGGGGCCACTGTGTCCCCTCAGAATTCTCCCCTTTCCCCCTTTCCCCAAGGTCTGCCCACAAAACCAGTATCCTTGTCTTTTACAGGCCATGTGTCTAGGATTTCCTCTGCCCCCTTTAGGTTTTTTTTTCCCTTTCCCCCTTCCCCAGGGGGAAACCGCCCTTCCCAGGTCCTTTAGCTAGGAATCCATCCGTGGGCCCCCGGATGTCTCCCCTTCCTCACTTTCCCCTTTGGATATCTTCCAGTCTCCCGCTTTCCCCAGGTTATGTATCCCGAAGTCAGCTCAGCCACCCTCAGTGACCTAGCTAGATGAGAACGAGGTCTTGTCTAGCTGGTCTACGGTAGAGACTATCCAGGTGGGTGGAATTACTGGAGGTGACAACAGAAGAAAACTGCGTCCAGTAATTACACCCACCAAGACAGCCTGGAACAGTAGGTCAGCCAGACGCAGCCAAGCTACCGTCCAGTTTCCCCACCAAGGTCTGGCCACTCAGTGAAAATTTGGGAGTTCTATTTATGTTATATAATTCATCACCATTAAATATAAGTTCTTTTTTGTACTTAATAAGCAGCTTAAGTGCATTTGTGAATGTTTTATTGTGTGTGGATGAGTGTTGGTGAACTGTTAATGTGTCTGTCCACCTCCACCACCATATTTTTATTTGGTTATTTACGTTATGTATTTGCAAAACGATCAGTTACAAGCGCCGCGCACAATGGAAATAAGTCACTTTATCTGACTTTTTCGGTTATCCTGGGTAATTTACATATTCCCTAATATACATGATAAACCATACCCCGGCCGGGATTGAACCCGCGGTCAGAGAGTCTCAAAACTCCAGCCCGTCGCGTTAGCCACTAGACCAGCTAGCCACAATAAGATTCATCCAACTAGGTATATTTCTACACCATAGGAAGGTTAGCACAGGCACCTCTGTGACCACAAATGCAAGTTTTTACAGACGAATCTCCAGCTAGCGTGGCCGTGACGAACTCTAGCTCAAGTCCCTTCACTGTAGTCAACATGACTCGCGAAATCGTAATGACACGATTGCAAACAAACTATACCCCGGCTAACGCGACGGTCTGGAGTTTTGAGACTCTCTGACCGCGGGTTCAATCCCGGCCGGGGTATGGTTTGTTTGCAATCCTGTCATTACGATTTCGTGAGTCATACATGATAAATTGTGTAACAGTTTTTACATGTACCTGTAACTAAGTAAACTTTCTTAACTTACCCATACACTTGTTTTTACACTCACTTGCGCATTTCCGCAACGAAGCTTGTGGGTTTCGTCGTTCATACACGCACAAAACTACACACATGAGCGCGCACACACACACACACACTCACACATACACACATACATACACACACACACACACACACACACACACACACACACACACACACACACACTCACACATACACCACACACACACACACACTCACACATACACACATACACCACACACATACACACACACACACACACACACACACACACACACACACACACACACACACAACACACACACACACTCACACATACACACACACACACACACTCACACATACACACATACACACACACATTCCTTGTGTCTAATCGACATGTGCCTAGGACAAAATGGTAACTAACTGTCGGCACATCACACATATTACAACACTGCCAGCACATCACATATTGGAACACTGTGAGCACATCACACATATTGCAACACTGTAAGCACATCACACATATTGCAACACTGTCAGCATATCACACATTGCAACACTCAGCACATGACACATATTGCAACACTGTCAGCACATCATCAGCACATCACACACATTGCAACACTGTCAGCACATCACACATATTACAACACTGCCAGAACATCACACATATTGCAACACTGTCAGCACATCACACATATTACAACACTGCCAGCGCATCACACATATTACAACACTGTCAGCACATCACACATATTACAACACTGCCAGCACATCACACATATTGCAACACTGTCAGCACATCATCAGCACATCACACACATTGCAACACTGTCAGCACATCACACATATTACAACACTGCCAGAACATCACACATATTGCAACACTGTCAGCACATCACACATATTACAACACTGCCAGCGCATCACACATATTTCAACTCTGTCAGCACATCACACATATTGCAACACTGTTAAGAGGTATGTCCTATGAGAAATCAACCTGACGACACTGGAGGACAGGAGAGATAGGGGGGACATGATAACGACTTACAAAATACTGAGAGGAATTGACAAGGTGGACAAAGACAGGATGTTCCAGAGACTGGACACAGCAACACGGGGACACAGTTGGAAGCTGAAGACACAGATGAATCAAAGGGATGTTAGGAAGTATTTCTTCAGCCACAGAGTAGTCAGGAAGTGGAATAGTTTGGGAAGCGATGTAGTGGAGGCAGGATCCATACATAGCTTTAAGCAGAGGTACGATAAAGCTCATGGTTCAGGGAGAGTGACCTAGTGGCGACCAGTGAAGAGGCGGGGCCAGGAGCTTGGACTCGACCCCTGCAACCTCAACTAGGTGAGTAGAACTAGGTGAGTACACGCACGCACGCACGCAACCTACGCACACAAACATGCAATTTAATTCTGAGCCAATGGGTTATTTATTGGTCAATGCCTCTCAGGCTGGGAGTAAACACAGTCTTAACCAGTACACAGTGGTAGTAGTGGGTAGTGAAGGAGGCTGCTGACACACTGTAGCAGTACATTAAAAGATATGCAGAGAAACATTGTTTTTCCCGCCAGTTGAGTGAGTTATTATTATTATTATAATCAAAAAGAAGCGCTAAGCCACAAGGACAGTTGAGTGAGAGTGAGCCAGGAGGGAGGTACACCGCAGCTCCTCCCACCTTATTTACTAACAAAACCTGTGGTTTTCATTGTGAATCTGCGTTATTACACTTGATTAACGTACGAAAATTGTTCAAGTACCGGCTGTAACAACCAGACACTCTGAACGCCACTCAGGAACTAGTAAATACGTGATGAACTAAGAGGAACAATCAGGTGAGCGTCACAGCCTCGTTTGAGAAGCTGATCCAATAATTATCTCTTTATTACTACATTATCTTATCTTTAATATTTATATTACAATTATTTATGTTATTTATGTTGTTATTATAATGCTCCACAGGGAAGAGCTTCTCGATGCTGGTGAGGGGTTCTTGATCCAGGGAATTAGATTTGATTTATTCCATTGAACCTGATTACTTTTCATTCTTCCCGCTTAAAGATATATTTTTTCATTTGTTTTAATATAAAAATCTAATATTTTTTTACTGAAAGAACCTTAGAAAACTTACCTAACCTTATTAAACAAGCGAAAAATTTTTAAATTTTGTTTTAATTCAACTAATATAAATTTTTGATAATTTTCCTAATTCTATAATTTTTTTGTAGGGTTTTAAATTTAAAGGGGAAAATACATTTTTACAAAAAAACAATAGAGAATAAACAACCCCCGATAACATCCCCCGAGCTACATCTTGAATACGTCGTCTACTCCCCGGGGTGGAAAACCCCGTTCCCAGAATGCTGCACACAAATTTTTTCCCCCGCATCGCAAACACTGAAACTCTGAAAAAAGGAAGCTGGCCGCCCTTTGATTCCCTTGGGTTTCCCAAAGATTTAATTTAAACACCCAGCTCTTTTAGGGATTTTGAAACACACTTGCCCCCATGCCCAAGGGGCTTTCAACCCTAGTGGGATAAGTTATACAGGGGAAAGGGTTCATATTTACGGGGCTTTTTTGGGACTTTTCCTTTTGGCTACACTCCCCCCCCTTTTAGCTACCGGACCCATGTCCAATTTGGGGATCCGCCCCAAAGTGGGGGGCACAGGTGTAGTTCCAGGCCCAAACTGCTTAACACCTTCCAGGGGGACATACATATATATATATAAAAAATATATATAAAATTTTAAAAATAAAATAAATATATATATATATATATATATAAAATATATATATATATATGGAATAGGGGTAAGTTATTTAAAACTGTAAAGAGGTTTTTTATGAAGATAGTGGGCTCCCGGTTAAAAGGGGTGGGAGAAGAGAGGGGAACTATTTCCCGGTAAAAAAAAAGGGCTTCGAAGGGGTGTGTAAGTCAAACCCGGTTGTTTTTAAAATAATTTTTTAGATGGGGGGTTTTTAAAGGGAAGTAAATGCTAGGGGGTTTTTTGGGGGAGGGGTGGGGTTAAATTAAAGGGGGAAACCCCAAAAAAAAATTCAAAAAAGGGAATTGACACAGTTCTTTTTTCTGATATACTGTGCTTTTTGGAGATTCTAAAGAAAAATTGCAAAAGGTTTTGTGGATGAGTCTTTTGGGGAATTTTGTGTAAAGGTAAAAGTTTTAAAGTGAAAAATAGAAAAAAGTAAGGTGATGAGGGGGTCAAAATTTATTTAAAAAAAAAAAATTTGGGTATCAAAAAGGGAGGGGGAGTATGGAAGAAGTGAATGTTTTCCCGATACTTTGGGGGTTTGGGCGTGTCGGCGGATGGATTTTTTGAAGGGGGTTAAACATAGAATTGATGAGGGAAAAAAAAGGGGAGGGTTTCGTTGGGGGTATATGTGGAGTCAAAAAAAGTTATCTATGGAAAGGCCCAAAAAAGGGAATGTATGAAAGTATAGTAGTACCAACACCCTTTTTATGGGTGGGGAACTTTTGGGGGGTAAATGCACAGCGAAAGGGGAAAGGTTGGAAAGGCCCTTTGGGGATTCCTGTTTTAAGGGCAATGTGTGGTTTTAAATATTATGCAGAAAATTTGGATGTGGAAATTAGGAGAAGGTTTGGGGGTTAATAAAAAATATTAGTTTAGAGGGGAGAAAGGGGGTTGTTTTGGGGGGTTTTGGGCAAATTTTAAAAGAATGGATCAAAGTAGAATGACATGGAAACATATAAATCTATAGGGGGAAAAAAG
>NC_069405.1:40499305-40538478 GCF_026875155.1 Cherax quadricarinatus | reverse complement strand
AATGATAGGATTGTGTTAATGTTATAGCCCTACATAGTTTTATATATTATATTTTTGTAATGTCAAGTTTTAAATAAAATAAAAAAAGAAAAACATAATTCAATCACTAAAGTAAGGAATCAACTAATATCTCAACATGTATATATACACTGTGAGAAATATGACACTCTAAGTATATATGCTGTGTTGCATAGACATAAGACCAGAGCTTAAACACTAGATCAGAAGTTAGGTACAACACTTGTAGTTGACGTCCCGGGTGAGTGTAGCACAGTGGAGTCAGACGTGAAAATGGTAGTAAGTACTTTGGAAGCATTTCTGATATCCATCTATAGTTATTTAGACTAAGATTCGTAATATAAATAAAAATTAAACTGTTAATAAATAAAATATCTTCAAATAAGTTCCAGATATATCTCTTGAGCACTAACAGCCTCGTTAAAGAAATTTGACAATACACTTTTGCCAGTGGTTTTGAGAGCTGGTTCAGTAGCTGTGCCTCACAACAACTGTGATCAGTTTAGTGATGAGTGGGGTAGTGACTGCATGTGTGTGCTATAGTGCGCAATATTATGTGTTAAGTGTTAGTGATACACTGAGTGATATAATGTGACATGTAATGCACAACGTGTTACTGATATGTGGATAAAATCAAACGATAGATATTGTCTTGCAGTGTGTAGGATGTCGTAAGATAATCCTAGAGTTTTTTTCTTTAAATTCCAGCTTTTCGTTTTTCGCTCATAATGCGAGAAGCCTCATCTGATATTTTTCTAATTTTCATCACTTGTGTAATGTAACTAGAGTCAGATTAATGGAACAATAAACAAGTGCACGACGTTACTGTCTCAAGCTGTTGAAACTGCTTCCTTCATTCTGGCATGGCTCGAGGCCTGGTCACAGACCGGGCGAGGCCTGGTCACAGACCGGGGAAGGCCTGGTCACAGACCGGGCGAGGCCTGGTCACAGACCGGGGAAGGCCTGGTCACAGACAGGGTCGCGGTGGCATAATCCCCAGAAACCCCCTCCAGTCATACAGCTTCAAACAATCATAAAAGTCGCCTCCTAATTCACTAATGACAGAGTGAAATTCAGGTGTGTAGAGTTGATAATTTTATAAATAATATAATACAGAAAAAGCCACATGAGGGATGGAAGTCTTTAGGTCTAGATGTTTCGCACTCTCTTGCGTCGTCACGAAGTGTATTGTTGAAATTAAGACACATGTGCAACATCTGGGTATCTTTATTGTAGAAGTTTCGCCATCCAGTGGCTTTATCAATACAAATTCCTGGAATTTGTATTGATAAAGCCACTGGATGGCGAAACGTCTACAATAAAGATACCCAGATGTTGCACATGTGTCTTAATTTCATCTTGTCGGTATTATATACCATTCTTGCACAAGTGTATTGTTGCAAGACATGAAGAGATAGGAGGGCGGAGCTGTGTGACCCTTATGAGTTTAGCGCTTAGTTATGATAATAATAATAAATAGGAGAAATTCTCTGAGGCAAGACAGAAGGTATCAGTGAAACTGTGTCTTGCTTCAGAGAGTTTCCTCTCTTATCTGTTGCTGTCTTGCAACATTGCAAAGCTCCTGACAACGCACGAGAGTGAGAACGATCTAGAGCTGAAGATTTCTGTCTCCAAGTGGCTTGTTCTTCATGTTAAGATAGCCTCTCTGCGGTTGCATTCCATGTAATATAATGTACAAAAAATCATTCGATGTTTCTTCTTGGGAACGTCTTTAATGTTATTGGCTGACGCAGCTGACAGCCTTGAAAGTTCACGTTGAATTGTGTGTGTGTGTGTGTGTGTGTGTGTGTGTGTGTGTGTGTGTGTGTGTGTGTGTGTGTGTGTGTGTGTGTGTGTGTGTGTGTGTGCGGGAAATTTATCAATATTTAAAATAATGGCTAATGAAATTTCGGATAATTAACTGTCATAACTGGAGAATTACTCTTGTGATCGGCTTCAAACTGTCACCACTCGTGTGACTTACTGAACGCAATGTTCGCCCTCTTATTGACAGCAAAATTCCCTATTTCCTAATTTTATTGGATAAAAAGAAGTTCATATTTAATAGCTAAAATAACTCTTTATAATGAATCATTCTGTATGATTGATGACAGTGCATAAGCTTATTATTAGTAAGTGTAAATTTTGAAATATTCCTGAAATTGATACAATGTTTGGAATCATTTGAATCTGATCATTTACTCGAATGCCTTTTCTGATCGTCTTCAAACTTTCTCCGTTGTTGGGTTTTATTAACAATGTTTGATGCTGACTCTGAACTGTAATGATTTTAATATATCAGATTTACTAATTCCTTATTCCAGTGTAATAACCAAAGAATGTTTCTGATACGAAGTATTTTTTTTTTTTAAAGTTTAGGCACTGCATGATGTCATTTGAATTTTTTTAAAGCTATTTTATGTAATTAAAAAAACTCTTGAAACATAAAAGTAAAATTTTTTTTAAATGAGTGTAGAGGATTTTTAATTGAATATAAACGTATAGAAAAAACCTGTGATTTTTTTTTTTTTTTTTGGAAGTGTTTTGTGTGTATCGAGGATAGACTTGATTATTTTCGGAATACTCTCGGCAATTTTTTTTTCTTTCTTAAGCATTTTTTCTTTCTCGAAAACGCCTTATTGGATAAGCTTCAAACTTTCATTACTGGTGTAATGTATATAGAGCCTTGTATATCCCACTACCAACAATGTTGCTATTATTAACACATTGTCTTGGTGCCATTTTACAGTTTCTAATCTCGAAATGGTTGTTTTTTCTGTTGTATTATTTGACCTTGATGTTGGTGAGCGGCTCTTGATCTTAAAGGGACAATTCTTCTCAACTAAACTAATCCCAATTAGTTTATCGCTGTTGTCTGACTCATAGATGAAACAATTTATCTTCAGGCTGTGTAGGTGCAAGTGGTGTTTTCTTTGTAATGACTGAATAATGTATTTAGAGGTCAGTCTTAAAACTAAAAGCTAATGTATTGTCCTCGAAGAAGACAATACATCAACATTACATCAATACATCAGTTGGTGTCTGTGAAATCCTTTTCTGATCATAAACAACTTAGTGCTGGGTTTTATTCTGTTATACTAGTTTAAATAGTAATAATGTACTTCAAGTTGCCTGTGATTCGTGTGCCCCAGACACCAGTGATAAAATAAATTAAGCTCCCTAAGGCTAAATAAAATTAAATTGTTTTCTTAATTACTTAGTTTTTTTTTTTTTTTGGGGGGGGGAATTTGGAAAATATAAACGACGCTACTTTTGTGATAACCTTTGAGTGTGGCATGATATTAGATTCAACTCTTTTATGCTGATAACTTGACAATGTATCTTGTGAGTGATTCAGCTTTGTGTTGACGAATTTTAAGATACAGGTGTCTTTGAAGGTTTGAATTAGTTAGTTTGTATGTCGCCTAAATTACGTTTTTATTGAAGACAATCGCAAAAATGTTAATTCTGAGTCACTTCAAATCTTCATCGTTAATATTTAACTGCATTACAGACCTGTGCAACACTCCGCAACATTCCAATGGTTTGCAATGATGCACACCAGACTGCGCTTTTTGCAAGTAGGGGATAAATTTCTCAGATCGCTATACGAGCGATATTCATCTAGTTTATTATGCATTCATGTTAATATGTTATATACTTACATATATGAATTTGACAAAAATACATTTCGTTAGTGGAACAATATACAGGTGTCCTTAAATTTTGAATACTGGGCCAATATGTGCTTTACACCTGGGGGTTTTACTATTTAAAAATTTCAGCATTAAGTGCGAAGTGCAATGGAGTTATATATATATATATATATATATATATATATATATATATATATATATATATATATATATTATATATATATATATATATATATATATAGTGTGTGTCTACGGGAAAAACACTTTTATATAACCTTTCCTAAAGAATAAAAAATTAAAATACCGGAACAATACATATATAACCGGTACTTAGGAGACTGGAACTTATGACGACGTTTCGGTGACCTTTAATAAGTCGCATAGAGAAGTGAGAATGGTTGATGGTGGTGGTGATGATGATCAGTCCCTCAGCCTGGAGTCGATGTAATCAGTATATAAGCCCCTTCTTCGCACATATGCTGTATTCTTTTCATAATTAATGGACTGATTATACCCACTTCAGGCGGAGGGACTGATTACCCCAAACTCCTATTGTTCCTCAACCTTTCGTCTTTGTTTTGGACTCATGAAACCATTCAATGACATAACTTTTCGACAATAAAGATATCCATGTGTTGCATATATGTCTAATTTATCAAGTGATGTACGGTTTACAGCGTTATGGTAGTGGCAGTCCTGTTAGAAGATAACATAAGAAAAGAGGAACACTGCAGCAGGCCTGTTGTACCATACTATCAGATTCTACACAAATCCATCCCACTAACAGAAGGGCAAGGTGAGTCTTGTGATAAATGGTTTAAACTCAACAAGTTGAAGATTGAGACACTTATGCAACATAAGGGAATCTTTATTGAAGAAACGTTTCGCCACACAGTTGCATCATCAGTCCAATACAAAGCAGAAAGGTATAAGGAGAGGAGGAGGAGTTTGAGGTAATCAGTCCCTAACCTGGAGTCGATGTGTTCAGTCCATCAATCTCGTAGAATGTACAGCATATGGCCATAGAAGTGGCTTATATACTGTAGTCAGGTGAGTCGAAGCGGGAGGAGGCGGGGTCATAGTGGAACCATCCACTAGTGTAAGTAGGTCTTCGTCTAAAGGTTGGACAAGACTTACAGTATATAAGCCACTTCTACGGCCCTATGCTGTAGTTTCTACAGGAGCACATCGACTTCAGGCTGTGGGACTGATTACCTCAAACTCCTCCTCTCATTGCACCCTTCTGCTTTGTATTAGACTGAAGCCATTGTGTGGTGAAACGTTTCTTCGCTAAAGATTCACTTATGTTGCATAAGTGTCTCAATCTTCAAGTGAGTCTTGTTTGGGTCAGGTGTACTTACAACTCTATGAAAGAAGCAGAGATGTTGGTGCAGTAGGATTCAGGGTTAGATCTTTGTTTTCTAAGGTCCGGTGTTCTGGCTCGTATTAGGCTCTACTCTCTTAAAAAGTCGACTCCATTGCAGCCACCACCGGCGTTCGAGCCGCAGCCGGAGCAGATAATACAATCGCCAGGAACGAAGTCCAGACGCAGGTCTTTGCCAGATGGTGACCTGTCAGTGGCTCCCGAAGGAGTGCCGGAGTTTGTCACGTAGAGTACCATTTGCAGCTCTAATTTAGTGTAGCAGTTAGCTATAATCGTCGTAGATGCCCTGTAGCTGGAGCACAGAACGTCTTAGTTCAAGTAGTGCCTTTGGTCAGGTGTGTACGATGGTGTGAGTCATCTCCAACTCAACAGACTCGTCTGCTATCTTCCCCACTCACACAGCTCGTAGGGAGTAGCAAAGGTGATGGAGTAGGAGTCAGGGTTAAATCTCTGGTACATCAGGGCCTGTGTTCTCTCTGGCATAAGGCTCTCTACTCCCAAAGCTCTGATTCATTTGAAAAATTCCTGGCGCAAGGGGCCGCAGCCCGAGTGACAAAGAAGGCTCATAGGATGTCTGATGCCTGTGGCAAAAAGCTAATGGGGGGGGGGGGAGGAGAGTGAGGGAATATGTGCAAGGAGGGGCGGGGGAATTGAGCGAAGAAAGGGAAATTTGTTGGTTGTGTGCAGCGAAGAAATAGTAGCAATAATAATGAAGTAGTCTATGTAATAAAAACAGAGGAGTCCTGCAGGGAGAGCTGCTGGCCACACGGGAGGACAAATCCCTGCGGGGACAAACAAAAAAATTGGCTGGAACCATCTAAATAGAAGATAGGAAAGGCAAGGAAAATATAGGAACGGGGGGAGGAAGACGGTAAGGAATGAGGAGACGAAGGTCAGGTCAAGTCACAGTGTTTTTAAAGTTGTAGAAACACCTTGACAATGTAATGATAAAGGAAGGCATCTGTCGAGTGAAAGCCTGGACACATGCATTAAAGAATGCTACAGCAAGAAGGGTTGAAAGTCTCTCATGGTTAAACATGAAACGTTTAACCATGAGTGACGAAACGTTTAACCATGAGTGACGAAACGTTTAACCATGAGTGACGAAACGTTTAACCATGAGTGACGAAACGTTTCCTTTAATAAATGTGATGGACTCTACGTAGTGTTATTTTTCAATCGGTTGTTTCATCAATGGCTAGTGCCTTGCCTTCACTACTATACACTTTTCTCTCATGTTACACATTTTTGTCATTCTATTAACTCTTCCTCTGCCAAAGCTGTCTACCTTTCTAGCCTCCACAGAGGCCATCTTGTTGAAGCATCACATTCCATACATGAATCTAGGACTAATCCTGGTTCTTTTTAACTTCCCTCCCTTTCTCATTACATTGTCAAATGCTCCTAAACGTCAGAAAAAAATCGTTACTTAATGGCCTTTGTCTCTATTAACCCTTTTCACTATTTCTGTATTTTTGTTCTTTTCTTCTGTTAGGTGACGGACGTCAAATGTTGTTCATACTCGGAATTTTGTTATCGCAGTGCGGATTAATTGTCAATAATCTTAGCTAATGTTACACAGCCTAACTATACAGAGTTTTACGTATGGTCTGAGGTTGTCATAGGTTTTTGTTGGGTTTTACAGATTAAGAATATTTCGTCATTCTAGTGACTAACAAGCAAATTGCTAGGACGGATAAAAGTTTTGTTATGTAACTTCATCTTGATTGATCTGTGTATATAAATAGTAATTTATCCTGGTGGTATTACCGCCCTTAAATTTTAATGTTTGGCCAAAATGGTTTGATGTGTTGCCGCTTCGCTGGAGGAGAGTTACCGGTAATACCAGTGAAGGCAGCAGAGCTACCAGGTAATACCAGTGAAGGCAGAGTACCAGGTTTACAGTGAAGGCAGAGTACAGGTAATACAGTGAAGGCAGAGTACCAGGTAATACCAGGTGAAGGCAGTGTACCAGGTAATACCAGTGAAGGCAGAGTAACCAGGTAATCCAGTGAAGGCAGAGTACTGGTATACCAGTGACGGCGGGGGGGGGGGGGGAGGGGGGGGGACAGAGTTACCCAGGTAATACCAGTGAAGGACAGAGTACCAGGGTATACAGTGAAGCAGAGTACCAGGTCTACCAGGAGGCGCCAGTACAGGTAATACAGTGGAGGCAGAGTACCAGGTAATGACAGTAAAGGCGGGGCAAAAAAAAAAAAATCAAAAGTGAATGACTTAAGATTTGAGGCAATACCAGGGAGAAATTATGGCAGCCAATAGTTTGTGTAATAGCGGATGGTATTTGCTATACTTCCACTATTACATTATTGTAGTTAAGTGATAATGTTGGGTTTTTTATTTTTCAAATGTCGTTCGCTTGCTCTGTTGTTATAACCTATTTTAGTAGAATATAGGGAGGTAGATGTTTACAGGCTGCAGGACAACAGTTTACGGTGCAGGGACAGTTTACAGGCTGCAGGCCAACTTAGTAGTTGCAAAATGTTTGAGCAAATGAAAATTTTTTGATGAATGAAATACACATTAATCTTCATCCTTAGTTCTAAAAAAAAAAAAAAAGTCAGTTAAAAAAAAAACTCAGAGGCTCTTATCCAATCCATGACCTTTGCTGGTTAAAAATAAAATAAAATCTAGAAGAGGCGCGTGCCTTAAATAATCCTGCAGAGGGTTGGGAAGAGATTTACATATTATAAACCGCAAAGAATCTTAAGTAAAGGTCGACCAGCATAAATACGAAGCGCAAATTGATAAATAGGAACAATGTGTAGTCCATTATTAGGAAGTTGTTGTATCATTGGTGAACTTCAATGGTTCAAAAACCCCAAATAAAAAAGTAGGAGGGAAAAATTATAGGTTATGATATGTAGCTGCTGTCATCATTGTGTCATTATAACATTTATACACAACTAAGGACAGATTCCAGTTGACAAACCATCTTATTACAGATCTTAACCTGTATCCCTATTAGAGAACTACTAACTATTGCTACAACCATTACCACTACAACTACTGTACTATTTCACATGATACGTCTCGTTGTAAAGAAAAGAACAATAAATATTTTTTCATCTTTGAGAATCTTAGACGCCCCATGGGTCGTCTGACAGCAGCCTCAGCCTGACTGAGGGACGTGGCTCGAACCCCGGCAGGCTGAAACTTTTAATTGTTTCCTTGCAAACTGTGTCCTTGTTCATCTAGGAGTCAGTAGGTACCTGGTGTCATTGATCCGTGGCTCCGGGGGAGGGTAGTTATACCTAGATACGGCTGGAATTCGAAATGCGATTAGGTAGATATCTTTTAGCGTCTAAAATTGATCAGTTTAAAAATCGCTGTGTACCTCGATGGCAATCTTCAACAGCTGTAGCTGGCAATGACAGTGCAAATTTTGTATCATAGTTCAACAGTGGTATTCGTGTGGACGTCTTGTATGTTATTTGAGATGTTCTGTAAAATAAAAAATCAAGGTTAGCAGTGACAAAACTTAACTTCTCCTGATTTTAAGGTAGCAAGGTTAGTATATTTACCACCAGATTTACGAAACTTTTCTCAGTCATTAAGCGACCCTGCATATTGCCTGAACGTGATAGTATTCTTTTCTCTTCGAGCCTTAGATCCGTCGTCATATTTTGTGGTATATAACTTTGCGACCAGTTTTTCTTAAGTTGTAGGCAAGTCTTTGCTGCTGAAGCCAACTGAAGTACGCGATGCAAGGCATTAAAAATAGTTGTGGGACTCCTCATCTTAAGCTGTGGGTGTGATTTATAGCATCGGGGTTGGGGTAAAATAACATTAACACTGCTGATTAAACTGTCAAATAACTGAATAAATTCAATTTAAATGTGTTACAGGGTCCCCTTTTTCGCTATCTGGGAAAAATTTACATTTATCTGGATGGTAACTCATAAGGTACATACCAGTAAATGGTAACAAAGATAACTATTATTATCAATGTTACCTTAGACAAGTAGAAATGTTGGGACGCCTAGGTCGCAAAATTATCCCCTTCGATACCTACCATAATCTCATCTCTCCACAAGTTGCGCTAGACTATTAATGGAAATGAATGTTACATCACTCAGGAAAGTCTGGTAAAGATTAAAATTTGATGGATGTATATTTAAATTAATAAATGATTACATATGCACATTTATATACAGAAGCGGAATTTATTAATTATAACATCCCAATTAGTCTGGAGATTACTGACCGTATATACTCAAAACCTCCTTCTAACTAATTTTTGATGGATAACTCTGGCCGAATTACAAAACATATTTTAGATAGCTTTTCTGAGGTTCCTGGAAGCTGTCCTGTTTCGTCGGTTTAATGCCTCAAATTAGCAGAATGTAATCAACAATTTCGGCCCCTATTTTGAGAGGGTTTAAGCCAATATAACCTCAGAGCGACGAAAATTCTTCCTTGTTTCAAAACGTTTGTCTTGGCTCCATTCAAAATGGCGAGTCCCTCGTCTGCGCAGGCACAGAGCTTCAATTATTTTTATTAACATAATTTTTTATAAATACAATATAGGCCATCAATTTACAGATACTCTATTTCCGTAAAATATATACAGCATTTTCCACCCTATCATCCAGACGATAATGCACCAATTCACAATGAGTATGTTGTAACATGAAAGTGAAGGTGAACACTAGGGATTGGCCTCCACAATCGCCGGATTAATATCGATCATCGGTGGGGCCAGTTGAAGCTGAGTCAGGAATGATTTCGCCACCGTCGTCTTTGGAGAGTTTCAGAAGGTTTTGTTTAAGTAATGGCTTAAAATTTCCCTGGATATGCTCAGATGCTATATGAATCAATGCGCGAACGGTGGTGTTTTAGCTGCAAATAGAGGACCAACTCCATATTGAAACTGAAAAAATGAGAAGGAAAACAAGGTGTTCTATTAATGTGTTCAACTCCTGTATTTCTTATTCAATGAATAAGGGTGACATAGCAGTGTATTTAGTCATCAGTTGCAAAAGTCTGCTTCTCCATAGTTTCCTTCACTACTGATGCGAAATTTAATTGGTAGGGAGCACCGAAACCAATGTTTGTGGTTTCATTACAGTATATTTACAAACACATGAGACTTTCATGACTTTGATGAATTGGATGTATAGGTCCAGTGCTATTCACACGTCTTCTACTATCATTATTTGATGTGTTGCACAGCAATATATGTGTATTTGTATTACGTTGGTATATTCCTGTTGTGAGCCGATCGCTTTCCGTCTTCGCATCGGGCACACACGTCTCACTCATGGCGAGGCGCCCAGATCCACTCTGTGTGTATACTGTTCAAGGTTCCAATTTCAGTTTGCCAATTCTGTTGAGGATGTCCAGGTGTATCAGCGAGCAGGCGTCTCACGGCTCTAACACCTTTATCGTCCCTCCTCCTGACGATCCCACTTTTGACACAGACTCCCTCTTTGACTTTGTGACAGCAACAGATTTCTCACACAACCTTTGATTATGCTTCCTTTAGCACACTTCACTGACCTTTCTACCTCTATCCTGCAGTGCTGTATGACCCTGGTGGTTTAGCGCTTAGTTTTGATTATAATAATGAGGTCTCAGTTAATACTTGATTCTAAGCTCTGGTTGCTCCAGCGTGATAAGGTGACTCCTGCTCAGGCGGCTGTGTCAAATAAAATAATTAATATGCATTACTTAATGTAAACTGATTATAATAGTTAGGTCTTGATGGTAGATCAAGATTAATATAAATTTCCTCGTTTTCCTTTACAGGTAAGTGTGGATTACTGGTCATCGTGGTCATCGCACCGTATGACAGGTATGTCTATATTCCTACTTTAAATACACCTAACTAATGTTGCTGTCATTTGTATCAACACTTGGGAATTATTGTTAGTGTTGCTTCTGATAGCTTGTAATGTGAAACTTGTGGGAAATACAGTATGTTGCAAACTAGCTCAGGTGATCGTGGTTACCTGGTTCCCACGAGTCTACACCAGAGTTTACTAGGGTGTGACAGTAGTCACCAGGATGTACTTAAGGTGTGCAGGATTAAGACCACCAATAAGTCAACACTTGTCATTTTCAGTAACTGCAGTAAATTCACAGTCCTGTGTGCAGAGAACAACACAAACATGTAATGCAAAGAGTTGTTCCTAATTAATTCAGTGTAGAACATTATAGTTTATCCTAAAAATTTAGTATGTAATTGCCAGCAGAATTCTTTTTTTTTTTTTTCAATATTCTGAGATTGTCATTATCATAGTGTTCAGTCTGGCACGAACCTGGCACTGTTGCGAGCGGGAACCTGGCACTCTTGTGAGCGGGAACCTGGCACTGTAGTGAGCGGGAACCTGGCACTGTTGTGAGCGGGAACCTGGCACTGTAGTGAGCGGGAACCTGGCACTGTTGTGAGCGGGAACCTGGCCCTGTTGTGAGTTGCAACCTGGCGTTGTTGTGAGCGGGAACCTGGCACTGTTGTGAGCGGGAACCTGGCCTGGTGTTGTAATCGGGAATCTGGCCTCTTGTGGCGGGAAACGTGGCACTGTAGGTTAGGGGGAACCTGGCTGTTGTGAGCGGGAACCTGGCACTGTAGTGAGCGGGAACCTGGCACTGTTGTGAGCGGGAACCTGGCACTGTAGTGAGCGGGAACCTGGCACTGTTGTGAGCGGGAACCTGGCACTTGTAGTGAGGGGACTGGCACCTGGTTTGTGAGCGGGAACCTGGCACTGTAGGTATGCGGGAACCTGCACTCTTGTGAGCGGAACCTGGCACTGTAATGTGAGCGGGAACCTGGCACTGTTGTGAGCGGGAACTTGGCACTGTAGTGAGCGGGAACCTGGCACTGTTGTGAGCGGGAACCTGGCACTGTAGTGAGCGGGAACTGGCATGTTGTAGATGCGGGAGGAACCTGGCCCTGTTGTGAGTTGCAACCTGGCGTTGTTGTGAGCGGGAACCTGGCACTGTTGTGAGCGGGAACCTGGCACTGTTGTGAGCGGGAACCTGGCACTGTTGTGAGCGGGAAACTGGATGTTGTGAGCGGGAACCTGGCACCTGATGTGAGCGGGAACCTGGCACTGTTGTGAGCTGCAACCTGGCGCTGTTGTGAGCGGGAACCTGGCACTGTTGTGAGCGGGAACCTGGCACTGTTGTGAGCGGGAACCTGGCACTGTTGTGAGCGGGAACCTGGCACTGTTGTGAGCGGGAACCTGGCACTGTTGTGAGCGGGAACCTGGCACTGTTGTGGGCGGGAACCTGGCACTGTTGTGAGCGGGAATCTGCCACTGTTGTGAGCGGGAATCTGGCACTGTTGTGAGCGGGAACCTGGCACTGTTGTGAGCGGGAACCTGGCGCTGTTGTGAGCGGGAACCTGGCACTGTTGTGAGCGGGAACCTGGACTGTTTGTGGCGGGAACCTGGCACTGTTGTGAGGGGAACCGGGCACTGTATGAGCGGGAAACCTGTGGCTCTGTTGTGCTGTGAGCGGGAATCTGGCACTGTTGTGAGCGGGAATCTGGCACTGTTGTGAGCGGGAATCTGGCACTGTTGTGAGCGGGAATCTGGCACTGTTGTGAGCGGGAATCTGGCACTGTTGTGAGCGGGAATCTGGCACTGTTGAGAGCGGGAATCTGGACATGGAGGAGCGGGGAACCTGGCACTGTTGTGAGCGGGAACCTGGCACTGTTGTGAGCGGGAACCTGGCACTGTTGTGAGCGGGAATCTGGCACTGTTGTGAGCGGGAATCTAGGCACGTTGGTGAGCGGGAATCGGGGGCACTGTGTGTGGGAGCGGGAACCTGCAACTGTTGTGAGCGGGACCTGGCACTGTTGTGAGCGGGGAACCTGGCACAGTTTGTGAGCGGGAACCTGGCACTGTTGTGAGCGGGAACCTGGCACTGTTGTGAGCGGGAACCTGGCACTGTTGTGAGCGGGAAACTGGCACTGTTGTGAGCGGGAACCTGGCATGTTCGTGGCGGGAAAAATGGCACTGTTGTGAGCGGGAACCTGGCACTGTTGTGAGCGGGAAATGGCATGTTGTGAGCGGGAACCTAGGCAACTGTTGCTGTTGTGAGAGGGAAAAGGAACTTGGCCTGTTCGTGAGCGGGAACTGGCACTGTTTGGATGCGGAACTGGCACTGTTGTGAGCGGGAAACTGGCACTGTTGTGAGCGGGAAACTGGCACTGTTGTGAGCGGGAACCTGGCACTGTTGTGAGCGGGAACCTGGCACTGTTGTGAGCGGGAACCTGGCACTGTTGTGAGCGGGAACCTGGCACTGTTGTGAGCGGGAACCTGGCACTGTTGTGAGCGGGAAACTGGCACTGTTGTGAGCGGGAAGATAATTATGACATTGTTGACCTAAGATGAAAATATCATTCTTTTATGACTAAGACTTGTTTAAATTTAATATTAATTCAAATGATCACTGAGAACAGTGTAGCAATAAGCAGTGAATTCCTGTATTAGCGACCTATTTGATATGTTAAGTGGAAATGTTAATCAAAACTCAGCAGGAGTATTCGTGGGAAAATATTCTCTTAATTATTTTATTCGTAAATGATTTTTGCCTGACGGGTCTTGACCGCAACTTTTATAACCTCAAATCTAAATTGAATAGCCATTTGGAATTCTTTATGCACAAATAAAAGTATTTTTACGAATATTTTGCAATGAAAATTCAGTCACATTTCATCTGCACTGAAAGTGATGTAATTATATTAGAATAAAAATTTCTTAAATGCAAAAATGAAAATATCAGCCGTGAGAACATTCACACTGTATGTGCTGCAAAGTAACATTCACACTGTATGTGCTGCAAAGTAACATTCACACTGTATGTGCTGCAAAGTAACAATTCACACTGTTGTGCTGCAAGTAACATTTCACATGTATGTGCTGCAAAAGTAACTTTCACACTGTATGTGCTGCAAAGTAACATTCACACTGTATGTGCTGCAAAGTAACATTCACACTGTATGTGCTGCAAAGTAACATTCACACTGTATGTGCTGCAAAGTAACATTCACACTGTATGTGCTGCAAAGTAACATTCACACTGTATGTGCTGCAAACATTCACACTATGTGCTACAAAGTAACATTCACAATGTGCTGCAAAGTAACATTCACACTAGTATGTGCTACAAAAGTACCATTCACAGTGTTGGGCTACAAAGTAAACATTCACTCTGTATGTGCTGCAAAGTAACATTCACACTGTATTGGTTACAAGTAATTTCACACTCTGTGCTACAAAGTAACATTCCACACTCTGTGCTACAAAGTAAACATTCAACACTGTTTGTGCTGCTACAAAGTAAAACATTCACATTCTGTGCTACAAAGTACATTCCACACTGTATGTGCTACAAAGGTAACATTCACATTCTTGCTACCAAGTAACATTCACCCACTGTATGTGTACAAAGTAAACATTCCCACATTGTGCTACAAAGTAATATTTCATACGGTATGTGCTACAAAGTAGTAACATACACACTGTGCTACAAAGTAACATAACACTGTGCTACAATGTAACATTTCACCACTGTTTGTGCTCACAAGTAACATTCACACTGTAGGTGCTACAAATTAACATCCACTGTATGTGTTCAAAGTACATTCACACTGTATGTGCTACAAAGTAACATTCACACTATGTGGTACAAAGTAACATTCCCACTGTTGTGGCTACAAAGTAACAGTTCTCTCTGTATGTGCTGCACAGTAACATTCACACTGTATGTGCTGCAAAGTAACTTAATCACTGTATGTGCTACAAAGTTATCATTCACTACTGTATGTGCTACAAAGTAACATTCAACTGTATGTGCCTACAAAGTAACATTCACACTGTATGTGCTACAAGTAACATTCACATATGTGCTTCAAAGTAACATTTCACAAATATGTGCTACAAGAAAGTAACATTCCACAAGATGTGCTACCAAATGAACATTCACACTATGTGCTACAAAGTAAACATTCACCACTATGTGCTCAATGTAACATTCGCAATGTGCATACTAAAGTTAACATTCACATGTGCTACAAAGTATAATCACACTCGTATAGTGCTTACATAAAAATAGGTTTTTTAAACATCAAACTGTATGTGCTACCAAGTAACATTCACACTGTATGTGCTACAAAGTAACATTCACACTGTGTGCTACAAAGTAACATTCACACTGTATGTGCTACAAAGTAACATTCATACTGTATGTGCTACAAAGTAACATTCACACTGTGTGCTACAAAGTAACATTCACACTGTGTGCTACAAAGTAACATTCACATATGTGCTACAAAGTAACATTCACACTGTGCTACAAAGTAACATTCACACTATGTGCTACAAAGTAACATTCACACTGTGCTACAAAGTAACATTCACACTGTGCTACAAAGTAACATTCACACTGTGCTACAAAGGAGAATATATTTGATAGACATTTTCTCTTAAGTTCTTTGGATCCTACATAATTAAACCCATAATAAATTAATAACACAAAACGTGGATGTTGTCTACACCAGTGTTTGAGGGTCTGATAACACGTTCACAGGGTCCCAAATTTGCTCTAAAGATCTAAAGCAAATACCATTCTAGGTCTGGGGTGGTGGCACTGGCACCTGCAGTGGAGGCACTGGCACCTGCAGTGGAGGCAGCTGTGAGGACTTTGAACTAGGAATAGTTAGTGGTATAGGTTTTGGCGGGAAAACAGTGAAGTCTCAGTGTAGTAATATTATTTAAGTTTGCCTTTTAAATAGTTGTTATTATCATTATTTTTATCATGGGAGCACTAACCCAGTTAATAGTAGTTATAACAAGTTTTTTTCATAGATATAGAAGATAACACTAATTAAGTTTGTGATGGCACCTTGGCATCGATTTTGCTCGCTCTCTCCGTCTATTAATTTCATTATTACAAGATCTATTGTCCAATAATAACTGAGCTTATTTTAGATAGCTTCATTCATACCACTGCGATTTAAAATACAGCCAAGACCTAAAATGGGGCTGTGTTCTGCCTTTATGTTTTAAGATGATGATTTTGTAGGTTGTTTACCATCTCTTTTATCACTTGTCATGTATCTTGAAACTTGCTTTCATTAATTTTGTTTTGATAAATTTTCTTAAAAAACGGTAAGATAATGATTTCAATTCAAGACGTCAGTGTACCATAGCTATTATTATTTACAGTGAGGCAAACAAAAACACACTAGTTTTTTACCTTTTATTACCAACGTTTATCCATACAAACTGGTACTTTTATTACCAACTTTTATCCATACAAAACTGGCTACTTTTATTACCAACTTTTATCCCATAAAACTGGCTACTTTTATACCACTTCTATCTATACAAACTGGCTATTTTATTACCAACTTCTATCTACAAAAAATGGCTGCTATCATTAAAAAATGAAAGAACGGTAAATGAAATAGTAATAATTTCTATCAACTGAGCTTTTCCTAGGGCACGTCCTTTTAGTGATGTAATAAAAAAATTATTGTCTTGAGGTGTAAGTATCCTGGTGTATTTCCTCAGGTCAACACAACTATCAGCGTTTTCTCACTATTTCCAATGTGGTTCTCAGTATCACGATTTTTTCATTAAATGTAACAAGAACTACAAGAGCATCACTGTTCTTCATCTGATGTACATATTATACTTCTTTATTCTTATGTAATATCTGCTCTATAATTGGTACCTCGTTGCTTTTTTGGTATGAGGGGGGGACCCGGGGCCCCGTTTTTTTTTTTTCTTTTATAGCGAATCTGTTATTAAACCGATTGTGAAAAAAAAAGGATTAGGAGGCACAGTTGGCGAATCTATATTGTTTAGCTGTGCAACAAGTATTGCTGATTCTATCAACTGTCCATTCAATTTACGGTTTCTTTAATTTCATTTCTTTCATTGTTTCATAATGCCTGACAGTATGATACATTATAATAGTTTGAGTATTTTTCATCTAAGACCAGTCCATTAATGTTGGTATCTTTCTTCGTTCTTGCGTATTGTTAATTTTCAACTTGATCATTGTTATTGTGAGCAAGATCTTGATGCTTGATACTGCACTCTGACCAATAACTTGGTAGTAATCGCACCTTACATCTGCTTTTTGCTGAAAATTGATAATTTTTAATGTTGGAGTTGGGTCGTCGTCGAGCAATATTAGAATTACTGCTTCAGTTCCATTGATATTCAAAAAATCTTTCGTACATTTAGCTTTAATTGTTGAATCTGGCATCAAACCATGATCAACAATTTAACGAATGATACCAAATTTTGTCATATGCATGTGAGATATTTACAGTGAATTTCTTGTGTACTCTAAGTCTTGTGTTTTCAGTGTAGACTCAGTGTTTCTTTGACTCTTTATTTTTACATTATTTTTTCAGTGTTATCGTATATCTTTCGTGTTTCACTTCTATAATTTTTTTGATCTGTGTTTTTTTTTATGCTACTCTCTGTCAGTAGTAAGTATTATTGTGTAGTGTAGCAGTCAGTCACTTCCTGTGAAGTAATTCATTCATTTTTTTATCTTGTGTTCTTTCAGCATTGTATTCTCAGTATTTGTAATTCTTGTAATTCATGCAGTGATATTCACCCCAGTACACTAAATTATCCATTTATTTCTTTGTGTACCTTTTTTTTCTGTATTCCAGCAGTGCTTGTCATTCCCTTGATTGTTTCGCAGACTTGTGTACAAGGTTTTTGCGAGCAATTTTTTGTCGTATCAGTCACTGCAAGATTTTGTTGTAAGAAACCTAATTGTTAATAAGTTTACAATCCTTGTTGTGTGTTGGCCCATGCACTTGTAGTGTTGTGTTGCCCTGCTACTTTGTTAAGTGTTGTGATGCCCTGCCACTTGTAAGTGTTGTCCGTTTAAATTTTGTTTGTGTGTGCGGGAAATTTATCAATATGTATGAAAATGGCTAATGAAATTTCGGTAATTAGCCGTCATAACTGGGAGAATTATCTTGTGATCGGCTTCAAACGGTCACCATCGTGTGACTTAATGAACGCAATGTTCACCCTCTTAGTGACTAGCAAAATTCCTGTTTCCTAATTTTATTGAAATAAAAAGTTCATATTTAATACGTAAAATAATCTTTATAATGATCATTTCTGTTAATGATTGGATGGCCAGGTCAATAAGCTTATTATTAGTAGTGTAATTTGAAATATTCTGAAAATTGATACAATGTTTGGGATACATTCGAATCTGATAATTTACTTGATTGCCTTTTCCGATTCGTTCTTCAAACTTTCCCTGTTGTGGGGTTTTATGGGGTTTTTTATTCGGGCTTTTTTTAACAATGTTTGATGCTGACTCTGAACTGTATGATTTTAATTATCAGATTTACTCAATTCCTTATCGTGTGATAACCAAAGAATGTTTCTGATATGAAGTTTTTTTTTTTTAATGTTTAGTCACAGCATGATGTCATTTGGACTTTTTTTTTTTTAAAGCTATTTTATGTAATTAAAAAAAATCTTGAAACATAAAAGTAAATTTTTTTTAAATGAGTGTAGATGAATTTTTAATTGTATATAAACGATAGAAATAAACCTGTGAATTTTTTTTTGGTGGAGGTTTTTGTGTGTATCGAGGATAGACTTTATTATTTTCGGGAATACTCTCGGCTTATCTGAGGTCCTGGAGCTGTCCTGTTCTCGGTTTAATGCTAAATTATGCAGAATGTACATCCAACAATTTCGCCCCTATTTGAGAGTTTAAGCCCAATATAACCTCTAGAGCGACGAAAATTCTTCTCTTTTTACTAACGTTTGTCTTGGTCAATTCAAAACATTGGCGAGTCCCCTCGTCTGCGCAGGCACTGAGCCTTCCATATTTTTATAACATATTTTTTATTAAATACATTAGTCCAATCAATTTACAATATACTCTTTTTCCGAAAATATATACAGTATTTCCACACTATCATCCAAGACGATAATGCCACCCTTCACATGAGTATGAGTAACATGAAAGTGAAGGTGAACACTAGGATTGGCCCCTACACAATCGCCGGATCTAAATATTATCGATCATCTGTGGGGCCAGTTGAAGCTGCGAGTCAGGAACTGATTTCGCCACCGTCGTCTTTGGAAGAGTTTCAGAAGGTTTTGTTTAAGTAATGCTTAAAATTTCCTGGATACTGTTCAGATGCTATATGAATCAATTCGGCGAACTGGTGGTATGTGTTAACTGCAAATAGAGGACCAACTCCATATGAAACTGAAAAATCTAGAAAAACAAGGTGTTACTATTATGTGTTCCAAACTCCTGTATTTCTTATTCATTGAATAAGGTTGGACATGCAGTGTAATTAGTCATCAGTTGCCAAAAAGTCTGTTCTCCCATTAGTTTCCTTCCCTATGCTGGTAAATTTATTTTGGTTGGAGCACGAAACAATGTTTGTGGTTTCATTACAGTATATTACAAACACATGAGACATTCATGATTGATGAATTGAAGTATTGGTCCAGTTGCTATTTCACCAGTTTCTAACTATCATAAATTGATTGTGTGTTGCCACAGCAATATATGTGTATTTTTGCTATACGGTTGGGATATCTGTTGTGAGACGACCGTTTTCCCGTCTTCGCATCGGGACACACACGTCTCACTCATGGCGAGGCGCCCAGATCCACTCTGTGTATACTGTCAGGTTCCAATTTCAGTTTGCCATATTCTGTTGGACTGTCCAGTGTATCAGCGAGCAGGCGTCATCACCGCTCTAACACCCTTTATCTTCCCTCCTCACTGACGATTCCCACTTTTGACACAGACTCCCTCTTGACTTTGTGAAAGCAACAGATTTATCACACAACTTTGATTATGCTTCCTTTAGCACTCTTCATGACCTTTATTTCAACCTCTATCCTGCAGTGCTGTATGACCCTGGTGGTTTTGATTATAATAATGAGTCTCCAGTAATACTTGATTACTAAGCTCTGGTTGCTCCAGGCGTGTAAGGTGACTCCTGCTCAGGCGGGCTGTGTCAAATAAAATAATTAATATTGATTACTTAATGTAAACTGATTATAATTGTTAGGTCTTGTTGGTAGATCAAGATTAATATAAAATTTCCTTGTTTCCTTTACAGGTTAAGTGTGGATTACTGGTTCTCGTGGTCATCGGCACCGTATGACGGTAAGTCTATTATTCCTACTTTAAATACAAACCTAACTTAATGTTTGTCTGTCATTTGTATCAACACTTGGGAATTATTGTTGGTGTTGGCTTCTGATGCTTGTAATGTGAAACTTGTGGGAGGAATACAGATGGTTGCAAGCTAGCTAGGTGAATGTGGTTACCTGGGTATCCCACGAGTCTACACCAGAGTTTACTAGGGTGTGACAGTAGTCACCAGGATGTACTTAAGGTGTGCAGGATTAAGACCACCAATAAGTCAACAATTGTCATTTTCAGTAACTGCAGTAAATTCACAGTCCTGTGTGCAGAGAACAACACAAACATGTATGCAAAGAGTTGCTTCTATTGAGTCACTCTGAAGTGTAAATGTCTTTAGTTTATCCTAAAAATTTAGTATGTAATTGCCAGCAGAATTCTTTTTTTTTTTCAATATTCTGAGATTGTCATTATCATAGTGTTCAGTCTGGCACGAACCTGGCACTGTTGTGAGCGGGAACTGACAACTCTTGTGAGCGGGAAACCTGGCATTGTATGTGAAGCGGGAACCTGGCACTGTTGTGAGCGCAGGAACCTCGGCACTGTAGTGAGCGGAACCTGGCACTGTTGTGAGCGGGAACCTGGCACTGTAGTGACGGGAAACCTTGGCACTGTTGTGAGCGGGAACCTGGCCCTGTTGTGAGTTGCAACCTGGCGTTGTTGTGAGCGGGAACCTGGCACTGTTGTGAGGGGAAACATGGCACTGATTGTGAGCGGGAACTGGCACTGTTAGTGAGCGGGGAATCTGGCTACTGTTGATGAGCGGAAACCTGGCACTGTTGTGAGCGGGAACCTGGCACTGTTGTGAGCTGCAACCTGGCGCTGTTGTGAGCGGAAAACCTGGCACTGTTGTTGAAGCGGGAAATCTGGCACTGTTGTGAGGGGAACCTGGCACTGTTGTGAGCGGGAAGATGCCTGGCATGTTGTGAGCTCAACCTGCGCTGTTGTGAGGCATGAAACCTGGCGCTGTTTTGAGCGGGACCTGGCACTGTTTGTGAAGGGGAATCTGGCATGTTGTGAGAGGGAACCTGGCACTGTTGTTGAGAGGGAACCTAGGCACTCGTTGTTGAGCGGGAACTGGCACTGTTGTGGCGGAGAAACTGGCACTGTTGTGAGCGGGAACCTGGCACTGTTGTGAGCGGGAACCTGGCACTGTTGTGAGCGGGAACCTGGCACTGTTGTGAGCGGGAACCTGGCACTGTTGTGAGCGGGAATCTGGACTGTGTGAGCGGGAATCTGGCAACTGTTGTGAGCGGGGAAATCTGGCACTGGTGTGAGCGGGAACCTGGCAACTGTTGTGGGAGCGGGAACCTGGCCACCTGTTGTGTGCGGTAACCTTGGCACTGTAGTGAGCGGGACTGGCACTGTAGTGAGCGGAGGGAACAGGCACTGTTGTGAGCGGAATTGGCACTGTTGTGAGCGGAATCTTGCACTGTTGTGAGCGGGGAATCTGGGCATTGTTGTGAGCGGGAAATCATTTGGCACTGTTGTGAGCGGGAACCTGGCACTGTTGTGAGCGGGAATCTGGCACTGTTGTGAGCGGGAATCTGGCACTGTTGTGAGCGGGAATCTGGCACTGTTGTGAGCGGGAATCTGGCCACTGGTTGTGAGCGGGAACCTGGCACTGTTGTGAGCGGGAACCTGGCACTGTTGTGAGCGGGAATCTGGCACTGTTGTGAGCGGGAATCTGGCACTGTTGTGAGCGGGAACCTGGCACTGTTGTGAGCGGGAACCTGGCACTGTTGTGAGCGGGAACCTGGCACTGTAGTGAGCGGGAACCTGGCACTGTAGTGAGCGGGAACCTGGCACTGTATGTGAGCGGGAACCTGGCACTGTAGTGAGCGGGAACCTGGCACTGTAGTGAGCGGGAACCTGGCACTGTTGTGAGCAGGAACCTGGCACTGTTGTGAGCGGGAAGATAATTATGACATTGTTGACCTAAGATGAAAGTATCATTGTTTTTTATGACTATGACTTGTTTAAATTTAATATTAATTAAAATGATCACTGAGAACAGTGTAGCAATAAGCAGTGAATTCCTGTATTAGCGACCTAGTTGATATGTTAAGTGGAAATGTTAATCAAAACTCAGCAGGAGTATTCGTGGGAAAATATTCTCTTAATTATTTTATTCGTAAATGATTTTTGCTTGACGGTCTTGACCGCAACTTTTATAACCTCAAATCTAAATTGAATAGCCATTTGGAATTCTTTATGCACAAATAAAAGTATTTTTACGAATATTTTGCGATGAAAATTCAGTCACATTTCATCTGCACTAAAAGTGATGTTAATTTGTTTAGATAAAAATTTCTTAAATGCAAAAATGAAAAATAAATCAAGCCGTGAGACATTCTCACTGTATGTGCTGCAAAGTAACTTTCACACTGTATGTGCTTGCCAAAGTAACATTCCACTGTAGGTGCTACAAAGTTAACATTCACACTGTATGGTGCTTACAATGTAAACAATTCACACTGTTATGTGCTACAAAGTAACATTTCACATGTATGGCTACAAAGTACCCCTAGAGTAGTAGCCCGCCGTATGTGCTACAATGCTAACATTCACACGTATGCCCCACCTGCTACAAAGTAACATTCCTATACACTGTATGTGCTACAAAGTAAACATTCCACACTGTATGTGCGACAAAGTAGTAACCATTCACACCTGTATGTGCTACAAATAACATTCACATGTATGTGCTACAAAAGTAACATTCCACACTGTATGTGCTACAAAGTACAAGTAACATTCACACTGTATGTGCTAACAAAGTAACTTCACACTGTGTGTACAAGTAACATTTCACAATGTATGTGCTACAAAGTACATTACACTGATGGTGTACCAATAGTAACATTTCACACTGTAAGTGCCTACAAAGTAACATTCACACTGTATGCGCTACAAAGTTAACATTCAACACTGTATGTGCTACAAAAGTAAACATTCACACTGTATGTGCTACAATAGTACCCATTCACACTGTATGTGCTACAAAGTAACATTCACACTGTATGTGCTACAAAGTAACATTCACACTGTATGTGCTACAAAGTAACATTCACACTGTATGTGCTGACAAAGTAACATTCACACTGTATGTGCTGCAAAGTAACATTCACACTGTATGTGCTGCAAAGTAACATTCACACTATGTGCTGCAAAGTAACATTCACACTATGTGCTGCAAAGTAACATTCACACTATGTGCTGCAAAGTAACATTCACACTATGTGCTACAAAGTAACATTCACACTGTATGTGCTGCAAAGTAACATTCACACTGTATGTGCTACAACGTAACATTCACACTGTATGTGCTACAAAGTAACATTCACACTGTATGTGCTACAAAGTAACATTACACTGTATGTGCTGCAAGTAACATTTCACACTGTATGTGCTGCCAAAGTAACTTCACACTATGTGCTGCCAAAGTAACATTCACACTATGAGCTCAAAGTAACTTCAACATGTGCTACAAAGTAACATTCACCACTGTATGTTGCTGCAAAGTAACATTTCACATGGTATGTGCTACATGCTAACCATTCACACTGTATGTGCTACAAAGGAACATTCACACTGTATGTGCTACAAAGTAACATTCACACGTATGTGCTACAAAGTAACATTCACACTGTTGTGACTGCAAGGTAACATTCACACTATGTGCTGGCAAAGTAACATTCCACACTGTATGGGCTTACAAGTAACATTCTCACACTGTATGTGCTGCCA
The DNA here is from genome assembly GCF_026875155.1 of Cherax quadricarinatus. NCBI lineage: Eukaryota > Metazoa > Arthropoda > Malacostraca > Decapoda > Parastacidae > Cherax > Cherax quadricarinatus. Next base: position 40,514,472 of record NC_069405.1, on the reverse strand, counting down.
AAGTAACATTCACACTGTACGTGCTACAACGTAACATTCACACTGTATGTGCTACAAGTAAACATTCACACTGTATGTGTACAAGTAACATTACACACTGTATGTGCTACAAAGTAACATTCACACTGGTATGTGCTACAAAGTAACATTCACACTGTATGTGAGCTACAATGTAAATTCACACTGTATGTGCTACAAAGTTAACATTCACACGTATGATGATACAAAGGAACCATTCACACTGTATGTGCTACAAAGTAACATTCACACTGTATGTGCTACAAAGTAACATTCACACTGTGTGTGCTACAAAGTAACATTCACACTGTATGTGCTACAAAGTAACATTCACACTGTATGTGCTACAAAGTAACATTCACACAGTATGTGCTACAAGTAACATTCACATGTAGTGTACAAAGTAAACATTTCACACTGTATATGTGCTACAAAGTACAATTCCACACTGTATGCGGCTACAAAATTAACATTCACACTTTAAGCGCTACACAAAGTAACATTCACACTGTATGTGCTACAAAGTAACATTCACACTGTATGTGCTACAAAGTAACATTCACACTTTATGTGCTACAAAGTAACATTCACACTGTATGGTGACTACAAAAAGGGTAAAACATTCACACTGTATGTGCTGCAAAGTAACATTCACACTGTATTGCTGCAAAGTAACATTCTCACTGTATGTGCTGCCCAAAAGTAACATTCACACTATGTGCCTGCAAAGTAACATTCACACATATGTGCTGCAAAGATTAACATTCACACTGTGCTGCCAAATTTAACATTCACACTATGTTCTGCAAAGTAAGTTAACATTCACACTATGTGCTACAACGAAACATTCACACTGTATGTGGCTTGCAAAGTAACATTCACAACTGTATGTGCTAACAAAGTAACATTCACACTGTATGTGCTACAAAGTAACATTCACACTGTATGTGCTACAAAGTAACATTCACACTGTGCTGCAAAGTAACATTCACACTGTATGTGCTGCAAAGTAACATTCACACTATGTGCTGCAAAGTAACATTCACACTATGTGCTGCAAAGTAAACATTCCACTATGTGCTACAAGTACATTCACACTGTATACCTACTCGTGCTGCCAAAAAGAAACTTCACACTGTATGTGCTAACAAAGTAACATTCACACTGTATGTGCTACAAAGTAAAATTCACACTGTATGTGCTACAAAGTAACATTCACACTGTATGTGCTGCAAAGTAACATTCACACTAGGTGCTGCCAAAGTAACATTCATACTATGTGCTTACAAAGTTAACATTCACATGTAATGTGCTGCAAAGATAACATCACACTGTTATGTGCTACAACGAAACATTCACACTGTATGTGCCTACAAAGTAACTTTCACACTGTATGTGCTACAAAGTAACATTCACACTGTATTTGCTACAAAGTAACATTCACACTGTATGTGCTACAAAGTAACATTCACACTGTATGTGCTACAAAGTAACATTCACATGTGCTACAAAGTAACATTCAACTGTATGTGCTCTACAAAGTAACATTCACACTGTATGTGCTACAAAGTAACATTCACACTGTATGTGCTACAAAGTAACATTCACACCGTATGTGCTGCAAAGTAACATTCACACTGTATGTGTGCAAGTAACATTCAACTGTATGTGCTGCAAAGTACATTCACCACTGTATGTGCTGCAAAGGAACATTCACACTGTATGTGCTGCAAAGTAACATTCACACTGTATGTGCTACAAAGTAACATTCACAATGTATGTGCTGCAAAGTAACATTCACACTGTATGTGCTACAAAGTAAATTCACCACTGTATGTGCTACAAAGTAACTTCAACTGTATGTGCTGCAAAGTAAACATTCACACTGTATGTGCTACAAAGAACATTCACACTGTATGTGCTACAAAGTAACATTCACACTGTATGTGCTGCAAAGTAACATTCACACTGTGTGCAAAGTATACAATCACACTGTATGTGCTGCAAAGTAACATTCACACTGTTGTGCTACAAAAGTAACATTCACACTGTATGTGCCTACAAAGTAACATTCACACTGTATGGCTACAAGAGTAATTCACACTGTTGTGCTACAAAAGTAACATTCACACTGTATGTGCTGCCAAGTAACATTCACACTGTATGTGCTTGGCAAGTAACATTCTCATGTATGTGCTCAATGTAAACATTCACACTGTATGTGCTGCAAAGTACCATTCCTCACTGTATGTTGCTACACAAAGTAACATTCACCTGTATGCTGCAAAGTAACATTCACACTGTTTTGTGCTGCAAAGTAACATTACACTGTATGTGCTGCAAAGTAAAATTACATGTAATGTGCTACAAAGTAACATTCACACCTGTATGTGCTGCAAGTAACATTACACTGTATGTGCTACAAGTAAACATTCAACACTGTATGTGCTACAAAGTTAACATTCACTGTAGTGCTTCAATGTAACATTCACACTGTATGTGCTACAAAGTAAAACCATCTTCACACTGTATGTGCTACAAAGTAACATTCCCAATGTAGGTGTTACAAAGTAAATTCACACTGTATGTGCTGCAAAGTAACATTCACACTGTATGTGCTACAAAGTAACATTCACACTGTATGTGCTGCAAAGTAACATTCACACTGTATGTGACTTACAAGTAACATTTCACTCGTAATGTGTGCAAAGTAACATTTCACATGTATGTGCTGCAAAGTAACATTCACATGTATGAGCTGCAAAGTAACTCACAACTGTATGTGTACAAAGTAACATTCACACTGATGTGCTGCAAAGTAACATTCACACTGTATGTGCATGGCAAAAGTAACATTCACACTGTTGTGCTGCAAAGTACCATTCACACTATATGTGCTGACAAAGTAACATTACACTGTATGTGTGCTGCAAAGTAACATTCACACTGTATGTGCTACAACGTAACATTCACACTGTATGTGCTACAAAGTAACATTCACACTGTATGTGCTGCAAAGTAACATTCACACTGTATGAGCTGCCAAAGTAACATTCACACTGTAATGTGACTGCCCAAAGTAACATTCACACTGGTTATGTGCTGCAAAGTAACTTCACACTGTATGTGCTGAAAAGTAAACATTCACACTGTATTGTGCTACAAAGTAACATTCACACTATGTGCTGCAAAGTAACATTCACACTGTATGTGCTGCAAAGTAACATTCACACTGTGCTACAAAGTAGCATTCACACTGTATGTGCTACAAAGTAACATTCACACTGTATGTGCTGCAAAGTAACATTCACACTGTATGTGCTGCAAAGTAACATTCACACTATATGTGCTACAAAGTAACATTCACAATGTGCTACAAAGTAACATTCACACTGTATGTGCTACAAAGTAACATTCACACTGTGCTGCAAAGTAACATTCACACTATGTGCTACAAAGTAACATTCACACTGTATGTGCTACAAAGTAACATTCACACTGTATGTGCTGCAAAGTAACATTCACACTGTATGTGCTGCAAAGTAACATTCACACTATGTGCTGAAAGTAACATTCACACTGTTGTGCTACAAAGTAACATTCCTCTGTATCGTGCCTTCAAAGTAACATTCACACTGTATGTGCTACAAAGTAACATTCCACTGTATGTGGCTACAAAAAGTAACATTTCACACTGTATGTGCTACAAAGTAACATTCACACTGTATGTGCTGACAAAGTAATATTCACACTGTATGTGCTACAAAGTAACATTCACACTGTATGTGCTACAAAGTAACATTCACACTGTATGTGCTACAAAGTACATTCACTTTCTGTGCTACAAAGTAACATTCACACTGTATGTGCTACAAAGTAACATTCACACTGTGCTACAAAGTAACATTCACACTGTATGTGCTACAAAGTAATATACACACTGTGCCACAAAGTAACATACACACTGTGCTACAACGTAACATTCACCAGGTATGTGCTTACAAAGTAACAGTCCACTGTATGTGCCTACAAAGTAACATTCACCACTGTATGTGCTACAAAGTAACATTTACACTGTATGTGCTACAAAGTAACATTCACACTGTATGTGCTACAAAGTAACATTCACACTGTATGTGCTACAAAGTAACATTCACACTGTATGTGCTACAAAATGTAACCCTTCACACTGTTTGTGTACAAAGTAACTTCACACTGTATGTGCTACAAAGTAACATTCACACTGTATGTGCTACAAAGTAACATTCACACTGTATGTGCTGCAAAGTAACATTCACACTGCATGTGCTACAAAGTAACATTCACACTGTATGTGCTACAAAGTAACATTCACACTGTATGTGCTACAAGTAAATACACACGTATGTGCTACAAAGTAACATTCACATATATGTGCTAACAAAGTAACATTCACACTGAATGTGCTACACAAGTAACATTCCACACTATGTGTACAAAGGTAAACATTCACAATATGTGCTACAAAGTAACATTCACACTGTGCTACAAAGTAACATTCACACTGTGCTACAAAGTATCATTCACACTATGTGCTACAAAGTAACATTCACACTATGTGCTACAAAGTAACATTCACACTGTATGTGCTACAAAGTAACATTCACACTATGTGCTACAAAGTAACATTCACACTATGTGCTACAAAGTAACATTCACACTATGTGCTACAAAGTAACATTCACACTATGTGCTACAAAGTAACATTCACACTATGTGCTACAAAGTAACATTCACACTATGTGCTACAAAGTAACATTCACACTATGTGCTACAATGTAACATTCACACTATGTGCTACATAGTAACTTCACACTATTTGTGCTACAAAGTAAACTTTCACACTATGTGCTACAAAGTAAACATTCAACTATGTCGCTACAAAGTAACATTCACACTATGTGCTACAAAGTAACATTCACACTATGTGCTACAAAGTAACATTCACAATGTGCTACAAAGTAACATTCACAATGTGCTACAAAGTAACATTCACAATGTGCTACAAAGTTACATTCACAATGTGCTACAAAGTAACATTCACAATGTGCTACAAAGTAACATTCACAATGTGCTACAAAGTAACATTCACAATGTGCTACAAAGTAACATTTCACAATTGTGCTTACAAAGTAACATTTTCACAATGTGCTACAAAGTAACATTCACAATGTGCTACAAAGTAACATTCACAATGTGCTACAAAGTAACATTCACACTGTATGTGCTACAAAGTAACATTCACACTATGTGCTACAAAGTAACATTCACACTGTTGTGCTACAAAGTAACATTCACACTGTATGTGCTACAAAGTAACATTCACACTGTATGTGCTACAAAGTAACATTCACACTGTATGTGCTACAAAGTAACATTCACACTATGTGCTACAAAGTAACACTCACTGTATGTGCTACAAAGTAACATTCACACTGTATGTGCTACAAAGTAACATTCACACTGTATGTGCTACAAAGTAACATTCACACTGTATGTGCTACAAAGTAAACATTCACCACAATGTGCTACAAAGAACATTTTCCACAATGTGCTACAAAGTAACATTCAACAATGTGTACAAAGGTGAACATTCACACAATGTGTTACAAAGTAACATCACCACAAATGTGCTACAATAGTAACTTCACACATGTGCTCAAGTAACATTCACACAATGTGCTACAAAGTAACATTCACACAATGTGCTACAAAGTAACATTCACACTATGTGCTACAAAGTAACATTCACACTATGTGCTACAAAGTAACATTCACACTGTGTGCTACAAAGTAACATTCACACTGTGTGCTACAAAGTAACATTCACACTGTAGGTGCTACAAAGTAACATTCACACTGTGCTACAAAGTAACATTCACACTGTGCTACAAAGTAACATTCACACTGTGCTACAAAGTAACATTCACACTGTGCTACAAAGTAACATTCACACTGTGCTACAAAGTAACATTCACACTGTGCTACAAAGTAACATTCACACTATGTGCTACAAAGTAACATTCACACTATGTGCTACAAAGTAACATTCACACTATGTGCTACAAAGTAACATTCACACTTTGTGCTACAAAGTCACATTCACACTATGTGCTACAAAGTAACATTCACACTGTGCTACAAAGTAACATTCACTATGTGCTACAAAGTAACATTCACACTGTGCTACAAAGTAACATTCACACTATGTGCTACAAAGTAACATTCACACTGTGCTACAAAGTAACATTCACACTGTGCTACAAAGTAACATTCACACTATGTGCTACAAAGTAACATTCACACTGTGCTACAAAGTAACATTCACACTGTGCTACAAAGTAACATTCACACTGTGCTACAAAGTAACATTCACACTGTGCTACAAAGGAGAATATATTTGATAGACATTTTCTCTTAAGTTCTTTGGATCCTACATAATTAAACCCAAAATAAATTAATAACACAACGTGATGTGTCTACACCAGTGTTTGAGTGTCCTGATAAACACGTTCACTAGGGTCCCAAATTTGCTCTAAAGATCTAAAGCAAATACCATTCTAGGTCTGGGGTGGTGGCACTGGCACCTGCAGTGGAGGCACTGGCACCTGCAGTGGAGGCAGCTGTTAGGGGACTTTGAACTAGGAATAGTTAGTGGTATGGGTTTTGGGCCGGGAAAACAGTGAAGTTCTCAGTGTGTTGTAGTTAATATTATTAAGTTTGCTTTAATAGTAGTTAATTATTATTATTATTATCATGGGGAGCACTAAACCCATTAATAGTAGTTATAACAAGCTTTTTTCATAGATGTAGAAGATAACACTTAAGTTTGTGATGGCACCTTGGCATCGATTTTGCTCGCTCTCTCCGTCTATTAATTTCATTATTACAAGATCTATTGTCCAATAATACTGAGGCATATTTTTGATAGCTTCATTCATACCACTGCGATTTAAAATGCAGCCAAGACCTTATATGAGGCTGTATTTCTGCTTTATTTTAAGATGATGATTTTGTAGGTTGTTTACCATCTCTTTTATCACTTGTCATGTATCTTGAAACTTGCTTTCATTAATTTTGTTTTGATAAATTTTCTTAAAAAACGGTAAGATAATGATTTCATTTACAGACGTCAGTGTACCATAGCATAATTATTATTACAGTGAGCGCAAACAAAAACACACTAGTTTTTACCCTATTATTACCAACTTTTATCCATACAAACTGGCTACTTTTATTACCAACTTTTATCCATACAAACTGGCTACTTTTATTACCAACTTTTATCCATACAAACTGGCTACTTTTATTACCCACTTCTATCTATACAAACTGGCTACTTTTATTACCAACTTCTATCTACAAACTGGCTGCTATCATTAAATAAATAGAAAAAAAAAAATGGGGGATCGGTAATGAAATAGTAATAATTCTATCAACCTGAGCATTTCCTAGTGCACGTACCATTAAGTGATGTAATAAAAATAATTATTGTCTTGAGGTGTAATATCTGGTGTATTTCCCTCAGGTCAACACAACTATCAGACAGTTTCTCACTATTTCCAATGTGTTCTCAGTATCACGATTTTTTCATTGAATGTAACAAGAATAACAGAGCATCACTGTCTTCACTCTGATGTACATTTTTTACTTCTATTAAAACTCATGATAATATCTGCTTATAATTGTTACCTCGTTTCTTTTTGGTACTGAGCCGTTTTTCTTTTATAGCGAATCTGTTATTACCGATGTGAAAAAAAAAGAATTAGGAGGCACAGTTGGAGAATATATATTGTTAAGCTGTGCAACAAGTATTGTGATCTATCAACAGCATATAATTTAAGGTTTCTTTAATTTCATTTCTTTTCATAGTTTCATAATGGCCTGGACAGTAGATTAAATTATACTAGTTTGAGTTATTTTTCATCTAGCCGACCATTAATGTTTGTATCTCTCGTATGCGTTTTTGTTACATTTTCAACTTGTCATTGTTATGTGATGCAAGATCTTGATGCTTGATACTGGCAATCTGACCAATAACTTGTAGTAATCGCATCTTTCATCTCTGTTTTTGCTGAAAATTGATAATTTTTAATGTTGGGTGTATTGGGTCGTCGTCGAGCATCTTAGAATTACTGCTCTCAGTTCCATTGATATTCAAAAAATCTTTCGTACATTTAGCTTTTAATTGTAGATCTGGCAACAAAACATGAATCAACAATTTAACGAATGATACCAATTTTTGTCATATGCAATGAGAAACAGAACATACACATGCTGGCACAGTGTCTTGCGACTGTAATACCAATTTTCTTTTTCAGTGATTTCAAAAGAACTCACTAAGGCAAATCAGTTTCAATTTTAATACTTTTTCATGTTGGATTTATGTGCCATAACTACAAAATAACAATAAATTAATTTATCTGGCTGGGTTGGATAAATTAATTGTGCTAGGTTCTATACAGGTTCAGCTTGACTGGGGTATTGTTTAATTTGTGACAGAGGTTATAATAAGTGGTATGAACGGCTCTGCAGTGACGACGGCTGCGATACTTGTTAAAAAAAATGGGGATTTCCAACGTTTTAAACAATGATCTTCATTTGAGTCACTCTGCAAAAGACAGTTAATTATTATCATCTATAAAATATTGTAGAGCACGAGATAGCTCTGCATGTAGAGCACGACGAATAGATCTGCATGTAAACTCTGGTCACTCTATATAAAAGAATTCATGTTTCGCCTCATAAAAGAAGTGGTTACTTGAATTTGATCCCAACTTAACTGGCAGAGGTAATTTCGGATATATAAGTTAATGAGAAGGATTTATGAAGAACAGTTTTTACTCTGATAAAATAAAAATATTGCTTCCTTATATACAATGGATGTTTTGTTGAGAAGATTCCATACAGGGAAATAAATGGACTGCGGAGGATTTTTTTTTAGCAATGGCCCTATTACGAACACAGGTGTAGTTAGTGACCGGACATCTGGCTGTGTAACGATAACCAAGGGTAGGAACGAGAAAAAAGAAGTCAGAATAAATACTTATATTTCCTTCACAAACAGAAAGCAGAGGAAAGCAGAGAATATATTTAAAATAATGCAAATGTAAGCCAAGAGACCAGACGGTAAGAAACCGTTGAGGCAAGACATGGGAGGTTAAGTCTGCATGGTTGAGTACTAAGTGTGCCACAAACGCTCTCAACTTTGGCGGACCTTCTTTGTCATTGGCTTGTTGAACCAAGGAGCTTGCATAATGAGGGACTCACTGTGTATACCCTTAGCACCATGGTCAATGGTTGGGAGGACCATGCCTATGTGGATGTGTGACATAAGCCGAATTAAATGTAAAATGTAAAGTACTCTTTGGCATGTCACAGCCCTTTGCCACCCTACCCTAATTGGGTGGGGGGTTGTATATTTGGTGGTTGGGTCTTGAATCTCAAGAAGCAGGAATGTTCTTTTTTAACCATTAGCAACTAATCGCCTGTATGTACTGTATGGATTTTGGCAGTATTGAGCTAACCTCAGTTCCCAGTATATATCCACTATATTTAATTTGTTCTGAAAAATCAGTTTGTAAAGGGTTTGCATTAGTTTGACCCGCTTGGCATTATAATCACCCGTTGACAAGCCTAGGTTTGTATTTATATTAGAAAAAAAGTCTTGGATTAGATTTAAGAAATACAATTGCGTGTGAAAAAGCTGTAGGCATGACGATGTTAAAGCTTTGAAAGAATTCATGAAAGTTGTGAATAATGTATACAGCAGCAAGTTGGTGTTTATGCCAGAGATCAGCCGGAGGCTTTTTCCACCCTTGTACCGGGTCCTAGTACTGTTTTGGCTCACATAATTGGTCAAGAGACTGTAGCTGTGCGCCAACGATAAAGCCAGTTATGTGAGTTCTAGAAAGAGCATTTCTTCACGACAACAGTGTCTTCCCCTCACCACTCGTCACCCCGTCTACCACTCCAGACTTCAGTGATAATTTTCTGTTTAGAGACATTTTCCTGCATTTAAAGACATTTGCATGTGTGAGATATTTACAGTGAATTTCTTGTGTACTCTAAGTCTTGTGTTTTCAGTGTAGACTCAGTGTTTCTTTGACTCTTTATTTTTACATTATTTTTTCAGTGTTATCGTATATCTTTCGTGTTTCACTTCTATAATTTTTTTTATCTGTGTTTTTTTTATGCTACTCTCTGTAAGTAGTAAGTATTATTGTGTAGTGTAGCAGTCAGTCACTCCCTGTGAAGTAATTCATTCATTTTTTTATCTTGTGTTCTTTCAGCATTGTATTCTCCAGTATTTGTCATTCTTGTAATTGATGCAGTGATATTCACCCCAGTACACTAAATTATCCATTTATTTCTATGTGTACCTTTTTTTTCTGTATACCAGCAGTGTTTCATTCCCTTGATTTTTTCGCAGACTTGTGTACCATTATTTTTGCGAGCAATTTTTGTCGTATCAGTCACAGCAAGATTTTGTTGTAAGAACATAATTGATAAATAAGTTTACAATCCTTGTTGTGTGTGCCCTGCCACTTGTAAGTGTTGTGTGCCCTGCTACTTGTAAGTTTTGTGTGCTCTGCCACTTGTAAGTGTTGTGTGCCCTGCTACTTGTAAGTGTTGTGTGCCCTGCCACTTGTAAGTGTTGTATGCCCTGCTACTTGTAAGTGTTGTGCCCTGCCACTTGTAAGTGTGTATTGCCCTGTACTGTACAGTGTTGTGTGCCCTGCCACTTGTAAGTGTTGTATGCCCTGCTACTTGTAAGTGTTGTGTGCTCTGCCACTTGTAAGTGTTGTGTGCCCTGCCACTTGTAAGTGTTGTGTGCCCTGCCACTTGTAAGTGTTGTGTGCTCTGCCACTTGTAAGTGTTGTGTACCCCTGCCTCGTGTAAGGGTTGTGCGCCCCGCCACTGTAAGTGTTGTTGCGTTCTGCGACTTTGCTTATCTGAGGTCCTGGAGCTGTCCTGTTCTCGGTTTAATGCTAAATTATGCAGAATGTACATCCAACAATTTCGCCCCTATTTGAGAGTTTAAGCCCAATATAACCTCTAGAGCGACGAAAATTCTTCTCTTTTTACTAACGTTTGTCTTGGTCAATTCAAAACATTGGCGAGTCCCCTCGTCTGCGCAGGCACTGAGCCTTCCATATTTTTATAACATATTTTTTATTAAATACATTAGTCCAATCAATTTACAATATACTCTTTTTCCGAAAATATATACAGTATTTCCACACTATCATCCAAGACGATAATGCCACCCTTCACATGAGTATGAGTAACATGAAAGTGAAGGTGAACACTAGGATTGGCCCCTACACAATCGCCGGATCTAAATATTATCGATCATCTGTGGGGCCAGTTGAAGCTGCGAGTCAGGAACTGATTTCGCCACCGTCGTCTTTGGAAGAGTTTCAGAAGGTTTTGTTTAAGTAATGCTTAAAATTTCCTGGATACTGTTCAGATGCTATATGAATCAATTCGGCGAACTGGTGGTATGTGTTAACTGCAAATAGAGGACCAACTCCATATGAAACTGAAAAATCTAGAAAAACAAGGTGTTACTATTATGTGTTCCAAACTCCTGTATTTCTTATTCATTGAATAAGGTTGGACATGCAGTGTAATTAGTCATCAGTTGCCAAAAAGTCTGTTCTCCCATTAGTTTCCTTCCCTATGCTGGTAAATTTATTTTGGTTGGAGCACGAAACAATGTTTGTGGTTTCATTACAGTATATTACAAACACATGAGACATTCATGATTGATGAATTGAAGTATTGGTCCAGTTGCTATTTCACCAGTTTCTAACTATCATAAATTGATTGTGTGTTGCCACAGCAATATATGTGTATTTTTGCTATACGGTTGGGATATCTGTTGTGAGACGACCGTTTTCCCGTCTTCGCATCGGGACACACACGTCTCACTCATGGCGAGGCGCCCAGATCCACCCGCTCTGTGTATACTGTCAGGTTCCAATTTCAGTTTGCCATATTCTTGTTGGACTGGTCCAGTGTATCAGCGAGCAGGCGTCATCACCGCTCTAACACCCTTTATCTTCCCTCCTCACTGACGATTCCCACTTTTGACACAGACTCCCTCTTGACTTTGTGAAAGCAACAGATTTATCACACAACTTTGATTATGCTTCCTTTAGCACTCTTCATGACCTTTATTTCAACCTCTATCTGCAGTGCTGTATGACCCTGGTGGTTTTGATTATAATAATGAGTCTCCAGTATAATACATTGATTACTAAGCTCTGGTTGCTCCAGGCGTGTAAGGTGACTCCTGCTCAGGCGGGCTGTGTCAAATAAAATAATTAATATTGATTACTTAATGTAAACTGATTATAATTGTTAGGTCTTGTTGGTAGATCAAGATTAATATAAAATTTCCTTGTTTCCTTTACAGGTTAAGTGTGGATTACTGGTTCTCGTGGTCATCGGCACCGTATGACGGTAAGTCTATTATTCCTACTTTAAATACAAACCTAACTTAATGTTTGTCTGTCATTTGTATCAACACTTGGGAATTATTGTTGGTGTTGGCTTCTGATGCTTGTAATGTGAAACTTGTGGGAGGAATACAGATGGTTGCAAGCTAGCTAGGTGAATGTGGTTACCTGGGTATCCCACGAGTCTACACCAGAGTTTACTAGGGTGTGACAGTAGTCACCAGGATGTACTTAAGGTGTGCAGGATTAAGACCACCAATAAGTCAACAATTGTCATTTTCAGTAACTGCAGTAAATTCACAGTCCTGTGTGCAGAGAACAACACAAACATGTATGCAAAGAGTTGCTTCTATTGAGTCACTCTGAAGTGTAAATGTCTTTAGTTTATCTAAAAATTTAGTATGTAATTGCCAGCAGAATTCTTTTTTTTTTTCAATATTCTGAGATTGTCATTATCATAGTGTTCAGTCTGGCACGAACCTGGCACTGTTGTGAGCGGGAACTGACAACTCTTGTGAGCGGGAAACCTGGCATTGTATGTGAAGCGGGAACCTGGCACTGTTGTGAGCGCAGGAACCTCGGCACTGTAGTGAGCGGAACCTGGCACTGTTGTGAGCGCGGAACCTGGCACTGTAGTGACGGGAAACCTTGGCACTGTTGTGAGGGGAACCGGCCCTGTTGTGAGTTGCAACCTGGCGTTGTTGTGAGCGGGGGAACCTGGCACTGTTGTGAGGGGAAACATGGCACTGATTGTGAGCGGGAACTGGCACTGTTAGTGAGCGGGGCCATTTGTAAGTTTTGTGCCCCGTACTTGAATGTTGGGGGCCCCCCCACTTGGAAGTTTTGTGTGCCCCTACTTGTAAGTGTTACACTTCAGTTTTTTTCTTTTTTTATTTTTTATTCATATTTTTTCATATTTCTTTGAACAAATTCACTCTAGTGTAATTTCAATTTCTTTTAATGTAAACTGTTTTCTTTACTCTGTTTAAGTAAATTGTTTTGTCTAATTTACATTAAAGAGTTAAAGTGTTCCAATCAGTCTTTCTTCATATTTTTTTTTTATTATTTAACCAACATTTTCCCAGTGTAACTTTATTACTGCAGTGTTGTTTCTGCACCTTATTTTGTTGCACTTGTTCTGCAGTGAATTTATTTTGTTGCACTTTTTCTGCATGAATTATTTTGTTGCACTTGTTCTGCAGTGAATTATTTTGTTGCACTTGTTCTGCAGTGAATTATTTTCTTTATTGATATTTTTATGCATTATTATTCTCAGTTCATTATTGTTTGAGTCTTGTTTTTTCATTTTATTATTTTTCCTGATGTTGTCTTTGCATTATATTTTAATTTTGTTTATGCATTCTTAGAAAATATTTAAATTTCCCAGTTATCTCTCGTTTGCATACAATTAGTGATTTTTTTTTAAATACTTTTTATATTGATTTACAATTTTATTTAGTTAATTTCTTTATTACAAGAGTACAGGCAGCTCATTTGCATTTAATTCATCCTCCAGTAAATTTTTACTTGTAATTTCAATGTATTTCTTTATCTTGGCCAGCAGTCCCCTTATTTTGAGTTGTTCTTCCTTTTTGCGTGTATCTTAGACATTTTTTTTATTACTTCCGCAGAATTAGTTGCATCTCTTTTATTTCAATTTTAGCATTTTTGTATCATTTTTAATTGTCATTATTTTTTCCCTTATTTGTTTTTGTGCAACTTCTTTGCCAATATTGCCTCACATACCGTCAAGTGATGCTTTAGTGAATGGCGACACCCCAGACCTCTCAGGCTACTGCTGCTCCTGTCATCAGTCCTAGTTCTTATCGACTGACAGACCGACCCAGTCACTTTCGAATGCTCACTTAGTGTACAATTTCTGGCCCCAAATAATGAATCAGTCCACAGTCCTAATATTCCCTTTCTGACTGAAGGAAAAATACCTAGCTCTTAGACACGTGTTTTGTTCTCACAGCTTGTACTGAGACATGTTAAAGTGCTGCGGAATGTGAAGTTCAATTAAGTTCCTCTTGAAATTACTTATTTAAAGTAGCCGAGCGGGCAGGCACTAGTAATACTGTCACTCCTGTCTGGAAAGCCAGCCACAATATCGTGACGCCAGGATAGTGTACAGTTAAACCCTTTGGGGTTTCAGAGGGAAACCCAACAAACCCCTGGGTGCTGAGACTACTATCCCTGCGATGGCGACTTGTTCAAGTAGTCGTTCCTTCCAGGGACGCTTTGTGATGAAAGTTACTTGAATGAGTTATGCATCTCTTGCTGATGTCACAAGACGTGCAGAAAGACGTTTCTGTGGCTAGTGTACTCACTCGAGTGTTTGTTGTTCCTTGGTTTCCAGATGGGGAAACAAACCTCGTTGACAGTAAAACTGTGTAATGTAAAAGTTGTTTCTCGAGTAACCTTCACATGTTGTTAACGTAAGTGTAGTCTCCTTATAGTTGATACCTCGTGTCACTGTGTGCGACTCAGAATGAATAACCCGTAAATTTTCGACCGTGTTCATTTTATTTTCCCCCGTGCTTGCAGGAGAGAGAATCCTTTCTCCCTTGCTCAATTGCGTGTTAACGCTTTTTTTTTTCAAAACCGGGAGAGTCATCCACTCCACTGAGTTTGTTATTCCTC
>NC_069405.1:40429479-40498805 GCF_026875155.1 Cherax quadricarinatus | reverse complement strand
TTTGAGGGTGGGACTTCCCAATAGAGTTATTTCTTGGGTACATTGAAATTGGGTTGGTCAAATTTTTTGTTATTTGGGATAATTGTAAAGGACCTGCCTAGTATGGGCCAACAGGCCTGCTGCAGTGTTCCTCCTTTCTTATGTTCTTATGTTCTTATAATATTCCGGTAATTAATTTTTATAGTGGGCCAGAAGAAGATAAATTATGTAACATCACAGTCACTAGTGAAATGGTTGTGAAGCAGATAGACTGACTGAAGCAAAATAAGTCACCTGGTCCTGATGAGGTTTTTTCAAGGGTTCTTAAGGAATGCAAAATGGAAGTCTGTGAACCATTAACTAATATTTTTAAATTATCTCTTCAAACAGGTGTAGTGTCTGATATGTGGAAGATGGCTAAAGTGGTTCCTATTTTTAAAACAGGGGACAAGTCGTTACCGTCAAATTACCGCCCAATAAGCCTGACCTCAATTGTAGGCAAATTACTAGAGTCAATTATAGCTGAGATTATAAGAAGCCATCTCGATAAGCATAGCTTGATTAATGATACTCAGCATGGATTCACAAGAGAACATAAGAACATAAGCATGTAGGAACACTGCAGAAGGCCTACTGGCCCATACGAGGCAGGTCCTTATCAAAACGACATCTACCTAAAGCTACTCAAGAAATAACTCCCGTACCCTTGACACCAATCAAACCCAGCCCTCCCACTCATATATTTGTCCAGTCTCTTCTTAAAGCTACCCAAGGTCCTAGCCTCTATCACCCCACTGGGAAGGACTGTTCCACGCATCTACAACTCTGTTAAAAAAACCATTTACTACCTATGTCCTTTCTAAATCTAAATTTATCCAACTTAAATCCATTTTTTCCTGGTTCTTACCTGGTTCGACACCCCTCATACTTTATTAAGTCTCCCTTGTTTATGCCCCATAAACCACTTATACACTTCAATGATATCTCCCCTTATTCTACGCCTCTCCAGAGAGTGGAGATTTAAGGCTTTAAGTCTATCTTCATACGGGAGGTTCCTTACACAGTAAATCATTTTAGTCATTCTTCTCTGTATGTTCTCTAATGGAACAAAGAACATAAGAATGTGGGAAAACACTGCAGAAGGCCTACTGCCCATACGAGGCCCAGGTCCTTATCAAAACCCACATCTACCTAAAGCTACTCAAGAAACAACTCCCGCACCCCCAACACCAATCAAACCCAGCCCCTCCCACTCATATATTTGTCCAGTCTCTTCTTAAAGCTACCCAAGGTCCTAGCCTCATCACCCCACTGGGAAGACTGTTCCACGCATCTACAACTCTGTTAGAAACCAGTATTTAAACCTATGTCTTTTCTAAACCCTAAATTTATCCAACTTAAACCCAAATTATTCCTGGTTCTTACCTGGTTCGACCACCCTCAGTACTTTATTAATGTCTCCCTTGTTTATGCCGTCATCCACTTATACACTTCAATGATATCTCCTCTCATTCTACGCCTCTCCAGAGAGTGGAGATTTAGGGCTTTAAGTCTATCCTCATACGGGAGGTTTCCTTACACAGTAAATCATTTTAGTCATTCTTCTCTGTATGTTCTCTAATGAGTCTATGCCCCTCCTGTAGAAAGGGGGACCAAAACTGGGGGAACATAATCTAAATGAGGCCTCACTATGATGTATAGAGCTTTTAAAAAAAACTTTTGGACTTCTGTTATTTTTACTTCTTGAGATAAACCCAAAGTAATCTTTTGGCCTTGTTGCGCACACTGAGGCATGCTGTCTTGGCTTTAGATTTCTGCTTACCATGACTCCCAAGTCTTTTTCACATTCTGTATGACCAAGCTCTACTTCACCTAGATTATAGCTTCGAGGGTTATTTTCATTACAAGGGCAAGTACCTTACACTTATCCACATTAAACTTCATCTTTTTCCATTTCTCAGACCAAGACATAAATTTTTTCAAATCGTCCTGGAGTTCATTGATATCCTCCTCAGAGTGTAATTTTACGGCCTATCTTTGGGATCATCGCAAACTTACTCATGTCACTAGTAATCCCTTCATCAAGGTAAATTTAAAGTAAATTATGAACAAGAGAGGCCTAAAACTGATCCTTGTGGAACGCCACTAGTGACTAATCCCCATTCAGATTTCACTCCATTAATGGTAACTTTTTGCTTTCTATTGGTAACCATGCCTCAATCCATGCTAGAACTTACCTCCTATACCATGAGCTGCCACTTTTCTTATGAGTCTCTTGTGAGGTACTCGTCGAAGGCTTTACTAAAATCCAAGTAAACAATACATATTCCTTATCACTGTCAACTGCCTCAAATGTTTTTATTGAAGAACGTCAGTAAGTTTGTCAGGCAGGAACGACCCCTCGTGAATCCATGCTGAGATTCATTTATCAAGTTATGCTCTTCAAGGTGACTTCTGATAATGTCAGCTATAATTGATTCTAATAACTTGCCCATTATAGATGTCAGGCTTATTGGACGGTAATTTGAAGGAGTGGACTTATCCCCTATTTGAATAAAGAAAACCACATTAGCCATCTTCCACATCTCTGGCACAACACTGGTAAGGATGGACGCATTGAATACACTCGTTAATGGCTGACTAAGCTCCATCTTGCATTCCTTAAGTACCCTTGAAAACAACTCATCGGGTCCCGGGGACTTATTTTGTTTTAGTTTGTCTATCTGTTTAATAACCATGTCCCTCGTGACAGTAATATTAGTTAACTTGAATTCATCAGGAACTAAATAATTGTTAATTACTGGAATCTCATTTACATCTTCCTGTGTAAAAACTGACAAAAAATAGTCTTGTCTAACTAATTTATTAACTTTCTTCAGTAAAGCTTTTGAGGCTGTTGACCACGATAAAGAATTTGATATTATTTACTTAGATCGTCACGACGAACGACAACAAGGAAGGTAAGAATATTGTTGTTGTTGGGGATAGCCAGGTTAGATACATGGATAGGGCATTCTGCTTGAAGGACAGGAGTAGGAGACAAAGGGTATGCTTTCCTGGGGCTGGGATGGAGGACATTGTTAGCCGGCTTGACAACATCATGAACGGTAATGGGATCAATCCTATTATTTGCCTCAGTGCTGGAGGCAATGATGTAGGCAAGCGTAGAAGTGAGGATTTAGTTAGAAAGTTCAGGACAGCTATAGACATAATTAGGAAGAAGGGGCGGGGCGCCCTGTTGTATGTGGCATTTTGCCAAGAAGAGGTGTTGGCAATGAATGGTTGTCCAGAGCAATTGGTATTAATTGTTGGCTGGATAAACACTGTAAGGACAATGCAGTACCATTCATTGACAACTGGGACAATCTCTACGGCCCAAATGACATGTATTGCCAGGGATAGGGTTCACTTATCCAGGGCAGGTGTGGGTTTTCTTGCTAACTCAGTTGAGGGGGTTGTTAGGACTTTAAACTAGGATTAGTTAGAGGTATGGTTTAGAAATGATTAATAATGAGTATGGATATATTGACTTGAGCTCTGATATTAAGAATCTTAATAGTAACTGTCATGGAGTAACTCTGGGTAATGATAATTCCAGAAATTGCGTAAAAACTAAGATGAATAGGAAAAATGTGCAGAAGAAAAAACACATGATGGTATTTTATGCTAACAGTCTGAAGTGCAAGAAATAAATTAATGAACTACGTTTGGTAGCATGTCTGGAACTTGATATCATTGCATTAACTGAAACGTGGTATGATTTAAAAGAGTCGGGTTATGACTGCTGAGATGTAATATTCAGGGATTTTAAGTTATTCAATGTGGATAGATGTAATGGGAAGGGGAGAGTTGCATTGTATGTTCAGAAAATATTAATTGTTGCATAAAAAGAGGTATAAAAATAGATGGAGCAGTAACAAGTCTGTTTGGGTAAGTTCGTGAGGGTCAAGAAAAACTAATTCTTAGGTGTAATATACCGACCTCCAGGCTTGGATCACGATAGAGGGAGACTCTTTGGGACGAAATTGTTAGGGCTTCTGACACAGTAACATAGTCATAGTAGGGGGACTTTAAAAATTGACTGGAATTCTTTGACAGGTAATCTAGAGTCCATGACTTTATGAAACATTTCAGACTGTTTTCTGAAACAGAGCGTAACTGAGCCTAACAGGGGTAATAATTTGCTAGACCTAGTCTTGTCAATATAAGGAACACTCGTGAATAATCTGGAGATCACTGAAGAGTTTGGCGCAAGTGATCACAAATCCATCACTTTTAGCATTAATTGGGAATGCAAGAATAATGATAATACAGTAAAAATCCCTGATTTTCGTTCTGCCGATTATAATGGACTTAGGGAACATCTGTCTAATCTTGATTGGGGTTATCTAGCTAATGATTTTATTGACGATAATCATACTTATGAATATGAAGGGATCTGCTTTTATGATTGTTTTCTTAATAATGTACACAGTGCCCAGAGTATATACATTCCCCAGAGAGAAATTAGGTGGTGACCTGTACTTAACTCAGTGGTGACCTGTACTTAACTCAGTGGTGACCTGTACTTAACTCAGTGGTGACCTGTACATAGTTTATCATCCTGTTCTACATAATCTATTATTTCAGGAATATCGCTAGTATTTTCCTGGGTGAAAACTGAGAGGAAGTAGGTATTTAGAATTTCACACATATCCTTATCACTGTCAGTGATCTGATCAGAGTTTCTCTTAAGTGGGCCAATCTTGTCCCTAATCTTACTTCTGTATACCTGAAAGAATCCTTTAGGGTTAATCTTTGAATCCCTTGCCACCTTAGCCTCATAATCCCTTTTTACTTTTCTTTTTCCTTTCTTTGTTTCTCTCTTTAAATGAATATATTGATTTCTTAACCGCCCATCCCCTCTTTTGATACACCTATATATGTCTCTATTTTGACCAATGAGATGTTTTAATCTATTGTTCATCCATTTGGGATCATTTTTGTTAGATCTAATTTCCCTACTTGGAACAATAGTTGTCTGGGCAGCTAGGACTATGCTCTGAAAAAACGTCATATTGGCACCAAGATCACCTACCTGACCCATAGTCAGGACATCCCAATTTAGCCCACACAGGTAATTTTTCAGTCCCATGAAGTCGGTCAAGCGAAAATCTGGGACAGAGATTTGATTGCAGTTACCTGGGTAATTCTATGATATATTAAAACTAAGTGATTTGTGATCACTTTCCCCAAGCTCATCATTAACCTCAAGATTATTAATTAGAGAATCTTTGTTGGCAAGAACCAAGTCAAGAAGATTGTTTCCTCTAGTTGGTTCTGTCACAACCTGTTCTAAAAAGCAATCCTGACCCGTATCAAGAAAGTCACTAGACTCAAGTTTTCCTGTCATATTGTTCCAATCAATTTGTCTAAAGTTAAAATCTCCCATTATAACAACATTTTCATATCTAGATGCCTTATGAATTTCGTCCCATAACAGCTTACTGCCCTCCCTATCAAGGTTTGGGGGCCTATAAATCACACCCAAAATTAATTTGTCACGTCCCTCGAGAAACTGTAGCCAAACAGATTCTGTGTTCGATGCCTCTAATCTTATATCATGTCTAAGACAACAATTAAAATTTTCTCTGACATACATCGCCGCCCCACCACCCTTCCTGTTGACCCTGTCAGTGTGGAATAGTTTATAACCCTGTATGTTGCATTCAGAAGGAATTTCTCTATCTTTCAGGTTGAACCAGGTCTCTATTATACCAATAATATCTATATTATCTACACTTATCATGGGAGCATTAAACCCTACGGGTTTGGTGCTCCCATGATAATAAAAATAATAATCATAAAAATGTAATTCCTTGTGTGAGGAACTCTTGCCATCATCAAGGTTGGTAAGGTCAAGCATCAAGGCTGATGAGGTTAACCTTCATCTGACTAGTGTGGCATTGATTCTCCTTGATAATATTTTCTTACTCTATATTTTCAACTTGTTGATGAGGCAGATTCTTGTGTTCAACTGTACACTGACATCATTGTTTCTTACTTTGGCTTGTAGAATGAGTATAGAACTTGTATTGGATGATTATAGAACTGGTGTTGGATGATTATAGAACTGGTGTTGGATGATTATTGAACTGGTATTGGATGATTATAGAACTGGTGTTGGATGATTATTGAACTGGTATTGGATGATTATAGAACTGGTGTTGGATGATTATTGAACTGTATGGATGATTATAGAACTGGTGTTGGATGATTATAGAACTGGTGTTGATATTATAGAACTGGCATTGGATGATTAATAACTGGTGTTGATGATTATAGAACTGGTGTTGGATGATTATAGAACTGTGTTGGATGATTATTGAACTGGTATTGGATGATTATAGAACTGGTGTTGGATGATTATAGAACTGGTATTGGATGATTATAGAACTGGTGTTGGATGATTATAGAACTGGTGTTGGATGATTATTGAACTGGTATTGGATGATTATAGAACTGGTGTTGGATGATTATAGAACTGGTGTTGGATGATTATAGAACTGGTGTTGGATGATTATAGAACTGGTGTTGGATGATTATAGAACTGGTGTTGGATGATTATAGAACTGGTGTTGGATGATTATAGAACTGGTGTTGGATGATTATTGAACTGGTATTGGATGATTATAGAACTGGTGTTGGATGATTATAGAACTGGTGTTGGATGATTATAGAACTGGTGTTGGATGATTATAGAACTGGTGTTGGATGATTATAGAACTGGTGTTGGATGATTATAGAACTGGTGTTGGATGATTATAGAACTGGTGTTGGATGATTATAGAACTGGTGTTGGATGATTATAGAACTTTTATTGGATGATTATAGAACTGGCATTGGATGATTATAGAACTGGCATTGGATGATTATAGAACTGGTGTTGGATGATTATAGAACTGGCATTGGATGATTATAGAACTGGCATTGGATGATTATAGAACTGGTGTTGGATGATTATAGAACTGGTATTGGATGATTATAGAACTGGTATTGGATGATTATAGAACTGGCATTGGATGATTATAGAACTGGCATTGGATGATTATAGAACTGGTGTTGGATGATTATAGAACTGGTATTGGATGATTATAGAACTGGTCTTGGATGATTATAGAACTGGTGTTGGATGATTATAGTACTGGTGTTCGATGATTATAGAACTGGCATTGGATTATAGAACTGGCATTGGATGATTATAGAACTGGTGTTGGATGATTATAGAACTGGCATTGGATGATTATAGAACTGGTGTTGGATAATTATAGAACTGGCATTGGATTATAGAACTGGTGTTGGATGATTATAGAACTGGCATTGGATGATTATAAAACTGGTGTTGGATGATTATAGAACTGGCATTGGATGATTATAGAACTGGTGTTGGATGATTATAGAACTGGTGTTGGATGATTATAGAACTGGCATTGAATGATTGCAGAACTGGCATTGGATGATTATAGAACTGGCGTTGGATGATTATAGAACTGTTGTTGGATGATTATAGAACTGGCACTGGATGATTATAGAACTGGTGTTGGATGATTATAGTACTGGTGTTGGATGATTATAGAACTGGTATTGGATGATTATAGAACTGGCATTGGATGAATATAGAACTGGCATTGGATGATTATAGAACTGGTGTTGGATGATTATAGAACTGGTATTGGATGATTATAGAACTGGTATTGGATGATTATAGAACTGGCATTGGATGAATATAGAACTGGCATTGGATGATTATAGAACTGGTGTTGGATGATTATAGAACTGGTATTGGATGATTATAGAACTGGTATTGGATGATTATAGAACTGGCATTGGATGATTATAGAACTGGCATTGGATGATTATAGAACTGGTGTTGGATGATTATAGAACTGGTATTGGATGATTATAGAACTGGCATTGGATGAATATAGAACTGGCATTGGATGATTATAGAACTGGTGTTGGATGATTATAGAACTGGTATTGGATGATTATAGAACTGGTATTGGATGATTATAGAACTGGCATTGGATGATTATAGAACTGGCATTGGATGATTATAGAACTGTGTTGGATGATTAATAGAACTGGTATTGGATGATTTAGAAAACTGGTCTTGGATGATTATAGAACTGGTGTTGGATGATTATAGTACTGGTGTTCGATGATTATAGAACTGGCATTGGATTATAGAACTGGCATTGGATGATTATAGAATGGTGTTGGATGATTATAGAACTGCATTGGATGATTATAGAACTGGTGTGGATAATTATAGAACTGGCATTGGATTATAGAACTGGTGTTGGATGATTATAGAACTGGCATTGGATGATTATAAAACTGGTGTTGGATGATTATAGAACTGGCATTGGATGATTATAGAACTGTGTTGGATGATTATAGAACTGGTGTTGGATATTATAGAACTGGCATTGAATGATTGCAGAACTGGCATTGGATGATTATAGAACTGGCGTTGGATGATTATAGAACTGTTGTTGGATGATTATAGAACTGGCACTGGATGATTATAGAACTGCTGTTGGATGATTATAGTACTGGTGTTGGATGATTATAGAACTGGTATTGGATGATTATAGAACTGGCATTGGATGAATATAGAACTGGCATTGGATGATTATAGAACTGGCATTGGATGATTTTAGAACTGGTGTTGGATGATTATAGAATTGGTGTTGGATAATTATAGTACTGGTGTTGGATGATTATAGAACTTGCATTGGATGATTATAGAACTGGTGTTGGATGATTATAGAACTGGCATTGGATGATTATAGAACTGGTATTGGATGATTATAGAACTGACATTGGATGATTATAGAACTGGTGTTGGATTATAGAACTGGTGTTGGATGATTATAGAACTGGTGTTGGATGATTATAGAACTGACATTGGATGATTATAGAACTGGCATTGGATGATTATAGAACTGGTGTTGGATGATTATAGAACTGGTGTTTACCTGGAGTTTACCTGGAGAGAGTTCCGGGGGTCAACGCCCCCGCGGCCCGGTCTGTGACCAGGCCTCCTGGTGGATCAGAGCCTGATCAACCAGGCTGTTGCTGCTAGCTGCACGCAAACCAACGTACGAGCCACAGCCCGGCTGATCAGGAACTGACTTTAGGTGCTTGTCCAGTGCCAGCTTGAAGACTGCCAGGGGTCTGTTGGTAATTCCCCTTATATGTGCTGGGAGGCAGTTGAACAGTCTCGGGCCCCTGACACTTATTGCATGGTCTCTTAACGTGCTAGTGACACCCCTGCTTTTCATTGGGGGGATGGTGCATCGTCTGCCAAGTCTTTTGCTTTCGTAGCGAGTGATTTTCGTGTGCAAGTTCGGTACTAGTCCCTCTAGGATTTTCCTGGTGTATATAATCATGTATCTCTCCCTCCTGCGTTCCAGGGAATACAGGTTTAGGAACCTCAAGCGCTCCCAGTAATTGAGGTGTTTTATCTCCGTTATGCGCGCCGTGAAAGTTCTCTGTACATTTTCTAGGTCGGCAATTTCACCTGCCTTGAAAGGTGCTGTTAGTGTGCAGCAATATTCCAGCCTAGATAGAACAAGTGACCTGAAGAGTGTCATCATGGGCTCGGCCTCCCTAGTTTTGAAGGTTCTCATTATCCATCCTGATTATAGAACTGGCATTGAATGATTATAGAACTGGTGTTGGATGATTAGAGAACTGGTGTTGGATGATTATAGTACTGGTGTTGGATGATTATTGAACTGGTATTGGATGATTATAGAACTGGCATTGGATGAATATAGAACTGGCATTGGATGATTATAGAACTGGCATTGGATGATTTTAGAACTGGTGTTGGATGATTATAGAACTGGTGTTGGATAATTATAGTACTGGTGTTGGATGATTATAGAACTGGCATTGGATGATTATAGAACTGGTGTTGGATGATTATAGAACTGGCATTGGATGATTATAGAACTGGTGTTGGATGATTATAGAACTGGTGTTGGATGATTATAGAACTGGCGTTGGATGATTATAGAACTGGCATTGGATGATTATAGAACTGGTGTTGGATGATTATAGAACTGGTGTTGGATGATTATGGTACTGATGTTGGATGATTATAGAACTGATGTTGGATGATTATAGAACTGGTGTTGGATGATTATAGAACTGGTGTTGGATGATTATAGAACTGGTGTTGGATGATTATAGTACTGGTGTTGGATGATTATAGAACTGGCATTGGATGATTATAGAACTGGCATTGGATTATAGAACTGGTGTTGGATGATTATAGAACTGGTGTTGGATGATTATAGAACTGGCATTGGATGATTATATAACTGGTGTTGGATGATTATAGAACTGGTGTTGGATGATTATAGAACTGGTGTTGGATGATTATAGAACTGGTATTGGATGATTGTAGAACTGGCATTGGATGATTATAGAACTGGCATTGGATGATCATAGAACTGATGTTGGATGATTATAGAACTGGTGTTGGATAATTATAGAACTGGCATTGGATGATTATAGAACTGGTGTTGGATGATTATAGAACTGGCATTGGATGATTATAGAACTGGCATTGGATGATTATAGAACTGGTGTTGGATGATTATAGAACTGGTATTGGATGATTATAGAACTGGCATTGGATGATTATAGAACTGGTATTGGATGATTATAGAACTGGTGTTGGATGATTATAGAACTGGTATTGGATGATTATAGAATTGGTATAGAATAAGTATAGGATGTTTATAGAATTGGTATAGGATGATTACAGAATGCTTATAGGATGAGCATAGGATAATTATAGAAGGTGTATGAGTATAGGATGATTATAGAATGTGCATAGGATAAGTATAGGATGATTATGGAATCATTATATGATTAGTATAGGATGATTAAAGAATGGGTATAGGAAGATTATAAGATGAGTATGGAATGGATATAGAATGAGTATAGGATGTTTATTGGATGTATTGAAAACCCAT
Organism: Cherax quadricarinatus; assembly: GCF_026875155.1. Taxonomy (NCBI): domain Eukaryota; kingdom Metazoa; phylum Arthropoda; class Malacostraca; order Decapoda; family Parastacidae; genus Cherax; species Cherax quadricarinatus. The sequence continues at coordinate 40,487,790 of NC_069405.1, read as the reverse complement.
GAAACAAAACTCTGTTCCTTCATTCTCTGAATTTTAACTAATCTTCTTCTTTTGTATTTTTATTAAAAGATAAGTGAATGTATTTCTTTGGTCTCTTAATATTACTTTTTGATCAAAGCTGAGCATCGACCGGTGTTAATTACCAGGAACCAGTATGTGTATGACTGTGTGTCTCTCTTGTTTGTACAAACTACATACAACAGGCCACGTGCCTATCGATAAGTGCCTTTGAAAACTGGTAACTAAGACACACACACATGAGGATAGGTTCACGACGACACTGCAGGACAGAAAGGATAGGAAGGATAGGAATTTTATTAGTCGTTATCATGTTCTTATCAGAGAGGAACTGACAAGATGGATAAGGACAGTGTTTCAGAGATAGTGCACAGGAACAAGGTGGATAGTGACAGTGTTTCAGAGATGGTGCACAGGAACAAGGTGGATAGTGCCAGTGTTTCAGAGATGGTGCACAGGAACAAGGTGGATAAGGACAGTGTTTCAGAGATGGTATACAGGAACAAGGTGGATAGCTACAGTGTTTCAGAGATGGTGCAAAGGAACAAGGTGGATAAGGACAGTGTTTCAGAGATGGTGTACAGGAACAAGGTAGATAAGGACAGTGTTTCAGAGATGGTGTACAGGAACAAGGTGAATAAGGACAGTGTTTCAGAGATGGTGCACAGGAACAAGGTGGATAAGGACAGTGTTTCAGAGATGGTGTACAGGAACAAGGTAGATAAGGACAGTGTTTCAGAGATGGTGTACAGGAACAAGGTGAATAAGGACAGTGTTTCAGAGATGGTGCACAGGAACAAGGTGGATAGTGACAGTGTTTCAGAGATGGTGCAAAGGAACAAGGTGGAAAAGGACAGTGTTTCAGAGATGGTGTACAGGAACAAGGTAGATAAGGACAGTGTTTCAGAGATGGTGTAGAGGAACAAGGTGAATAAGGACAGTGTTTCAGAGATGGTGCACAGGAACAAGGTGGATAGTGACAGTGTTTCAGAGATGGTGCAAAGGAACAAGGTGGATAAGGACAGTGTTTCAGAGATGGTGTACAGGAACAAGGTAGATAAGGACAGTGTTTCAGAGATGGTGTACAGGAACAAGGTGAATAAGGACAGTGTTTCAGAGATGGTGCACAGGAACAAGGTGGATAGTGACAGTGCTTCAGAGATGGTGTACAGGAACAAGGTGGATAGCGACAGTGTTTCAGAGATGGTGTACAGGAACAAGGTGGAGAGTGACAGTATTTCAGAGATGGTGCACAGGAACAAGGTGGAGAGTGACAGTATTTCAGAGATGGTGTACAGGAACAAGGTGGAGAGTGACAGTATTTCAGAGATGGTGTACAGGAACAGGGTGGATAGTGACAGTGTTTCAGATATGGTGCACAGGAACAAGGTAGATAAGGACAGTGTTCCAGAGATGGTGTACAGGAACAAGGTGGATAAGGACAGTGTTTCAGAGATGGTGTGCAGGAACAGTGTGGATATTGAGTGTTTCAGAGATGGTGTACAGGAGCAAGGTAGATAAGGACAGTGTTTCAGAGATGGTGTACAGGAACAAGGTGGATAAGGACAGTGTTTCAGAGATGGTGTACAGGAACAAGGTGGATAAGGACAGTGTTTCAGAGATGCAGCACAGGAACAAGGTGGATAAGGACAGTGTTTCAGAGATGGTGCACAGGAACAAGATGGATAAGGACAGTGTTTCAGAAATGGTGCACAGGAACAAGGTGGATAAGTACAGTGTTTCAGAGATGGTGTACAGGAACAATGTGGATAAGGACAGTGTTTCAGAAATGGTGCAAAGGAACAAGGTGGATAAGGACAGTGTTTCAGAGATGGTGTACAGGAACAATGTGGATAAGGACAGTGTTTCAGAAATGGTGCAAAGGAACAAGGTGGATAAGGACAGTGTTTCAGAGATGGTGCACAGGAACAAGGTGGATAGTGACAGTGTTTCAGAGATGGTGTACAGGAACAAGGTGGAGAGTGACAGTATTTCAGAGATGGTGTACAGGAATAGGGTGGATAGTGACAGTGTTTCAGATATGGTGCACAGGAACAAGGTAGATAAGGACAGTGTTTCAGAGATGGTGTACAGGAACAAGGTGGATAAGGACAGCGGTTCGATAACGTAGATGGGGTAAAAACACTCACGTAGGCTGGTTAGTACGTATAATTATAACGGAAATTATGGGAACTACCATCAGCCGACCGGCTTCTCTCTGCTCCCTATCTCAGACTGATCCACCAGTGCCTAGCGGGTGAACGGCATTCAAAAATATGCTATGATCAGCAGCAACATGAATAACAGTCAGTGATTCACACAGACGGTTGGTAGTGAGTCATCTACTGGTACACTGGTTACTGGTTACTAGGAACTGGTACTACTACTGAGAGCTCGGCGACGCTAACGTATGTCGTCCCGACATACAGCTAATACAAACTAGAGACGGCAGGTGTACGGCTTGGGCTGATTCTATACAATGTCAAAGTACACAACAATTGAACATTATAACATACATAAGTAGAATATTGGAATGAAAGCTAACATAACTGACTATAATGAAACTTACTGTAATGCATTATAAGGAATAGTATAGCACAACTCATCGAATGAGACTCAACGTTGGGATTACACAATAGAAGTGATAAAAAAATTGAACGATCGATCTGTATTCATGTGATCTACGGATTCTGAGGAAGAAATATATACAAAAAAAGAAGTGTTTAACAGAAAGGCAGATTCGGTGCACTCAAATCTATACTGTTAACTCTCAGAATTCGGAGAGAACGTGAACACACACAAAAATCTTGAATACTGATAAGTTGATACTGTAATTATTCATCTATACAGGTTATTTACATTTAACCCCAACTCTGCTAGGGTGAGATTGACATATGCAGAATGGGTGTCATCTCTGGGAGGATCAAACTCTGTTGCACTGGCTAACTCATGCTGTATTTGAGGCAAATCTGAATTTGTAGTTACAAATGATACTTGCGGATTTCTCAATACTTGTCGTGTACGTAGGGAATAAGGACATTCAGGTTGATCATCTGACTGAATCTCAGAGGTAGAGAGTACAGGATCAGGAGGATTGTCAGAGTCTGTCACATTAGTCTGGATTGGAACATCATTATCATCACATACTAACTTCATATGATCTAAATGCGATTCTTTATACTGACCAGTACTAATTTCTCTAACCTTATATTTATTGCCAGTGATATGTTCAACTACTCGATAAGGACCAACAAACTTTTGATCAAGCTTAGGCATTGCAGACGTTTTGTTAAAGTTAGTCACCTGAACTCTCGAACCTACTTTGATTTTGGATGGCTTTGCTCGAGTGTTTGCGACTCTTGTAAATTCTGCTGTTGATTTATGAAGTGTTCCACGGATTCTTCTAAAGACGCTTTGAGCTAAGCTGGTATGAGTTGCTATGAAATCATCAGGGTTGTAATTTGGTTTTGGATTAGAATATAACAACTCATAAGGCAAGCGTTTATCTACACCGTACAATGCATAATGTGGAGTGTCACCTATAGAAACATTGTAAGCAGAATTTATAGCACACTGCACATCAGGTATAACTTCATCCCAAGTTTCACTGTTGGGGTTGATAGTGGCTCTCAAGACTTCAAGCACTTTCTTATTGGTTCGTTCTGCTAACCCACTGCTGGCAGGATGATGAGGAACAATGGTGGATTTAGAGATCTTGTATAAAGTACACAAATTTTCAAGAATCTCATTACAGAATTCACCTCCATTATCTGTTACTAAGGATTTAGGGGTGGTATGCCTGCAGATAATGCGTTCTTTAAACGCTTTAGCTACTGTCTCTGCAGTCTTATCTGCAATAGGAACTAACTCACAATATATTGTAAAATGGTCTACCATAACACATAGATGTTTGTTATCCTGAAGGGAACATTGGAAATGAGTTAACAGATCTAGCGCAACTCTTTCCCACGGTTCGCTAGTAGTTGGATACACTTGGATTGGATTAGGACCATTAGCATTACCTTTATGTTGCATGCAGACACTACATTTCTTAACATAGAAATATCAGTTGCCATACGAGGCCAAAAGTATTTCAATCTGGCTTGTTTCACAGAACGATCCATACCAGGGTGTGCAGCACCTGGTACATCGTGAACTAGCTGTAGAGCTACATTCACTAGTGACTGTGGAATTACTAACTGGTATACTCTTCTGCTAGGAGTACCCAACTCGGCTGTTCGATACAGTAATTCTTGGTTCATGACAAAGTCACTGATGGGTGCTGGTGGCTTCACAGTCAGAATAAGATCTTCCTGGAGCAGGAATCGAATCACAACAGACCACATGGGATCTGCTCGTTCTTATTGGAGGAATGAACAAACTCAGTGGAGTGGATGACTCTCCCCGGTTGAAAAAAATAGCGTTAACACGCAATATGAGCAAGGGAGAAAACGGATCTCTCTCTCACTGCAAGCACAGGGGAAAATAAATGAACACGGTCGACAATACTGGTATTCATTCTGAGTCGCACACAGTGACACGAGGTATCAACTATAAGGAGACTACACTTACGTTAACAACATGTGAAGGTTACTCGAGAAACAACTTTTTACATTACACAGATTACTGTCAACGAGGATAGTTTCACCATCTGGAACACAAGGAACAACAAACACTCGAGTGAGTACACTAGCCACAGAAACGTCTTTCTGCACGTCTTGTGACATCAGCAAGAGATGGCATAACTCATTACAAGTAACTTTCATCACAAAGCGTCCCCTGGAAGGAACGACTACTTGAACAAGTCGCCATCGCAGGGATAGTAGTCTCAGCACCCAGGGTTGTCTGAGGTTCCTCTGAAACCCAAGGTAACTGTACACTATCCTGCGTCACGATATTGTGGCTGGCGTCCAGACAGGAGTGACAGTATTACTAGTGCCTGACCGCTCGGCTACGTTAATAAGTAATTCACAGAGGAACTTAATCTGAACTTCACATTCCGCAGCACTTTAACATGTCTCAGATACAAGCTGTGAGAACAAACACGTTGTCTAAGAGCTAGGTATTGTCCTTCAGTCAGTAAGGGAATATTAGGACTGTGGACTGATTCATTACTTGGGCCAGCATTGTACACTAAGTGAGCATTCGAAAGTGACTGGGTCGGTCTGTCAGTCGATAAGAAACTAGGACTGATGACAGGAGCAGCAGTAGCCTGAGAGGTCTGAGTGTCGCCATTCACTAAAGCATCACTTGACGGTATGTGAGGCATATTGGCAAAGAAGTTGCACAAAAACAAATAAGGCAAAAATAATGAACAATAAAAATGATACAAAATGCTAAAATTGAAATAAAAGAGATGCAACTAATTCTGCGGAAGTAATAAAAAAAATGTCTAAGATACACTGCAAGAGGAAGAACAACTCAAAATAAGGGACTGCTGGCCAAGATAAAGAAATACATTGAAATTTACAAGTAAAAATATTACTGGAGGCTGAATTAAATGCAAAATGAGCTGCCTGTACTCTTGCTAATAAAGAAATTAACTAATAAAATTGTAAATCAATATAAAAAGTATAAAATAAAATCACTAAATTGTATGCAACGAGAGATAACTGGGAAATTTAAATATTTTCTAAGAATGCATAAACAAAATTAAAATATAATGCAAAGACAACATCAGGAAAAATAATAAAATGAAAAACAAGACTCAAACAATAATGAACTGAGAATAATAATGCATAAAAATATCAATAAAAGAAAATAATTCACTGCAGAACAAGTGCAACAAAATAATTCACTGCAGAACAAGTGCAACAAAATAATTCACTGCAGAACAAGTGCAACAAAATAATTCACTGCAGAACAAGTGCAACAAAATAAGGTGCAGAAACAATCACTGCAGTAATAAAGTTACACTGGGAAAATGTTGGTTAAATAATAAAATAAAAATATGAAGAAAGACTGATTGAACACTTTAACTCTTAATTGTAAATTAGACAAAACAATTTACTTAAACAGAGTAAAGAAAACAGTTTACATTAAAAAGAAATTGAAATTACACTAAGAGTGAATTTGTTCAAAGAAATATGAAAAATATGAATAAAAAATAAAACAAGAAACAAAACTAGAAGTGTAACACTTACAAGTAGCGGGGCACACAACACTTACAAGTGGCGGGGCACACAACACTTACAAGTAGCGGGGCACACAACACTTACAAGTGGCGGGGCACACAACACTTACAAGTGGCGGGGCACACAACACTTACAAGTGGCGGGGCACACAACCACTTACATGTGGCGGGGGCACCAACACTTACAGGTGGCTGGGCACACAACTTTACAAGTGGCTGGGCACACAAACACTTACAAGTGGCTGGGCAATAAGAACCAACACTTACAAGTGGCTGGGCACCACAACACTTACAAGTTGGCGGGGCACACAACATTACCAAGTGGCGGGGGACACAACACTTACAAGTGGCTGGGGGACCACACACTTACAAGTGGCGGGGCACCCAACGCTTACAAGTGCGGGGGCACACAACACTTACAAGTGGCCGGGCGACAAACATTACAAGTGGCCCGGCACAAACACTTACAGTGGCGGGCCACAAACAATTAATAAGTGGCCGGGCAACAACACTTACAAAGTGGCGGGGCACACAACACTTACAAGTGGCTGGGCACACAACACTTACAAGTGGCTGGGCACACAACACTTACAAGTGGCGGGACACACAACACTTACAAGTGGCAGGACGCACAACACTTACAAGTGGCAGGACGCACAACACTTACAAGTGGCAGGGCCGCACAACACTTACAAGTTGCAGGGACACACACTACAAGTGGCATGGCGCACAACCTTACAAGTGGCAGGCGCACAACACTAATTACAAGGGCGGGGCGCACAACACTTACAAGTGGCAGGTACACAACACATTACACGTGGAACCTGAGCACACAACACTTACAAGTGCGCAGGGCACACAACACTTACAAGTGGAGGGCACACAACACTTACAAGTGCAGAGCACACAACACTTACAAGTGGCAGGGCAACAACACTTACAAGTGGCTGAGCACACAACACTTTACAAGTGGACAGGAGCACACACACTTACAAGTGGCAGGGGCCACACAACACTTAAAGTGGCAAGGGCACTCAACACTTACAAGTGGCCAGAGCTAACAACTCTTACAAGAGGCAGAGCACACAACACTTACTAGTGGCAGGGCACCAACACTTACATGTGGCAGGGCACCAACCACTTACAAGTGGCGACGCACACAACACTTACAAGTGGCAGGGCACACAACACTTACAAGTGGCAGGCACCACAACATTCAAGTGGCAGGAAGCACACAACACTTACCTAAGTGGGCAGGGCACACAAAACACTACAAGTGGAAGAGCACACAACACTTACAAAGTGGCAGAGCACACAAACTTTCAAGTGGCAGGGGCACACAACACTTACAAGTGGCAGGGCAAACAACACTTACAAGTGGAGGGCACACACACTTAAAGTGGACAGCCAGAGCATCACTACACTTACATGTAGCAGGCACACACAACACTTGCCAAGTGGCAGGGCACACCAACACTTACAAGTGGCAGGGCACACAACACTTACAAGTAGCAGGGCACACAACACTTGCAAGTGGCAGGGCACACAACACTTGCAAGTAGCAGGGCACACAACACTTGCAAGTGGCAGGGCACACACAACAAGGATTGTAAACTTATTTATCAATTATGTTCTACACAAAATTTGCTGTGACTGATACGACAAAAATTGCTCGCAAAAATAATGGTACACAAGTCTGCGAAAAAATTAAGGGAATGAAACACTGCTGGTATACAGAAAAAAAAGGTACACATAGAAATAAATGGATAATATAGTGTACTGGGGTGAATATCACTGCATGAATTACAAGAATGACAAATACTGGAGAATACAATGCTGAAAGAACACAAGATAAAAAAATGAATGAATTACTTCACAGGGAGTGACTGACTGCTACACTACACAATAATACTTACTACTGACAGAGAGTAGCATAAAAAAACACAGATCAAAAAAATTATAGAAGTGAAACACGAAAGATATACGATAACACTGAAAAAATAATGTAAAAATAAAGAGTCAAAGAAACACTGAGTCTACACTGAAAACACAAGACTTAGAGTACACAAGAAATTCACTAAATATCTCACACACGCAAATGTCTTTAAATGCAGGAAAATGTCTCTAAACAGAAAATTATCACTGAAGTCTGGAGTGGTAGACGGGGGGGGGGGTGACGAGTGGTGAGGGGAAGACACTGTTGTCGTGAAGAAATGCTCTTTCTAGAACTCACATAACTGGCTTTATCGTTGGCGCACAGCTACAGTCTCTTGACCAATTATGTGAGCCAAAACAGTACTAGGACCCGGTACAAGGGTGAAAAAAGCCTCCGGCTGATCTCTGGCATAAACACCAACTTGCTGCTGTATACATTATTCACAACCTTCATGAATTCTTTCAAAGCTTTAACATCGTCATGCCTACAGCTTTTTCACACGTAATTGTATTTCCTAAATCTAATCCAAGACTTTTTTTCTAATATAAAATACCAAACCTAGGTTGTCAACGGGTTGATTAGAAATGTCAAGCGCCCCGGGGTAAACTAATGCAAACCCTTTACAAACTGATTTTTCAGAACAAATTAAATATAGTGGATATATACTGGGAACTGAGGTTAGCTCAATACTGCCAAAATCCATACAGTACATAACAGGCCATTAGTACTTGCTAATTGGTTTTAACAAGAACATTCTGCTTCTTGAGATTCAGCCCAAACAAATAATATTCAACCCCCATCCATTTAGGTAGGGTGGCAAAAGGGCTGTGACATGCCAAGAGTACGTTTCATTTTAAATTTAATTCGGTTATGTCACACATCCACTTAGGCATGTCTCCCGACCAGTTGAACCAGGTGCTAAGTGGTATACACGAGTAGAGGATCATCATTATGTAGCTCTTGGTTCAACATGCAATGAAAAAGAAGTACGCCAAAGTTGAGAAGCGTTGTGGCACACTCGTAACTCAACATGGCAGACTTACCTCATGTCTTGTCTCAAACGGGTCTTTTCGTTCTCTCTTGCTTACATTTGCCTTATTTTAAATATTCTCTAATTCATATTGTACATATCTGTTTCTGTTTGGTGAAGGAAATATAAGTATTTATTCTGCTGTCTTTTTTCTCGTGCCTACCTTGGTTATCGTGCTACAGCCAGGTGTCCGGGTCACTAACTACACCTGTGTTCGTAATAAGGGCCATTGCTAAAAAAAATCTCTCCCGCAGCCATTTATTTCCCTTGTATGGAATCTTCTCAACAAAACTATCCATTGTATTAATGGAAGCAATATTTTTTTTATCCAGAGTAAAAACTGTTCTCATAAATCCTGCTCATTAACTATATATCCAAAATTACCTCTGCCAGTTAAGTTGGGATCAAATTCAAGTAACCACTTCTTTTATGAGGCGAGACATGAATTCTTTTATATAGAGTGACCAGAGTTTACATGCAGAGCTATCTCGTGCTCTACATGCAGAGCTATCTCGTGCTCTACAAATAGTTTTATAGATGATAAATATAACTGTCTTGTTGCAGAGTGACTCAAAGAAGACTTGATTATAACGTTGGAAGTCCCATTTTTTTTTAACAAGTATCGCAGCCGTCGTCACTGCAGCCGTTCCATAGCCACTTATTATAACCTCTGTTCACAAACTAAACAACCCCAGTAAGCTGGAACTGTATAGAACTAGCACAATTAATTATCCTAACCCAGCCATAAATTAATTTATTGGTTATTGTGTAGTTATGGCACATAAATCCAACATGAAAAAAGTTATTAAAATTGAAACTGATTTGCCTTAGTGAGTTCTTTGAATCACTGAAAAAGAAAATTGGTATTAATCAGTCGCAAGACACTGTGCCAGCATGTGTCTGTTCTCATGCATATGACAAAATTTGGTATCATTCGTTAAATTGTTGATCATGTTTGATCCAGATTCAACAATTAAAGCTAATGTACGAAAGATTTTTTTGATATTAAAAGGAAACCTGAAGCAGTAATTCTAATATTGCTCGACGAAAGACCCAACTCCAACATTAAAAATTATCAATTTCAGCAAAAAAAAACAGGAGATGTAAGGTGCGATTTACTACCACAAGTTATTGGTCAGAGTGCAGTATCAAGCCAATTCAAAGATCTTGTCACAATAACAATGATCCAAGTTGAAAATGTAACAATTACGCATACGAAGATATATACCAACATTAATGGTCTGGCTCTGATGAAAAATACTCAAATCTATGCATAAATGTATCTACTGTCAGGCCATTAAGAAAACTATGAAAGAAATGAAATTAAGGAAACTTAAAATTGTATTGCTGTTGATAGATCAGCATATTGTTGCCCACAGCTAAAACAATATATATTCTCAACTGTGCTCCTAATTCCTTATTTTTTCAATCGGTAATAAAGAATCGCTATAAAAGGAAAAAACGGCTCAGTACAAAAAGCAAACGATGGTACCAATTACAGAGCAGATATTACATAAGTTTATAGAAGTAAAAAATGTACATCAGAGTGAAGACAGTGATGCTCTGTTGTTGTTACATTCAATGAAAAAATCGTGATACTGAGAACACATTGGAAAAATTGGTGAGGGAAAGATAACTGTCTGATAGTTGTGTTGACCTGAGGGAAATACACCAGATATTACACCTCAAGACAATAATTATTTTTATTACATCACTTAATGGTACGTGCACTAGGAAATGCTCAGGTTGATAGAATTATTACTATTTCATTACCGTTCTTTCTATTTTTTTAATGATAGCAGCCAGTTTGTAGATAGAAGTTGGTAATAAAAGTAGCCAGTTTGTATAGATAGAAGTGGGTAATAAAAGTAGCCAGTTTGCATGGGTAAATGTTGGATAATAAAGTAATAGTAGTTGTATGGATAAAAGTTGGTAATTAAAAGTAGACAGTTTGTAGGATAAAAAGTTGGTAATAAAAGTAGCCAGTTTGTATTGGATAAAAGTTGGTAATAAAAGTAGCCAGTTTGTATGGATAAAAGTTGGTAATAAAAGTAGCCAGTTTGTATGGATAAAAGTTGGTAATAAAAGTAGCCAGTTTGTATGGATAAAAGTTGGTAATAATAGGGTAAAAACTAGTGTGTTTTTGTTTGCGCTCACTGTAATAATAATTATGCTATGGTACACTGACGTCTGTAAATGAAATCATTATCTTACCGTTTTTTAAGAAAATTTATCAACACAAAATTAATGAAAGCAAGTTTCAAGATACATGACAAGTGATAAAAGAGATGGTAAACAACCTACAAAATCATCATCTTAAAATAAAGCAGAAACACAGCCCCATATAAGGTCTTGGCTGTATTTTAAATCGCAGTGGTATGAATGAAGCTATCAAAAATATGCCTCAGTATTATTGGACAATAGATCTTGTAATAATGAAATTAATAGACGGATGAGAGCCGAGCAAAAATCGATGCCAAGGTGCCATCACAAACTTAAGTGTTATCTTCTATATCTATGAAAAAAAGCTTGTTATAACTACTATTAATGGGTTTAGTGCTCCCCATGATAATAATAATAATAATAATTAACTACTATTAAAGCAAACTTAATAATATTACTACACTGAGACTTCACTGTTTTCCCGCCAAAACCCATACCACTAACTATTCCTAGTTCAAAGTCCTAACAGCTGCCTCCACTGCAGGTGCCAGTGCCTCCACTGCAGGTGCCAGTGCCACCACCCCAGACCTAGAATGGTATTTGCTTTAGATCTTTAGAGCAAATTTGGGACCCTAGTGAACGTGTTTATCAGGACACTAAAACACTGGTGTAGACACATCACGTTGTGTTATTAATTTATTTTGGGTTTATGTAGGATCCAAAGAACTTAAGAGAAAATGTCTATCAAATATATTCTCCTTTGTAGCACAGTGTATGTTACTTGTAGCACAGTGTGAATGTTACTTTGTAGCACAGTGTGAATGTTACTTTGTAGCACAGTGTGAATGTTACTTTGTAGCACAGTGTGAATGTTACTTTGTAGCACAGTGTGAATGTTACTTTGTAGCACACAGTGTGAATGTTACTTTGTAGCACAGTGTGAATGTACTTGTAGCACAGTGTGTGTAGTTACTTTGTAGCACAGTGTGAATGCTACTTTGTAGCACAGTGTGAATGTTACTTTGTAGCACAGTGTGAATGTTACTTTGTAGCACAGTGTGAATGTTACTTTGTAGCACAGTGTGAATGTTACTTTGTAGCACAGTGTGAATGTTACTTTGTAGCACAGTGTGAATGTTACTTTGTAGCACAGTGTGAATGTTACTTTGTAGCACGTGTTGAATGTTACTTTTGTTGCACAAGTGTTGATGTTACTTGTAGACAGTGTGAATGTTATTTGTTAGCACAGTGTGAATGTTACTTTGTAGCACAGTTCGTGTGGAATGTTACTTTGTAGCACAGTCCCCCCACTGTGAATGTTACTTTTGTAGCACAGTTGAATGTTACTTTGTAGCACAGTGTGAATGTTACTTTGTAGCACAGTGTGAATGCTACTTTGTAGCACATAGTGTGAATGCTACTTTGTAGCACATAGTGTGAATGTTACTTTGTAGCGCAGTGTGAATGTTACTTTGTAGCATATAGTGTGAATGTTACTTTGTAGCACAGTGTGAATGTTACTTTGTAGCACAGTGTGAATGTTACTTTGTAGCACAGTGTAAATGTTACTTTGTAGCACAGTGTGAATGTTACTTTGTAGCACAGTGTGAATGTTACTTTGTAGCACATAGTGTGAATGCTACTTTGTAGCAGATAGTGTGAATGCTACTTTGTAGCACAGTGTGAATGTTACTTTGTAGCACATAGTGTGAATGTTACTTTGTAGCACATAGTGTGAATGTTATTTTGTAGCACATAGTGTGAATGTTACTTTGTAGCACAATAGTCGTGAAATTATTTTGTAGCACACCCCGGTGTGTGAATGTTACTTTGTAGCACATAGTGTGAATGTTACTTTGTAGCACATAGTGTGAATGTTACTTTGTAGCACATAGTGTGAATGTTACTTTGTAGCACAGTGTGAATGTTACTTTGTAGCACAGTGTGAATGTTACTTTGTAGCACATAGTGTGAATGTTTACTTGTAGCACGTGGTGAATGTTACTTGTTAGACATAGTGAATTGTAACTTTGTAGCACATAGTGTGAATGTTACTTTGTAGCTCATTGTGAATGTTACTTTGTGACAGTGTGAATGTTATTTGTAGCACAGGGGAATGTTACTTTGTAAGCACAGTGTGAAATGTCTACTTTGTAGCACATATTGTGATTGTTACTTTGTAGCACACAGTGTGAATGTTACTTTGTAGCACATACAGTGTGAATGTTACTTTGTAGCACATACAGTGTGAATGTTACTTTGTAGCACATACAGTGTGAATGTTACTTTGTAGCACATACAGTGTGAATGTTACTTTGTAGCACATACAGTGTGAATGTTACTTTGCAGCACATACAGTGTGAATGTTACTTTGTAGCACAGTGTGAATGTTACTTTGTAGCACAGTGTGAATGTTACTTTGTAGCACATACAGTGTGAATGTTACTTTGTAGCACAGTCTGTGAATGTTACTTTGTAGAACGAGTGTGAATGTACTTTGTCAGCCACAGATGTGAATGCTACTTTGTAGCACAGTGTGAATGTTACTTTGTAGCACAGTGTGAATGTTACTTTGTAGCACAGAGTGTGAATGTTACTTTGTAGCACATACAGTGTGAATGTTACTTTGTAGCACAGAATGTGAATGTTACTTTGTAGCACATACAGTGTGAATGTTACTTTGTAGCACAGAGTGTGAATGTTACTTTGTAGCACATACAGTGTGAATGTTACTTTGTAGCACAGAATGTGAATTTTTACTTTGTAGCAATACAGCTGTGAATGTTACTTTGTAGACATACAGTGTGAATTTACTTTGTAGAACAGTCTGTGATGTTACTTTGTAGCAATACAGCTGTGAATGTTAACTTTGTATCACATACAGTGTGAATGTTACTTTGCAGCACATACAGTGTGAATGTTACTTTGCAGCACATACAGTGTGAATGTTACTTTGTAGCACATACAGTGTGAATGTTACTTTGCAGCACATACAGTGTGAATGTTACTTTGCAGCACATAGTGTGAATGTTACTTTGTAGCACATACAGTGTGAATGTTTATTTGTCATTAAGCACCATTACAGTGTGAATGTTACTTTGTAGCACATACAGTGTGAATGTTACTTTGTAGCACAGAATGTGAATGTTACTTTGTAGCACAGAATGTGAATGTTACTTTGTAGCGCACAGAGTGTGAATGTTACTTTGCAGCACATACAGTGTGAATGTTACTTTGTAGCACATACAGTGTGAATGTTACTTTGTAGCACATTACAGTGTGAAATGTGTTACTTTTGTAGCACATAACGTGTGAAATGGTTACTTTGTAGCACATACAGTTGTGAATGTTTACTTTAGTAGCAATACAGTTGTGAATGTTACTTTGCAGCACATACAGTGTGATGTAAACTTGTAGCACATAGTGTGATGAATGTTAACTTTGTAGCACATTACAGTGTGAATGTTACTTGCAGCACATACGTTGTTTGAATGTTACTTTGGAGCACCATACTGTGTGATGTTACTTTGCAGCACTACAGTGTGATGTTACTTTGCAGCACATTCAGTGTGATGTAACTTTGCAGCACATACAGTGTGAATGAACTTTGCAGCACATTACAGTGAGTGAATGTTACTTTGCAGCACTACAGTTGTGAATGTACTTTGAGCACATACAGTGTGAATGTTTACTTTTGTTAGACATACAGTGTTGTGAATGTTACTTTGCAGCACATACAGTGTGAATTGTTACTTTGTAGCACATACAGTGTGAATTGTTACTTTGTCAGCACCATTACAGTGTGAAGTTACTTTGTAGCCACATACAGTGTGAATGTTACTTTGTAGCAAATACAGTGTGAATGTTACTTTGTAGCAACATCAGTGTGAATGTTACTTTGCCAGCCACATACAGTTGTGAATGTTACTTTGTAGCACATACAGTGTGAATGTTACTTTGCAGCACATACAGTGTGAATGTTTACTTTGTAGACACATTTACAAGTGTGAATGTTTCTTTGCTGCACATACAGTGTGAATGTTACTTTGCAGCACATACAGTTTGATGACCTCATACCTTCCCCCTGTAGCCATACAGTTCGTGAATGTTACTTTGCAAGCACTTACAGGTGTGGAATGTTTACTTTGCAGCACATACAGTGTGATGTTACTTTGTGCACATACAGTGTGAATGTTACTGTTGTAGGCACATCCAGTGTGAATGTTACTTTGCGAGCACCATACAGTGTGAATGTTACTTTGTAGCACATACAGTGTGAATGTTACTTTGCAGCACATACAGTGTGAATGTTACTTTGTAGCACATACAGTGTGAATGTTACTTTGCAGCACATACAGTGTGAATGTTACTTTGCAGCACATACAGTGTGAATGTTACTTTGTAGCACAACTTATTTTTTTTAAAAACAGCTGTGAATGTTACTTTGTAGCACATACAGTGTGAATGTTACTTTGTAGCACATACAGTGTGAATGTTACTTTGTAGCACATACAGTGTGAATGTTACTTTGTAGCACAGTGTGAATGTTACTTTGGAGCACTTAAAGTAAGTGGAATGTTACTTTGTATCTAGCACTGGCACCCCCCCGCCCCACCCCCCCCCCCCCCCCCCGTGTAGGCGGTACGTTCCCTGCCCCCCCCCCCCCCCCCCGTGCAATGTCCTGGCCCACACTGGAGTTGGGGTAGGGGCGTGATATGGGTGGGTTGCGCGGTAGGGCGGTGATCATGTATGGCTGGCTACCAAGACCGCGGGGGGGTGCTCTGCCCGGTAGGGGACCCCCCTCGATATCGTATGGACCGGGGGTTGGGGGTAGCGCCGGACCTTGATCCATCGTACTGTGCCCCGTCCGAGTTCGGGTTACAGGCCGGGATGAACTATTGTATGGGGGGGGGTCTGGGGGTAGGCGGACTGACTCATGTATGCGCCCACACCGGACAGCTTTGGTGTCCAGCGGGCAAGGGAAACTGCTATGTACTCCGAGGACATCTGGGTCTGGGGCCAGATAGCGCACGCGACAGCGTGCCCTGGGGATGGGGGCGGGATGTGTTGTTTGGGGGGCTGGACGTTGCCGCTGTTACTGGGGTATGGATCAGAGGATCCCGGCGATGTGTGCCCAACTACTTTGTTTTGCCGGATGTCAAACCCCAACACAGGTTGCGGGATGGGCAGTGTGGGGGCCAAGGCGAGCCGGGGAGGGGGGCACCAGCGAGCGGGAGGGCGACAACCGGGCGGGGGAGCGTGGGTTGGTGTTGGGCGTGGATTGGGTGTGGGGGGGGGAGGGTTTTCGGGAATCAGCAGGGAGATTGTTAAAACCCGGCATATTGTTCTTTGTTGGCATGGCGCTAGTTGTTTTTCTTGGCATTCCGTGATGTTGGGGCCCTCGTTCATTACGCCTGGCGGTGGGTGGTGGTTATTAAGTAAAAGTTTATTTTCTAAATACGAGGTCGAGTATACAGGAATTCACTGCGTTGTGGCGTATACGAGGACGCATGCAGTTGCTAGGGGTTTGGTTGTGGTTTTGTGTTATACTAGTCATTTGTCTTTTTTCTCTAACAGATACTTTCATCTTTGCGGTCAACAATGTCATAATATCTTCCCGCTCACAACGTTTGCCAGTTTCCCGATCACATCCCAGGGTGCCAGGTTCCCGTCATCTACAAGTGACTGTTTCCCCGCTCTCTTTAAGGGCCGTGGCCAGCAGCTCTTATGGGCATGTGGCCCGCGCCTCTTATGTGCATGGTGCCAGCGATACCTCTTTGCACTGTGGCCAAGAGATCTGATCAGGGATGATGGCAGAGATATTTCTGAGGCATAGGGGCAAGATATATTCATGGTGACAGGGTTCCGCCTCTCAACAGTGCAAGACTTCCCGCTCTCAACAGTGGCCAGGTTCACGCTCACAACAGTGCAAGGTTACCGCTCACAACCTGCCGCCAGGTTGCAAGCACACAACGTGCCAGATTCCGCTCCAACAAGGCGCCAGGTTGCTGCTACATACCAGGCCAGGTTCTCCAGCTCACAACAGTTGCCTCGGTTCCCGCTCACAACAGTTGCCAGGTTCCGCTCACTACCCAGCGCCAGGTTGCAGCTCACAACAGTGCCAGATGCCCGATCACAACAGTGACAGATTACCGGTAAAATCAGTGCCAGAGTTCAACGCTCACAACTGTTGCCAGGTTTCCCGCTCACAACAGTGCCACGGTTTCCCGTCACTACAGTTGCCAGGTTCCAGCTCAAACAGTGCCAGTTTCCCGCGCACAACAAGTGCCAGGTTCCCGCTCACAACAGTGCATGGTTCCCGTCACAACCAGCCGCCAGGTTGCAGGCTTCCTAACCAGTGCCAGGGTTGTCCCCGCTCACAACAGGGCCAGGTTCCCGACTCACATCCAGCGCCCTGGTTGCATAGCTCACTATCGTTTGCCAGGTTCACCGCTCACAACCAGTTGCCAGGTTCCCGCTAACAACTGTTGCAAAGTTTTCCCACCACCCGCTCACAACAGGCCAGGTTCCGCTCACATACCAGTGCCAGGTTCCCGGTCACAACAGCGCCAGGTGCAGCCTCACAACAGTGCCAGGGGTTACAACCCCCCCCCCCCCCCCCCCCCCCCCCCCCCACCCCCCCCCACCTCGGCTCACAAAAGTTGGCAAGCCCGTTCCCCCCGCTCACAACAGTGCCAGATTCCCGCTCACAACTGTTGCCAGATTCCCGCTCACTACAGTGCAGGTTCCGACCCCATCCCCCCCTACACTCAGACCCTATGACGTGCCAGTTTCCCGCTCACAACGTGCAGGTTTCCCGCTCACAACAGTGCCAGTTCCCGTCAACAAAAGTGCAGATTCCCGCCCACAACGTGCAAGGTTCCGCTCACAAAAGTGCCAGGTTACGGCCAAACAGTGCCAGGTTCCGCTACAACAGCGCCCATGGTTGCAAGCTCAAAACAGTGCCAGGTATCCCGCTTCACAACAGTGCCACGTTCCCGCTCACAACAGTTGCCAGATTCCCGCCCACAACAGTGCCAGGGTTCCGCTCACACAGTTGCCAGGTTCTCGCTCACAACCAGTGCAGGTTCCCGCTCACAACAACGCAGGTTTTTGCAAAACAACTCACAACAGTGCCAGGTTCCCGCTCACCAACAAACGCCAGGGTTGCAAACTCACATAAGGGGCCAGGTTCCCGCTCCACAACAGTGCCAGGTTTCCCGTCACTACAGTGGGCCAGGTTCCCGCTCACAACAGTGCCAGGTTCCCGCTCACTACAGTGCCAGGTTCCCGCTCACAACAGTGCCAGGTTCCCGCTCACTACAGTGCCAGGTTCCCGCTCACTACAGTGCCAGGTTCCCGCTCACACCAATGCCAGGTTCGTGCCAGACTGAACACTATGATAATGACAATCTCAGAATATTGAAAAAAAAAAAAAAGAATTCTGCTGGCAATTACATACTAAATTTTTAGGATAAACTATAATGTTCTACACTGAATTAATTAGGAACAACTCTTTGCATTACATGTTTGTGTTGTTCTCTGCAACACAGGACTGTGAATTTACTGCAGTTACTGAAAATGACAAGTGTTGACTTATTGGTGTGTCTAATCCTTATAGCCACACCTTAAAGTAAATTCCTGGTGAATACTGTCACACCCTAGTAAACTTTGAGTGGTAGAATCAGTAGGGACATCCTGGTGACTACTGTCACACCCTAGTAAACTCTGGTGTAGACTCGTGGGAACCAGGTGACTACTGTCACACCCTAGTAAACTCTGGTGTAGACTCGTGGGAACCAGGTGACTACTGTCACACCCTAGTAAACTCTGGTGTAGACTCGTGGGAACCAGGTGACTACTGTCACACCCTAGTAAACTCTGGTGTAGACTCGTGGGAACCAGGTAACCACGATCACCTGAGCTAGTTTGCAACATACTGTATTTCCCACAAGTTTCACATTACAAGCTATCAGAAGCAACACTAACAATAATTCCCAAGTGTTGATACAAATGACAGCAACATTAGTTAGGTGTATTTAAAGTAGGAATATAGACATACCTGTCATACGGTGCGATGACCACGATGACCAGTAATCCACACTTACCTGTAAAGGAAAACGAGGAAATTTATATTAATCTTGATCCTAGCACCTTCAGACCTAACTATTATAATCAGTTTACATTAAGTATTGCTATTAATTATTTTATTTGACACAGCCGCCTGAGCAGGAGTCACCTTATCACGCTGGAGCAACCAGAGCTTAGTAATCAAGTATTACTGGAGACTCATTATTATAATCAAAACTAAGCGCTAAACCACCAGGGTCATACAGCACTGCAGGATAGAGGTTGAAAGGTCAGTGAAGAGTGCTAAAGGGATGCATAATCAAAGGTTGTGTGATAAAATCTGTTGCTGTCACTAAGTCAAAGAGGGAAGTCTGATGTCAAAAGTGGGCATAGTCAGTGAGGTGGGGGGAAGATAAAGGGTGTTGATCGGCGAATGACGCTGCAGTACGCTGATACACATGGACAGTCCAAAGAATATGACAAACTGAAATTGGAACCTGACAGTATACACAGAGTGGATCTGGGCGCCCTCGCCCCACATCCCATGAGGTGAGACGTGTGTGTGCACCGATGCGAAGACGGGGAAAGCGTGTCGTCTCACAACAGGATATACCTACGTATAGCAAATACACATATATTGCTGTGCAACACATCAATTTATGATAGTTAGGAGACTGGTGAAATGCACTGGGACCTATACATTCAATTCAGCAAGTCATGAAAGTCTCATGAGGTTTGTAATATACGGTAATGGAAACCACAAACATTGTTCGGTGCTCCATGCTCCTATGACAATTGAATTCCATCGGTAGGGAAGGAAACTATGGGGAGAACAGATTTTGCAAACTGATGACTATTACACTAGCTAAGTCACCCTTATTCAATGAATAAGAAATACAGGAGTTGGAACACATTAATAGGAACACTTGTTTCTAGCATTTTTCAGTTTCAATATGGAGTTGGTCTCTATTTGCAGCTAAAACACCACCAGTTCGCGAATGATTCATATAGCATCTGAACAGTAATCCAGGAAATTTTAAAGCCATTACTTAAATAAAACCTTCTGAAACTCTTCCAAAGGACGACGGGTGCGGAAAATCAGTTCCTTGACTCGCAGCTTCAACTCGGCCCCACAGATGATCGATAATATTTAGATCCGGCGATTGTGGAGGCCAATCCTAGTGTTCACCTTCACTCCTTATGTTACTCATATCCGTGTGGAAATTGGTGGCATTATCGTCTTGGATGATAGCTCTATCCCCCCATATACTGTATATATTTTCGGAAATAGAGTATATGTAAATTGATGGCCTATATTGTATTTAATAAAAAATTATGTTATAAAATATGGAAAGCTCTAGTGCCTGGCGCAGACGAGGGACTCGCTTGTTTGAATTGAGCCAAGACAAAACGTTAGTGAAAAGAGGAAGAATTTTCGTCGCTTAGAGGTTATATTGGCTTAAAACCTCTCAAATAGGGGACGAAATTGTTGGATGTACATCTGCATAATTTCTTGAGCATTAACAAACCGATACAGAACAGGACAGCTCCAGGAAACCTCAGATAAGCTTATCTAAATTATGTTTGTAATTCTGGCCTGTTTTATTCATTTCATAATTTAGTTAGAAGGGTTCTTTTGAGAATTATTACACAGTAATCTCCAGGATAAATGGTGAGTGGTTAATTATAAATTCTCCTTCTGTTGTTATTAAATGTGCATATTGTAATCATTTATTAATTTTAATATACAGTCCACAAATTTTATATATTACAGAATTCCTGTGATGTAATTTCATTTGCAATTAATTGGTTAGACAAACTTGTGGAGAGATAGATTATGGTAGGTATCGAAGGGGGATATTTTTGCGCCTAGGTGTCCCAAAATTTCTACTTGTCTATGTAACTTTGATTATTCAGTTATTTGACAGTTTAATCAGCAGGTGTTAGTGTTATTTTACCCAAACCCCAGGATGCTATATCAACCAACTAGCTTAAGAGGAGGAGACCCTCAACTATTTTAATGCCTTGCATCGCGCGCGTACTTCAGTTGGGCTTCATCTGCCAAAAGGACTTTTCCTTACAACTTAAAGCAATATTGGTCATCAAAGTTATATACCACCAAAATATGACGAGGAACTAAGCACGAGGAGAAAAGAATTACTATCACGTTCAAGGGCAAATGCAGGGTCGCTTAATGAGCTGAGAAAAGTTCGTAAATCTGGGTGTAAATATCTACCTTGCTACCTTTAAATCGGAGAAGTTAAGATTTGTCACTGGCTAACCTTGATTTTATTACACATCTCAAATAACATACAAGACGTCCACACTCATACACTGTTGACTATGATTTTAAAATTTGCCAGTCATGCCAAGTACAGCTGTTGAAGAGTTGCATCGAAGGTACACAGCGTTTTTTAAACTGATCAATTTTAGCGCTTTAAAAAGATAATCTTACCTAATCTCATTTCCGATTTCCAGACGTATCTAGGGGTTATACTACTCCCCCGGGATGCCCGATCAATGACACCCAGGTACCTACTGACTCCTAGATGAACAAGGGACACCAGTTGCAAGGAAAAATATTAAAAGTTTCAGCCGTGCCGGGGATCGAGCACGGAACCCGTCAGTCAAAGCTGAGGCTGCTGTCAGACGACCCATGGGCCGTCTAAGATCTCAAAGTTGAAAAAAATATTTTTGTTCTTTACATACGGAGGGAAGCGTATCATGTAAATAGTACTGGTTAGTTGTAGTGGTAATGGTTGTGAGAATAGTTAGTAGTTCTTCTATAGCATACTGGTTCACGAATCTGTATTAAGATGGGGTTTGTCAACTGGGAATCTGTCATAGTTGTGTATATAAATGTATAATGACACAATGATGGACAGCAGCTACATATCATTACCTTATTTTCCCTCCTACTTTTATTTGGAGTTTTGAACCATTGAAGTTCACAGGTGATTCAACAACTTCCTATATATGGACACACATTGTTCCTAAATTATCAATTTGAGCTTCGTATTATGCTAGGCGACCTTTACTTAAGATTCTTGCGGTTTATAATTTGTAAATCTCTTCCCAACCTCCTGCAGGATTTTTTTTAGGCACGCGCCTCTTCTGGTTTTTTATTTGATTTTTATCCAGCAAGGGCATGGATTGATAAGAGGCTCCCCAAAATTTCCGTACTTCACCCATGTGTAGTACTTAGAAACATCATGTAACACAACAATCCATCGCTGAATTCACACTCATGCGTTGTTCCTGGTACTGCTCGACAATTCTTGTGTAGAAGCCGGCTCTCAGAAATTTCACGAAGATTCTTGACAAACCATTAAGAGCGACGCCATATAATTCCTCGTTGGGGATACCATATGTGTCCCTGATGATGTTAGGGAGAAGTACGTTCATCGTATCTCCACTTAACGTACCACGAACCAGCTCTATGCAGATAGTATTTACTCTCCGTACTGTATGTTCAGCCATTTTGATATCCCAAATTGAGCAGCGCACGTCCACACTACTCAATGGTTGTTGATGTACTGTGGTAGCTCGCCTGAAAAACAGCAGAGGGGTGCTGGGCACAACCTCACTCCACCGTAGTCAGGCAGCGAATACTAACCAGGATTAGGCTAAGATTCATGTATGGAATGTGATGCTTCAACAAGATGGCCTCTGTGTAGGCTAGAAAGGTAGACAGCTTTGCCAGAGGAAGAGTTAATAGAATGACAAAAATGTGTAACATGAGAGAAAAGGGTATAGTTAGTGAAGGCAAGGCACTAGCAATGATGATACAACAGATGTGAAAAATAACACTTACGTAGAGTCCATAACATTTATTAAAGGAAACGTTTCGTCACTCATGGTTAAACGTTTCGTCACTCATGGTTAAATGTTTCATGTTTAACCATGAGAGACTTTCTAACACTTCTTGCTGAAGCATTCTTTATACATTGTCCAGGCTTTCACTCGACAGATGCCTTCCTTTATCATTACATTGTCAAGTGTTCTAAACTTTAAA
The DNA here is from genome assembly GCF_026875155.1 of Cherax quadricarinatus. Lineage (NCBI taxonomy): Eukaryota > Metazoa > Arthropoda > Malacostraca > Decapoda > Parastacidae > Cherax > Cherax quadricarinatus. Next base: position 40,464,425 of record NC_069405.1, on the reverse strand, counting down.
ACACTTGTGACTTGACCTGACCTTCGTCTCCTTTCCTTACCTCTTCCCCGTTCCTATATTTTCATTGCCTTTCCTATCTTCTATTTAGATGGGTTCCAGCCTATGTTTTTTGTTTGTCCCGCAGGGGATTTTGTCCTACCGTGCGGGCCAGCAGCTCTCGTGCAGTACTCCTCTGTTTTTATTTACATAGACTACTTCCATTATTATTGCTACTATTTCTTCGCTGCACACTACCAACATATTTCTCCTTTTCTGTCGCTCAATTCCCCCGCCCCTTCTTGCACATATTCTCCTCTCCCCCCCCCCATTAACTTTTTGCCACAGGCATCAGACATCCTATGAGCCTTCTATGTCATTCGGGCTGCGGCCCCTTGTGCCAGGAATCTTTCAAATGAATCAGAGCTTTGGGAGTAGAGAGCCTTAAGCCAGAGAGAACACAGGCCCTGATATTACCAGAGATTTAACCTGACTCCTACTCCATCACCTCTGCTACTCCCTACGAGCTGTGTGAAGTGGGGGAGATAGCAGAAGAGTCTGTTGAGTTGGAGATGACTCACACCATCGTACACACCTGACCAAAGGCACTACTTGAACTAAGACGTTCTGTGCTCCAGCTACAGGGCATCTACGACGATTGTAGCTAACTGCTACACCAAAATAGAGCTGCAAATGGTACTCTACGTGAAAAACTCCGGCACTCCTTCGGGAGCCACTGACAGGTCACCATCTGGCAAAGACCTGCGTCTGGACTTCGTTCCTGGCGAATGTATTATCTGCTCCGGCTGCGGCTCGAAACGCCGGTGGTGGCTGCAATGGAGTCGACTTTTTAAGAGAGTAGAACCTAATATGAGCCAGAACACCGGACCTTAGAAAACAAAGATCAAACCCCTGAATCCTACTGCACCAAACCCATCTCTGCTTCTTTCATAGGGTTGTAAGTACACCTGACCCAAACAAGACTTCACTTGAAGATTGGGGACACTTATGCAACATAAGTGAAATCTTTAGCGAAGAAACGTTTCACCACACGATGGTTTCAGTCCAATAAAAAACAGAAAGGTGTAATGAGAGGAGGAGTTTGAGGTAATCAGTCCCACAGCCTGAAGTCGATGTGCTCTTGTAGAAAGTACAGCATAGGGCCGTAGAAGGGCTTATATACTGAAAGTCTTGTCCAACCTTTGGACGAAGACCTACTTACACTAGTGGATGGTTCCACTATGACCCCCCCTCCTCCTGCTTCGACTCACCTGACTACAGTATATAGCCACTTCTAGGGCCCGTATGCTGTACTTTCTACGAGATTGATGAATGAACACATCGACTCCAGGCTTAGGGGCTGATTACCTCAAACTCCTCCTCTCCTTATATCTTTCTGCTTTGTATTGGACTGATGATGCAACTGTGTGGCGAAACTTTTTATTCATTTAAAGATTCCCTTATGTTGCATAAGTGTCTCAATCTTCAACTTGTCGAGTTTAAGCCATTTATCACAAGATTCACCTTGCCATTCTGTTGTGGGTTGGATTTGTTAGAATCTGATAGTTGGTACAACAGGCCTGCTGCAGTGTTCCTCTTTTCTTATGTTATCTTCTAAAGGACTGCCACTACCATAACGCTGTAAACAGTACATCCCCTTGATAAAAAAGACAAATATGCAACACATGGATATCTTTATTGTCGAAAAGTTTTGTCATTGAATGGGTTTTATGAGTCCAAAACAAAGACGGGAAAAGGGTTTAGGAAAAACAGGAGTTTGAGGTAATCAGTCCCTCCGCCTGAAGCGGTACAATCAGTCCATTAATTATGAAAAGAATACAGCATATGTGCGAAGAAGGGGCTTATATACTGATTTCATCGGCTCCAGGCTGAGGGACTGATCATCATCACCACCACCATCAACCATTCCCACTTCTCTATGCGACTTATTAAAGGTACCGAAACGTCCTCATAAGTTCCAGTCTCCTAAGTACCGGTTATATATGTATTGTTCCGGTATTTTAAATTTTTTTATTCTTTAGGAAAGGTTATATAAAAGTCTTTTCCCGTAGACACACACACACATTTTATATATATATATATATATATATATAATATATATATATATATATATATAAAATATATATATATAAAATATTTATATATATATTGGTATAAACCCCTTTGGGAATAAATACCGACAAGTTGGTTTTGAAAGACAAGTAAGCAAACACTATAACATATTTATATAACATGATTTCATCGTTTTACCCGTCCTCATCATAGGTAGAGGTTGTTTTTATAAGGACCTGCCTCGCATGGGCCAGCAGGCCTTCTACAGTGTTCCTCCATTCTTATGTTCTTATGACATTCCTCAGGTCACGTGCATCACATCTCACTCTCCGCCTATATATATATATAATGTCTTTCTACCTCTGTATGTTAGAAGTGATCAAGGTCCCAGGACCGAAACGTTTTCTAATAAACATGTTATAGTGTTTGCTTACGTGTCTTTCTAAACCATATATATATATATATATATACATACACACACACACACACATAACTCCATTGCACTTCGCACTTAATGCTGAAACTTTTAAATAATAAAACCCCCAGGTGTAAGGCACATATTTGCCCAGTATTCAAAATTTAACGGGCAACCTGTATATTGTTCCATAACGAAATGTATTAAACCGTGACACCCGTTCTTTTGCGATTTCCCATCTCCCACTTGTCTAACATACAATTCAAAACCGCCCACCAGACATTGCCAATACATGACTCCCCCAATGACACCTATAAAAATGTTTTTGGTATGCCGTTCTATGCCTGGGTTTTTACCCTGGCACATCCAAAAAACTGCCTCCTCCACCTCTCTACACTAATACTTCCCTCGAGTCTGTCACTGTCCCTGCTCACTTAATACCCTATTAAACCCATTATCCCCAAAACGTCCCTCACCACTCCCCCGCAACCCTCCTTCCAACTTCTTCCTAAACCAAAAATCTGCATACGAAAACTAATATTTTCGTGTGGATAGGCCGTGACCCTCCACAATGCCACTATTCCCCTGTACCTGCCTCAAATATAATGCCAAGGTGGTTATGCTGCGATTCCTTAACCTCATTAATACAAAAACCCGATGGCCTATCCCCTTTAAATAATCCTCCAACCCCGCCCTAACTCGGAATTGCCTCAAATTTTTCATTGTGAATTTAGCCAACTATTTCGCCAAACGTTCCTGTCCTCACTCCGCCACACCCGTTCCTCTGCTATAACAGTCATTTAACGACCCTCATATTAATTTTGTAGACCATTAGCTCCACCTCGCCATCTCCTTACCCCATACTTCATAATGTCGGATTTCAACTTTTTAGCCCTCATTTCCACCAATCCAGCAAATCCATTTCATTTTCAGTCTCCCAAATGGATTTCACCAATCTTCAAACTCCTGTAGGGGTCACCTCGTCCCTAGTAGCCTCACATTTTTATTTCAGTTCCTGAATAAACTCTCACTATGCCATCTACCCTCAAATCTGCTATAACAGCACGATGATCAGAAAAATCCACATCGATAGTCCTCACCCTCTACACACCTATGCCCTGCCTGACTTAAATTTCATCTATACGTGCCTCATATCCCCTACGAATAAATAGTGTGCTCACTTCCATATCCCCTACTTCCCACCACATCTACCACTCCAACATCTGCAAACATCCAGCTGAAACCCCCAAAAACAGACCCCGCCCCCTCGGAACTCATACCATTACTAATGACACTTACAATCCCCACAATCACCCGTAAAAGAGGTAACCTCTCATGTGATATACCTGACATCGCATACATATCCACCTTCATCTAGCGTTACTCGTTGCTGGCATGTACTCACCCTACAAAAACTAACCCTCATGGCCCCCCAAAACACATCCACGCCCTGTACAACCCTCACACCCCCCCTCCTCCCAACCCAGGATACGCAAAGGCTGGTTTTCATTTACCGCCTCAGCCACACCTCCTTTCAACTCAAGATCAAATGTAAACAAACCTAAACTTTAACAACAACTCTCATTCTAACTATGGCTTAGGTTCCTGCAAAAATCAGACTTCAAATACTAAATCTCCTCAAAACCCACCTAACCATACCTCTTGACCTCGGTTTTAAGCCGTTTACATTGAAAGTTACACACTGATTTTCAAGAATGGCGGCTTACCCCTGTGCCCGATGACGGGCTTACTTGGTCCTTATTTCATAGGGGTCTCGTTCGTTCTCTATCAATCCCTCGGTCCTGCTGCCCTCCTACCCCTCCCTGTCCCACATTACCTCCGAGCTCCCATTCCCCCCCACTCCGTCCCGGACTTGCCTTTGCTACCTACAGCTGCCCACTTCTTCCTTCCCAGGCCTCTGACGCTGGTCATGTGAGGACCTTCGTCCAATGTCTGATGCCCCGCTTGATCTCTTGGCGTGAGCTAGACCCTCTACACTCATATCTTCTGCTAACCACATCTGATGGACTCCACCACCACATTGCTCCTCCTTTTTGCTGAACTCACTCAAGTCTTCCTTTAACCCTGCTTATGTTCATCCATACACCTTGACATCACCTGACCTCACTTCACTTTCCCACCATGCTCCGACCTTCCAAAAAATTCCTTCAGCCACAGCCTCCAAATCCGTCCTGAGCTGAATTTAGTACCTAACGGTCTGTCTGACAGCGATATTCATCGCCCCCCGTTTCCACTGGTTAGGTAGGTGTAATACACGTCTCCAAATCCACCCTCTGCTCTGTCGACCCTCCTCACTCCTTTGGCCTGTACCCGGCTTACCACTTCACCCGTATAACGTCCGCTGGCTTCTAATGGCGTATCACTGAAGCTGTTCTCTGACGCCTAGGGCAGTCTCCTGGGGCATTGTGCCACCATGTGCTCATAAGAAGGTCACATAAACGGCTCGTCTTCCTCTGCCCCGCATAGTGTACAAAAACCTGTGTTCTATGGCTATGCAATGTGACATATGTGGTATCGGCTCATCGGGTCATGTTCATGTGTGGATGGTCCTTCAGCCTTCCCCTAGTAAGGGAGTCCTTCACATTCCCATGCTCGCCGAGTTTACAGTCCCATCAACACTGAACACATCTTGTAGGCTGTATGCTGTTGCCTCCAAAAGTACTTTCCTTACCTTCACCCATAGTTAAAATACTTAGAACATCATGCAAGCTTACTTCCACTGCGAATTGTTTACTCATCCGTCTTTCTGAAATTCGTTCGCGAGTGGTATAGAGTAGAAGTCAGCTCTATCTGTACTTCACGAAGACATTGACATACCATTCAGTGCCACACCATACTAGCTCTTCATTTGGGAGCCATAACAGTCCTGATAATGCTTGGCAGGCCAGGAGAACGTTCATGTGGCCGTCCCTCTTGCTTAAAGATCTCTACGCTCATGCAGACTGTATTTATGCGCCGGTTCATTCGGTCCGCCTCTTGGTGTAATGCTATGTTTTTCCTCACCAGGTGGCGTGCAGAGAAATCCCCAAACAGAATTACACAAATATGAACATACACTTATTACAATTCTCGAAAATGGTACATAATCTGTACCTCAGATACATCCATTTTTTCTTCCCACAATTCAGATATGTAATCGAACACTACAGAACCATGCAATTCATTGCACTGAACATATTACACACCGACATATTAACCCCCCCCGTGGTTATCACTCCACCACACTATTTACAAACTAACAAAAATATAAAAAAAATTCCCCACTTTACTTAAATCTTCTATCTCTAAGGCTGTTAACTGTACTCAAGCTCCCTGGCCACCTCCTATGTGTGACTCAATACTACATAATAACCAACTACAAAATTGATGTCCCCACAAATAAAGCCTCCCCTCTCTCACCCATCCTTCCCATCCCACCATCAACCAGAAACATTGAAAGGGATTATGCATACATGCAAAGAGTATTTGGGAGAGTGGACACCCCTGCCTTAACCCCTCCCATGTTATTGAAACACCACTACCATTTACCTGTATCTCATCGATGAATTCTCATACAATGTCCTCACCCATCCAACCTCCCTCCCTCCAAAACAATTCTCACCATACTCTCAAAACAAAAAGTACCTATCCACCATTTAATCATAAGCTTTCTCCCCAATCCAGACCTAGAAATACCCACCTTTACTACTACCCCTCAAGGAAATCCCTGAATACGTCCATGACCTACCCGCATTACTCCTCCCCGGGATACCAATTTGTCCCCCAAGTATCACCGACCCATGACCTTCTTCAGTCCTATTACCCAAAATTTTCGCAAAAACCTTGTATCTTCACACATCCAAAGATATTGCTCGGTAAGCACTCAACTCTCTACCCCCCCTCTTCTTTGGCACCAAAACTATGCACCCGTACTTTGCGATGTGCCAACTTCCCACTAGTTAACATATGTTCCCATTAGTCCTAACAATAGCACTGTTCTAATACACCCCAATGTGCTCTATAAATAATCATTTGGTATTTACCGTCTATCCCTGGTGTTTCCCGGTACTCTCCCGAAAACTGCCTCTTCCACCTCAACATCAATTATACCTCTCACATAAACCACTCTTCCTGCTCTCACTTAAAATGCTATGGAACCCCCCTTCAAAAATACCCTCCAGGTAACCCCCCTCCTCCAACTCCATTTCTCACCTAAACCAACTATCAGCATTAGAGGACTCATACTTTCAGTATTGGATAGGAACTCGACCCATGGATACCCTCCCCCAGGGGCTTGTCTCCAATTGTAGAATGGTGGTTACACTCTGTCGGTCCCTAAATTTAGTAAACAAACCCAGACGGCCTTATCACCAACCAATACATCCTCTAACCCCGCCCTAACCTAATTGAATCAAACATATCATTGTGTAATTCAGCGATACTGCCTCCGCCAGAATGTCCATGTCATCCCTACCTACCACCTCCCGAAACATAAACAATTCTTGCTACTGTCCCTCAGTTATTTTGCAACCCAAAATCGCCACCCGCCTCTTTCCCGTCCTCCTAACCTTATAATAATTCGCTTTGTCCCGTTTTGCCTTTGCTTTCCCACCAATTAACAGATCTATACCTCCTGTCCCTAGCCTCCAAAAAGGCAAACCACCAATCACTGAAAAAAGGCCCCTACTCCTCTCCTTAAGAAGCCTTTACATTCTTATTTCCAGAGTACCAGAATAAATTACGCACACTCCATCCCACATCAAATCTGCTATTACCGCCCTGTGATCCGAATAAACCCACATCGAAGGTTTGACACTCACAACACATCTTTAACCCTGTTTAATATAAATTTGTCAAATCGCGGCTCATATCCCTACGGACGAAGTGTGCTCCACTAGGTATACCCCCCCTCCCCTCCACATTAAACAACCCACATATCTCGTTATCATCCTTTGCCACCAGCACACAACCCGCCCCTCTCGGTTTTCGACTCACACTCCTAAGTACACAATTCCCAATCACACCTATTTACTGTTATAGCAGGCAAACTCTCAGTGATACAGCAATACATCTCCTGACAAAATTACTATACCTGGTATTGCTAGTTGCGGGCATTGTAAACTCCTACAAAACTAGCTCGACTCCTCACCCAGACACCATACACCCTCACGGGCACCTCCCACCCCCCCCCCCTCTTCCCAGCCGATGACCGCAAGGGGGCTGGTCTCCTTTATCGACTATGCTACCCCACCTTTCATTGAAAACCACTGGTACTTACATCCGATCTCATTTTAACCGCAACACACAACCAGACTATGAATTATGCTCTTGCAAAAAGCAAAATCTACATCCAAACCGCCGTAAAAAACCCACTCCAACCAAACATTCTTAACCTCAGTCTTAAGTCCATTGACATAAGCGTGGACACTTCCTGAAAAATTATAGAAGTGAGCGGGCTTTCCCTATGCCGCCTGGGATTTACTTCGCTTGGACCACTTTTCACATTACGTATTCCTTTAACACATCGAGTTATCCTGTGCAGTCACCTCCACCCTCCCTCTCCCACTGTGAAACTCAGGGCGCACTCTAGCCACTATGAGGCTTCGGCTCTCCACAAACCTATGCCCATGACTTCTTCCCGGCCTCTGCCCCGGGTAAACTAACCTCGGTCTATCTCTGAATTGCCGCTGTTATTTTTCTAGAACTTCCACTTACTCACAATACTCAAACCTCAGACGAATCCTCCTGGTGTATCACGGCACCACACACTCCAGCCTTTTCTACTCAAGTCTTTCTCACAATTGTTGTCCCTCCAGCTCTCCAACTTACAATTAAAACTGAGGACACTTTCTACACCGGGCTCATCCCCATCACAAAAATTCCCTGTTGACATCTGCCAGAAACCCTCTGATCGAAGCTTCCTGGACTAAAGACTCCTCAGATAACACCTTCGACTCCCCCGATCTCCCATGGGATTGTGACACACGTCTCTCCTCCGCCACCTCCCGGTTCGACCTCTTGCTCCAGTGATATGGCCTCCGGCCTCCAGAGGCACCAGAGCCAGGCACCAAATTCACACGACTGTGAATCACAACGGCGTTTCCAGAAATTGAGGAGCCTTGCCTCCTAGGACACTGGGCTGCCAGCTGTCATAAGAGAACTGCATAGACGAAAGTTTTTCTCTGACCCGCATAGTACACATAAACCTGTGTTCTACACCGGTCATCTTACTTAGGATGGATAGGCCTTGTTATAGACATTTTATGGGTGCTAAGAACCTTCTTTGGGCATTCTTCATACGGACCATCCCTCCATACCCCCATGGCTTGCAGAATGCACTGTCCAATAACTGCGAAAATAAACTCCGTAGTCCTTTACGCCGTAGCCTCGAAGGGTACATTCCGTACTTCACCCATGTGTAGTACTTAGAAACATCATGTAACACATCAATCCATCGTGAATTCACACTCATGCGTTGTTCATGGTAATGCTCGACAATTCTTGTGTAGAAGCCGGCTCTCAGAAATTTCACGAAGATTCTTGACATACCATTAAGAGCGACGCATTATAATTCCTCGTTGGGGATACCATATGTGTCCTGATGATGTTGGGGAGAAGTACGTTCATCGTATCTCCCTTAAACGTACCACGAACCAGCTCTATGCAGATAGTTATTTACTCTCGTTACTGGTATGTTAGCCATTTTGACTATCCCAAATTGAGCAGGCACGTCCATCACTATCAATGGTTGTTGTTTTTCTGTGGTAGCTCGCCTGAAAAACAGCAGAGGGGTGCTGGCACAACTCCTCCACCGTAGTCAGGCAGCGAATGTCTAACCAGTATTAGGTACTAAGATTCATGTATGGAATGTGATGCTTCAACAAGATGGCCTCTGTGTCAGGCTAGAAAGGTAGAAAGCTTTGCCAGAGGAAGAGTTATAGAATGACAAAATGTGTAACATGAGCAAAAAGGGTATAGTTAGTGAGGCAAAGCACTAGCAATGATGATACAAACAGATGTGAAAATTACACTTCACGTTGAAGTCCATAACATGTATTAAAATAAAGGAAACGTTTCTTCACTCATGGTTTAACGTTTTCGTCACTCATGTTATATGTTTCATGTTTAACCATGAGAAGAATTTCTAACACTTCTGGCTGAAAAGCATTCTTTATACATTGTCCTGGCTTTCACTCGACAGATGCCTTCCTTTATCATTACATTGTCAAGGGTCTAAACTTTATAAAACACTTGTTCTTGACCCTGACTTCGTCCCTTTCCTTACCTCTTACCCCGTTCCTATATTTTCATTGCCTTTCCTATCTTCTATTTAGATGGGCTTCTGGCCTTTGTTTTTTTGTTTGTCCCGCAGGGGATTTTTGGTTCCTACCGTGCGGGGCCAGCAGCTCTCGTGCAGTACTCATCTGTTTTTATTACCATAGACTTCTTTCCATTATTATTGCTTTTATTTCTTTCAGCTGCACACTATCAACTTTTCTTCCTTTTCGTCGCTCAATTCCCCGCCCCTTCCTGCACATATTCTCCTCTCACCCCCCCCATTAACTTTTTTGCCACAGGGCATCAGGACATCCCTATGAGCCTTCTATGTTTTCGGGCCTTGCGGCCCTTGGGCAGGATCTTTCAAAATGAATCTGAGTTTGGGAGTATGAGAGCCTTAAGCTGAGAGAACACTGGCCCTGAATATTCCAGAGATTTAACACTGACTCCTACTCCATCACCTCTGCTCTCCCTACGTGCTGTGCGTGAAGTGGGGGAGATAGCAGAAGAGTCTGTGAGTTGAGATGACTCACACATCGTACCACCTTGACCAAAGGCACTACTTGAAACTAAGACGTTTGTGCTCCAGCTACAGGGCTTACGACGATGTAGCTACACTGCTACACCAAATAGAGCTGCAAATGGTATTCTACGTGACAAATCTCCGGCACTCCTTGGAGCCACTGACAGGTCACCATTGGCAAAGGACCTGCGTCTGGACTTCGTTCCTGGCGAATGTATTATCTGCTCCGGCTGCGGCTCGAAACGCCGGTGGTGGCTGCAATGGAGTCGACTTTTTAAGAGAGTAGAAACCTAATATGAGCCAAGTTCACCGGACCTTAGAAAACAAAATCTAACCTGATCCTACTGCAACCAACACTCTGCTTCTTTCATAGGGTTGTAAGTACACCTGACCCAACAAACGACTTCACTTGAAGATTTGAGGACACTTATGCAACATTTAAGTGAAAGCTTTAGCGAAGAAACGTTTCACCACACGATGGCTCAGTCCCAATACAAAACAGAAAGGTGTAATGAGAGGAGGAGTTTGAGGTAATCAGGTCCCACAGCCTGAAGGTCGATGTGCTCTTGTAGAAAGTACAGCATTAGGCCGTAGAAGGGCTTTTATACTGTATGTCTTGTCCAACCTTTGGACGAAGACTACTTACACTAGTGGATGGTTCCACTATGACCCGCTCCTCTGCTTCGACTCACCTGACTACAGTATATAAGACCATTCTATGGCTAGTTTGTGTACTTTCTAGATATGATGGAATGAAAACACAGTCGACTCAGGCTTAGGGGGGCCCTGATACCTTCAAACTCCTCCTATCCTTATATTCTTTCTGCTTTGTATTGGACTGATGATGCAACTGTGTGGCGAAAACGTTTATTCAGTAAAGCTGCCTTATGTTGGCACATAAGTGTCTCAATCTTCAACTTGTCGAGTTTAAGCCATTTATCACAAGATTCACCTTGCCATTCTGTTTGTGGGGTGACTTTGTATTGTAGAATAGGATAGTTTGGTACAACATGCCCTGCTGCAGTGTTCCTCTTTTCTTATGTTATCTTCTACAGGGACTGCCACTAACATAACGCTGCCGTAAAACAGTACATCACCTTGAAAAATAAAGACAATTATGCAAAACACATGGATTCTTTATTGTCGAAAAGTTTTGTCATTGATGTATCCTGAGTCAAAACAAAGACGAAAGGTTGAGGAACAACAGGAGTTTGAGGTAAATCAGTCCCTCCGCCTGTAAGCGGTACAATCCAGTTCCATTAATTATGAAAAGAATACAGCATATGTGCGAAGTAAGGGGCTTATATACTGCGTATATCGGCTTCCAGCGCTGAGGGACTGATCATCATCACCACCACCATCAACCGTTCCCATACTTCTCTATGCGACTTATTAAAGGTCACCGAAACGTCTCATAAGTTCCAGTCTCCAAGTACCGGTTATATATGTATTGTTCGGTATTTGTATTTTAATTTTTTTTTTATTCTTTAGGAAAGGTTATATAAAAGTCTTTTCCCGTAGACACACACACACATTTTATATATATATATTATATATATATCTATTTATATATATATATATATATATAATATATATTATATATATATATCTATATATATATTTTGGTATAAACCTTGGTAATAAATACCGACCTAGTTGGTTAGAAAGACAAGTAAGGCAACACTATAACATAGTTTATATAAACTTTGATTTAATCGTTCTACCCGTTCCTCCATCATAGGTAGAGGTCGGTTTGATAAGGACCTGCTCGCATGGGCAGAAGGCCTTCTACAGTGTTCCTCCATTTTTATGTTCTTATGACATTCCTCAAGGGCAGGCATCACCTCACTCTCCGCCTATAATATTTATATAATGTCTTTCTACTCTGTATTATGTTAGATGTGATCAGGTCCCAGGGACCGAACGTTTTCTAATAAACATGTTATAGTGTTTGCTTACGTGTCTTTCTAAACCATATATATATATATATATATACATACACACACACACACACATAACTCCATTGCACTTCGCACTTAATGCTGAAACTTTTAAATAATAAACCCCCAGGTGTAAGGCACATATTTGCCCAGTATTCAAAATTTAAGGACACCTGTATATTGTTCCACTAACGAAATGTATTTTTGTCAAATTCATATATGTAAGTATATGACATATTAACATGAATACATAATAAACTAGATGAATATCGCTCGTATAGCGATCTGAGAATTTATCCCCTACTTGCAAAAAAGCCCAGTCTGGTGGGCTTATTGCAAACCATTGGAATGTTGCGTGAGTGTTGCACGGTCTGTAAATGCAGTTAATTAAACATGGAAGATTTGAAGATGTGATAGAATGAACATTTTTGCGTATATCTTCAATAAATACGTAATTTAGGCCACATACAAACTAATTCTTATTCAAACCTTCAATGACACCGTTTCTTAAAATTCGTCAACACAAAGCTGAATCAAATCACAAGATGCTCTGTCAAGTTATCAGCATAAAAGAGTTGTATTAATATCTTGCGAACCACTCAAAAGTTATCACAAAAGCAGCGTCGTTTATATTTTCCAATTCCTCCCCCAAAAAAAAAAAAAAAAAAAAAAAAACTAATAATTAAGAAAACAATTTAAATTTATTTAGCCTTAGGGAGCTTAAATATAATTTTATTCACTTGTGTCTGGGGGCACACGAATAACAGGCAACATGAAGTACATTACTCCTATTTAAACTAGTATAATAACAATTAAACCAACAATAGTTGTTTATTTTCAGAAAGGATATCACAGACACCAATTATGTATTGATGTAATGTTGATTTATTGTCTTCTTCGAAGGACAAATACATTAACTTTTAGTTTTTAAGACTGACTCTTAAATACATTATTCAGTCATTACAAAGAAAAGACCACTTGAAACATACACAGCATGAAGATAAATTGTGTTTCATCTATGAGTCAGGACAAACAGCGATAAACTAATTGGGATTAGTTTAGATTAAAAAACTAGAGAAGATTTGTCCCTTTAATATCAGAGTCACTCACCAGCATTCAAGGTCACATAATACTACAGAAAAAACAACATTTCGCGAGATTTGAAACTGTAAAATGGCACAAGAAATGTGTTAATAATAGCAAATGTTGGTAGTGGGATATATATACAAGGCTATATATACATAACACTGTAATGAAAGTTTTGAAGCTTATCCAATAAGGTTTTTCGAAAGGAAAAAATGCTTAAGAAAGAAAAAATAAATTGCCGAGAGTATTCGAAAATAATCTAGTCTATCCTGCGATACACACAAAACTCTTCCACCAAAAGGAAAAATTCACAGGTTTTTTCTATACGTTTATATTCAATTAAAAATTCTTCTACACATTAAAAAAATTTTACTTTTATGTTTCATGGAGTTTTTTTAATTATATACAAATAGCTTAAAAATAAAGTCAAATGACATCATTCAGTGACTAAACATTGTAAAAAAAAATACTTCATGTCAGAACATTCTTTGGTTATTACACTGGAATAAGGAATTAGTTAAATCTGATATATTAAATATTACAGTTTCAGACGTCAGCCATCAAAACATGTTAATAAAACCCCACAACGGAGAAGTTTGAAGCGATCGGGGAGAAAGGCACATTCAAGTTAAAGATCAGAGTCGAATGGAATTCCAACGTTGTATCAATTTAGGAATTTTTCAAAATTTACTACTTAACTAATAATATAAGCTTATGGACTGTCATCAATCTTTCAGAATGATTCATTATAAGAGTTATTTTAGCTATTAATATGAACTTCTTTTTATTCAATAAAATTTGGAAACAGGGAATTTTGCTAGTCAATAAGAGGGTGAAACATTGCGTTCATTTAGTCACACGAGTGGTGACAGTTTGGAAGCGATACAAGAGTTGATTCTCAGTTATGACGGCTAATTATCCGAAAATTTCATTAGCCATTTTTTTAAATATTGACTTTTTATCGTTTCCGCACACACAAAACAAATTTAAACGTGTACTTTCAAGGATGTCAGCTGCGTCAGCTGTGTAGGCATTAAAACATTAAGACCGTCCCAAGAAGAGACATCGAATGATTTTTTGTTTACATTATATACATGCAATTGCAACCGCGCAGAGAGGCTTTCTTAACCGCAAGAGAGGCCTATCTTAACAACCGCAGAGAGGAATATCTTAACCGCAGAGAGGCGAAAGAACAAGCCACTTGGAGACAATCTTCAAGCCTTAGATCGTTCTCACTCTCGTGCGTTGTAAGGAGCTATGCAATGTTGCAAGACAGAACAGATAAGAGGGGAAATTCTCTGAAGCAAGACAAAGTTTCACTGATACTTCTGTCTTGCCTCAGAGAACTTCTCCTCCAATTTATTATTATTATCATAACTAATCGCTAAACCCATAAGGGTAATAAAGGTAATACAGCTCAGCCCCCTATCTGTTCTGTTTGTAACACTACACTTGGTGACGAGAACGAGGAGTGACAAACATCTAGACCTAAACACTTCCTGCTCGTGTGGCTTTTTTCTGTATTATATTTTCATAAAATTATCAACTCTACAACTACACACCTGATATTTCACTCTGTCGTCGTCAGTGAATTAAGAGGGACCTTTTATGATGTTGAAGGCTGTAATGATGGAGTGTGTTTTTGGGGATTATGCCACCCCGACCCAGTATGTGTCAGGCTCGGCACGGTCTGTGACCAAGCCCTCGCCCGGTCTTGTGACCAGACCTCGGCTTACGCCAGAAATAAGGAAGCAATTCTCAACAGCTTGAGACAGTAACGAGTATGAATTTGGTTAATTGTTCCATTACTCTGACTCGGAGTTACATTACACAAGTTGATAAAAATTAAAAAATATAGGATGAGGCTTCTGCATTATGAGCGAAAAACGAAATGCTGGAATTTAAAGGGAAAAAAACACTAGGATTATCTTACGACCATCTCTACCACACTGCAGACAATATCTATCGTTAGTTTTATCCACGTATCAGTAAAACGTTGTGCTTTACATGTCTCACTATATCACCAGTGTATCACTAACATTAACACGTAATATTTCGCACGTATAGCACACACATCGGTCGCTATCTCACTCAATTCTAAACTGATCACAGTCGTTGTGAGGCACAGCTACTGGCAAGTGTTTTGCATATGTTTCTTGAACGAGCTGTTAGCGCCTCAAGAGATATATTTCTGGATTATTTGAATTTATTTTATTTATTACAGTTTAATTATTATTTATATTACGAATCTTAATCTAAATAACTATAGATCGATATCAGAAATGCTTCCAAAGTACTACTACCATTTTCACGTCTTCTGGCTTCCACTGTGTACACTCACCGGGTGTCTACTCCAAGTGTTTGTACTAACTTATGATCTGGTGTTTAAGCTCTGGTCTTATGTTCTTTGAAACACAGCATATGTACTTAGAGTGTCGTATTTCTCAGTGTATTACATGCTGAGATAGTTAGTTGATTCCTTACTTTAGTAATTGAATTATGTTTTTTTTATATTTTATTTAAAAACATGACATTACAAAAAATATAATATATAAAACTCATGTAGGCTTATCATAAACACAATCCTACCTACTGCTTACATTACCACAACTTACAACTCCGTGTGGTACTACCCCCCCGCCCGTCTGGTTCCCTCATCCAATCACTTAAACCAAACTGCTGGAGCTACCCAACAGAATTTTTTTTTTATAATTTTATTAGAAACCTTACAAAAGTAAATGATGCATAATAAAGATTCAGAATACAAAACATTCTTTTTTGCTACTAGTACCAGGTTTAATTCCCGTCGGGAAAAGTATTATAACATTCTTGTTATAGCAAACAATACACTCTAAGACCAAACTCACTAAGTATAAGTCATAAATAGTTGCCCCCCTGCGCAAGCCATTGTACCCACAGCAAACACACCAAAATGAACTTTTACATAGTTTAACAATATAAAAAATGAATACCTGGACAATGTTCTATTACAACAAAAAACAAACATACAAATGTACAACATCACAAGATTACTAATAGTTGAATTTTCACACATGACTTAAAACCATAACCACCCTTTAAACACAAATATATTTACTACACATATCATGTCAGTAAGTAAAAAGAACTAAACAAAAGCTACCATAACTACTACAAAAACAAGACAAACCCTAACATACCCTCTATGACAGGGTTACAGAGTATGATTAAGTTATGTTACATTAGATCCTTGGACCAATAGGAATTCGGAAGTAACGTATGATTCTTTGCACACTTAACCATGGGAGAAACAGTATTTTTACTATTATTAATATGTTAACCCTCTAATACATAATGCTGATACAGAAAACAGAACAACATACAAGTAACATACAATATAAAATAACAACAAAAAAAGTTTTTATAACAAACCTCGGCACATAAAGGGTTTAAACCAAACCCTATTCATTAATTTAAACCTCCCACATATGTATATAAACCGAAAATCTTGTCCACAAGGATTTGTTGGTTTAACCCATGAAAAACATGGTATAGACCCAAAAACCTATTTACACACATCTTAAAATTTTTTCACATAGAACCTTCATCCAGGCACATTAAAAGTTAAACATATGACAAGGGAGTAATATGGATAAGGCTGCTGTTATTTGCAGTCCCAAAAAGAACTGACTCGTGTCTCAGAAAATTTTTTGTTGAAACCAACTTGCCAATCTAATTACTTAAAAAACGAGTTCCTAGGGCTCGGTATCCTGGCCTCATCAAGGAAATTTTTAAAACCATGTGAACATAACCATAAGCCTTAGAATTGTTAACCTGGAAACCACACTTATATCTCACTATGACAAAACATCTCGTGAATCATGGGTCCATCCTTACCTAATTTCACTACCTTCCTCTTACACACTACATAAGATCCAGAGGAAAACAAAAAACTACCCCCCCCTTTACATCCCCCCATAAGGAGACCACTCCTTTGTCCAAACTCCTCAGGTACCCGACAAAGGGAACCCACAGTGAGGTTCCTATAACTACCTGTGAAACTTTTTTCCCAGGACGCCCACATATATAAAACAGCATATTCCTACACTTCGTCCTATAGAATCTAGCCGCCAAACGCTTTTATCCTTTATCACCCCTTAATCACCTCAATCCATGCAAATGTCCAGATAATCCAATATGATATACATTATAGCCCTTCCAATATTCCCTAGGCACTCCCTACATCTAGTAGTAAAGCCCTTAAAGCGGCAAACAACCCCCCCCCCAACAGTCTGATAACCCCACCCATCCATGATCTCACCCCCTCAAAGGAGTACAAAAAAGAAGACCACATGAAACGCCGCATTTCACACTCGCACAAAATGACAAAAAGGCCTCTTCAACAAACCCCATAACAACGGGAATACCTCCTTGGAAGCAGAATCCCCATGATAACGATACACTAATTCTCGTACTCTAGCGGTTAATCCGAAAGCTTCAAAATCTTACAAATAACCCCCCAATCTTACTTGGATACAAGGCTACCCCTTGAGCATAATTCCCTGACCTTTCAACTACCCTCACAACCTTTGCACTTCGATGTTATCCCACCTGTAGCACTGTCAATAATAATCTCAACATATTTCACAAAACTCAATTCATTCCCATATCCACCATTTAAGGTGCCTCCTCCCATAACTCTTCCTACTTTAGGCCCTCACACCCTTCACTAGATACCTCGCTTGATTTATACAGACATTACTTCAGTCCTAAGGCAACAAACCTCAAACCCCCTCTTTGAAATCGTCATACTACCTCCTTTTACTTAACCATGCCACTCCCAAATCCCCACACAAACTTCAGCAACCCACTTCTGCATTCTACATATCTCGACCTCTAGGGAAAAAACCTCTGCCACCCCACATACCTTGCTATAGACAAGTGAATTTACCAACCTCTTCCATCTGAATGATAAAGCTAAGTCCCTCGACACTTAGAACCTCCCTAGTATACTTAAAACTTACCCGTTGAACAGACTCCGATTTGACCCTTCTGCAGCTGCACTTCCGGCCATTACAATATCCTCACATACCCTAATTCTGTCAACCACTGTCATCCTAACCCCATCCCCAAGCCACCCCCTATCCAAATACCGACCTCTAGTAACTTGATTTCACCGTATTAACTCTCATTCCGGTATTCATTCAAAACATCTGAATCACTCCACCACCTTCCTTTAACTCCTCTTACCCCGTAGCAAAACAGTAGTATCATCCAACATACCCAACGATGGCCCCCTTTGCACCCCCCTTCCATCTCTGTTTTGTCCATCACCCTCTCAACAGACTCTTAAAAAGGATTCCTGCACACACGCAAAGAGCAGCTGTGAATCGGACAGGCCCTGCCTCAAACCTCTCTCCATCGGTACACTTCATCCAACTCCATTGACCTGTACCCTCACCTCTGCCTCGACATACAGGAGTGTTCACCCACCTCACTCGCCCCTCCCGGAAACACCAAACCTCTCTAAGCAAACCCTAAGAAAATTCTGTCCACGCAACATATGCATTCACCCAATCGTATACTAGTATTCCCCCTCCCGTACTTCTCTCTAGTAATTCCCTAATCTATACCATGTCCATCCTCATCCTTCTTCCCGGAATTCCCAACTGCCCCTATGTAACACTAAACATCCACTTTCCTATTCTGTTGCCAAAAACCTTAGCAAAAATTT
Organism: Cherax quadricarinatus; assembly: GCF_026875155.1. Lineage (NCBI taxonomy): Eukaryota > Metazoa > Arthropoda > Malacostraca > Decapoda > Parastacidae > Cherax > Cherax quadricarinatus. The sequence goes on along the minus strand of NC_069405.1, from coordinate 40,445,421 downwards.
TGTAATCCGAGCACATTAACGTAACTCGGCATTCCTTCTTTTTGGGCATTAAAACCGTGACACCCGTTCTTTGCGATTTCCCCATCCTCCCACTTGTCTAACATACAATTCAAAACCGCCCACCAGACATTGCCAATACATGACTCCCCCAATGACACCTATAAAAATGTTTTTGGTATGCCGTTCTATGCCTGGGTTTTTACCCTGGCACATCCCAAAAACTGCCTCCTCCACCTCCTCTACACTAATACTACCCTCGAGTCTGTCACTGTCCCTGCTCACTTAATACCCTATTAAACCCATTATCCCCAAAACGTCCCTCACCACTCCCCCGCAACCCTCCTTCCAACTTCTTCCTAAACCAAAAATCTGCATACGAAAACTAATATTTTCGTGTGGATAGGCCGTGACCCTCCACAATGCCACTATTCCCCTGTACCTGCCTCAAATATAATGCCAAGGTGGTTATGCTGCGATTCCTTAACCTCATTAATACAAAAACCCGATGGCCTATCCCCTTTAAATAATCCTCCAACCCCGCCCTAACTCGGAATTGCCTCAAATTTTTCATTGTGAATTTAGCCAACTATTTCGCCAAACGTTCCTGTCCTCACTCCGCCACACCCGTTCCTCTGCTATAACAGTCATTTAACGACCCTCATATTAATTTTGTAGACCATTAGCTCCACCTCGCCATCTCCTTACCCCATACTTCATAATGTCGGATTTCAACTTTTTAGCCCTCATTTCCACCAATCCAGCAAATCCATTTCATTTTCAGTCTCCCAAATGGATTTCACCAATCTTCAAACTCCTGTAGGGGTCACCTCGTCCCTAGTAGCCTCACATTTTTATTTCAGTTCCTGAATAAACTCTCACTATGCCATCTACCCTCAAATCTGCTATAACAGCACGATGATCAGAAAAATCCACATCGATAGTCCTCACCCTCTACACACCTATGCCCTGCCTGACTTAAATTTCATCTATACGTGCCTCATATCCCCTACGAATAAATAGTGTGCTCACTTCCATATCCCCTACTTCCCACCACATCTACCACTCCAACATCTGCAAACATCCAGCTGAAACCCCCAAAAACAGACCCCGCCCCCTCGGAACTCATACCATTACTAATGACACTTACAATCCCCACAATCACCCGTAAAAGAGGTAACCTCTCATGTGATATACCTGACATCGCATACATATCCACCTTCATCTAGCGTTACTCGTTGCTGGCATGTACTCACCCTACAAAAACTAACCCTCATGGCCCCCCAAAACACATCCACGCCCTGTACAACCCTCACACCCCCCCTCCTCCCAACCCAGGATACGCAAAGGCTGGTTTTCATTTACCGCCTCAGCCACACCTCCTTTCAACTCAAGATCAAATGTAAACAAACCTAAACTTTAACAACAACTCTCATTCTAACTATGGCTTAGGTTCCTGCAAAAATCAGACTTCAAATACTAAATCTCCTCAAAACCCACCTAACCATACCTCTTGACCTCGGTTTTAAGCCGTTTACATTGAAAGTTACACACTGATTTTCAAGAATGGCGGCTTACCCCTGTGCCCGATGACGGGCTTACTTGGTCCTTATTTCATAGGGGTCTCGTTCGTTCTCTATCAATCCCTCGGTCCTGCTGCCCTCCTACCCCTCCCTGTCCCACATTACCTCCGAGCTCCCATTCCCCCCCACTCCGTCCCGGACTTGCCTTTGCTACCTACAGCTGCCCACTTCTTCCTTCCCAGGCCTCTGACGCTGGTCATGTGAGGACCTTCGTCCAATGTCTGATGCCCCGCTTGATCTCTTGGCGTGAGCTAGACCCTCTACACTCATATCTTCTGCTAACCACATCTGATGGACTCCACCACCACATTGCTCCTCCTTTTTGCTGAACTCACTCAAGTCTTCCTTTAACCCTGCTTATGTTCATCCATACACCTTGACATCACCTGACCTCACTTCACTTTCCCACCATGCTCCGACCTTCCAAAAAATTCCTTCAGCCACAGCCTCCAAATCCGTCCTGAGCTGAATTTAGTACCTAACGGTCTGTCTGACAGCGATATTCATCGCCCCCCGTTTCCACTGGTTAGGTAGGTGTAATACACGTCTCCAAATCCACCCTCTGCTCTGTCGACCCTCCTCACTCCTTTGGCCTGTACCCGGCTTACCACTTCACCCGTATAACGTCCGCTGGCTTCTAATGGCGTATCACTGAAGCTGTTCTCTGACGCCTAGGGCAGTCTCCTGGGGCATTGTGCCACCATGTGCTCATAAGAAGGTCACATAAACGGCTCGTCTTCCTCTGCCCCGCATAGTGTACAAAAACCTGTGTTCTATGGCTATGCAATGTGACATATGTGGTATCGGCTCATCGGGTCATGTTCATGTGTGGATGGTCCTTCAGCCTTCCCCTAGTAAGGGAGTCCTTCACATTCCCATGCTCGCCGAGTTTACAGTCCCATCAACACTAAACACATCTTGTAGGCTGTATGCTGTTCCCCTCAAAAGGTACATTCCTTACCTTCACCCAAGTAAAATACTTAGACACATCATGCAAGCATACTTCCACTGCCGAATTGATACTCATCCGTCTTTCTTGAAATTCGTCGACGATGGTAGAGTAGAAGTCAGCTCTCATGAACTTCACGAAGACCCTTGACATACCATTCAGTGCCACACCATACAGCTCTTCATTGGGGATGCCATAACAGTCCCTGATAATGCTTGGCAGGAGAACGTTCATCGTGGCGTTGCTTAAAGATCCTCTAACCAGCTAAATGCAGACAGTATTTATGCGCCGGTTCATTCGGTCCGCCATCTTGGTGCTAATGCTATGTTTTCCTCACCAGGTGGCGTGCAAGAGAAATCCCCAACAGAATTACACAATATGAACAACACTTATCTACACATTCCTCGAAATGGTACATTATCTGTACCCTCAGATACATCCATTTTCTTCCCACATTCAGAATGTAATCGACCACTACAGACCATGCAATTCATTGCACTGAACATATTACACACAGACATATTACCCCCCCCCCCCGTGGTTATCCAACCACCCCACTATTTACAACCTAACAACCTACTACAATCAATGGATGTTACCTAATTTAATTTCACATATCATTTACCTCCCAACTATGATGTCTCAACCTTTACATTGATAATGTTGCAAAGAAATACTGACTGAAAAACAGGTAATTTACATGATTACAAGAAATACACATCATGTATTGCTGAGTACTCAGCACTAGTAAATAAACATATTTATACAACAAACAGATAAGACACTTAAAACCTATTTTAACATTATCTCTTCACTTTATATATATATATATAAATAGATATATATATTATATATATATAAAATATTTATATATATATAATATAGTAAAATTTATATAATATATCTATATATAAGTAGTACAGAAAGCGGCTGAGCGCCGTATGCGCTGAGCGGTCCCCTCCTTAAAAGGGGTGCGGGCTGTGAGCCTGTATTCCTGAGCGGTCTCCCTTTTCCATACCTTTATGCTAATGACCTTGACCTCGCCCTCGAGACCACCTCCGCCCTCGAGACCACCTCGGCTCGTCCCCTCCAACACCCTCGCCCTCAACCCCCACCTACGCCACCCTCATCCGCCCCGCCTCGTGCCCAGCCCGCGCCCTAGCGCCCGTCGTCGCGCCCGCCCGCGCCTTTCTGCGCGGCCTTCAGCAGCGTCGTCCGGAACGCCCCCCGCGCCCCGAATTTTTTCCAGCGATTTTTTTTCAATTTTTTTTTGAATTTTCATTTTCTTTGCTCTCCATCTCCTCGGGATCAAATTTTGAAGGTTCCCCCCTCCCACTTCCACCCCCATCCCATTTCTTTCGATTTTTACTTGAATTTCATTTTTTTATGATTCTCCTGCGATAAGTTTTTGGGATTCCCCTCTCTGGGGTAAGCAGTCAAAATGACTCCCACTTTCACCCCAAATATTCCTGCTCCCTACTTCCTTGGATCAAGTTTTCGGGATTTCCCCCCTCTGGGGGTAAGCAATCAAAATGGACTCCCACTTTCACCCCAAATATCTCCTCCATCTCCTTAGGATCAAGGTTTTCACGATAATACAAAGACTCCATCTCCTCGATCAAGTTTTTGGTTCCCCCATCAGGGGGGTAAGCATGTCAAATGAACGCCCACTTGCATCTCAAATTCCCTGCTCCAATTCCTCGATCAAGTTTTTGGATTCCCCCCTATAGGTTTCGAAATTCTTATGATCTCCTTGGAATCCAAGTATTTCTCCTCAATCTCCTCGGATCGAGTTTTTGGAGTCCCTCTGGGGGAAAGCATTTCAAATGAACCCTCCTATGGCCATGTAACTTGCCTCTTACTACAGGTCTAAACATGTGTGACTCAAACCCCACCTGTTTTAATCGACGGTCCATGACGTCACGTGATGACCTCAGACATACAGGCCTGAAATCTTGATCGAACTTCCCCCAATGCCAGTGACGTCACGTGATGACCCCACACACCTGGCTGAATCTTGTCGACTTCCCCCACACATTTTTACTCTTAACCCAGGATAACCCAAATAAATTTCACATTTTTTTCGTTAATACCCACAACATCACAAATGCTTACAAAATACAATCAAAAGTCAGACATTTTCTTTCTCTTTAACTATTACATTCAGAAAAAGTCACCACAACACTTACAACTTATAACCCGTTTCGATAAATCACTAGCACTATTTTTCACATATACGAAGTTAATACGCACACACACCTCACTTTACTTTGAATCACCTTCAAAACACTCTCATACATCATTTGAATACTCACAAAAATACCTTTGAACATTTCCAAACAACACTGAAACACTTTCAAAATATCATTTTTGAGTACTCTCCCAAATACAACCACATGAATACTAACTAAAACACCACCTGAATACAGTCAAAAAAAAACCCCACGCAAAATCACCAAAACTAAGATCAACATAACAGACTAACACACATTTTCACAACAAATCCTCTCAAATCACTATAACCAAGACGATTACCAATTTCTATGAGTACCTCACCTCCAAACATAAGATATAACATGAGAGCAAAAAGCATGAACACAATCCAAACACACACGAAACACTTTTAACAGAATCACTTCTTTTCGTTTCTCGTAGTTAGACAACAACGCCCACAACCACAAGCCCACAACCCACAACACCCACAGCCCACAACCACCCACCCCCCAACACCCACAACCCACAACACCCACAACAACCCCACAAACTTATAACCACTTTTCGGATCTCTACTCGAACAACAACGCCCACACCCCAAACACCCACAAACCCATCTAACATCTTCGCCTGTTGTTCATCAACATCTTCACCTGTTGTTCATCTAACATCTTCACCTGTTGTTTCATCTTACATCTCGCACTGTTCCTTCAGCTTACATCTTCGCCTGTTGTTTCATCTAACATCTTCACCTGTTGTTCATCTTACATCTTCGCCTGTTGATCATACTACATCTTCGCCTGTTGTTTCATCTTACATCTACACCTGTTTGTTCATCTAAAACAGCTTCGCCTGTTGTTCATCTTACATCTTCACTCTGTTGTTTCATCCTAACATCTCCACCTGTTGGTCATCTTACATCTTCGCCTTTGTTTCATCTAACATCTTCGCCTGGTCTTCATCATACATCTTTCACCTGTTGGTAGCATCTAACATCTTCGCCTGTTGTTCATCTTACAGCTTCACCTGTGGTTCATCTAACACCATCACCTGTGGTCCATCTTACAGCATCGACTGTTGGTTCATCACATCTTCGCCTGTTGTTCATCTTACAGCTTTACCTTTGCTCATCTAACATCTTCGCCTGTTGTTCATCTACCATCTTCGCCCTGTTGTTCATCTACATCTTCACCTGTTGTTCATCCGAACATTCTTTCACCTGTTTTGTTCATCTACATCTTCGCCTTTGTTCATCTAAATCTTCCGCCTAGTTGTTCAGCTAACATCTTCGCCTTGTTTTGTTTTTTCTTACATCTCACCTGTTGTTCATCTAACATCTTCAACCTGTTTTGTTCATCTTACATCTTCCCTGTTGTTCAGCTAACAACTTCGCCGTGGTTTTCATCTAACATCTTCGCCTGGTGTTCATCTACATCTTCACTCTGTTGTTCATCTACCTCTTCGCCTGTTTTCATCTAACATCTTCGCCTGTTGTTCATCTTACATCTTCACCTGTTGTTCATCTAACATCTTCACCTGTTGTTCATCTTACATCTTCGCCTGTTGTTCATCTAACATCTTCGCCTGTTGTTCATCTAACATCTTCGCCTGTTGTTCATCTAACATCTTCGCCTGTTTGTTCATCTAAACATCTTCGCCCTGTTTTCATCTAACATCTTCGCCTGTTGTTCATCTAACAGCTTCGCCTGTTGTTCATCTAACATCTTCGCCTGTTGTTCATCTAACATCTTCGCCTGTTGTTCATCTTACATCTTCGCCTGTTGTTCATCTAACATTGTGAGGGAAAAGTTCAACAGATAGGAGTAACGAGCGAGTATATGGTAATGATAGTTTGACTGCCGGCTGCTTGTTAACACCCCTCCATCAGATACCTGAAAATAAACATTATTCTTATATTCGTTTTTTTAATTCAAATTCAAGGTCAAAACTTAATTTGTATAGTGTAGAATGCGTAGTTTATATACAATATTGTTAAACACGAAGCCCGACACTATCATGACTGAGCAGTTTGGCCAGACTGATATTGATCTTTACACTCTACTTTTTTTTTTTTTTTATTCGCCGGTATTCTCCCGGCCCGGGTCTTTTCCAAGTAGTGGTGACCCGGCCTTGGCTCCCTATCTGGGGAGTGTCTCGAGACTTAAGTCTCCCATGGGAGGAGGTACAAGTACCTCCTCATCTTTGGGACCAAGTGTCCCCAGGCCTAGCCACATTCCCCTCCCTCACGGGGCTCGTAGGGAGAAGCTAGGCCTCTGGTCTGCCATCTACCCCGCCTCAAAGGGGCTCGTGGGGATGGCAGTCTTATGAGCTGCAGATGGTAGCAAGCTCCACTAACTACACTCTACTTAAAACTGCGCATAGCTTATATAAATCATTAAATTATTAAAAAAATATATTTAAAATTTATAGTGGAGAGTAGTAAAAAATATTGCAATTTGCATAATTATAAGTGAACTGATAATTTAAATTGATTTAGTGATTTTCAGTTAATTGGGTTTTCTTGAGTAGTTACAAATTGGTTCTATGTTTTCAGGCATAGTATAATACTTTTGTTGTAGTTAAGTTTGGGAGATGATGTAGGCTGGGGATCTTTTGCTGGTTAGGAAATAAATTACAGACTGGGGACCTTATGTGCACTGCATCCTCCTAATAGGACAAGAAACACGTCGACAAGAGTTTTGTGCCTAGTGTTGTGCTCTGTGTGATTCTGTGAATAGTTATCAAAGAGTAGTTTGAGAGGAAGTTTATAATTGAGTTTGTTTAATTTATATAATATATATATAATATATATAAATATATATATATATATATAATAATATATATATATATATATATATATTAATAGTAACCAGAACGAGTGTATTGAATCGATTAACAACACTGTAACTAGTCGAGGATTCGAAACCTGTGTTGTTTGGCCCACGTCATGATGAGTGAAATCATATGAACCTCTAACCCACAGAACCACGCAATCCTACAAGACTAAGCTCCCAGCAGAGCTAGTGTTTTTAACGCTTAGGCGAGACATTCGGTGGTGACTTTATAATACTACATGATATTAAAATCATAAGTAGAGAAGGCATATCAATCAAGTTTCATGGTAAGGGACAATCAACAGATTCAGCTTGAATAAAGTTAGTTGTCCCCTTTTTAAACTGAATAAAAAAAAAGTATTTTTATCTAGTTTTAAAGGATTTATCAATTACGTTTCTTGTATTTTAGATCATTAGCTATTCAATAAATTTTTGAGATTTTCTAATCTATGAACTCTGACTACAAATACGTAAAGTTTCTCAACAAACCATTGATGAGAAGACAGACAGATTTTAAACCTAATCTTGTTTTGTTATTAGTTTGTTCTTGAAAGAAGATCTGCTTAACAAATAACAGTCAAGAGCGAAATTGGTAAAGATATGTTGGATGATATCTGTTTCGTATGCTACGAATGTAGAATAAAACCATTTCACTGTTAATTAAATCAAGGTTAAAACAACATAATATAGAATTAGAATGACAAGATTGTAATACTCTGCTTATTCATGCGACAGAATAAAACTTCCAATTGATTTTCAAAAAGTTGAGAAAAATAATCAAGCAAAAGCCATGGTCGACAGAGTAAAATAGAATCGTGTTTTCATTGAAAATAATATGAAAAATTTTTTGGTTTATATAAATTGGGTTCATTTATATTTTAATAAAAAAAGTTTGGAAGAATTTATGATAAATACACAATTTTTGGTATAATACAAGTTGTGTTTTCACGATCACTCACTACCTACCTACATCAATCATAGAGGTCAAGTGTGGGTGGCAGTGAGGTGTATATGTCCTTCCGTTAACCTTTCATTTTTATAGTTCCTTATAATGTTGAGAAGTCATGAAGTGATTGGAATTTCAGTATAATCTGTCACATGGTGTCTGTATATTGTGATATACCTGTTGACTGTGATCTTAGTGCATGCATATATTTATATATATATATAATATATATATAATATATATATATAGATATATATATATATATATATATATATATATCTTGCCGATTAGAGTAAAACTATCAGTTACAAGAACTCGTTTAGAATTTTCTCTAAATATTTTAAAGATATTTTTTCATTAAATGTAAAAAATTAATAATTTTTTTTACCAAAGAACCTTAGAAAACTTACTAACCTTTATTATAAAAAAGTGTAAAATTTAGCCGTATCCAACGAAATTATTTTTATAAATCTACAGTAATTTAATAAAAAAAAAACAAACACAATGAAATATATTTTTTTTTCGTTAGATTCATTCTGACCTAATGAAAAAAATATATATTTCATTTTTAGATTATTTTAAATTATTGCCAACTTATCTAAAAAAATAATTTAGCTGATTATGCTAAAATAAATTGCACTTGTTTGGAATATGGTAGGCAGGTTTTCTAAGGTACAAAATTGATAAATTTTATAACATTAGCATAAAATAACAAAATATATCTTTAAAACGTGCAAGTGAAAATTTTAAGGCCTTAATTGTAAACGAGTTCATGCTAACTGGGCCAATTTTACTTCTTCGCACGACATATAAAAAAAAATATTTGTTACGTAGTAGGTTGGTAAGACGCAACCACCCAGGGATGACTGCCGTCCTACCCAAATGAGTGTGAAACACAATCCTGTAATTGTTTTGCATGATGATAGGATTGCGGTGTCCTTTTTCTTCTGTCTCATAAACAGGCAAGGCTGCAAGTATGTCTTGCTACTTCTAACATACGCTAGATCACAATACACATGCATGTATTTACTAACCACTCCCGTGTTTTCTTCTATTTTCTTCCTAGTTTTTGTTTCATGTTTATTTTTCCCCCCCCTGGATTTTCTCCATGGGTCTAAGGTGAACAGAATTCTCATCTGTAAGCTATGCGTGGTCATAGGCGACTAAATGCCGGGAAGAATAGGCTAGTAACCCTCTCCTGATATAAAACTACTAAAAACAAGGAAAAAAAGAAAACATAATGGAATGTTTGAATGTGCGTGGAGTATGCGGATAAGAAAGAATGACTACCAGTGTTATGAATGAAAATAGAGTTGATGCCCTGGCCCTAAGCTAAACAAAGCGAAGGGAGTAGGGAAGTTTCAGTGGGGAGAAAGAAATGGATTAATCTGAAGAGTTTAGAGCGAAGGAAAGGGAAAGCCAATAATGTTGAAGAATCAGTTATGGAGAGAGAAGAGGGAATATAAATGTATAAAGTCAAGGATTATCTGGATTAAAATAAGAATCCGATGTGAAAAAGTGGGTCATAATAAGTGTGTATCACCTGGAGAAGAGAGGATGTAAAGAGAAATCGTATGACAACGATTGCAAACAACCAACCACAGGCGGGATTGAACCGCGCGTCAGAGAGTCTCAAAACCTCCAGACCGGTAACGCCGACGGTCTGGAGTTTTTTGAGACTTCTGACCGCGGGTTCAAAACCGCCCATGTAGGTTTGTTTTGCAATCGTGTCATTTACGAGATACAATGACAAATAGTCCAAATATACGCTTGAAGGAGGTTATTTGTAAAATAAACAGACACCAACGGAAAAATAATCAATGAAATCCTGTGTGAGCCTGGGACAAACAAATGAACCCTAAACGTGCACCTTCTCTGAGATTGGGCCCATGCATCTTGTGCAAATATTCAGGAATTATCTACAAGAGATATTAGATCAAGCAAGTGTTTTTGGGGGGCATGCCTAACTGAGATCCTCAAGTGGACAAAACATCACATTGCATTAAATGATGCCAACAATGAAAAGACTGCCTTCATAGAAACCTGACTGCTGTCACCCCTGGGGTAGAGCTGCTGTCCTGGAAGGGCAGTAACTGATAATTAATAAATGAAAGCTGTGCCCCGGAGGGAGACAGGAGTGCTAGTAAGAAACAGGTGTAACAATGACATGCAAAAACCAATGTTACAAACTAACCCCAGGGGAAAAAAAAGGGAAAACCACAGTAGCTCTAGTGGGGAACAAGGTAACAAGGACATGCAAAAACCAATGTTGCAAACTGAGCAATACAATGGAAATAGGAAACAAGAGGATGCCCCGATAATAAGTGAAATAAAATCCAGAAATAACTGGTGAAGGCATCCCATAGTTAATTAAAAGTGCTGAAGAAGTATGTGGATACAAAAAAAATAAAAAGGCAAACCTGAAAGCAGGCCTATGCAAATTCTATGCATTAGGGTATTTTCAGGCATAATATCTAGAAGTACAGACGGGACGTTACAGCGTGCCCACTCCCAGGAAAATGCCGGCCATATGACAACACGAGAACTGCTACCTTCCTTGTAAGCTTGTCCACCACCGAGATGTGGGTCACTCTTCAGTTAGGGAAGATTGAGAGTCCCGCGCGCGGAGCAAAAAAGCGCCATAATCGAAAAATATATGCAAACGGGAGTATTGTTACCAAAAAATTGCTGAACTCTCCTGGCTACACCTGGATAATAAATTATCCTTGTACGAATTTCTAAAAGGAATTACAGCAGTTATAGACAGGCAGTGGTGACAGCGCGGTTAAGACGCGACATAGTGCGTACGAAGCGCTGACTCAGCTTGTGGACGTTTTCGTTACGTTTTTCCCCGTGTTATTATCGTTTTATTCGTACATCTTTTATGATCTAATATAATACCAATTCACCATCTGAAATCATTGCAGAGTGGGTGGAGCTAATGTGATCATGGAACCATCGAACCCCCCTGAATAGTGCACAAATGGCCGTCCACCTCCAGCCAACAAAATATCCCATAACCCACGCTAATAATCAATTATAAGGCTTATTTATCTATCATAATTGATCTATGATGATATAATGCAATAAATAATAGCAATATAAACTTAAAAAATACACCTCAAAAAAAAATAATATAGCATAATATGACGCCCCCAGAAAAATCTTTCTATCGATATTTCCCCCGAAGGCAGAGAGTGTCGCCCTCCACTCATCAGACGATGAGATGAAAACGGCTTTAACAATGATTTACTGTAATAAACACTCGTAGGCCGCGGAAAAAGTGTAAAATAAAAGCGAATTTTTTCGGGGAAAAAAATTGTTCCCGTGCAGCGCGGGGGGGTGCCGCGCGCTGGGCCTGAGCTCGAAAGTAACTTATTTTACCTATTTAGGGATCACCACTTTATTTTATGATTGAATTGACTTTATTCTCACAACAAACATGGGAGAATGATTGGTTAACTGGGTAGCGTTCGTGTTTCCGAACTATCCAAATATTTTTAGATTTATGTGACAACAAAGGCCGCCATCTTCCAATATATCAAAAACGTTATGAAACTTTATTTTTTTTTTAGCAAGAAATAAGGTTTTTTTAGAATTCTCAATCGACAATGATGGAATTAGAGTTGTTCTATAGCAGCAGCAAGTGTTCAAAAACCATGATCCGATACCACTGACAAACTGTGCCCTGCCAAATGCAATTTTTCGTAAATTTTGCATATTTCATTTCCTTTTTGGCCGATATGATTGAAACTTCAGCACAGCATACTCGATATAACCTTCTAAAAGTACACCAAAAATGAACGTAATCGGTCCATAAAAAAAAGTTCGTTAAACTGCGGCCAACATCTCCCCTTAGGAAAGACAGTGATATAACTTATTTTGCATGCACACCACCTAAAGGAAACAAGATACAGAATATCCAGGCCATGGAAAAACCTGGGGAGCCACAACTACTCCAAATAGACAGGTTTTTTTTTTAGCACCAGGAAAGATAAAAAGCTAGCAGGAAATGACGGAAATCGTACTCCAACTCCGATCATTTCTGGAATGGAATCTCAGTCGATGGCCTCAACTCTAAAAAAAAAAAAAAACTGATATTAGTGCTGGAGAAAAAAAAACAACAAATAACCTTTCATCCATGAACTCTTACAAGTCAAATGGCAATGTTTCGCGATTTTCCAAAGACCCAAATAAATAATCAATTTTGACAATGAACTATGGATCCCGGGTTACAACCTATACAGATGTGACAGAGTGAACAGGCAAAATGGGGGTTTAACCTGAGTATCACAGAGTCACTTATATGCTCGGAACTACTAATGCCCCAGATGATGTAGTTGAAGTTTGCAGTAAAGATCAGAACCATAACCTGGTCATTGTGGTTGTAAACAAGAATCCGGATGCACTTTCCAACAATTCCATGAAGAGCTTCCGAAAATTGATCACTGTCTGCAAAATCTTAGTCCCTGGGTATTTCAACCTAAGGCACTTAAAAATGAGAATGTAGCCAATACTGCTGTAAGCAGAGATCAAAACCTAAGGAAGCTCAGATAAAACTCGCATACACACTATCTTTTAAATCTCTCTCTGCACCAAATCACTTAAATCCCAAGCAAATAATAGAGCCTACACGATGGAGAAATACACTGACCTCATCTCCTAACAACGCTGATTGAATACGAAATATACTTATCAAACACAATATTCTCAGATCACAACATAATAGAGGCTCAGACATGTAGCGCGGGCCCCCAGACCGACATAAATGTGATCAGTGTCACGAGGGAACATTCACCAAATTGAACTTCAATAACAAAAGACATAACGTGGGACCAAGTTAACCAGTACGAAATGAGATAAACTGAAAGAAGCCTAAGCACCACGGATCCAAACCTATGTCTAGAATAATTACCTCTATGGCACTCGAGGAATGCTCCAAGGCATATTCCTTTAGAAAAGGAGATGAAAAACATCGAACTAAAGCTAAAGGAAATTATAGGGAGTCAAAAAAGAAACCTAAAGTATTTCTTTTCTTATGCCAAATCAAAGGCTGAAGAACATCCAGTACTGGGGCCCCCTCTTAAACGAGATCAGTCCAACACAGATGACAGCAAGGAAAATGAGTGAAACTACTCAAGTCCCAGTAATACACGGTTTTAGCGAGCCCGCTGACCAGACGGAGAGTCGAAGATCTAAATATTTTTTTATGAGAGACAGAATTTCAATACTGATAGGCGCTAACATCCCAAATCCATTAAAAATCTTTGAAAGGGTTCTAAGAAGCAAGATCACCACCCATCTAGATCCTCATCAGTTACTCAACCCAGGCAACATGGCTTTAGAGCAGGTCGCTCCTCTCTGTCCCAACTACTGGACCACTGTGACAAAGTACTGGATGCTCTAGAAAACAAACAAAATTTGTATGTAGTATACACAGACTTTACAAAAGCCTTTGACAAGTGTGACCATAGTGTAATAGTTCACAAAATGTGTGATAAAGAAAAGGTGGTAGGTGGATCTATGTCGGGTTGCGTGTGGCCAACAGTAACAGCCTGGTTGATCAGGCTCTGATCCACCATGAGGCCTGGTCACATTTTCTTTGGTGTCGACCTATAGAAAACGTTATTCTTTCTGACAATCCGAGAACAAAACTGGAAAAAATCACATATTTGTTAATTTATTGTTCTGTGGGGTGTATTTATCATGTTCGTATGTATGTAGCCTGTTTATTATATAATATTAAAAAAATATCATAGATGGGTTAATGAAAATGTGTATATTAACGTAATGTTGCTTCTGAATTGTCAATCCTTATTGTTCACATAATCAATTTGTCCATCACCACCAATACCATACTGGAGGGGTTCAAGGAGGCCAGAGTTACTTCTATCTTCAAGAAAAATAGTAGGTATGTTGTAAGCAACTATAGGCCTATTAGTATACTCGGTGCAATATCCAAAATTCTAGAGAGGGCGGTGTACTGTAAAGTAGTTAAGTACCTTAATGACAACAACATTCTCCATAGCTATCAATCGGGCTTTAGAAGATCTTAGTCATCCGACACCTCCCTAATTAATCTGATGGATTACATGAGAACCGAAATGTCAATGGGGAACCTCATAGGTATGGTAACCTTAGACCTGCAAAAAGCCTTCGATACTGTCAACCACAATATGCAAGAAACTTCACGCTATCGGTACAGATTCTGTAGAGTGGTTTAAGTACTACCTTAGCAACAGGAAATAAATTGTCAAAATCAACAAAACGGAATCAGAACCCCTACCGATAACATGTGGAGTTCCCCAAGGCAGTATTCTTGGTCCCTTATTATTCCTATGCTATGTTAACGACATGCCTATCAGTGTCAAGTGCAAACTCCTACTGTATGTAGATGACAGTGCTCTGTTAGTGTCAGGTAAAGACCCACACGATATAGCTAATATATTACCACTAGAGCTGGAGACCTGCAGCAAATGGTTGGTAGACAACAAACTATCATTACACCTGGGAAAAAATGAAGCCATTCTCTTTGGCACGAAACATAAACTGAGAGGGGTAAATAATTTTAATATCCAGTGTAATGGGGAGCCCATCACTTCAGTTTTCTCAGTAAAATATCTGGGAATCCCCTTTGACCCATGAATGTCAGAAGAATTGATAGGGAACAGTGTAGTAAAGAAAGCGAATGCCAGACTGAAATTGCTCTATAAACAAGCACAGTATCTACCTACTGAGACTCGCAGGACCTTATGTCTAGCCCTTATACAATGTCATATAGATTACGCTTGCTCTTCATGGTACTCTGCCTTGACAAAAAAACTGAAAGATAGACTGTAAATCACCCAAAACAAAATAGTAAGATTCATCCTGGACCTGGCCCATGAGAGCATGTAGGCCAGGATGAATTACAGCAGTAGGATATGCTGAATGTTGAAGACAGAGTAAAACAACTGAAGGTAATCATGTTTATAAAATTGCTCAGTGTCCAGAATATTTTGCTGCCAATTTTGTCAAGGTTGGGAACCAAAGCAATCATAGTACTAGGGGGAGGGAGCACAACTTTTTAGTACCCACAGTCAGTGGCCAGGCTTCAAACACCTTTTATTGTACAGCAATAAAGGAATGGAACAGACTGCCTGCACACGTCAAAGCCAGTCATAGCATGAACCGGTTCAAGGACAGAGCCAAAAGGTGTCTGATGAATGTAGCTACAGAAAGGGAGAGAAATGATTTTTTTATTTTTTTTTTAGCTAACACACGTGTAATTTAACTTTATTCCTAGTAATGACCCTCGTATTGTAGTCTTAATGACCCTCGTGTAGTAGTCTTAATGACCCTCGTGTAGTAGATAGTCTTAATGACCCTCGTGTAGTAGATAGTCTTAATGACCCCCGTGTAGTAAAAGAAAAGTTTCTA
>NC_069405.1:40340772-40428979 GCF_026875155.1 Cherax quadricarinatus | reverse complement strand
GATATGTGTGAAATTCTCAATACCTACTTCCTCTCAGTTTTTACCAAGGAAAATACTAGCGATTTTCCTGAAATAATAGATTATGTAGAACAGGATGATAATAAACTATACACGATTGCGGTAACTAGTGACATGGTCCTCAGACAAATAGAGAAACTAAAACTTAACAAATCCCCAGGTCCTGATGAACTGTTTGCAAGGGTGTTAAAGGAATGTAAAGAGGAACTTAGCATACCTTTGGCTCATCTTTTTAACATACCACTGCAAACTGGCTTAGTGCCTGATAAGTGGAAAATGGCAAATGTAATACCTATTTATAAGGCAGGTGACAGGTCCTTGGCTTCGAACTACAGACCAATAAGCCTTACCTCCATAGTGGGAAAATTTATGGAATCAATAATTGCCGAAGCAATTCGTAGCCATCTTGATAGGTACAGATTGATAAATGAATCTCAACACGGTTTAACAAAGGGGCGTTCCTGTCTTACAAATTTACTAACTTTTTGCACTAAGGTGTTTGAGGAGGTAGATCATGGTAATGAATATGATATTGTGTATATGGACTTCAGTAAGGCTTTCGATAGAGTTCCACACCAGAGGCTATTGAGGAAACTTAAGGCACACGGAATAGTG
Source organism: Cherax quadricarinatus (assembly GCF_026875155.1). Taxonomy (NCBI): domain Eukaryota; kingdom Metazoa; phylum Arthropoda; class Malacostraca; order Decapoda; family Parastacidae; genus Cherax; species Cherax quadricarinatus. Next base: position 40,428,346 of record NC_069405.1, on the reverse strand, counting down.
GGTGTGGGTGGGTGTGAGTTGGACCTGACTAGCTTGTGCTGCTGGGTTTGGCGTCGTGCTCCTTCCTTGAGTGAAGGTGACCAGACTGGGTGGGTCATTGGGCTAATCCGGGGGGTTGGGTCATTGGGTTAATCCGAGGGGGGACATGGACCTGCTCCGCATGGGTCAGTAGTCCTGTTGCAGTGTTCCTTCTTTCTTATGTTCTTATGATCCAGGAAGTAATGGAGACAGATCTATACATTAAAGATAGGTATGACAGGGCACTCGACGCTACAGGGATGTATAACCGGAAAGCAGAAATATAAAAATCAGAATCACAAGCTGTCTCGACTCCTGGAATCATCAGTAGGTGAGTAGGGGAGACCGGGGCACATTTTTTACATTTTCGGTTATGAAAGAAACACAGCAAACGAATTTGGTAATTTTATACTTCCAGCGAGAAATATAAATCTTCCTCTTACTTTTCATGAAATAAAAAAAATAATTTTCTTCGAAACAAAAGCACAGCATTCTTTAGAAAAAAAAAATTGACGTGTGCGAACATGCCCCATGTACGGGATAAGTTAGCACAGCAAATAGTAATAGTACACAAAAAAAACCTTGATGTCCATGTCCACCGCTCAGATACAGGTTTTTCCTTTTCCGTTTACCGTAAACCTATGCACAGTGGCATGTACATTCACTACTTTTCCTATCATGCTTCCCCTGTCAAGAAAAGTGTTCTTATCTCCCTCTTTCTCCGTGCCCTCCGCATCTGTGATCCTCAGTTCCTTCCAGCAGAAATTTCCACTCTTCATAATTCGTTTTCCCGTCTTGGCTACCCTTCCCATTTCATAGACTCTGCCCTCTCACGTGCTAAACGCAATTTCTTCTCTCCCAAACTCTCTACTCATGGGAACTCTTCTATCCTCTGCCTTCCCTACATTTCCGGTCTTTCTAATCTCAACAATTCTCTCCGTCCCTTAGACATCAAGCTTACCTTCTGCCAGACTAACACTCTTCGCACTAATCTCGTTCATACCTCTCCTCCCTCTACAGATGTTCCTGGTGTCTACTCTATCTCTTGCTCCTCCTGTCCTCTTCAATACTTCGGAGAAACTGGTCGGTCTCTTTCTGATAGACTTAAGGAGCACAAAAATAGTGTTAGGCTTGCCGACACTAACAATGCTCTTTTCTGTCACGTCAGAGATCATAGCCATCCTATTGACTGGTCTTCTGCTAAAACTGTTTTCCCTACTTCCAACTCGAACAGTCGCCGTCTAGTTGAATCCTCTCTAATACACAACTTTCCTTGTATGAACCTTAGCCCTGGCTTCGTCTCTGTAGATGCCTTCCTCTCCCACTACATTGTAAAATGCTCCAAACTTCAGAACACCCGTGACTTAACCTGACTCCTAATTTTTTTCTTTTTCTTTTTCTTCTTCTCCCTCTTCCTCTTTCCTCTTTCCTTTTCTCCTCTGGGTTGTATTTCTCTCTTCTGTCTCGTGTTTCTGTTCCTTCTTCATTTATTTCCCACTTCCCCTTTCACGCACCTCTTTGCGCTTGCTCTCCCTCAGTGGGCACCTAGCTCTCTTGCAGTGCTCCCCTTCCTTTATATTTGACTGGATCGTCCTCCTTATTTCCCACTTCTACCACTACTACTACCTCTTCTACTACTACTACTACTACTACTACTACAACTACTGATGAAATTAAGACATATGTGCGGCGTCTGGTTGTCTTTGTTGTGGACGTTTCGCCATCCAGTGGCTGGCTGGATGGCGAAGCGTCTACGATAGGGATGCCCGGGTGTTGCGCATGTGTCTTAATTTCATCTTGTCGGTATTATATACCATTCTTGTACTACTACTACTGCTACTACTACCACCACCTCTTCCTGCCTATATATAGCCGTCATGCTCCACTTCTGGTTAGTGTGACTTTGTCAATGGTCCAAGTCGGACCGAAACGTCGTCGTAAGCTTCTCTCTTTTATGTGCGGGTTTTTTGAGTATCGTTCCAGTCACGGTATTGTGCCTTTTTTTTTGTTAAATACTAATAGTAAATTAGGAATATGTAACAGTAAATTTAGATACTGATTATTCATAATGTTTTATTTCAAGAATAATCAGTTCCATAGAATCTTAAAAATCTTTTCTTAGTAAAGAAACCTTTATTAATAAAATAAAATTAAAAACTTACTCGGTGTTATATATTCAATTGAAAATAATTGCACTTCCAGATAATAATTGCACAGAATACTTAACACCTGAGGTAAACTTAACCTAAATCATCATCTGAGTCACACTTGGGTCATGTATAAAACAAATCTTTACCAGTGCAGGCTTCGTAGGCCCACAACTTGCACATTCTACACTGTATCTATACTTCTCGTGGTTTACTTTAGGAAAAAGGACACATATATACCAAACAGAGACTGTCCTCTTCATCTGAACTTTCCTCGTCACCATGAACACGTTTTGATTTCTTTGATTGTTTCTTCTTTGTTTCTTTTGATATCTTTCCCAGTGTCTTTTTCACTGGCGTCAGTCAAAATGGCAGATGAGCGTTTCCTCCTGTTCATTCCACTTCTCTTCCTGGGGCCAGCTTTATGGTCGCAGGCCGCCGAGTCTGAGCCTAAATACACCAAAAAAAATCGAAAAAATATGAAAAATGAGTTAATCTTACCGAAAAATAGAGCAAAGATCTGGCAACATTTTGGTGTGCGCCTCGTCTCTGTACGATAATTACATAAAAAGCTATCGTAATTATAACAATGGCAACTACGTCATCAGCATGACGCGGCCCAGTTCACCATAACAATAACACGTGCTCCAGCGCGACTCGCTTCATAAAACAGTATCACAGGTATTTTTTTTCCTTTTTTTTGTGTAGTTTTTAGCTAGATCTTCTAAATAGTAACTGGCAACCATCAGGTTAGCTGTGAGAAGGAGCTGCTCACACCATATCAAGTCAGTGCCGACTGGAAGTCTGAAGAAAGAGTGGGTGTGTCACTTTGACAGCTGACTACCCTTGGGACGTTACTTTTTGCCTTTCATTGTATACATTTTTGGTACACAATGCCTGCAAAGAAGAAACAGTTTGCCAAGAACATTAGCCACAAGAGGAAAAGGCACATAGAAGCAATGATAAGGTCTATACAAGCAAAGTGAGCAGCAGCTGCTGTGGTTGGTGACGCCGCCACGATGCTAGTACCACCACGTGGTGACGCCGCCACGATGCTAGTACCACCACGTGGTGACGCCGCCACGATGCTAGTACCACCACGTGGTGACGCCGCCACGATGCTAGTACCACCACGTGGTGACGCCGCCACGATGCTAGCACCACCACGTGGTGACGCCGCCACGATGCTAGTACCACCACGTGGTGACGCCGCCACGATGCTAGTACCACCACGTGGTGACGCCGCCACGATGCTAGTACCACCACGTGGTGACGCCGCCACGATGCTAGTACCACCACGTGGTGACGCCGCCACGATGCTAGTACCACCACCCTCCTCTCAACACCTGTCCTTGTTCACTGCTTAGCGCTTCTTTTTGATTATAATAATAATAATGTCCTTGTTCACTGCTACTGAACTATTGGATATTTCATGTTCAGAAACAAGTTAGACAAAATATAGGAGCCCCGCAAATATGCCCACCTCCACCACGGCTGCTACTACCACAACTACTACCTCCACTGCTGCTACTACCACAACTACTACCTCCACTGCTGCTACTACCACAACTACTACCTCCACTGCTGCCTGGAGGACATTAGATAATCATGTGTCCACCTACATCCAGTCATAGGTACGTAATTATTAGTGTTTTTTTGGTATATTTTTATATTGGTATGTGTATAAATATCATATATGGGTGCAATTACATGTATCTGTACATAATCACTGGGAATAATCACTGGGAATAATCACTGGGAATAGGATTTTGAGAATTAATTTCTTTCTTTTCAGATTGATTGGGATGGATTGTTATGATTGGCCGGCCACCAGAGAACTTCAGGACAAAGGGATCTTCATGGAACTTCAGCAATAATGTCTATATAACCAGTTCTACTCTCAATAAACGTATAAAGGCACTATGTAATGTATAGTAATGTTCAATGTATTTGTTGATTTTTTTCAAAAGTGCATTTATTTGTATTTTTCTGAGGTAAAACCATTATTTATGAACCGATCATTCTGAATTTTACAAAAGTTATTCAGGGGAGCCTGTTTGACTTTGTAATGGAGTTGTCTTGGGTAATAATACCTTCAATTTTGCATAAATTGATGTAAAGTGCAAACAAAAAATTTAAATAAAATAAAGACATAATAACATTTTTTTTGGGTACCATAAAACATGTTATTGCATTATTTATATCCATTAGAAAGTCAATTTGGCATTACTTTATCATTTGTGATTATCAACAATGATTCCGAGATTGCCAATATTGACTTGCGTTGCTATAAGTGTTGCCATGTCCAATTTTTCACCACATGAGGCTCAATATGCCTAAAGTCTCTGGTAAAAAAATCAACGAAATCGAGCAAAGGAAAAAAAAAATTCAGGCTGCCGGTACCCTTAAAGACCTGTGGCACAACATAAAGCTGGAAGATAAAAACAATCGAAATATGAAAAATTAGATTATCTTGCCGAAAAATAGAGCAAGAACCTGGCAACATTTTGGTGCATGTCTCGTCTGTACGATAATTACATAAAAAGTTGTCGTAATTATTATAAACAAGGTAATTACGTCATTAGCGTGACTCACATCAAAACAGTAGCACGTGTTTCATGATAGTAGCTATAAGGCGCTGCTCACACCACAACCACCTCAGTGCTGGGGACAGTTGGTGCCAAAGATGAGGGGGTACTTGTACCTCCTCCCATGGGCGACTTAGGTCTCGAAACACTCCCCAGATAGGGAGCCAAGGCCGGGTCACCACTACTTGGAAAAGACCCAGGCCGGGAGAATACCGGCGAATAAAAAAAAAACAGCAACCTCACAGTCTCTCCACGATTCCCGTTGGGGAGAGGAACCTCTACCTGTTCGACAATGTTCGCACATCGTGTTAAAATCAAACCAGCCAGTGGTGTTATAAATGATTCCACTAAACTATTACTTGCTGCCGCTATAAGGACCTGCCTACATCTCAAATTCACAGCGATCCACTCAGTCAAGGACTCCTTTATTGTCGTCTGCACCGACGACAATGCAGCAGCTAAACTTATGGACGACACTGCATTGAATACATTACGAGACCGACAATTCATCATGTCACCGTCTCCCTCCTTGCTGGCGAAACGTTCAGTTTTTGTTAAACAATTGGATAAGATAATCATATCCATACCAACGGATGAACTGAAGACCTCTATGGAAGACCAAAACACCTGGGCCTCTGTAGACACCATCACACGAATTCCCAATGCCTCATCTATGATCAAAATCACCTTTTCAAACATAGATATGGCTACCCAAGCGCTCTCTAATGGACTAGCTATCTCATATTACCACAAACATCCACGCCACAGTGAACCTGAACGTTTTGCCCACGTCTCTCCCTGTTGGAACTGTTACTCTTAACAATATTCAACCAAGGACTCTCCCATTAAAGACAAAAAGTTCTGTTCTACCTGTGGAAAAGAAGGTCATGACTTCAAAGCTGCACCACCACAACTGCCACTCCAACATGTCTTAACTGCAAGGGTACTCATCATACCCTTGCAGCTAAATGCCCACTACGAAAAGAAGTGATGTCGAAAAAAATTAAAGAAACCAAGAAGAATAGTCCCAAATCGCCGACATATGCCGCCATTTCAAAACTCCAGACGGACACCACCAGAATTCTACAAGCCATACAGCAGTCATCTCTATCCAGCAATTCCCTTTCTGCACTCCCTGACGCTGCTCCCTCTAAAGTGTTGTATTGCATGATGTATGCACACCTTGCAAATGCAGCAAACCCAGGCACATTCAACACTACAATTAACGAACTATTCCGTCTTAACAACATGCCGTCATTCAACTTTCCTGACTCGCCAACACCACAGGACTTCAAAATTATCCCAAACATCGCTAACTTCACATCAACTTTAGGCCCAAATCCTGACTCTGCCCCCAAAAACACTCCTGAACCACCCTCAGTGACCACTACCACCTCTCAACAACCACCAACAACCAGCCAGATCGCAAATACTCTAGACTCCCAGCCTCCTCTTGACACAATCACTGTAGAAACAATTGAACAAGAATTTTCTGACGAATCCCCCGACGAAGCAGATAGCGACGACTCCAGCACACCCTCTTGGGAAAACCTTACTTTCTACACCTCTCCCTCGAACGCTGACACCATGACCTGCTCTGAACTCTACAAAGGCCTCGGTGATGGAACAGTCAAGTATGCCTGCGAATCACCTCTTCACTTCACACTCACGCAAGTTCTTGAGTTCATCAAGCCTCTTCGTTTCACTTTTTCCAACAAGACAACGCTATACCACCTCTCCAGGAGCAGCTTCAAGAAGTTTGCAAATGGCTCCACTGCAAACCTACCTCCTCAACTACTAAAATAACCTCCCACATGTCTGCTGCCCTCTGATGGTCCTACCTGCCTGCCCTCTCCTGCGACCTGGAAACTTCCAGCTCTCGAGACTCAAAGACCTCACCTACCACGAAACTGTTGCATACACAGCTTGCTCTCTTCCAGTTTTTTCTCCAAGTCTGTCCCACGATCGCCTTAGCAGCTGGGTCAAGCCCTGGCTCTATTTCTACGACTAACAACACTCCTCTCCAGCGCTATTCTTCGTCTGTCCCGTCTTCCCCGCTCATCCCATTGGGATCTTACCTGCACTTGTTCGTTCGTTCGTTCGTACAGCAACCTCAGTGTTGACTAGAAGTCAAAGGAGAGTAGAGATGTACCACTCCGTCTGGCCACGGTCTACCACTGGAACGTCGGGTTTCCTTTCCCATTGTATACATTTTTTGCACACGATGCCTAACAAGAAGAAACAATATACCCAGAACCTTAGTAAGAAGCTGAAAAAGCGCTTAGAAATAATGCTAAGGCTAGAGAAAGAAAAAAACAAGCAGAAAGGGAATCAGCTGGTGCACTGAATGACGGTATTTCACGTTCAACACTAGGGAAAAGACAATATAAGAGCATCACAAATGTGGCCAGCAACTCTATGGCCACCACCTCTACCACCCTAGGGTTGGCCACCTCCACGACCACCCCAGGAGTGGCCACCTCCACGACCACCCCAGGAGTGGCCACCTCCACGACCACCCCAGGAGTGGCCATCTCCACGACCACCCCAGGAGTGGTCGACCCATACGATTGGGCAAATGTAAACAAGAACACGTACCTGTGGCCACCCGACGTGGACCTCGCCGACCCGAAGGATCGAAGAGCAGAAGAGGTGCGCATGTTGTGGCCACCCCAGATGTGGCTACCACGGCCACCTTACATGTGGCCAGTCACTCCATGACCATTCTAAATGTGGCCAGCACCTCCACGGCCACCCCAGATGTGGCCACCAGCAGTACTACGGCCACCCTAGATGTGGCCACCAGCGGCACTACGGCCACCCTAGATGTGGCCAGCAGCACCACGGCCACCTCAGATGTGGCCAGCACCTCCACGGCCGCCTCAGATGTGCCCAGCACCTCCACGGCCACCTCAGATGTGCCCAGCACCTCCACGGCCACCTTAGATGTGGCCAGCACCTCCACGGCCACCTCAGATGTGCCCAGCACCTCCACGGCCACCTCAGATGTGCCCAGCACCTCCACGGCCACCTTAGATGTGGCCAGCACCTCCACGGCCACCTCAGATGTGACCAGCACCTCCACGGCCACCTTAGATGTGGCCAGCACCTCTACGGCCACCTCAGATGTGCCCAGCACTCCACGGCCACCTCAGATGTGCCCAGCACACTCCACGGCCACCTCAGATGTGGCCAGCACCTCCACGGCCACCTCAGATGTGGCCAGCACCTCCACGGCCACCTCAGATGTGGCCAGCACCTCCACGGCCACCTCAGATGTGGCCAGCACCTCCATGTCCACCCTAGATGTGGCCAGCACTGATATTGATATTAGTGTTGAAAATGATATTTCAGTGTCAACACCTGCACGTGTTCAGGTGTCAACACCTGCACGTGTTCAGGTGTCAACACCTGCACGTGTTCAGGTGTCAACACCTGCACGTGTTCAGGTGTCAACACTAACTCGTACTATCTCTCTTGCTTCACTAACTCGTACTATCTCTCTTGCTTCACTAACTCGTACTACCTCTCTTGCTTCACTAACTCGTACTACCTCTCTTGCTTCACTAACTCGTACTACCTCTCTTGCTTCACTAACTCGTACTATCTCTCTTGCTTCACTAACTCGTACTATCTCTCTTGCTTCACTAACTCGTACTATCTCTCTTGCTTCACTAACTCGTACTATCTCTCTTGCTTCACTAACTCGTACTATCTCTCTTGTGCACTAAACTCGTACAAACCTCTCTTGCTTCACTAACTCGTACTACCTCTCTTTTCTTCACTAACTCGTACTACCTCTCTTGCTTCACTAACTCGTACTACCTCTCTTGCTTCACTAACTCGTATATCTCTCTTGCTTCACTAACTCGTCTACCTCTCTTGTTTCCCACTAACTCGTACTACCTCTCTTGCTTCACTAAACTCGTACTACCTCTCTTGCTTCACTAACTCGTACTATCTCTCTTGCTTCACTAAACTCGTACTATCTCTCTTGCTTCACAAACTCGTACTACTCTTCTTGCTTCACTAACTGTACTACCTCTCTTGCTTCACTAACTCGTACTATTCTCTTGCTTCACTAACTCGTACTATCTTCTTGCTTCACTAACTCGTACTACCTCTCTTGCTTCACTAACTCGTACTACCTCTCTTGCTTCACTAACTCGTACTATCTCTCTTGCTTCACTAACTCGTACTACCTCTCTTGCTTCACTAACTCGTACTATCTCTCTTGCTTCACAAAACTCGTACTACCTCTCTTGCTTCACTAACTCGTACTATCTCTCTTGCTTCACTAACTCGTACTATCTCTCTTGCTTCACTAACTCGTACTACCTCTCTTGCTTCACTAACTCGTACTATCTCTCTTGCTTAAACTAACTCGTACTACCTCTCTTGCTTCACTAACTCGTACTACCTCTCTTGCTTCACTAACTCGTACTATCTCTCTTGCTTCACTAACTCGTACTACCTCTCTTGCTTCACTAACTCGTACTTTAGTTTTTATTGCACTAGATTTAAACTGTTTAGTCTCCGAACAAATTTCCCTAAAAAAATAAGCGTACGTTGTTTGTTCTTAATAAAAAATGAAACCCGACATTTTATACGTTTGTGCAGTGTCAGTATTAATTATTTTTCAATAGCTATAGAATGTCTCCTTATATTCTTAATTATCTGTGATAATTCTTTAAAATGATTTTCAGTTAAACAATAACTAATACCAACACAGACTAGAATTTTGCTTATATTTTAACTGAAACATTGGTAACATTGTAATGTAACATTGTAATGCAACATTGTAATGCAACATTGTAATGCAACATTGTAATGTAACATTGTATGCAACATTGTAATGCAACTTGTAATGCAACATTGTAATGCAACATTGTAATGCAACATTGTAATGCAACATTGTAATGCAACATTGTAATGCAACATTGTAATGCAACATTGTAATGCAACATTGTAATGCAACATTGTAATGCAACATTGTAATGCAACATTGTAATGTAACATTGTAATGTAACATTGTAATGCAACATTGTAATGCAACATTGTATGCAACATTGTAAGCAACATTGTAATGCAACATTGTAATGTAACATTGTAATGTAACATTGTAATGCAACATTGTAATGCAACATTGTAATGCAACATTGTAATGCAACATTGTAATGTAACATTGTAATGTAACATTGTAATGTAACATTGTAATGTAACATACTCTACATCACAACTCTAATAAGTAGCAAACTAACTTTTATGCAAGATTCCAGCGTTCTTCATTATTTATACCACATAATCCCCTAAAAGGAAGTTCCTTGACACTGGTGAGGGGCTCTTGATCAAGGGAATTGGATCTGTACTCCGGTTCCCTGCACTGAGCCTGAATACCTTCCATCTCCCCCCCCACATGCGCTGTATAATCCTACAGGTTTAGCGCACCCCCCACGATTATAATTATACAATTATTCCGCATAATTGCAATATGATCAGTCAAATCCTAGGACAATTAACATTACAGTTTTTCTTTTCAGTATATTTGCTTCTCACTACCAAAAAAATCGTATGCCCATGACCCAGACCAAGACTCTGCAATATGTAAAAAATCTTTTATATATTAACGAGAAATTATCATGATTACAGGGTAATATGAGGGTAAATAACCAAAAAAAAAACGCACAATACCGTGACAGGAACGATACACAAATAACCCGCACATAGAAGAGAGGAGCTTACGACGACGTTCTGGTCCGACATGGACCGATGGTCCAAGTCGGACCGAAACGTCGTCGTAAGCTCCTCTCTTCTATGTGCTAGTTATTTGTGTAATATGAGGGTGCGTCTTTATTGTGACCTTCACAACTGTATGTCGCTATCACTTGTACTTCTATTGTGACCTTCACAACTGTATGTCGCTATCACTTGTACCTCTATTTTTAACAAAATGTATTTCTTCTCCTTTTATTAAAATAAAAATATTTACGTACAAATAGCATATATTCATTTGTTTATTATTATTATAATCAAAAAGAAGCGCTAAGCCACAACGGCTATACAGCTATTCATTCGTTACTATTCAATGTCAACATCGAGCAAAATCAAACAACCTTAACACCGTTCTTACCTAATTTTTTAAAATATTGTATTGAATGACATGCAGGTAAGTGGATGGTTGCTATGGTTGTTGTTATAGAGGAAAGTCCAGGCACTACAGAATGATGATGCCAGATAACATCCGGCGAGTGTGATCTCGGGCAAAGTACCACAAAAATATACCGCTACTTAGTTGTTGCGAAAGATGATTTACTACTCGACCAATATTTCCGGCTCCAAATTAAAAAAAAAAGATATTGATGGCTGTAAATTCCCAATAAACCTTGATGCATATCAATCATTATGTCTATATCCAATTATATTTTTAATGCCATGATATACCAATGAAGAATCAAGAAATGAATCGCATATCACAGTAACTCTCTTCTCTAAAAGATTTCAATTTACAACACTAAAGATTGCAAATTCTGTTGCTGAATCCTTTCTCTGATCATAATAATGGAGATCATATATTTCCAGCAAGTAGTGTTCCACCTGTCGTCTTGCTTCTTATACAATTCATTCCTATATTATTCAGATAATTGGTCATCGACGCGGCTTGAGTACTTCTTCCGTTACCATGGCAACCTTCAAAATAATGCATATAAGAAACCTAAAAACTATTAAACTGAAATAAAATTATACTTGAAAATTTTGAGTAGATACAACTACATGTGTTTACCGGTCGCATAAACCCTAGAACAAAAATCACTTGTGTGCAAAAACCTACAAGAGGTAAAATCGTGCGGGTGATCTCTGGCATAAACACCAACTTGCTGCTGTATACATTATTCACAACCTTCATGAATTCTTTCAAAGCTTTAATATCGTCATGTCTACATCTTTTACACACGTAATTGTATTTCCTAAATCTAATCCAAGACTTTTTTCTAATATAATACAAACCTAGGCTTGTCAACGGGTGATTATAATGCCAAGTGGGTCAAACTAATGCAAACCCTTTACAAACTGATTTTTCAGAACAAATTAAATATAGTGGATATATACTGGGAACTGAGGTTAGCTCAATACTGCCAAAATCCATACAGTACATACAGGCGATTAGTTGCTAATGGTTTAAAAGAACATTCTGCTTCTTGAGATTCAGTCCAAACAACAATATTCAACCCCCTCCCATTTAGGTAGGGTGGCAAAAGGGCTGTGACATGCCAAGAGTACGTTGCATTTTACATTTAATTCGGCTTATGTCACACATCCACATAGGCATGTTCTCCCGACCAGTGAACCAGGTGCTAAGTGTATACATGAGTAGAGGTCCCTCATTATGCTAGCACATTGGTTCAACAAGCCAATGACAAAGAAGTCCGCCTAAGTTGAGAAGCGTGGCACACTTGTAACTCAACATTGGCAGACTTACCTCCATGTCTTGTCTCAACGGTTCTTACCGTCTCTCTTGCTTACATTTGCCTTATTTTAAATATTCTCTATTTATATTGTACATATCTGCTTTCTGTTAGGTGAAGGAAATATAAGTATTTATTCTGCTGTCTTTTTTCTCGTTCCTACCTTGGTTATCGTGCTACAGCCAAGTGTCCGGGTCGCTAACTACACCTGTGTTCGTAATAAGGGCCATTGCTAAAAAAACTCTCTCCTGCAGCCATTTATTTCCCTTGTATGGAATCTTCTCAACAAAACTATCCATTATATTAATGGAAGCAATATTTTTTTTTATCAGAGTAAAACTGTTCTCATAAATCCTAGTCATTAACTATATATCCGAAATTACCTCTGCCAGTTAAGTTGGGATCAAATTCAAGTAACCCGCTTCTTTTGTGTGGCCAAACATGAACTCTTTTATATAGAGTGACCAGAGTTTACATGCAGAGCTATCCCGTGCTCTACATGCAGAGCTATCTCGTGCTCTACATGCAGAGCTATCTCGTGCTCTACATGCAGAGCTATCCCGTGCTCTACATGCAGAGCTATCTCGTGCTCTACATGCAGAGCTATCTCGTGCTCTACATGCAGAGCTATCTCGCGCTCTACATGCAGAGCTATCTCGTGCTCTACATGCAGAGCTATCTCGTGCTCTACATGCAGAGCTATCTCGTGCTCTACATGCAGAGCTATCTCGTGCTCTACGTGCAGAACTATCTCGTGCTCTACGTGCAGAACTATCTCGTGCTCTACATATAGTTTTATAGATGATAAATGTAACTGTCTTGTTGCAGAGTGACTCAAAGAAGACTTGATTATAACGTTGGAAATCCCATTTTTTTTTACCAAGTATCGCAGGTGTCGTCACTGCAGCCGTTCCATAGCCACTTATTATAACCTCTGTTCACAAACTAAACAACCCCAGTAAGCTGGAACTGTATAAAACTAGCACAATTAATTGTCCTAACCCAGCCATAAATTGATTTATTGGTTATTGTGTAGTTATGGCATATAAATCTAACATGAAAAAAGCTATTAAAATTTAAACTGGTTTGCCTTAGGGAGTTCTTTGAATCACTGAAAAAGAAAATTGGTATTAATCAGTCGCAAGACATTGTGCCAGCATGTGTATGTCTGTTCTCATGCATATGACAAAATTTCATATCATTCGTTAAATTGTTGATCATGGTTTGATGCCAGATTCAACAATTAAAGCTAAATGTACGAAAGATTTTTTGAATATCAATGGAACTGAAGCAGTAATTCTAATATTGCTCGACGACGACCCAACTCCAACATTAAAAATTATCAATTTTCAGCAAAAAGCAGGAGATGTAAGGTGCGATTACTACCAAGTTATTGGTCAGAGCGCAGTATCAAACATCAAGATCGTGCTCACAATAACAATGATCAAGTTGAAAATGTAACAATATGCATACGAAGAGATACCAACATTAATGGTCTGGCTCTGATGAAAAATACTCAAACTATGTATAATGTATCTACTGTCAGGCCATTATAAAACTATGAAAGAAATGAAATTAAAGAAACTTTAAATTGTATGCTGTTGATAGATCAGCAATACTTGTTGCACAGCTAAACAATATATATTCTCCAACTGTCCCTCCTAATTCCTTTTTTTTCACATCGATAATAACAGATTCGCTATATAAGAAAAACGGCTCAGTACCAAAAAGCAACGAGGTACCAATTATAGAGCAGATATTACATAAGTTTATAGAAGTAAAACAGTTAACATCAAAGTGAAGACAGCTGATTGCCTGCTCTTGTTCTTTGTCAGTGACATCATGAGAAAAAATCGTGCATACTGAGAATACATTGGAAATAGTGACTAGAAACTGTCCTGATAGTACGTGTCTTACACCTCAGAGCGGCAAATTACAAACTCAGATATTTTCTATCTCAACACATAATTATTTTCCATTACCATTCAAAGAGGTAACGTGAACTAGGATCATGCTCTCACGTTGATCAAATTACTATTTCATTACTCTTCTTTGTTTTTTTTCTAATGATAGCAAGACGTATTTCAGATTATGGATTAGCAATGTTGGTAATAATAAGTAAGCCCAGTATTGTATACACTCTTGTAGACAATGAGTGGGTAAATACAAAGTACCAGTTTTGTATATTGTAGAAGTGGGTAATAAAAGTTACCAGTTTGTTTATGTTAGAGGAGTAGGGTAATACTCTCGAATCCAGTTTGTAACTATTCAGACAGGTGGGTCAATAAAATAACCAGTTTCTGATCTATATTAGAGGTGGAGGTAATAAAAGTCTAGCCCAGTTATTGTTATATGTATAGTGGGTCTAATAATAAGTAGCCAGTTTGTAACATATGTCGACACAGGTGGGTAATAAAAGTAAGCTCCAGTATGCGTGAGCGTATGTAGAGGTGGCAAGATAATAAAAGTAGCCTAGTTCGTATAATGTAGAGGTGGGTAATAAAAGTATCCAGTTTTGTATAAACAATAGACGTGGTTAACAAAAGTAGCCAAGTTTGGTAAAATGTAGACAAGTTGGTAACAAGCTAAGCGCAGTTAGTGTACATGGATAAACAAGTTGGTAATAAAAGGGAAAAACTAGGGTGTTTTTTTTTTGGCGCTCACTTATAAAAATAATTATCTATGGACAACCACTGACGTCCCGGACTACATGAATTCATAATCTTAGTGTTTTTCAGAACGATTTACTGCAAAACAAATTAATGATAATGCAAGTTTCAAGACAACAATGGCGCATGCTGATAACAGAGACTTGTAAACAACTACAAAATCATTTATCTTCAAAACTAACTAGCAGAAAACAGCCTCATATAAAGGTCTTAGGCTGTCTATGTCTATGCTCGCAGTGGATATGAATGAAGCTATTAAAAAAATATGCCTCATATATAGACAAATAATCTTGATGAATGAATGCACTTAATAGAGGAGAGAGCGACGCAATATCCGAATGTGCCAAGGTGCACATCAGCAAACTTAATTCTTATCTTCTATATCTATGAAAAAAAGCTCTGTTATAACTACTATAATGGTTTAAGTGCTCCCCATGATGATCACACAATAATTTCAACTACAAAATTAAAGCATCACTTACACATATTACTACCACCCTGCGCGACTTCACCTGTTTTTACCGCGCCCTCAAAACCCAGACCACTAACCTATTCCAGTCTTAAAGTCCTAACAGTCCTGCCACCTAAATTACAGGTGCCAATTGTGTCCACCACTCAGCAGGTGTTCCTAGTGCCCAATCCACTTAGCAGATGCCAGTGCCCACCACTTGCAGAGGTCGCAGTGCCTCCACTGTAGTTGTCCAGTGCCAACCACTGCATGGTGCCAGTGCCTCCTCTGCTAGGTTGCCAGTGCACACCCACTGCAGGTGTCCAGTGCCACCACTAGCAGGTGCCAAGTGCCAACCACTGCAGGTGCCACTCCACCATCTGCAGGTGCCAGTGCCGTCCTACTGGCAGGTCGCCAGTGCAACTACCAACTGCAGGATGCCCTAGTTTTTAGATGGGGCGCGAACCGCGACTGCAGGTCGCATTGTGCCACTCTGAGGTGCCGTAGTGCCACCTCCACGAACATGGTCCAGGCCCGACACCAAACTGCCGAGGTTGACCAGTGCCACTGCTGTAAAGTGGTGCCAGTGTGCGCCACCACTACAGGAGCCACTGTGCCACCACTGCACAGGGTGCCAGTGCCACCAATAGCAAGGTGCCAGTGCCTTATCCACTCCTGCAGGTGCCGGCCTCCACTGCAGGTGCAGTGCGATCCACTGCAAGGTGCGCCCAGACGCCACCCACTGCTAGGTGCCAGTCCACCAACGCAAGGACAGCGCCAAGTGCCAACCACTCGCAGGTGCTGCGCGTGCCACAATCTGTAGGTGCCAGCTGCCACCACTGCGGTGCCAGTGCCACCCTGATAATGGTGCGCCAGTGCCACCTAACTGCAGTCCAGTGCGCTTCCACTGCAGGTGCAGTGCCTCCACTGCCTCGGTGCCAGTGCACACACCACTCGCAAGGTGCCTAGTGCCCTCCACCTGCCAGGTGCCAGTGCCAACCACTGTAGGTGCCAGTGAGGCCACCACTAGCAGGTGCAGTGCCAACCAACTGCAGGGTGCCAGTGACCACCACTCGCGCAGGTTGCCATGCCATCCCACCCCCCCACTGTAGTGCCAGTGGCCATCCACTGCAGCAGGTGCGCATTGCCTTTTCACACCTCAGTGCCAGTGCCACACACTGTGCAGGTGCCCAGTGCCTCCACTGCCGGTGCCAGTGCCCTACCACACTGTAGGTTGCCAGTGCCCCTCCACTGACAGTCTCCTTTTATTATTCAGTCCAGTTTGTCCAACCACTGCAGGTGCCCCGATGCCTTGCCACTGCGGTGCCCTGCCACCAACTCGCCAGGTGCCAGTCGCCACCACAGCAGGTGCCAGTGCCATACCCACACAGCATGTTCCAGTGCTCACCAAGCAGGTGCCAGTGCCCACCACTGCAGCTCGGTGCAGTGCCACCTCACCTAGCAGGTGCCAGTGTGCCTCCACTGCAGGTGAGCCAGTTGCCACCACTGCAGGGCCAGTGCCTCCACTGCAGGTCCAGTGCCTCCCCAGCAGGTGCGCCAGTGCATCCACTGCTATGCTCACGTGCCAGCCACTGCAGTGCCAGAGCTATCCTACTGGAAGGATAGACCAGTGCCAAACCACCAGCAGAGTGCAAGTGCCCACCCACTGCAGGCTGCCAGTGCCTCCACTGCAGGTAGCCAGTAGCCGACACCCCCAGACCTGAATGGTATTTGCATTAGATCTTCAGAGCAAATTGGAACCTAGTGACCGAGGTTATCAGACACTCAAAACACTGGAGTACGACCATCAACGCTTGTCTGATAAGTTAATTTATGTGGGTTAAATTCGTAGCATCCAAAGAATTTAAGAGAAAATGTCTCATCAAATATATCCTCCTTTGTAGCACAAAAGTGTGAATGTACATTGTAGCATATACAGTGTGAATGTTTACTTTGCGATAGCGCCAACAGTGTGAATGTTACTATATTGTAACACATACAGTGTGAATCATACTGTTGTAGCAACATACAGTGGACTGATACTTTTGTAGCACTATAACAGTATGTGAATGTTCCTTTGCGCAGGCACATACAGTGTGAATGTTTCCTTTGTAAGCACATACAGTGTGAATGTTCCTTTGTAGCACATCAGTGTGAATGTTCCTTTTTACCACATACAATGTGAAGTGTACTTTGTAGCAACATACAGTGTGAATGTTCTTTGTATCACATACATGTGAATGTTACTTTGTAGCACATACAGTGATGAATGTTACTTTGCACAGCAAATACGGTGTGAATGTTACTTTCTAAGCCATACAGTGTGAATGATAGCTATTGTAGCACACCGTGACATGGTGATCCTTTGTAGCACATACATGGGATGTTACTTTGTAGCCCATACAGACAGCGTGAATGTTCCCCTTTGTAGCACATACAGTGTGAATGTTACTTTGTAAGCACAATACAGTGTGAATGTTTACTTTGCAAGCAATACGGTGTGAATGTTACTTGTAGCACATACAGCGTTAATGTTCCTGTTTAGCACACACAGTGTGAATGCTACTCCTTGTAGCACAGTGTGAATGTTTCCTTTGTAGCACATACAAGAGTGATGTTACTCCTTTGTGCACATACAGTGTGAATGTTACTTTGCAGCAAATACAGTGTGAATGTTACTTTGCTAGCACATCCTAGCGTGTGAATGTTACTTTGTAGCACATACAGTGTGAATGTTACTTTGAACACATACAGTGTGAATTGTTTGCAAGCACATACTCAGTAGTGCATGTCTACTATTGCAGCACATACCTGGTGAAATCAGTTACCCTTTTTTGTCAAGCACATACATGCAATGAGTAACTTTGTAACACATACATTATGTGAATGTTACTTTGTAACACATACAGTGTAGCAATGTTTCTCAAGACGCTGATAATATTTCCCATTTTTGCATTTAAGAAATTTATATCTAATGAATTACATCACTTTTAGTGGCAGACCAAAATGTGACTGAATTTTCATTTGCAAAATATCGAAAAAAATGCGCTCTTATCTCTTCGTCGCCATAAATAATTCCAAATGGGTATAATAGATAATACATTTTAGGTTATAAAAAGCTAGCGGTCAAGACCCGTCACCCCCCCCCCCCAAAGCAAAAAATCATTTTACGAATAAAATAACATTAGAGAATATGTCCCACGAATACTATCTGCCTGAGTTTGATTTCAACAATTTCCCTTTAACATATCAACTAGGTCGCTAATACAGAAGTTCACTCTTATTGGCTACGCGATCTGCGTTCTCGAGTGATCATTTGAATTAACATTAAATTTAAACAAGAGTCCATAATCATAAGGAATACAAATGATATATTTCATCTTAGTCCAACAATGTCATAATTATCTTCCCCACTCACCACCAAACCAGTGCCCAAGGTTCCGCTCCACAACTAGTGCCAGGTTCGCGCTCAGCAACGCCAGGGCCACGTTCCCCCGCCCACCACAGTGAGCCAGTTCCCGCTCACACAACGTGCCCCCGAAGGTTCCCGCCACAACCGTGCGACCAGTTCCCGCTCACACCAGGCCACGTTCCCCTTCTACAATGCGGTGCCAGGTCTCGATGCCTGAACTCTCAAGTCCCTATGATAATGACAATCTGAAAATGTTTGAAAAAAAATTCAGCTGGCAATTACCTATTCTTTTTTTTACAGAATAAACTTTAAGGTTCTCAACATTGAATTAAATCTTATCAACAACTTTGTTTTTACTCAGTTTAGATGTCTCTAGTGCAACCACAGGACGTGATTCTTCTAGTGCAGTTACTGGTACAATGACAAGTGTTTTGACTTCTCTTTGTGGTCCTAACCTGCACACCTTAAGTACATTCAGGTGACTATTGTCACACCCTAGTAAAATCCAGGTTAGACTCGTGGTGAAGCGATAGGTGGACGAGCAACTGACACAAACCACTAGTAAACTCTGGTGAGACTCATGGAAACCACGTGACTACTGGTCACACCCTAGTATAAACTCTTGGTGTAGACCTCATGGGAACCAGGTGACTACTGTCACAACCCTGAGTAAACTCTGGTAAGACTCGTGGGAACCAGACAAAAGCCAAACGACATCGACCTGAGCTTAAATTTTTGGAACATACTGTATTTCCCTATAGCGAAGTTTCACATTACAAGTCTATCAGACGCATACAGTCACAGCCACCAATAATTCCCCAAGTGTTGATGCAACTGACAGCAACCTTGTGCTCACTACGGCTAGGAAGTATTAAAGTAGCAACATATAGACATTACCTGTCCATGCTCGGTGCGAGAGTTGTCCCCACGATGACCAGTTGTTCCACACTTACCTGTAAAGGAAAACAAGAAATTTATATCACTTCTTGATCCAAAACAATCAAGACCAAACTACTATAAACAGTTCTCTCTACATTAAGTCAATGCATATTAATATGACAACTTTATTTGACACAGCCCGCCTGAGCCCAGGAGTCGCCTCTCCACGCTGGAGCAAAGCACCAGACAGCGTTACAGTGCCACACGTATTTGCTGGAGACTCTCATATTATAATCAAAACCTAAGCGCTAAACCACCAGGTCATACAGCACTGCAGGATACCTAAGAGGTTGAAAGGTCAGTGCTAAAGGAATCATAATCCAAAGGTTGTGTGATAAAATCAGTTGCTGTCACCACAAGTCAAAGAGAGGGAGTCTGTGTCAAAAGTGGCCGTCAGTGAAGGAGGAAATAAAGGGTGTATAGTAGCGGTGATGACGACGCTGAACGACACTGGACCAGTCCTAAACAGATATGCAAAAACTGAAATTGGAAACCCTGACAATAACACAGAGGGAACTGGGGACGCCCTCACCATGAGTGAGACGGTGTGTGCCCGATGCGAAGCTACGTAACAGCGTAGCCTACACAACAGGAATATACATACGTAACAGCAAAATACGACATATAACTGCTGTGCAGCACATCAATTTATGATAGTAGAAGACTGGTGAAATATAGCCACTGGACCTATATTCAATTCGTGAATCATGCACAGTCTCGCGTGGTTTTGTCACATCATACTGTAATGAAACAACTACAACATTGTTCATATGCCGTCCAACCAACTAATTGAAATACACATATCCAGTCGGAAGGCAACTATGGGAGAACAGAACTTTAGGCAACTGATGACTAATTAACACTGCTATGGTCCAACCCTTCAATTCAATGGCAATAAGCAAATACAGAAGTTAGAACACATTAATACGGCGAACCACCTTGTTTTCCAGCATTGTTCAGTTTTCAATATGGAGTTGGTCCTCCATTTATGCAGCTAAAACACCACCATTCGGTGCCGAAAAATTTATTCAACTCTACATCTAACAGCATCCAGGAAATCTTTTAAGTCATTTACTTAAACAAAACCCTTCTGAAAATCTCTATCTCCACAGCACGACGTCTAGGAGGAATCAGTTCCTGACGCGCATCTTCATCACTGACCTCACAGATGATCGAGAATATTTCGCAATCCGGCGCTGATTTGTGGTAGCCACAATCCTAGCTGTTCACCTTCACTATTCATCTTACTCCCTACTCAGTGTTGAATTGGTGCATTATCGTCTTAGATGATAGTGGTGGAAAGTACTGTATACATTTTCCGGAAATACCAGTATATGTAAATATGATTGCTTATATATTCATTTAATAAAAATTATGGTAATAAAAAATTGGAACCTCCCGTGCCCTGGCAGGCTGGACGAGGACTCAGCCATGTTTGAAATTGACGCCAACGGACAAAACGTAGTGATAAAGAGGAAGAATTTTCGTCGCTCTAGAGGGTTACATTGGGCTTAAACCCTCTCAAATAGGAGCCGAAATTGTTGGATGGTAAATTGATGCATACCTTTGAGCATTAAACCGATGTACAGGACAGCTCCAGGAACCTCAGATAAGCTACTAAACTTATGTTTGTAATCCTGGCCCAAGTGTTCATCCATCATAAATTTAGTTAGAAGGAGGTTTTTGAGTATTATTACACGTAATCTCCAGACTAATTGTGTGAGTGTTATGATCATAAAATCTCTTCTGTTTAAAAATGTGCATATGTTAATCATTTATTAATTTAATATACAGTTCCACAAATTTTAATATTTACCAGAATTCTCTGGTGAACGTCATTCATATGGCAAATTAAAGGTTTTGAGCAACTAGGTTGGAGAGATAGTATGGTAGGTAATTCGAAGGGGTGAATACTTATTGCGACCTAGGTTGTCCCAAAATTTCCTACTTGTCTTGTAACTTTGATAAATAATTCAGTTCATAACATTTGTTACCATTTACTGAGTTATGTACCTTATGATTTACATCCCAGATAAATGTTCATTTTCCACACTAGCGCAAAATGGGACCAGTAACACAAAACTTAAGCTTGATTTATCTTCAGGTTTATATGCACAGTTTAGTGCAGCAGGTGTTTAATGTTATTTGACCAACACCCCGGTGATGCTATAATCACACACAACCAACCTACTTAAGAGAAGTGGTGTCCCTCAACTATTTTAATGCCTGTATCGCGTACTTCATAGGCTTCATCAGCCAAACGGACCTTTCCTTACAACTTAACAGCAATATCTTGAACAAAAATTATATACACAAAACCTATGACGACGGAACTAAGGCACTGAAGAATATACGATACTATCAGCGTCATCAAGGGCAAAAATTTGCACGCATGTCAGCCGCTTTAATCGACGCTGAGAAAATTTCGTAAATCTAAGGTACGGAAATTACATCTACCTGTGCTACCATCTAAATCAGGAGACGTTAAAGTTTGTCTCTGGCTAACCTTGATGATATTTACACATTCCACAAAAAATAACATACAAGACGTCCAAACTAATAATCACTGTTGATCTATGATAAAATTTGCACAGTCCATGCACACAGCTCATTCACAAGTTGTGTTTGAACGAGTTCTCGCATCGAGTTTCACAAGCGTTTTTTTTAAAACTGCATCAATTCAAGACTGCAAAAAGATGTACCTAAATCTCGTTTCGAATTCCTCCAGCCGAGTCCCTCGAGGTATACAGCCTCCACCGGGATGACCACGATCAGTGGACCACCCAGGTACCTACTGAACTCCTAGATGAATAAGGACAACCAATGCAAGGACACACCCTATATGAGTTACCCAACCGTGCCGGGACTCTCGAGCCACGGACCCTCAGTCACCTGAGGTGAGCTGTCAGAATGGCGACCCATGGGTAGTCTTAGTATCTCAAAGTTTGACATAAATATTATTTGTTCTACTTACAACAGGAGACGTATCATAGGTTAAAAAAGTGGCATGGTAGTCTCGTATGGTCAAAGTTCTGAGTAGCGAGAATAGTTAGTATTCACTGCCATACAACGGTTCACGAATCTGTCATTAAGATGGGGTTTAGAGTCAACATGGAATTCTGTCATCTAGTTGTCGTATAAATGTATAATGACAATGATGACAAACAGCTACATACCATAAACCTTAATTTTCCTCTCCTAATATTAGAGTTTTTGAACCATGGAAGTTCACCAAATGAATCAAAGCACACTTTCTATAATGGACACACATTGTTCCTCATTATCAATAAAATGAGCTGAGTCGTATTTATGCTGGTTCGACATTTACTTAAGCTTCTTGGCGGTTTATAATATGTAAATCTCTTCCAAACCCTCATGCATTATATTATTGTTAAGGCACGCGCCTCCTTCTGGATTTATTTTTTTTTTAGCCAGCATGCTCAACAACTGGATATGGAAAAAAGGCTCAGGCGTGTGCGGTTTTTTCTATTTATTTTTAGCTGAGCTATTTTTTTATTAGAAATAAGATGAAGATTGGATGTGTAGTTCCTTATCACAAAAATTTTCATTTTTCTCAACTATACATTTGGCTTTTTCCTTTCGGGATTACACTACTATGTCGCGGCCTGCAGCCTGATAAACTGTGACTACGTCACCCTATATTCTATTAAATAGGTTAAAACATACTGAGCAAGCGAACGACCATTTGAATAATAAAAAACCCAACTTATCACTTAACTACAATAATGAAACAGTGGAATGGAAATTCCAATAACATCCCGCACTTACACCTAACTATTGGCTGTCCATAAATTTCCTCCCTGGGTATTGCCCTCAAATCTTAAGTCATTCACTCTTTTGAATTTTTTTTTCGGCCCCGCCCTTTACCAGTCATTACCTGGTAATCTGCCGTACTCACTGGTATTACCTTAGACTCTGACCTTTTTTTCTTCACTGGTATTACCTGGTACCTGCCTTCACTGAGTATCATTACCTGGTACTGTCTGCTCTCACACTCGGATATAACCGGGTCTAAACAACTGCACTTTCATCGGTATTTTACCTCGTACTTTTGCCTTCACTCCCTCTTTTTGGTATTAACCTGGTCTTGCCCTTCACTGGTATTCAACCCTGGTACCTGCTTCACTGGTAAGTATCCTGGTAACTCACCAGCAAAGTCGGCAACACAGTCAAAACCATTTGGGCCAAACATTAAAATTTAACAAAAGGCAGGGCGGCGGTATTACCAACACGGATAAATTTAGCTATTTATATACACATTAATCAAATGATTATCTCAATAACAAACATGTACATCCGTCCTACCAAGTTTGCTGCTTATTCACTAGAATGCACGAATACCTTATTCTGTGTAAACCCAACAAAACCTATGACACACCCTAGACCAGTCGTAACACCTGTATAGTTAGGCTGTGTACCATTAGCTAAGATTATTGACAAAATAATCCGCACTGCGATAACTAATTTCCGAGTATGACAACATTTGACGTCAAGTCCAACCTAAGCAAGAAGACAAGAACACAAAATACAGAAATAGTGAAAATGTGTTAATAGAGACCAAGGGCCAGGTTAAGTAACGAGTTTTTTCTGAAGTTAGAGGCATATGGTACAATGTAATGAGAAAGGAGGGAAGTTACAGCAAGAACCAGGCATTAGGCTAAGATTACATGTATATGAAGTGACGATGGCATCAAAAAAACAAAAAAAAGACATGCCGACTGTCGGAGGCTCGAAAGGTAACCAGCTTTGGCAGAGAAAAGTTTAATTACGAATAATAAAAATGTGTAAACCATGAGAGAAAAAGAGGTATAGTCTCTATCAATCTGAACGCGAAGAAGGCACTAGCAATTGAATGAAATCCAACAGATGTGAAAAATAAACACCAACGTAAGGTCCATAACATTTTTATTAAAGGAAACGTATTCGTCACTCATGTTAAACGTTTTCGTCACTCATGGTTAAACGTTTCATGTTTAACCATCGAGAGATACTTCTAACACTCCTTCTTGCTGAAGCATTCTTTAAGACACTGTCCAGGCGTTTTCCCACCTCGACAGAAGCCTTCCACACTATCATTCCCGACATTGCGAGTCAAGTTTTTTAAACGTTAGCCGACAACACAGCTTGTGACTTGACTTGACCTGACCTAACGTCTCCTTTTCCTTACCTCTTCCCGTTTTCCTATATTTTTCATTGACCTTTCCTATCTTCTATTTAGATGGGTTCCAGCCTATGTTTATTGTTTGTCCCCGGCAGGGATTTTGTACCTACCTAGTCATGCGGCCAGCATCTCTCCCTACGGTACACCATCTGTTTTTACTTTATATAGACAACCTCCACTTATTGACTGCTACATTTCTATGTATCTTCGCTGCAGCAACTACCAACACAATTTCCTTCCTTTCTGTCGCTCAATTCCCCCGCTCCGTCTTGCAGTAATTCTCCTCAACCCCCGCCCCCCATTAACTTTTTGCCACCGCATAGCGATACATGCCCCTATGACCTTCTATGGCATTCGGGCTGCGGCCCCTTGTGCCAGGAATCATTCAAATGAAATCATAGCTTTGGGATAGAGAGCCTTATACAGTAGAGAACACAGGCCCCTGATATACCAGAGATTTAACCCTGACATCCTACTCCATCACCCTGCTACTAGCCGGTCCAACCATATGGAGAAGACCCGGGCGGGAAGTACCGGAGAATCACCTAATGAATGCATGAACCTCTGGCTCTCCCTACCGAGGCTGTGTGGGTGGGGGAGATAGCAGAAAGAGTCTGTTGAGTTTTGGAAGAGGACTCACACCATCCGTACACACCTGGCCCAAGCACTAACTTGAACCTAACACGTTCTGCTCCAGCTACAGGCATCTCCGACGATTGTAGCTAACTGTCTACATCCAACAAAATAGAGCTGCGCAAAAGGCTCAGCTCTATGATGCGACAAATCTCGCGACAACTCCTTCGGAGCCACTGACAGGTCACCACGTCTGGCAAAGACCTGCGTCTGGACTTCGTTCCTGGCGAATGTAATTATCTGCTCCGGCCTGCGGCTCGAACGTCGACGTGTGGCTCGCAATAGCGGTCGACTTTTTTAAAGAGATAGAGCCTAATACGAGCCAGAACACCGGACCTTAGACACAAAGATCTACACCCTCGTATTCCTACTGCACCAACATCTCTGCTTTCTTTCATTAGGGTTGTAAGTACAATACACCGACCCAACCAAGACATCACTTGAAGATAGATACATTTATGCAATCATAAACAGAATCACTTCTAGGCGAAGAAATCGTTCACCACACAATGGCTTCATCTAATACAAAGCAGCAATGTAAAGAGAGGAGGAGGTTTGAGGTAATCAGCCCACAGCCTGAAGTCGATTTGCCTTGTCGAAAGTACAGCATATAGGCCGTAGAATGGCTCTATAAATCTGTAAGTCTTGTCGAACCTTTGTGACGAAGACCCGACTTACACAAGTGGATTGTTTCACTATGACCCGCCTCCTCCCTGCTTCGACACACCTACTACAGTATATAAGCCACTATTACGGCCATATGCTGTACTTTCTCTACGAGATTGATGGAATGAACACAATTGACCCCAGGCTTAGACTGATTACCGTCAAACCTCCTCTCCTCTCCTTAATATTCTTTTCTACGCTTCTGTATTGCACTGACGATGAGCAACTGTGGCAAAACGTTTTCTTCAGTAAAATTCCCTTAAGTGAGCATAAGTGTCTCATCATCAACTGTCTGTTTAAACTATTTTTATCACAAGACTCACCTTGCTTGCCCATTTGCTTAGTGTGTTGATTTGATGTAGATATCTGATAGTATTGGTACAGATAGGACTACTGCAGTGTTTCCTCTTGTCCTTACGTTCTTCATCTACTAAACAGGACTGCGAGCACACTACACAATAACGCTGTAAACAGTGCGCATCACTTGATAAATTAGACATAATATGCAGACACATGGACATAGTCTTTATTGTCGAAACGTTTTGTCTTGAATGGTTTTACATGAGTCCAAACCAGACAAAGGTTGGGAACAACAGGAGTTTGAGGTAATCAGTCCCTCCGTCCAGAAGCAGCCATAATCACCTTCCTACTTAAATTATCGAAAAGAATACAGTATACGTGCGAAGAAGGGCTTATATACTGATTACAATAGGCTACCAGGCTGAGTGACTGATCTGCACCCACCACCATCAACCATTCTCACATCTCTATGCGCACTTATTAAAGGTACCCGAACGTCCTCATACTGTTCCATTCTCCTAGAGTACCTAAAGTTATATATGATAGTAGATCCGGTATTATGTAATATTTTTATTCTTTAGGAAAGGTTAAAAAAAAGTTCTTTGTCGTAAGACACAACACACACATTATATATACCCACACACACAATATATATATCATATATATATATATATATATATATATGTATATTATATATAACTCCAACTTCACTTCGCACTTAATGCTGAAATTTTAATATAAAAACCCAGGAGCAAAAGCACATATATGCCCAGAGATCTCAAAATTTAAGACACCTGTGTATTGTTCCACTAACGAAATGTATTTTTGTCCAAATTCATATATGTAACCATCTAACATATTACCACAGTGAATACAAATATACTAAGATAAATATCGGCTCGTAAGCTATCTGAAGAAAATTCTAATTTATCTCCTACTCTGCACAAAGCCCAGGGCTGGTGTGCCTCATTGCAAACCATTGAATTAGACGGAGAGTTGTAAAACACAGGATCTTGTATTGGCAGTAAATATTAACGATGAAGATTATGAAGTGACTCAAATATACCATTTTTGCTTATGTCTTCAATAAAAATACGTAATCTTAGACCACATACAAACTAATACTAATTCAAAACCTTCAAGACACCCTGTACATCTTATAAATTCGCATCAAGCAAACAAGCGGAGGCCACCACGCGAACACTACGACCTCTAGCTGGAAACCCAATTCCCATCACCACAACACCCCCCAACTAAAAGTAAAAACCCACAAGACCCCTAGAACCCCAAACGGAGCTAAGTAAGGATCAGATCACCCCACAATGTGTGGCGTGGGGATTCTGTAGCGGAGTCCCTATTAAATACAAAACAAACATAGAGGCGACATGAGAGTCAAGGTCACAGGGTGAGTCATTCCCCACGCGATTACACGGTTCCAGCGCAAGATTGAAAGTCCACTCTTAGTTTAAACAAGGGGTAAAAAGAGTGTAAGACCCCTACTTTTATCAGATAAATGACAGCGACACACACTAAAGACAGAAACCGCGCTATGTCTAGGCCACCGTGCCCCTCACCGTACATCGCACCACCACCCCCCTCGCCCCCCACCTGAGCGCCGCGGCCACACACCGGCGCGCAATCCCCGACCCGCTCCCCACCCGCACCCCACTACCCCAGGCCGCCACCACCACAGACCAACCATACCCACCACCATGTGCGACCCCCCCCCACCTTCTCCGTCCCCACACCCGCCCCCACTGCCCCGACTACCCCACCTTCTCTATGGGTATTAGGTATGCACCCGCGACGCCTACCACCACTACACCCAATGCGCCCCCCCATTCGTACCACAAACCGGACTAACACCCGACCTAGCCAAACCGCCACAACACTCGGGTGCTCTACCCCCCCCCTTTCTACGCCGACAACGCCGCGCCACCCCCCCATACTCCAGAACCCGCATAACCCCTTCCGCCACCAAATCAGAGCTTCCCCCTCCCCAAATCTTAATCTTAAAACCGAGCATACCAGTGACCGGACCACACCTAAACGCAACCCAGCGACTCCTTGCCACCATTACCTCGCCCCGCCACCAGCCGTCCACCGCCCTAGGCCCCACCGATCGACCAAATCGCGCACCCCCGCCCCTTACCCCACGCCACCTCCACTCAACAAGACCCCAAAACCGCTCACACAATGACCCCCCAGCACAGCACCACATCCTTCATCACCACACCCTTATACCAACTCACAAACCGTACCACGTTAACTAACGAACCTGACCCGACCACACTGCCCGCTGACCGTCGACTAGTCCCCCCCCCATGCCGGCCTCGCAGATCGCGCCCTTTAAAAAACTGACACGCCCCAACCCAACCCCAGCGCACCTATCCCTGCACTCACCTCCCCCCCCCGCGGCTGCGGCACTCCAGCCCCCCCAAAGCGCCCAGCTGGACCCAAAACCCCAATTCGGCTCCGAACCCTACCCCAACTCCGCGCCGACCCCAGAAGTGGCCCAACGCCTAACGACAGCACCCGTTAGACATCGAAAACCCGACCGGACACCAAAGCATCCTTTTTCCAACTCCGGAAACAGAGAGTCTGCAGACAGAACACCACCTAAACACTCCGACACTAACACACGGTCCAAAGCTAAATCCAAATCACACATTCCAACAGGATAACCCCAACAGTGACCATCCTCCACACTATCGTTCCAACCGCAGTACCCCACAGCGCCCTGAAACCACACACCCCTAGAGCCCCCGCACCGCATCCAAACAGAGCTACAACACATACTTCGCCTGGACCCTGGAACGCCCTCGCCCTGGCACTACATGCGAGCCGTACGTTGCGCCGGGAGCAGGATGGAGCGCCTGCTCGGTGTGTTAAAGAGAGGAAGGGGAAACTGAACGCCCCGTAACCCAACCACCCCTCGGCATGCCTTGTAGCGCGACCCCCCCCCCCATGAGGAAGAGCCCCGAGCAGGCCCCATGTATTTTTGAGTACTTAAACATGTTTTATCTCGCATCTAAATACAAAACGATCCACCGGACCGAAACACCGACCCTCCGCATCCTGCCCCTACCTTCCATTCAAACCACATCCGACCCTTACCGCGTGTCGACTCCCTCCTCCCCCAGCCCAATGCGGACCCCCCCCAATTCCATCTCCGACCCCCCCCATCCGTACCCACCATCACAGATAACATACCTCTTTAAATACGACCGCCACCACCCCTTTCCACATAACCACCCACCCCCATCTCCCTCCATATACCTCAATCGCCTCCCCCCCCGCACTACCCTCCGGGGATCCCCTACGGTCGCCTCCCCCCTAACCTCCTCTAATATTGCTTCGTACGATCGACCCCAACTCCAACATTAAAAATTCTATCAATTTTTATCAGCAACAACAGCATGACACATGTAAGGTGCGATTATCTACCAAGTTATTGAGGTCAGATTTATAGCGAGCGCAGTATCAAATCATCAAGATCTCGTGCTTCACAATAACAATGATCAAGTTGACAATGTAACCTATATTGCAAACCAAGAGATCGCCCACATTAATGGTCTGCTCTGATGCGACAAAATACTCAAACTATGGTAATATTTAATGTCTATCTTACTGTCATGCTCATTATAAAACTATAAAGAAATGAAATTAAAAGAAATCTTTAAATTGTAATGCACAGTTGAAGATCTACAATACTTGTTGCAAAACAGCTAAACAATATATATTTCCCAACTGTCCACTTCATAATTATTCCTTCTTATTCTTTGTTTCTTCACTCATCGATACTCTTAAATCTGATCATATCGCCAATAAGAGAAATCACGGCTCTCAGTACCAAATAGCCTACGATGTTCCCAATTATCTAACGAGCAGATATTACATAAGTTTACAGAAGTAAAACAGTTAACATCAAAGTGAAGACAGCTGATTGCCTGCTCTTGTTCTTTGTCAGTGACATCATGAGAAAAAATCGTGCATACTGAGAATACATTGGAAATAGTGACTAGAAACTGTCCTGATAGTACGTGTCTTACACCTCAGAGCGGCAAATTACAAACTCAGATATTTTCTATCTCAACACATAATTATTTTCCATTACCATTCAAAGAGGTAACGTGAACTAGGATCATGCTCTCACGTTGATCAAATTACTATTTCATTACTCTTCTTTGTTTTTTTTCTAATGATAGCAAGACGTATTTCAGATTATGGATTAGCAATGTTGGTAATAATAAGTAAGCCCAGTATTGTATACACTCTTGTAGACAATGAGTGGGTAAATACAAAGTACCAGTTTTGTATATTGTAGAAGTGGGTAATAAAAGTTACCAGTTTGTTTATGTTAGAGGAGTAGGGTAATACTCTCGAATCCAGTTTGTAACTATTCAGACAGGTGGGTCAATAAAATAACCAGTTTCTGATCTATATTAGAGGTGGAGGTAATAAAAGTCTAGCCCAGTTATTGTTATATGTATAGTGGGTCTAATAATAAGTAGCCAGTTTGTAACATATGTCGACACAGGTGGGTAATAAAAGTAAGCTCCAGTATGCGTGAGCGTATGTAGAGGTGGCAAGATAATAAAAGTAGCCTAGTTCGTATAATGTAGAGGTGGGTAATAAAAGTATCCAGTTTTGTATAAACAATAGACGTGGTTAACAAAAGTAGCCAAGTTTGGTAAAATGTAGACAAGTTGGTAACAAGCTAAGCGCAGTTAGTGTACATGGATAAACAAGTTGGTAATAAAAGGGAAAAACTAGGGTGTTTTTTTTTTGGCGCTCACTTATAAAAATAATTATCTATGGACAACCACTGACGTCCCGGACTACATGAATTCATAATCTTAGTGTTTTTCAGAACGATTTACTGCAAAACAAATTAATGATAATGCAAGTTTCAAGACAACAATGGCGCATGCTGATAACAGAGACTTGTAAACAACTACAAAATCATTTATCTTCAAAACTAACTAGCAGAAAACAGCCTCATATAAAGGTCTTAGGCTGTCTATGTCTATGCTCGCAGTGGATATGAATGAAGCTATTAAAAAAATATGCCTCATATATAGACAAATAATCTTGATGAATGAATGCACTTAATAGAGGAGAGAGCGACGCAATATCCGAATGTGCCAAGGTGCACATCAGCAAACTTAATTCTTATCTTCTATATCTATGAAAAAAAGCTCTGTTATAACTACTATAATGGTTTAAGTGCTCCCCATGATGATCACACAATAATTTCAACTACAAAATTAAAGCATCACTTACACATATTACTACCACCCTGCGCGACTTCACCTGTTTTTACCGCGCCCTCAAAACCCAGACCACTAACCTATTCCAGTCTTAAAGTCCTAACAGTCCTGCCACCTAAATTACAGGTGCCAATTGTGTCCACCACTCAGCAGGTGTTCCTAGTGCCCAATCCACTTAGCAGATGCCAGTGCCCACCACTTGCAGAGGTCGCAGTGCCTCCACTGTAGTTGTCCAGTGCCAACCACTGCATGGTGCCAGTGCCTCCTCTGCTAGGTTGCCAGTGCACACCCACTGCAGGTGTCCAGTGCCACCACTAGCAGGTGCCAAGTGCCAACCACTGCAGGTGCCACTCCACCATCTGCAGGTGCCAGTGCCGTCCTACTGGCAGGTCGCCAGTGCAACTACCAACTGCAGGATGCCCTAGTTTTTAGATGGGGCGCGAACCGCGACTGCAGGTCGCATTGTGCCACTCTGAGGTGCCGTAGTGCCACCTCCACGAACATGGTCCAGGCCCGACACCAAACTGCCGAGGTTGACCAGTGCCACTGCTGTAAAGTGGTGCCAGTGTGCGCCACCACTACAGGAGCCACTGTGCCACCACTGCACAGGGTGCCAGTGCCACCAATAGTTGTGGGAAGGGGCTTGGACTTCCAGAAGATGCGCGAGGGTGTTAGATAGGGGAAAGGGAGAGAATGGTACTTGGGACCTGACGATTGTTGGAGTGTGAGCAGGGTAATATTTAGTGAAGGGATTCAGGGAAACCGGTTATTTTCATATAGTCGGACTTGAGTCCTGGAAATGGGAAGTACAATGCCTGCACTTTAAAGGAGGGGTTTGGGATATTGACAGTTTGGAGGGATATGTTGTCTATCTTTATACGTATATGCTTCTAAACTGTTGTATTCTGAGCACCTCTGCAAAAGCAGTGATTATGTGTGAGTGTGGTGAAAGTGTTGAATGATGATGAAAGTATTTTCCTTTTGGGGATTTTCTTTCTTTTTTGGGTCACCCTGCCTCGGTGGGAGACGGCCAACTTGTTGAAAAAAAAAAAATAGTAACAATAATAGTAAAATACAATTAATCACTATGGGGTGCTTTAAATGTCATACATTTCATATAGGTTTGGTAGCTGAGGTTTAAAGCACTCCAGAGCAATTGTTATTATTACAATAAATAAATCTTTAATAATAATAATAATAATAATAATAATAATAATAATTATTGCCATCGACATACCTTGTTCACTGAGTTTAATAATTTCTTAAGCTGTCACGAGACACACAGACGAACACATCAGCTAATCCCATTACTGTGAACTTCTTTTGTACTTCTTCCATTTTCTTCTTTTTTCGTTTTTCCTCTTCCAAGTGCTGCTGAACTTATAACCGTCTTGTACTATGGGGTGCACAATAGATGTGCACCAGCACTTGGAAGAGGAAAAACAAGAAGAAAATGGAAAAAAAAAGTACGAAAGTACACAGTAAACGCGTTAGCTGGTGTGTTCGTCTCTGTGTTGACATTTTGTCTCTCTCATCGCAGCTTAAGAAATTATTAAACTCAGTGAACAAGGTATGTCGATGACGATAATAATAATAAAAATAATAATAATAATCAATAATATATGTAATAATAATAATAATAATTAATAATATTTTTTTTTTTTTTCAACAAGTCGGCCGTCTCCCACCGAGGCAGGGTGACCCAAAAAAAGAAAGAAAATCCCCAAAAAGAAAATACTTTCATCATCATTCAACACTTTCACCACACTCGCACATTATCACTGTTTTTGCAGAGGTGCTCAGAATACAACAGTCTAGAAGCATACACATATAAAGATACACAACATATCCCTCCAAACTGCCAATATCCCAAACCCCTCCTTTAAAGTGCAGGCATTGTACTTCCCATTTCCAGGACTCAAGTCCGACTATATGAAAATAACCGGTTTCCCTGAATCCCTTCACTAAATATTACCCTGCTCACACTCCAACAGATCGTCAGGTCCCAAGTACCATTCGTCTCCATTCACTCCTATCTAACACGCTCACGCACGCTTGCTGGAAGTAAAAGCCCCTTGCCCACAAAACCTCCTTTACCCCCTCTCTCCAACCCTTTCGAGGACGACCCCTACCCCGCCTTCCTTCCCCTATAGATTTACATGCTTTCCATGTCATTCTACTTTGATCCATTCTCTCTAAATGACCAAACCACCTCAACAACCCCTCTTCTGCCCTCTGACTAATACTTTTATTAACTCCACACCTTCTCCTAATTTCCACACTCCAAATTTTTTCTGCATAATATTTACACCACACATTGCCCTTAAACAGGACATCTCCACTGCCTCCAACCATCTCCTCGCTACTGCATTTACCACCCAAGCTTCACACCCATATAAGAGTGTTGGTACTACTATACTTTCATACATTCCCTTCTTTGCCTCCATAGATAACGTTTTTTGACTCCACAATATACCTCAACGCACCACTCACCTTTTTTCCCTCATCAATTCTATGATTAACCTCATCCTTCATAAATCCATCCGCCGACACGTCAACTCCCAAGTATCTGAAAACATTCACTTCTTCCATACTCCTCCTCCCTAATTTGATATCCAATTTTTCTTTATCTAAATCATTTGACACCCTCATCAACCTTATTTCTTTTCTATATTCACTTTCAACCTTCTACCTTTACACACATTCCCAAACTCATCCACTAACCTTTGCAATTTTTCTTTAGAATCTCCCATAAGCACAGTATCATCAGCGAAAAGTAACTGTGTCAATTCCCATTTTGAATTTGATTTCCCCAAAATTTAATCCCACCCCTCTCCCCGAACACCCTAGCATTTACTTCCTTTACAACCCCATCATAAATATATTAAACAACCATGGTGACATTACACATCCCTGTCGAAGTCCTACTTTTTACCGGGAAGTAGTCTCCCTCTCTTCTACACACCCTAACCTGAGCCTCACTATCCTCATAAAAACTCTTTAACAGCATTTAATAACTTACCACCTATTCCTTTATACTTGCAACATCTGCCACATTGCTCCTCTATCCACTCTATCATATGCCTTTTCTAAATCCATAAATGCAATAAAAACTTCCCTACCTTTATCTAAATACTGTTCACATATATGCTTCAATGTAAACACTTGATCTACACATCCCCTACCCACTCTGAAACCTCCTTGCTCATCCGCAATCCTACATTCTGTCTTACCTCTAATTCTTTCAATTATAACCCTACCGTACACTTTTCCTGGTATACTCAATAAGCTTATTCCTCTATAATTTTTACAGTCTCTTTTGTCCCCTTTCCCTTTATATAAAGGACTATTACATGTTTCTCCGCCAATCCCTAGGTACCTTCCCCCCTCTTTCATACTTTTTATTAAACAAAAGTACCAACCACTTCAACACTATATCCCCCCCTGCTTTTAACATTTCTGTCATGATCCCATCAGTTCCAGCTGCTTTACCCCCTTTCATTCTACGTAATGCCTCACATACCTCCAGCACACTTACATTCTGCTCTTCTTCACTCCTAAAAGATGGTATACCTCCCTGGCCAGTGCATGAAATTACCGCCTCCCTTTCTTCCTTAACATTTAAAAGTTCCTCAAAATATTCTCGCCATCTACCTAATACCTCCCTCTCCCCATCTACTAACTCCCCTACTCTGTTTTTAATGGACAAATCCATACTTTCCCTAGGTTTTCTTAACTTGTTTAACTCGAATCCAAAATTTTTTCTTATTTTCATTAAAATTTCTTGACAGTGCCTCTCCCACTCTTTCATCTGCTCTCCTTTTGCACTCTCCCACCACTCTCTTCACCTTTCTTTTACTCTCCATATACTCTGCTCTTCTTATAACACTTCTGCTTTGTAAAAACCTCTCGTAAGCTACCCTTTTCTCTTTTATCACACCCTTTACTTCATCATTCCATCAATCACTCCTCTTTCCTCCTGCCCCCACCCTCCTATAACCACAAACTTCTGCCCCACATTCTAATACTGCATTTTTAAAACTATTCCAACCCTCTTCAACCCCCCCACTACTCATCTTTGCACTAGCCCACCTTTCTGCCAATAGTCGCTTATATCTCGCCCGAACTTCCTCCCCCCTTAGTTTATACACTTTCACCTCCCTCTTACTTGTTGTTGCCACCTTCCTCTTTTCCCATCTACCTCTTATTTATTTATTTATTTATTTATTTAGTAATTTAAGCATACATACAGAGGTACAAAAAATACAGGTAAGAGCAGCATGCCAAAGCCACTTATATGCATAGCATTACGGCTGGCTTAAAATTAACTTAAGATTAACTAAGCAATGATGAAATCAGTGATAAAACATTATTGTAACAGATAACTATAAAGCACAAATGAGTATTACAAAGACAGGTCATATGGTTGCATGCATTGCTGTACATTCAGTCGAATGGAGTATTCTGTTAGGTAGTGTATTTAAAAGAATAACAAAGTTAGATTGGGTCCTAGGTTTAACATTTGTGTGATATAATTGGGGAGTAACATATAGGATATACAATTTATAAGGTTCAGTATTCGGTATTTATTTGGTTTTGGGTGAGTAAGTGATCTTTGAGAAGAGACTTGAATTTATAAACAGGTAGTGTTTCTTTTATATTTACAGGTAATGAATTCCAGATTTTAGGGCCTTTTATGTGCATTGAGTTTTTGCATAGCGTGGAAGATGGACACGAGGAACATCAAAGAGTGATCTGTGCCTTGTGTTATGGTCATGTGTTCTGTTGAGATTGGCAAGATGTTTGAGGGGAGGTTAATATCAGAGTTAAGTGTTTCTATGTATGTAATAGGTGCAGTAATAAGTATGGATGTTTTGTATGGTGAGTAGGTAGAGTGTTTTGAATATTGGTGGAGTGTGCTGCCTGTAGTGAGAATTTGTTATCATTCTAACTGCAGCCTTTTGTTGGGTAATTAGTGGTCTGAGATGGTTAATTGTTGTTGAGCCCCATGCACAAATTCCATAGGTGAGATAGGGGTAAATAAGAGAGTGATAAAGGGCCAGGAGGGCTGACTGTGGAACATAGTACCGTATCTTCGATAGTATGCCTACAGTCTTGGAAATTTTCTTAGAAATTTGTTGTATATGTGTATGAAATTTGAGTCTATTATCAAGGTGGATTCCTAAGAATTTTCCCTCTGTTAGCTTTGTGATAGGTGATCTGTTTATCGTTATGTTAAGAGGTACATCTGTAGCTCTGTTACCAAACTGAATGAAGTAGGTTTTGTCAATGTTTAGTGTAAGTTTGTTAGTCCTCATCCAGGTAGATATTTTCTGTAATTCGGTGTTTACAGTATTGGCTAGCGTGACTGGGCTCGGGTGAGAGAAGACGTATGTAGTGTCATCTGCAAAAAGTGTGGGTTTGAGTAATTGCGAAGCATTTGGTAGGTCATTTATGTATAGGAGAAAGAGAAGAGGGCCAAGGACACTTCCCTGTGGGACACCAACTGTAATTGGTTGAGCGAAAGAGCTTGCCCCATTTGCATACACATATTGGCTTCTGTTGCTGAGGTATGACTTGAGGTAGTTGAGGGAGTGCCCTCTAATACCATAGTGTAACAATTTTACGTGGAGCAAGTCATGGTCAACCGTATCAAAAGCTTTACGTAAGTCAATGAAGATCCCCAGTGGGACTTCTTTTTTCTCTATTGCAGTGTATATATGTTCTAGCATGTGTATAATAGCATCATTAGTATTTTTATTAGGCCTGAATCCAAATTGGCAGGGGTTGAGAATGTTTTGTGAGATGAGGTAGGAGTAGATTTGTTTATGAATTAATTTTTCGAAGATTTTTGAGAGAGGGTGTAAATTGGATATTGGCCTATAGTTATTCAACTCTGTTTGGTCTCCTCCTTTATGGATCGGGGTGACCCTTGCTATTTGAGAGCTGTAGGGAAGGTGGAGGATTCAATGGATTTGTTAAAGAGTGTTGCAATGATTGGTGATAGTACTTGTGACACTTTTTTGTATATAAAGGGTGGTAAGGTATTTAAATCTCCTGCTTGTTTTTTTAGTGTGTTGATAATAAGGGAGACTTCGTATGGGTAGTCGGAGCTAGGAACAGTGTGTTCGGGTAGTTGCCAGTGAGGTAGTCATTTGGTGGGGTATCTGAGCTTGGGATTTTATTGGCAAGGTTTTGTCCTATAGTGGAGAAGAAATCATTGAGTCTGTTTGCTGTTTCTGTTGGTGGGAGTTGGGGTTCATCTGATTTTGCTAATTTTATTTCGCTATTTCGTGATATCTTTTTTGTTCCCAGAATTTCTGATAGGGTCTTCCAGGTATTTTTTATATCATCTCGTAAGTTGGATAATTCTGTTCTCATAATACGTTTTTTTGTGCCCTTCTTATCAGGCTGGTTAGAATTGACGAGTAACGTTTTGTTTGGGTCTCTGGTTAGTGACCCATTCTGTACTGTTTTTCTATCGGTGTTTTGTATTTATGGATTTGAGAATGCTGGGTGTTAGCCAGGGACTGTTCAGTCTCTTAGCTGTCATCTGTTTAGTTTTTTTAGGGCAGTGCTTGTTATAGAGGCATTGGGTCTTTTTTAGAAAATTATTAAAACATTCGTCAATATCTGTATAGATTTCTAGCTCAGTGTGCCAGTCAATGTTTTGTTACTGCTGTTGTGAAGTTATTAATGGCTGCCTCATTGTGAAGTCTGAAGGTGACTTTTAGTAGTGTCTTGGGTATTTTACCAAGAGTTGTTATGAGGAAAGTAGGGTAGTGGTCTGTGGTATTATCTGTAATTATGCCTGATTTTTTAAAAGGGGATATGGTGTTGGTCCAGATGTGGTCAAGTAGGGAAACACTAGTCTCCGTTAACTCTTGTAGGTTTTGTTACTGTTGGTAGCAACATGCAGTTACTCATTGTGTTTGTGAATTCAGTAACGTGTGGGTCCTGGTCTTGCAGGAGATTTATATTGAAGTCACCTGAGAGTAGTAAGTGATCTTTGTTCATGCATGCATCAGTTATCATACTTCCTAGGTTTTGACTAAATTGGCTAATGTTTGATTGTGGAACTCTGTAGATGTTTATCACTGTGAGAGGTTTTTGTAGGTATTTGGATTTGAATTTAGCTATTATATATTCCCCATGTTCATCCCTTGTGCAAGTATTAGTGATACATTCTAGTTGGTCTGAGTAGTATATATAGCTGTGCCACCCCCTTGTTGGTCTGGCCTACAGTTGTGTATGGCTGTGTAACCAGGAATGGCAGTGACATCTGTAGTATCAGGCTTTAGCCAGGTTTCAGTTAGTGTAATGATGGACATTTTGGCATGCAAGGAATTTAGTAATGCTAGGAGGTCATCGTAATGCTTGCTTAAAGATCTGATATTGTAGTTAAAGATAGTTATGTTGTTGTTGGCTCTGAGAAGTGCCTTTGATTGTTCTGCTGTGTAGTAATTACAGTAACTGTTTGAATCATTTAAGTCATTAAATAAGAGGTTGGTATCAGGATCAATGCTTGTAATCATAAGATTTGTAGTGAATCTATAGTTAGAATTAAGTATAAAACAAAGTAAATAAATTTTAAATCTAAAAAAATAGCACCTGAATTATTAACAAATGTAAAAATAATGAGCTAAGGTAGTTTTTTAAAGCTAAAATAAAGGAGACAATATAAAAGGGACTTAAAATAATTTGTGGTGAACAAATAAAGTGATGATCAAATAATGGAGCTTGGGAATATGATAGTTGGTAGTACTTTAAAGGTAATTCTTTAAAGTTAGAATTATAATATAAAATTATAATATATAAGGGACAATATAATTGTGGTGAACAATAAAGTGGTAATCAAATAATTGCACTAAGGTCTAATATAATGACTTTTGTGGAGTCTATGTTTTGAGCTAGAATGAGCTATAGTACAACTAGATTTAATCTAATAATATAACAATACAAATTAAAAATAGCACCAGTCTCTCACTAGTAATTGCAATATGGTCTAATATAATGAATTTGATACTGACTATAGTACAACTGAGTTTAATCTAATAATATAAAAAAGGCACAAGACTCTCAATTGTAATTGCACTAAGGTGTTATATAAGTTGTTTACAAGAATTAGAGTATAACTAGATTTTTAAATTGACAAGATAAAATATACAAGTTAAGGTAGCAAAAGAATAATAAAAGTAGAAAAAAAAATATATGAGGTAGTTGGTACTAGTTAGCAAAAGATAGTTAAGGGCCTTGAACAATAATATAATTGAAATATACACTAATTGCACACACAATATAGTCACTAAGATATGAAAACAATCTTAGAGTAGGAATTATAATATAAACTTATAATATAAAAATACAAATTGAAATGGTACTTGCAATTGCACTAGAGTCTGGTATAGGTTGTTGACAAGATCAGGAGTATAACTAGATTTAAATTGACAAAATATAATTCACAATTAAAGTACCAAAAGAATAATAGTAAAAAATAACAAGGGTAATGTCTTGGTTATAATATGATAGTAAGATGGTAGACAGGTACACAGGTAGCTACAACTAAATAATGATCTGATATATCAGTTGCCCCTCTATAAACATGTACATCCTGGAGCCTACCCATCATATATATAATAGGTAGTAGGTTGGTAGACAGCAACCACACAGGAGGGTACTACCGTCCTGCCAAGTGAGTGTGAAATGAAAGCCTGTAATTGTTTTACATGATGGTAGGATTGCTGGT
This sequence comes from Cherax quadricarinatus, assembly GCF_026875155.1. NCBI lineage: Eukaryota > Metazoa > Arthropoda > Malacostraca > Decapoda > Parastacidae > Cherax > Cherax quadricarinatus. Next base: position 40,387,862 of record NC_069405.1, on the reverse strand, counting down.
GTCTCATAAATATGCAAGATTACAGGTCCATCTTGCTACTTCTACTTACACTTAGGTCACACTACACATACATGTACATGTTTATTTATACACACCCCTCTGGGTTTTCTTCTATTTTCTTACTAGTTCTTGTTCTTGTTTATTTCCTCTTATCTCCATGGGGAAGTAGAACAGAATTCTTCACCCGTAAACCATGCGTGTTGCAAGAGGCGACTAAAATGCCAGGAGCATAAATTACTAAATTTAAAAAGAGAAACTTTTGTTTTCCTTTTTGGGCCACCCTGCCTTGGTGGGATATGGCCGGTTTGTTGAAAAAAAAAATATACATTATATAAATAAACATACATACATATATATATACACCTACCATGCGACTTACAACCTGCTCGACTTACGACCGTGTTTTTTATGCCAAATTTCTGGGAAATAAACAACTATTTGTGTTGTACACAGTGTTTATCCTAAACCTTACAGTAAAAAATACAGTACTAGCAACATAAAAAGTAAAGTAAAACATGAAATACCAAAATAAAACAATAAAATAGTCATTACAAAAATGTTTTCTTGATATTCATTAGCAAAGTTTGACTTGCAACCATTTCGATTTATGACCGGTTTCTCCGAACAGAACTCGGTCTTAAGTCGGATGGTAAGTGTACAGTGGACCCCCGCATACCGTTGGCATCACATAACGTTTAATCCGCATACCGATACATTTTATCGCTAAAATTTTGCCTCGCATACCGCTTAAAAACCCGCTCACCGCTGTTCGTCCGAGACGCGTCCAATGTGCGCCTTAGCCAGCCTCACATGTTCCGCCGGTGGCATTGTTTACCAGCCAGCCTCCGCGGTAGCATCCAAGCATACAATCGTAACATTTCGTATTATTACAGTGTTTTTGGTGATTTTATCTGGAAAATAAGTGACCATGGGCCCCAAGAAAGCTTCTAGTGCCAACCCTACAGCAATAAGGGTGAGAATTACTTTAGAGATGAAGAAAAAGATCATTGATAAGTATGAAAGTGGAGTGCGTGTCTCCGAGCTGGCCAGGTTGTATAATAAACCCCAATCAACCATCGCTACTATTGGTGGTACAGCTGCTGCTGCTGCTGCACTGTCAGCTGCTGCTGCAGCTTCGTCTGCTGCTGCTGTAGCATCGTCTGCTGCTGCTGTAGCATCGTCTGCTGCTGCTGTAGCATCGTCTGCTGCTGCTGTAGCACTGTCAGCTGCTGCTGCTGTAGCATCGTCTGCTGCTGCTGCTGCTGCTGTAGCATCGTCTGCTGCTGCTGTAGCATCGTCTGCTGCTGCTGTAGCATTGTCTGCTGCTGCTGTAGCATCGTCTGCTGCGCTGTACTGTCTGCTCTGCTGTAGCATTGTCTGCTGCTGCTGTAGCATCGTCTGCTGCTGCTGTAGCATCGTCTGCTGCTGCTGTAGCACTGTTGTTGCTGTGGCTTATTGAGAATATACCAAGAAACAATTAACCCCAGAGGATTTGCCACCCAGGATAACCCAAAAAAGTCAGTGTCATCGAAGACTGTCTAACTTATTTCCATTGGGGTCCTTAATCTTGTCTCCCAGGATGCAACCCACACCAGTCGACTAACACCCAGGTGAACAGGGAAAAATGCCTGGAACTAGTGCTCATATTGGTGAATTTAAAGCCAGCAAAGGTTGGTTTGAGAGATTTAAGAATTGTAGTGACATACACAGTGTGATAAGGCATGTTCTGGAAGAAAATACCAAACAGGACCTACAGTACTCAGGAGGAAAAGGCACTCCCAGGACACAGTGTCTCATCAGTCATTGCTGCATCTTCAATAAAGGTAAGTGTCATTTATTCTTCATTTAGTAGACTAGTACATGCACAATATATACTGTGCATGTACTACTCTACTATTGTGCATGTATCCTTCTCTTTGTGTGTAGGAAAATGTATATTTCACGTGGTAAAAATTTTTTTTTCATACTTTTGGGTGTCTTGCACGGATTAATTTGATTTCTATTATTTCTTATGGGGAAAATTCATTCGCATACCGATTATTTCGCATACCAATGAGCCCTCTTGCACGGATTAAAATCGGTATGTGGGGGTCCACTGTATATATATACAGTGGTCCCTCGCTTTTCGTAGTTCTCGGCAATCGTAAATTTCGCCAATCATAGGGGTATTTTCGTATAAACATGGACTCGCTTTTCATAGGTTGACTCGCAAATAGTAGTTCGTCCGGGACGCGTACGCACGGTGTGAGCCGGGGCGGCCTCCCTACCCAGCCAGTCTGGCATTGTTTACCAGTGAGTGAAGGTCCCCTCAAGTGCTCCTATGAAATATTTCATAATATTCCACTCATTTTAGTGCTTGCAATTACTAAATAAGCTAACATGACTCCAAAGAAAGCTCCTAGTGCCAAGCCTGTGGTAAAGAAGGTGAGAAATATGTACAGTGACAAAGTCTTGGGCCATTCTCGGGAAGTGTTAAAGAGATGCCAGAAACAGAGCTCTCTCCACAGTTACTTTGCGAGACAGGACTAGAGTGACCTCAACGTGGTCCTAGTGGCATTAAGAAACAGAGAAGAGAAGCAACCCCAGAAAAGCAATTGGTACCTGAGGTGTTGCTGGAAGGGGATTCCCCTTCCAAACTGTAAACATTCCAATCTCTATCCTCCTCCAGTCTCCCATACACTAAGAAGAATCTCCAATAAAGGTAAGTGTTATTCTGTTAATGTTTCATTCATCATTTCCCATTGTATTGTTTATGTACTATATGTATATTTCATTTAAAAATTTATTTTTGTTTTAATACTTCTGGGTGTCAGGAACGGATTAATTGTATTTACATTATTTCTTATGGGGAAAATTGATTCGCAAATCGTAAATTTCGTTTATAGTAACGGCTCCAGGAATGGATTAATTACAAAAAACGAGGGACCACTGTATATCGGTGGACCACCGATATTCAATATTAATCCGTTCCTGAGAGCTAATTGAATACCGAAAATATTGAAAAGCGAATCAATTTTCCTCATGAGAAATAATGGAAATCAAATTAATCCATGCAAGACACCCAAAAGTATGAAAAAAAAAATTTACTACATGAAATATTAAGTTTAATGCAATAGAATAATTACAATAACAATAAAATAATTGACACTTACCTTTAATGAAGATCTGGTGATGATTGATGGGATGGGAGGAGGGGAGAGGTGTTAGTGTTTAGAAGGGGAATCCCCTTCCATTAGGACTTGAGGTAGAAAGTCCTTTTCTGGGGTTACTTCCCTTCTTCTTTTAATGCCACTAGGACCAGCTTGAGAGTCACTGGCTTTCTGTCGCACAACATATCTGTCCATAGTGGCCTGTACCTCCCGTTCCTTTATGACATTCCTAAAGTGTTTCACAACATTGTCAGTGTAATAGTCACCAGCATGGCTTGCAATAGCTGTGTTAGGGTGATTGTCATCAAAAAAGGTTTGCACTTTAAGCCACATTGCACACATTTCCTTAATCTTTGAAGTAGGCAACTTCTTCAATTTCTCTCTCCCCTCCTCTGAAGCAGTTTCCTCAAGTGTGGCCTCTTGCTGTTGAAGATGATCTGTCAGCTCACCAGTTATTAGTTCTTCATTGTCCTCCTCCACCAACTCTTCCACATCCTCCCCACTAACCTCCAACCCCAAGGACTTCCCCAATGCCACAATGGATTCCTCAACTGGCATAGGATTCTCAAGGTTAGCCTCAAATCCTTCAAAATCCCTTTTGTCTACACATTCGGCCACAGTTTTTTCCAAGCAGAGTTTAAGGCCCTCTTAGTCACTCCCTCCCAAGCCATACCTATAAGGTTTATACAATTGAGGATATTAAAGTGATCCTTCCAAAACTCTTTTAGAGTCAGTTGAGTTTCTGTGGTCACTACAAAGCACTTTTGAAACATAGCTTTTGTGTACAGTTTCTTGAAGTTGGAAATGACCTCCTGGTCCATGGGCTGCAGGGGAGGAGTGGTATTAGGAGGCAAAAACTTGACCTTAATGAAGCTCATGTCCCCAGAAAGTCTCTCTGCCAAGTCTGTAGGATGACCAGGGGCATTGTCTAATACCAGGAGGCACTTAAGGTCTAATTTCTTTTCAATTAGGTAATTTTTCACAGTGGGGGCAAATGCATGCTGTAAAAAGTCATAGAAAAAGTTCCTAGTGACCCATGCCTTACTGTTTGCCCTCCACAGCACACACAAATTAGCCTTGAGGACATTGTTTTTCCTAAACACTCTGGGAGTTTCAGAGTGATACACCAATAAAGGCTTCACTTTGCAATCACCACTAGCATTGGCACACATCAACAGAGTAAGCCTGTCTTTCATAGGCTTATGTCCTGGGAGTGCCTTTTCCTCCTGAGTAATGTAAGTCCTGCTTGGCATTTTCTTCCAAAACAGGCCTGTTTCGTCGCAATTAAACACTTGTTCAGGTTTCAAGTCTTCACTGTCTATGTAATCCTTGAATTCCTTCACATATTTTTCAGCTGCTTTTTGGTCTGAACTGGCAGCCTCACCATGCCTAATCACACTATGTATGCCACTACGATTCTTAAATCTTTCAAACTAACCTTTGCTGGCTCACATCACATCAGCACTAGCTGCAGGCAATTTCTTTACCAAATCGTCATGCAACTGCCTAGCCTTTTTAACCCTTTCAGGGTCCAAGGCCAAAATCTGAAGTCACGCACCAGTGTCCAAGAATTTTCAAAAAAAAAATTTGTTATTTTTTCTTATGAAATCGTAGAGAATCTTTTTGTGAAGGTAATAAAACAAAAAGTACGAAATTTGGTGGAAAATTGACGAAATTATGCTCTCGCGAATTTTGATGTGTCAGCGATATTTACGAGTCGGCGATTTTGCCGACTTTGACTCCCATTTTAGGCCAATTACCTTATTCCAATCAACCAAATTCTTAGCTATTTCACTAGTATTACTTCTATTCTATCGACTGAGCACAAGAAATCGCCAAATCAACTGTTTCAACTACAAAATAAAGTGATCGGAAATTGTTAATTTGGCCAATTTAACACAAAGTTCAAAATATTCCAATTTCAAAATAGGCTCCAGAATAAACAATGTAGGTATTCCTGGAACTAAACTAACATTTCCTCTGTTCATTAGTTACATTTTGAGGCTTTACAAATAAATTCCATTTTGATTTTTTATTCACATAATGAATTTTTATTCACACCAAAAAATAGAAGATTTACTGTTATGCAATACTGTAATAATTGTATAAATATCATCACCAAATTTGTGAATGTATATTAGACCCACCAGCTGACGTGTAATAGATGTGTGAGGTCGTTTGTTTACTCTTGAATATCGGCAAAAATTTAACATTTCCGCTACTTTGAGCTCAGTTTCAAGCCATTTCCAGTGCTAAAACCAATCAAAATCATCTCTATTTCTGCAATATGTCTTCCATTCTATCAAATGAGACCAAGAAATCGCAAATACAACTATAAAAAACATACGAAAAAACACTGCAAAGTCGCTGTTTTAATCGAAAAATCATGATTTCAGTTTTTCTCTCTCATTATACACAGTGTGCTGCAGGATCTGTTTTATGTGGTGCACACATACCACATAGATGTATTCTCTCATATCTAGGCCCAAATGTACCACTCACAGTTTATCAGAGTGGGCTGAGCTCATGGCGTAGATCTACGGTTTGGACACTCACCGTAAAGCCGTAGATCTACGGGACGGACCCTGAAAGGGTTAAAAATAATCGCTTGAGAGATGCTATCTCCTGCTATCTGTTTTTCATTTATCCACACCAATAACAGTCTCTCAACATTTTCTAACACTTGCGGTTGCTGTTTCGTAATCACAGTTGCACCTTTTGCAAGAACAGCTTCCTTGATTGCCGCTTGACTTTGTCAATGGTCCAAGTCGGACCGAAACGTCGTCGTAAGCCGTGACTTTGTCAATGGTCCAAGTCGGACCGAAACGTCGTCGTAAGCTACTGCCTTTTATGTGCGGGTTATTTGTGTATAGTAGAGATGGTTGATTGGGGTTTATTTTACAACCTGACCAGCTCCGACACACACACTCCACTTTCGTACTTTGCAATTATCTCTTTCTTCATTTCAATAGTCAATAGCACCTTTTTTCTCAAAGGGTTGGCACTAGAAGCTTTCTTGGGGCCCATGGTGACTTATTTTGCAGAAACAAGCACCAAAAACGGTGATAATGTGGAATGTACCGAATGTATCCTTAGATGTGCGCACACTGGCTAGCTTGTAAACACTGGCACACACGGGGCAGTTCAGGCCACACATGGACACGTCTCGTACGAATCGTATCGAATACCGGGTTTTCGATCAGATATCGAGCCAACATTTTTGTGATATAATGCATCGAATACAGGATTTATCGAATACCTGTTGGAATAGTTTTTTATAAAAATGCAGTATTAGAATGTGGGGCAGAAGTTTGTGGTTATAGGAGGGTGGGGGCAGGAGGAAAGAGGAGTGATTGGTGGAATGATGAAGTAAAGGGTGTGATAAAAGAGAAAAAGTTAGCTTATGAGAGGTTTTTACAAAGCAGAAGTATTATAAGAAGAGCAGAGTATATGGAGAGTAAATGAAAGGTGAAAAGAGTGGTGAGAGAGTGCAAAAAGAGAGCAGATGATAGAGTGGGAGAGGCACTGTCAAGAAATTTTTAAGGAAAATAAGAAAAAAATTTGGAGTTAAACAAGTTAAGAAACCCTAGGGAAAGTATGGATCTGTCAGCTAAAAACAGAGTAGGGGAGTTAGTAGGTGGGGAGATGGAGGTATTAGGTAGATGGCGAGAATATTTTGAGGAACTTTTAAATGTTAAGGAAGAAAGGGAGGCGGTAATTTCATGCACTGGTCAGGGAGGTATACCATCTTTTAGGAGTGAAGAGGAGAAGAATGTAAGTGTGGGGGAGGTACGTGAGGCATTACGTAGAATGAAAGGGGGTAAAGCAGCTGGAACTGATGGGATCATGACAGAAATGTTAAAAGCAGGGGGGATATAGTGTTGGAGTGGTTGGTACTTTTGTTTAATAAATGTATGAAAAGGGGAAGGTACCTAGGGATTGGCAGAGAGCATGCATAGTCCCTTTACATAAAGGGAAAGGGGACAAAAGAGATTGTAAAAATTATAGAGGAATAAGTTTACTGAGTACACCAGGAAAAGTGTACGGTAGGGTTATAACTGAAAGAATTAGAGGTAAGACAGAATGTAGGGTTGCGGATGAGCAAAGAGGCTTCAGAGTGGGTAGGGGATGTGTAGATCAAGTGTTTACATTGAAGCATATATGTGAACAGTATTTAGATAAAGGTAGGGAAGTTTTTATTGCATTTATGGATTTAGAAAAGGCATACGATAGAGTGGATAGAGGAGCAATGTAGCAGATGTTGCAAGTATATGGAATAGGTGGTAAGTTACTAAATGCTGTAAAGAGTTTCTATGAGGATAGTGAGGCTCAGGTTAGGGTGTGTAGAAGAGAGGGAGACTACTTCCCGGTAAAAGTAGGTCTTAGACAGGGATGTGTAATGTCACCATGGTTGTTTAATATATTTATAGATGGGGTTGTAAAGGAAGTAAATGCTAGGGTGTTCAGGAGAGGGGTGGGATTAAAGTATGGGGAATCAAATTCAAAATAGGAATTGACACAGTTACTTTTAGCTGATGATACTGTGCTTATGGGAGATTCTAAAGAAAAATTGCAAAGGTTAGTGGATGAGTTTGGGAATGTGTGTAAAGGTAGAAAGTTGAAAGTGAACATAGAAAAGAGTAAGGTGATGAGGGTATCAAATGGTTTAGATAAAGAAAAACTGGATATCAAATTGGGGAGGAGTATGGAAGAAGTGAATGTTTTCAGATACTTGGGAGTTGACGTGCCGGCGGATGGATTCATGAAGGATGAGGTTAATCATAGAACTGATGAGGGAAAAAAGGTGAGTGGTGCGTTGAGGTATATGTGGAGTCAAAAAACTTATCTATGGAGGCAAAGAAGGGAATGTATGAAAGTATAGTAGTGCCAACACTCTTATATGGGTGTGAAGCTTGGGTGGTAAATGCAGCAGCGAGGAGACGGTTGGAGGCAGTGGAGATGTCCTGTCTAAGGGCAATGTGTGGTGTAAATATTATGCAGAAAATTCGGAGTGTGGAAATTAGGAAAAGGTGTGGAGTTAATAAAAGTATTAGTCAGAGGGCAGAAGAGGGGTTGTTGAGGTGGTTTGGTCATTTAGAGAGAATGGATCAAAGTAGAATGATATGGAAAGCATATAAATCTTTGAGGGAAGGAAGGCGGGGTAGGGGTCGTCCTCGAAAGGGTTGGGGAGAGGAGGTAAAGGAGGTTTTGTGGGAAAGGGGCTTGGACTTCCAGCAAGCGTGCATGAGCATGTTTGATAGGAGTGAATGGAGACGAATGGTACTTGGGACCTGACGATCTGTTGGAGTGTGAAGGGATTCAGGGAAACCGGTTATTTTCATATAGTCGGACTTGAGTCCTGGAAATGGGAAGTACAATGCCTGCACTTTAAAGGAGGGGTTTGGGATATTGGCAGTTTGGAGGGATATGTTGTGTATCTTTATATGTATATGCTTCTAAACTGTTGCATTCTGAGCACCTCTGCAAAAACAGTGATAATGTGTGAGTGTGGTGAAAGTGTTGAATGATGATGAAAGTATTTTCTTTTTGGGGATTTTATTTCTCTTTTGGGTCACCTTGCCTCGGTGGGAGACGGCCGACTTGTTGAAAAAAAAAAAGATACCCAGATGTTGCACGTGTCTCAATTTCATCTTGTCGGTATTGTATACCATTCTTGTACAACCTGTCAGACACTGCAACATCATGGAATCTTGATTCTGAGGACATGTACATAACCTTCACGACTACGACAACTACTACTACAACTAACCCATCTCTTTGGGTAGGACGTACTTCCACTGGGGAATCCCACCTACCAGTGACTATGTCCTTGTCTGCTACCCATCCCATTTCCACCTGACGTTACTATATAAGTGTCAGGCGCCTTGCTTCTGCTTCAGAATCTCCACGACTGCGGTACTCTTCACACCTACTGTTAGGTTGAGGGACTGATTACCTCATCTTCTGTACATAGTTCTCCTGTCTTCAAGTTATGTCCTGGAATTTGTATTGATAAAGCCACTGGATGGCAAAACGTCTACAATAAAGATACCCAGATGTTGCACATGTGTCTCAATTTCATCTTGTTTCAGCTTGCTCAGGGTGGTACTTCTCCACAAACATTTGGACATCATTCCACCTGGACATCATTCCACTTCAGTATTATTTCCTTCTTCACATCTGTGGTACCACTAGGGGTATCAGTAGCAAGTTTCATTGCTCCCACTGTAGCTTATTTCACAGTCCTACAAGCACTAAACACAATGAAATAACCGTAAAATGTTTGAATGAGATCGCAGGTTAGCGTTCACTCAAGCATCAACAAAACCAGATTGGCTCATGGCACCTGCGTGGGGGGACAGACAGAGTGGGCTGCCGGACAGGTCCGGTGGTTCGAAAATAGGGACAAAGTTGGTTCGAAAAAAGGGTTCTATTTTCGAAGAGTTCGATAAGCGATATGTTCAAAATTTGAGGTTCCACTGTACAGTGGTACCCAGAGTTTCGGCCATAATTCGTTCCAGAAGGCTGTTTGTGTGCCGTTACTGAACGAATTTGTTCCCATAAGGAATAATGTAAATTAGATTAGTCTGTTTCAGACCCCAAAAATACACTTACAAAAACACTTACAATAATACACCTACATAACTGTTTGAGTTGGGAGCTGTACGAAACTCAGGGTACTACTGTATATATTAAACAGGAAATAACTCTAAAACACTTGAAATTTTGTAAAGTTTCCAGACATAATGGAGAGATGTACTAACGGAGAATGTAAACAAACCGGGTGGCGTGCGATGACCATATTAGAAAATCAGGTGGGGGAACTGTATAGCGAGCTTTGGTCATTATTTGAAATGTTTGTATTAGTGGCATAAGGCGAAACGCTGTACAGCACGACCTTACTATAATAATAATAAACCTTTGAAAAATTTCACAGTCCTATCTGTGGTTGTGAGACTAAAATCTTCAGCTGAGAACATACAATTAGCACAAAGTCTTCATTGGAAAATAATTTTCAGTTTGAACAACATCAATCCCTACTAAAATCTGGAACACTCTATCTGAAAACTCTAGAACAGCAGACACATTCACCTTCAAAACTACTGTTAGAAAACATCTTATCTCCCTGATACACCCCATCAACTAACTATATAAAAACCACCTGGTGGTCCACATTTACACTCACTCACTCACCCATTTGACTATAAGCACAGATATACGTATCCTAATCTTAAAATAATGATTCCTAACTAGTCATAAGTTTGCCTGTGATACTCCAATATAGAAACTATGTATTGTGCCAAAACAAAAGCATTCACATTGCTAAACTCACAAACTAGTATTTGTCACTTAGTATTTAGTCAACTTACTCCACAATTTGTTATAATTTAGGGTTAAGAATTAATCTAAGTTTGCCCGAAATGCCTAGCCATGCTAGGTGTTCTAGTGGCCCCCATCTGTAATTAGTATTTTACTACGTGTAAACCACACAATAACCAAAATCTGTAAACCCTGCATTGTAATCCTTATAGAGAATGAACTTTGATTTGATTTGATACTAAGAACCATATCAATATTCCATTAAAATAGGTAAGGAAAGGTGTGGTTTTATGTTTTCAGAGAATGATTTGCTTCAGAAATGGTGCAATGCTGAAAGCATCCTGATTTTTTCCAATGGTGTTGAGTGTACGTAGGTTCCTGTGCTTTGTTCATCTGTTGGCAGTTTGACTGCCATTCTCTTCAAATAATGACAGGAATTTTTTTTTTTTTTTGACTGCATAAGCCATTTCACACTAAGGTGGCAGTATGGCCAAAGAAGGAAATTCATTCACCATCACTCATTCAAGAGCCCCTTCTTATATAATACCTCACTTACACTGCGATAACATGCCAAACACCAAAAGCCACTTTTCTAATCTCAGTCTAATCTTAACCCTTTGACTGTTTTGGCCATATACATACATCTTACGAGCCAGTGTTTCAGACGTCTATGCACTCAATAATTCTAGCGGCTTCAAATCAAGCAGGAGAAAGCTGGTAGGCTCACATGTGAGAGAATGGGTCTGTGTGGTCAGTGTGCACTGTATAAAAAATCCTGCAGCACACAGTGCATGAGAGAAAAAACTCTGACCGTGTTTTTGGATTAAAACGCTGACTTTGAGGTGTACTTTAGTACAGTATTTATGGTTGTATTCTCTTTTTCTTGGTCCTACTTGATAGAATGGAAAACATATTACAGAAATAGAGATGATTTTGATTATTATCACGATGAAAACAGCCTTGAAATTGAGCTCAAAGTAGCGGAAATATTTGATTTTTACCAACGTTCAAGAGTAAGCAAATCACACCACACGTCCAATACACGTCAACTGGGGAGTCTAATATTCTTTCACTAGTGCACTGATATTATTTATACAATTTTTACAATAATGCAGTAGTCTGCATAACAGTAAATCTTCTATTTTTTGTGCGAATAAAAATCAAAATAGATAGCAAGAGTAATATAAGAGGGGCCTGGAGACGTGACTAATGAACAGAGGATATATTATTTTAGTGCCAAGAATGACTGCATTGTTTATTCTGGACCCTATTTTGAATTGGCATCTTTTTTAATTTGCATGAAATTGGCCAAATTGCCAATTTCTGACCACTTTATTGGGTAGTTGAAATTGGTAAATGGGTGGTTTCTTGTACTCAGTTGATAGAAAAAAATGGAGTTCTAAAAAAATAGCAATAAGATTGGTCAACTTGAACAATGTAATTGGAAGAAAATAGGGCTCAAAGGCGGCGAAATCACCAATGCGTATATGTTGCTGAGATCGCAACTTCGCGGGAGCATAATTCCATAAGTTTTCAATCAAATTTCATATCTTTGGTGTCATTACCATCGGGAAAAGATTCACTATCATTTCATAAGAATTTTTTTTTTTTTTCAAAAATTTTTCGACACTAGGAGACACTTCAGGATTTGCGGTTGCAACAGTCAAAGGATTAACATTCATACACACCTAACAGATGCTCAAACCTCTATCATTTATACTCTCCTACAAACCCTACCTTCAACTCTTCCTGGGATGACCCCAGCACCTCTTTCCATCCATATTAAATAGTCACTGACCTGAGGCATGGTAGCAGGCTGTAATTTACAGAGCTCAATTAGGAGCGAACCATAGCAGATTTCAATGTACCGCGGCCCAGGCAGGTGGAAGAGCTCAGCCAGCACTACTTCAACAATCATGTACTCTAGAGGAATCTTGTGCTTCAGGGGAAAGTCCAGCAGGAAAGCAGCACTTCACACAAAAAATATATATACACATTAATAAAATATAACAAAGTTAGAGCTTTGGTAGGGCATGCCTAAAGTATATTCTTTTACTCTTCACAACATACATGACTCTCCTACATTCAGTACAAGCCAAATAAATGCTGAAATAATAAAGAAGAGCTCTTATGCAAGTTCAAGTTATATCTCTAATCCACTATTATCTTCAATATTTAATAAGCAATTTCAACAACTGTAATAAATATCATCCCTAATATGAATATAGAGACAATATGCAGAAATTCTTTTACTGGAACTACATTTCACTCAGGATTTGCATTTTAACAAGTCATACAAAGAATAAGTTTTACACATCAGGATAAACACATACATCTTACAGTGTGGAAAGATACCAATTTTTTATTAGAGGATAGATATGGAAGATGCTTCCAGGAATCAGCAAGTACTGGCACAACAGACACTAGTGAACAGAACCAGGGAACTCATGGGAAACACTTGGCCTTTAATTATCCATGGGAAAGTGAAGAAGGAATTCTTCCTCTGAAAGGCATGCATGTCGTCAGAGGAGACTAAAATGCCAGGAGCAAGGGAGCTATTAATCCATTCTCCTGTATAAATTACTAAGAGGCAAGAGGCGTGGAGTTAAAAGATAAAGAACCACACATAAAGTGGGAGTTGTCACAGTTACTCTTTGCTGATGACACTGTGCTCCTGGGAGATTCTGAAGAGAAGTTGCAGAGGTTGGTGGATGAATTTGGTAGGGTATGCAAAAGAAGAAAATTAAAAGTGATACAGGAAAGAGTAAGGTTATGAGGATAACAAAAAGATTAGGTGATGAAAGATTGCATATCAGATTGGAGGGAGAGAGTACGGAGGAGGTGAATGTATTCAGATATTTGGGAGTGGACGTGTCAGCAGATGGGTCTATGAAAGATGAGGCGAATCATAGAATTGATGAGGGGAAAAGGGTGAGCGGTGCACTTAGGAGTCTGTGGAGACAAAGAACTTTGTCCTTGGAGGCAAAGACGGGAATGTATGAGAGTATAGTTTTACCAACACTCTTATATGGGTGTGAAGCGTAGGTGATGAATGTTGCAGCGAGGAGAAGGCTGGAGGCAGTGGAGATGTCATGTCTGAGGGCAATGTGTGGTGTGAATATAATGCAGAGAATTCGTAGTTTGGAAGTTAGGAGGAGGTGCGGGATTACCAAAACTGTTGTCCAGAGGGCTGAGGAAGGGTTGTTGAGGTGGTTTGGACATGTAGAGAGAATGGAGCGAAACAGAATGACTTCAAGAGTGTATCAGTCTGTAGTGGAAGGAAGGCAGGATAGGGGTCGGCCTAGGAAAGGTTGGAGGGAGGGGGTAAAGGAGGTTTTGTGTGCGAGGGGCTTGGACTTCCAGCAGGCATGCGTGAGCGTGTTTGATAGGAGTGAATGGAGACAAATGGTTTTTAATACGTCATGGGCTGTTGGAGTGTGAGCAAAGTAACATTTATGAAGGGATTCAGGGAAACTGGCAGGCCGGACTTGAGTCCTGGAGATGGGAAGTACAGTGCCTGCACTCTGAAGGAGGGGTGTTAATGTTGCAGTTTAAAAACTGTAGTGTAAAGCACCCTTCTGGCAAGACAGTGATGGAGTGAATGATGGTGAAAGTTTTTCTTTTCGGGCCTCCCTGCCTTGGTGGGAATCGGCCAGTGTGTTAATAAAAAAAAAAAAAAACTTTCATTTCTTCTTTTTTGGGTCATCCTGCCTTGACAGGAGACAACCAGTATGTTAAAAAAAAAAAAAAAAAACTTGGCCCTTGATAAAAAATATTCAAACATTAATCCTTTCAGGGTCCGTGCCGTAGATCTATCATAACGAGTTTGTTTGGTGATTCTTGCAGAGTGGGGTTCAATGATGTCTTCGGAGGCTTCTTTACTTTATTTGTAATGTCGTGGTGGGTACACAGGCTTGTGTGTTGTGCCCATGGCCCAGGAGGGCCATGCCCACGAGGGAGAGAGCTAGTAGGACTTGTGTCTTGCTTCTAGGCCGCTGTGTGAGTGAGCGAGTGGGACCAGCCTCCCACTGACTTGGGCAGCCTAGAGGGCAGCACCTTAGTGCCGCGAAATATGAACTAAGCTGGCAGACAGCATAGACTGTCTGTGCAGACAGTTCAGGTTGTCTACACACGCTCGGCCACCTACCTCGCGTCGTCCCGACGCGACAATACTGGTGGCAAAAAAAACTCGGTCTCTCTCGTAGGAACAGGGCACAAAACACAAAGTAAAAACGTATATACAGTGGTCCCTCAATAATCGTCCATAATCCGTTCCTGGAAGTGGGACTATTATCGAAATGGATGATTTACGAATCAATTTTCCCCATAAGAAATAATGTAAATTCAATTAATCTGTTCCTGACACCCAGAAGTATTAAAACAAAAAATTTTTTTACATAAAATATAGATGTAGTACATAAACAATACAGTGGCACATGATGAATTAAACATTAACAGAATAACACTTACCTTTATTGGCGATTCTTCATTGTGTATGGAAGACTGGAGAAGGAGACAGATTGGATTATTTACTGTTTGGAAGGGGAAAACCCTTCCATCAACACCTCGGGTACCAATTGCTTTTCTGGGGTTACTTCTCTTCTCTGTTTCTTAACGCCACTAGGACCACCTTGAGAGTCACTGGAGTCCTGTCTTGCAAAAAAACTGTCCAGAGAGCTCTGTTTCTGGTGTCTCTTTAAAACTTCCCTAAAATGGGCCAAGACTCTGTCACTGTACAAGTTGCCGATATGGCTTGCAACATCCTTCTCTGGGTGATGTTTCTCCATAAATCTTTCCATCCTACCCCACATTTCAAAAATCTCCTTAATTTCTGAAGAAGGCACCTTCCTCCATCTCTCTTCTTCCTCCTCTGCAGCAAGATTCTGAGCTGCAATCTGTTGCTCTTCCTGCTGAAGCTCTTGCAGCTCCTCAGTGGTTAGCTCTTCATTGTGGTCCTCCACCAACTCTTCCACATCCTCCAAACTCACATCCAACCCCATGGAACTCCCCAGTGCCACAATGGATTTAATAACTGACATAGGCTTATCAGGGTCAGCCCCAAACCCTTCAAAATCCCTCTTGTGGATGCAATCTGGCCACGATTTTCTCAAAGCAGAGTTCAAAGTCCTGGTAGTCACTCCCTCCCAAGCCATACCTATAAGGCTTACGCAATGGAGAATACTGAAGTGTTCTTTCCAAAAATCTCGTAGGGTCAAGTGAGTGTCTGAGGTCACATTCAAGCACCTTTCAAACATTGCTTTGGTGTAGAGTTTTTTAAAGTTTGCAATGACCTGCTGGTCCATGGGCTGGAGGAGAGGAGTGGTATTCGGGGGCAAGAACTTTACTGTGATGAACCCAAACTCCTTCAGAATTAGGTCATCCAAGTTTGGAGGATGAGGAGGTGCATTGTCCATTACTAGGAGGCACTTGAGATCCAATTTCTTTTCCAGGAGATACTCCTTCACACTAGGGCCAAACACTTCACTGAACCACTCGACAAAAATTTCCCTCGTGACCCATGCCTTACTATTAGATTTCCAAAACACACACAATTTACTCTTCATAACATTGTTTTTCCTGAACACTCTGGGATTTTCAGAATGGTACACTAGTAACGGCTTCACTTTGAAATCCCCACTAGCATTAGCACAGAACATTAGCGTCAGCCTGTCTTTCATAGGCTTGTGTCCTGGCAGCGCCTTTTCTTCCTAAGTAATGTAGGTCCTCTTTGGCATTTTCTTCCAAAAGAGGCCTGTTTCATCACAACTGAACACTTGTTCAGGTTTCAGTCCTTCACTGTTTATGTACTCCTTGAATTCATGCACATACTTTTCAGCCACCTTGTGGTCCGAACTGGCAGCCTCACCATGCCTTAC
The DNA here is from genome assembly GCF_026875155.1 of Cherax quadricarinatus. NCBI lineage: Eukaryota > Metazoa > Arthropoda > Malacostraca > Decapoda > Parastacidae > Cherax > Cherax quadricarinatus. The sequence continues at coordinate 40,371,517 of NC_069405.1, read as the reverse complement.
CACACTGTGTATGCCAGTACGGTTCTTAAATCTCACAAACCAGCCTTTGCTGGCCTTAATTTCACTCACATCACCACTAGTTGCAGGCAATTTCTTTACCAAATCGTTATGCAACTGCCTAGCCTTTTCACAAATAAGCAACGTCATAAGACTATCTCCTGCTAATTGTTTCTCATTTATCCACACCAATAATAACTTCTCAGCATCTTCGAGTACTGATCTCATTTTTGTCAGCATATTTACCCTCTTTGCAGCAACAGCGTCCTTGGTTTCCTTTTTCTTGGCTATGATGGAAGGTATGGTTGTACGGGATTTGTTATACATCCTAGCCAGTTCGCCCACACGTACGCCACTATCATATTGTTCAATGATGTTTTTCTTAAATTCAGTTGTATTTCTCACCTTCTTTACCAAAGGCTTGGCACTAGGAGCTTTCTTTGGAGCCATGGTAGCTTATTTAGTACTTGCAAGCACTAAAATAAATGGAATATTATGAAATATTTTGCTGGAGCACGTGAAGGGGACCGTCGCTCAATGGTAAACAATGGCACACTGGCTGGGAAGGAAAGGCCGAGGCGGCTCAGAGCGTGAGTACGCGTCTGGGACGAAGGACTATTAACGAGTTACTGGACCATTTGCGAGCCAATATTTTGACGAAAAAACAGGACTATTTCCGAAATAGACGACTTTCAGGCTGGACGATTGAGGGACCACTGTATACATATGGACATGGAAAAAAAAAACTTCCTACAGGGAGGGAAGAAAAAAACATGTGGGGTGTGCTAAACATCGTGGTCATAGGCAGTGAGCGTCAAAGGGCATCACTGCACGACTTCCTGCGTCTGGACAGATACTGCAACATAAAGAGACATCGCTGCGACTGAGCTGTGACGTAACGGGGTACGGTCTCCTCTACAACGGTGAAGCAGTCACTGTAGAAGTCGCTGCAGGTTTCACTCAACATGGGGCACGACATGCTGGTGCCCTCAAGTGAGGCGTCGACAAAACTCGGCAACTGGGCAGGACTTCTTCTGGCAAGCAACTCAGGAGGACACTTCTCGACTGGTACTGTCGCTGGGCTGTCACTGCTGGCGAGCGTGGAGTAAGTCGTGGAGTGAGTCGTGGCAGAGACGACTGGGCGAAACATCTGGGAGTCGTAACATCATACACCAGACTGCAGTGAGTGAGCTAACAGTCAAAGTGACATCTTTGTGCAGGAGCTCACTGAAGTTTGTGACACGAGGCTGACACAGCGCCTACCAACAGGGCTAACTGCGGCTTGACGAGTGTCATTCTCTCGGCAGTTGGAGTTATAGCAGAGGTTAGTCTAAGCGTCCCCAGACTTGTTTCTCTACATATAACTGCACTCTGAAAGTCTGGAGGTGAAGTGAAACAAATCTCAATGGGAATCGTAGCAGGTACAATTCTGCAGAACATCACGAGCAACGAGCATAAGAGCTTTCTGTACAAAGGGGCTCATATGCTCAGGCTGTCTAATATCAGCTGTCAAACGCGCTGGTCACACCGGGTGACTAACACAGTGGTGCTACTCGGGTCTGGCCGGAGACCACACTGAACACACAGAAAACTTTACACACACCCACTGTACATGCGGTACAACATGGCTTAAACTAGCAAAAGATGCTTTTCTGTGCACAAAATTGACACTAAGCTATACATGAACATGTGAGAACACTGAATGAGGAAGTAATTAACACATGACATATATTTTCTGTCAATCTTCTCGACAATACTGACATAATTACTGAAACACTCAATATGACATCATGTGATGTCAGGCGTGACGTCGCGAGGTGACGTCGGCAGTACTGTGACATCAGCAGACATCTCGAGGTGATGTCAGGCAGACATCGTGACGTCATGAAGTCGGGCAGCAGCATCGGGAACTCACGTGGCTTGTAGATCCATGTGACATCATCCACACCCCACGTGGTGTCGGGATCCACATGGCGTAGTGATCTACGTGGCATGCTGATCCACATAGCTTGCTGATCCACGTGGCTTGCTGATCCATGTGGCTTGCTGATCTACGTGGCTTGCTGATCTACGTGGCTTGCTGATCCATGTGGCTTGCTGATCCACGTGGCTTCGAGTGGCCTTGGGCACTCAGATACACAGCTTTGGCAATGAATTCACATGAAAACAGCAGAAAACACACCAGAGGGAGTGAGTAGTGGCGAGTGGTGGTAGACGGGTGAGCATGAGTAGGGCGAGCATGGGCGAGGCGAGGAAAAGGCCACTTCCTCCTCCTCTCCCACCCACAAACACAGCGAGACACACTGGATGCAGAAATCACCACAAAACTCACCTCTGGCTTGCTGAAATAGCTGTGCTGAGCTGAACAACAGCAGAACATACAAGTGATGCTGAACACGTGACTTGAGAAACAGCGAGGGACACTGTAGCGTGGGATCACTGGGACTTGTGTAGGGTGATGAAGTGAAGACGACTTCATCCCTTCCTCTCTCCGGGCAAACACAACTGCTGCGACCACCGCTTCCCACCATTTATAACGACTTTGTTTGGTGATTCTTGCAGAGCGGGGTTCAATGATAAATGTCTTCGGAGGCTTCTTTACTTTATTTGAAATGTCATGGTGGGTACACAGGCTTGTGTGTTGTGCGCATGGCCCAGGAGGGCCATGCCCACGAGGAAGAGAGCTAGTAGGACTTGCGTCTTGCTTCTAGGCTGCTGTGTGAGTGAGCGAGCGAGTAGGACCAGCGTCCCACTGACTTGGGCAGGCTAGAGGGCAGCACCTTAGTGCCGCGAAATATGAACTAAGCTGGCAGACAGCAGAGACTGTCTGTGCAGACAGTACAGGCTGTCTACACTATGCCATGAGCTCAGCTCACTCTGATAAGCTGTGAGCAGTAAATTTGGGCTTAGATATGAGAGAAAGCATCTATGTGATATGTGTGCACCACATGAAACAAATCCTGCAGCACACAGTGCATAATGAGAGGAAAAAAAAAGAGACTAATTTTCGATTAAAACAGTGACCTTGCAGTGTTTTTTCGTATGTTTTTTATAGTTGTATTTGCAATTTCTTGGTCTCATTTGATAGAATGGAAGACATACTACACAAATAGAGATGATTTTGATTGGTTTTAGTGAATGGAAATGGCTTGAAACTGAGCTCTAAGTAGCAGAAATGTTAAATTTTTGCCGATGTTCAAGAGTAAACAAATGACCTCACAAGTCTAATACACGCCAGCTGGTGGGTCTAATATACGTTCACAAATGTGGTGATATTATTTATACAATTATTACAGTATTGCATAACAGCAAATCTTGTATTTTTTGGTTCGAATAAAAATTCATTATGTGAATAAAAAATTGAAATGGAATTCATTTGTAAAGCCTGAAAACGTAACTAATGAACACAGGAAATGTTAGTTTAGTGACAGGAATGCCTACATTGTTTATTCTGGACCCTATTTTGAAATTGGAATATTTAGAACTTTGCATTAAATTGGCCAAATTACCAATTTCCAGTCACTTTATTTTGTTATTGAAACAGTCGACTTGGTGATTTCTTGTACTCAATCGATAGAATAGAAGTAATACTAGTGAAATAGCTAAGAATTTGGTTGACTGGAATACTGTAATTGGCCTAAAATGGGAGTCAAAGTCAGCAAAATCGTCGATGCGTAAATATCGCTGACACATCAAAATTTGCGAGCATAATTTCATCAATTTTCCATCAAATTTCATACTTTTTGTTTTATTACCTTCAGAAAAAGATTCTCTACCATTTCATAAGAAAAAAATAATAAAATTATTTTTTGAAAATTCTTGGACCCTGGTGCACACTTTAATATTTGGCCTCTGCACCCTGAAAGAGTTAAAAGTGGACTAGTAGGCTGACTGCAGTACTCCACTACCTGCATGATTAGCAAGTCATACAATTCTTACCTCACTCTCCATGAGTATATGAATAAAAAAAAAAAAAGCATCCTGCATGACTTAATAAAGCTCAACATTGAACAGAATGTGATCAAATAAAAGCTTGTTCTGCATATTGTGTTAATACCTACAACTGTCAACATTATGCCTGTAAAGACATCCTCAGTATTACTTCTTTGTATACTCCCATAAATAGTTTTTATACTGAATATTAACAAACAATTCTGAGTATATTTCAAAGTAAATGATATTTTATTTATATAGTAAGGTATTTTTCCTATTAGTACAGTACAGTAGAGCCCCGCTTTATGGCATATTGCCTTATGGCGTTCCGCTAATACGGCGATTTCAAATTATGACCAAAATTTGCTATATGGTAAGCAGTCTTTCAAATACAGTGCGCCCCACCTGCTTTGTTTACATTCTCCGTGAGCTCACCTCTCTATTATGTCTTGAAACTTTCCAAAATTTCATGTGTTTTAAAGTTATTGCATATTTTATATGTACTCTGATAATTATACTTATGTGTACCTGTACCTAAATATAATTACACACTGTGCTGGTGTGCAGGTACACATTAGAATCACTAAGAGTCTCTCTACTCTTAATGTAATACGTGATCTCCTGGGAGCATTAAATGATGTATGGTAATATAAACATTTCCATTAATCCATCTATGGTATTTTTTTCAAAATTATATAATAAACATGCTACATAACATATAAACATGATAAATACACCCCACAATAGAATAAATTAACATAAATGAGATGTGGTAGACAGGCGACTTGTAGTCTAACATCAGAGAAAATGTGTCACTATATTATTACTAGGGTAACTAGAAAATTATTCCTTTTGTATGCCTTCACTCAGAGCGTCATTTTTTCTAAAAACGGTGTTACAGGTCCGCCATCACAAATCCGGCAATCAGTTATTCGGTTCCTTCAGTTATTCGGCACTAATTTTGGCTAGCATAATTTCAAATTTCCAGGGTCGCCACACCAACCTGCTGGTACTGTTTGGTGGCGCTACTTGCTGCATAAGTCATTCCAATTTCTTTTTCTCCATTTGTTGTTTTAACCTGCTTACTTTTAGCCCTAGCCATGGTTCTAATGAATAAAAGAAATGCTTCTCATTATGTAAAGCACCTACACAGTACATTATCCATTAATGATAAGGTGGCTTTGAAACCACTGTCGGTTGCCATGAGCTCAGTCTCATGAAGCAGGAGAATATGCTTTATTATTACGCTAATATCAACACTACAGCTTATTTGCCTATCACAATTGATCTAATATGACATAAGAAACAATATAAATAACATAAAACATGCTAAACACTCCAGAATGAATAATATTTGGCATATCACCGAGCAGTTCGACAAAGTTATGAAGAGGATATGGTAAACAAATACCATTCTCCTATCCTTGTCTTGGTGGCTTATATTAGAGAAAACGGAGTATAGGACAGGGCTAACTATGATATACACTCATACTCCACCATAAACATGAAACAAAAGTTATTTTCTCTCTATAGATTATCACACATAGCAGCATATGTGTAGAGAACCTAGGATAACCCCAAAAAAGTCAACGTGGCTTATTTTTAGTACCTGGCTTGGGTTAGCCATATATGATTTTTGGTAAATATTCGATTCCCAGCCAGGGTAGAAACATAAGGTGTGTTTCTTTACACCTGTTGTCTATGTTTACCCATCAGTAAATGGGTACCTGGGTGTTAGTCGACTTGTGTGGGTGTTATCCTGGGACACTGACCTAATTTTCTTGAAACACCACTGCATCCCACTGACACAGCTAACAAGATAAACGACTTCTTCTCAACCATAGGATCTAATCTCGCCAATAAAATCCCACGTACCAATACCCATGCCGGGGACTACCTAGATGGGAATTTCCCAAATTCCTTCTATCTTGCACCAACTGAGCCCACGGAAGTCACCGAAATAACTCAGGGATTATTATTATTATTATAATCAAAAAGAAGCGCTAAGCCACAAGGGCTATACAGCGCTGCAGGAAAGGGAAGGAAGCGAGGGTATTGGATGGCAGAAGGGAGGAGGGATGATCAGTAGGTTACAGAAAACAGCAGGGCAGGGGATAGTACAGGGGTAGAGGGTAGCAAGAGATTGAAGTAAAAAGGGCTGAAGGTATCAGAATTTGTGAAGTAAGTCAGTTGTTGTCAAAAAGTCAATGAGAGAGTCTGGATGAAAGGTGGGTCCATCAGCGAGAAGGGAAGGTAAAGAGAGAGCAGCAGAGCGAAGACGACGACAGAGGTAAATTCTGCGTGCTCGTTGATAAAGTAGGCTGTCCAACAGAATGTGGCTGACTGATAATGGAACTTGGCAATTCTCACAGAGAGGAGCAGGGCGCCTCTCCATGAGATATCCATGAGTAAGACGAGTATGGCCAATGCGAAGACGGGAGAGAGTAGTCTCCCAACCTCGACACTGGTGATAAGAAGACGGCCAGTAACCTATACTCGGTTTAATGGATTGAAGTTTGTTGCCGAGCATAGTAGACCAACGTTGTTGCCAACGGGTGTGAAGTTGGGAAGATATTGCAGCAAAATAGTCCGTAAATGGAATACCTCTACATGAAACTGGTAGGTCATGTACTGCTGACCGCGCAGCAGTGTCTGCCTGTTCATTGCCCTGTACGTCAACATGACCAGGGACCCAACAAAAAACAATATCTTTATGCTTGGTAAAGATGCGGCGTAGCCAAAGTTGGATACGGAGGACTAAGGGGTGAGGTGTATCAAATTTCTGTATAGCCTGTAAAGCACTAAGGAGTCTGAGACAACCACAAATGATGACACAGGCATAGATGCAATACGGATAAGTGCTGTAAGGATGGCATACAATTCAGCAGTAAAAATACTAGCCGAAGATAGTAAATGCCCTTGTACGACGCTGTCCGGAAACACTGCTGCGAATCCTACGCCGTCAAAAGACTTTGAGCCATCTGTGTACACAGCAATGGCATGAGAATGAGAGTGAAAGTGGTCAAGAAAAAGAGAGCGGGAAGCGACCGTAGACAGTTGGGCTTTCGAGCAAGGGAGAGAGAAAGAACAGACTCGAACAGCTGGAACTTCCCAGGGGGGTAGGGAAAAGTGAGATGCTACATGTACATAGAAAGGTGGTAATTGAAGAGAAGACAAGAGCGAATGAAGGCGAAGAGAGAAGGGACGGAGTAAACAGGGAAGGCGGACAAATGAAGAATGTCTACTAATATCAGTGACCATTCTATAAATGGAAGGATTGCGGAGATCATCAGAGCGTACATAGTAGCGAAGGCAATGGGCATCATGGCGATCGGATAAGGATGGAACGTTCGCTTCTGCATAGAGGCTCTCGACAGGGGAAGAGCGAAAAGCACCAAGGCATAAACGTAATCCTTGGTGATGAATGGGGTTAAGGCTAGAGAGAGTAGCAGGAGATGCCGCTGAATAGATATGGTCACCATAATCAAGTTTCGATAAGATAAGGGTGGAATGTAGGCGAAGGAGGGTTCGACGATCAGCTCCCCATGAAAGATGAGCAAGGGTTTTAAGAAGGTTCAGCCGGCTGTGGCAAGTTGCCTTCAGAGAGGTAATGTGAGGTTTCCAGGATAACCTACGATCAAAGAGGAGGCCCAGAAACTTGACTGTATCACGTTCAGGGATACGGGAGCCATAGAGGTACAAAGGATGATCGGAGATGACAGAGCGTCTAGTGAAAGTAATTTGGTGGGTTTTAGTGCTGGAAAATTTAAACCCACGTGTGGTGGCCCAATTGGAAACACGGTCAACTGCATGCTGGAGAGAAACTGTAATAAGGTGACAGTCAGCGCCTGCACAGGCAATAGCGAAGTCATCAACATAGAGTAATGACCAAATATTTGATGGAAGACTAGAGGCCAAATCATTAATAGCAAGGAGAAAAAGTGTTGTGCTCAGAACATATCCCTGGGGGACACCTTCAGCTTGGATAAAGTCCGGGGAGAGCACATTATTAACCCGAACATGGAAATGCCTGTCAGTTAAAAAGTTCTTAAGGAAAGATGGTAGATTGCCTCGAAGGCCTAAGGAGTGGGCTTGGGCTAAAATATTATACCTCCGAGTTGTGTCATATGCCTTCTCAAGGTCAAAAAATATGGCAATAACTGAGTCGTCATTCGCAAAGGCATTACGAACATATGTATCCAAGCGTAGTAAGGGGTCTATGGTAGAACGTCCCTTACGAAAGCCATATTGACGAGTGGAGGGGACTGTTGTGTGTCTCTAAATACCACACTAAACGTCTATTTACTAGGCATTCCATCACTTTGCAAACTGCACTGGTAAGAGCAATGGGACGATAGTGGGAGGTTTCATGTCCCGTGGTGCCTGGTTTGCGGAAAGGGTGAAACAATGGCGGATTTCCACAGCTGTGGAAGAACTGCTTGTGACCAAATAAGATTGTAAAGGCGTAATAGGACTGCAAGGGCTGACTGATGTAAATGTTGTAGCATACGAATATGAATGTCGTCGGGCCCAGCTGCCGATGATCGGCAAGCTGAGAGTGTCGCCTCCAGTTCTTGAAGTGTAAAAGGCACATTATACTGTTCTTCTCTGAGAGAAGAAAAGTCCAAGGGTGCTAACTCTCTGGCAGACTTTGAGGAAAGAAATGAGGGGCATAGATGGAGTCCCTGAGAAATACGGACCAGATGATTGCCAATTTCATTGGCAACATCTAGTGGGTTTGCTATATAAACACCGGCAACCCGCAGAACAGGAGCCGGGTCAGGAGAATATTTACCACTCAGTTTTCGTACTATTTTCCAGACTGCACTCATAGAGGAAGCAGAGGTGATGGTGGAGACATAATCTCGCCAGCAAGTGCGTTTAGCGTCACGGATGACACGGCGGGCGATCGCACGCTTCTGCTTAAATTCAAGAAGTCTCTCTGTGGTTCTATTGTACCGGTACCTGCCCCATGTAGCGCGTTTCAAACGTACTGCACGAGCCCAAGCAGGAGACCACCAAGGCACGCATTTCTGAGAATGCCTGCCCGAAGTTTGGGGTATAGAATGAGAAGCTGCGGTTAAAACGGAGGACGAGAAGAGGTGTAAAAGCTCATCGATGGAGGAACCTCTCTAAAAACAGTTAGGTGTGAGTAAAGGTTCCAATTTGCCTGATCAAATTGCCAGCGTGGGATGCGAAGTGGTGGTAAATATGAAGGGGAAGTAAGAATGATTGGGAAATGATCGCTGTCATGTAAGTCCGGAAGAACAGACCAAGTGAAGTCTAATGCGGCGGAGGAAGAGCAGACTGAGAGATCGATGCAAGAGAGAGTGCGAGTCCGAGGATCAAAATGGGTGTGTGTACCTGTATTTAAAACATGGAGGGGGTGGGTGGCAAGAAAAGCCTCTAACTGAATGCCACGGGAATCACAGTGAGACCTCCCCCAGAGGAAATGGTGGGCATTAAAATCACCAAGTAACAGAATCGGTGGTGGTAATGACGAAACAAGAAAGGCAATATCCGGAAGAGATAATGCCCGAGAAGGAGAGATATAAAGAACAGAGCGTATACCACCTATGCAAGTGGATACGGGCTGCCGTGTAATGCAGCGAAGTACGAACAAATAGCTGATGGTACGGAATATCAGTGCGTAGAAGAAGGCCACTTTCATTAAAGGTCCCATCAGGAAAAGGATTTGAAGAATACAATAAATTATAGCCTGAGATGGGAGAGATAACAGCAGAGTGTAATTTTGGTTCCTGTAAGCAAACACCAACAGGGGAAAACTGGGAGAGTAACATCTGAAGCTCACCCCGATTACCCCTGAGGCCGCGTATGTTCCACTGTAAATAAGCCATGATTGGCAATGATAAAGATACCTGAAATCCGCAGGTAAGGGTTCCTACGGACTAGAGGGGTTAGAAAAGTCCACATGCGGAGGCAGTGGAAAACGTTCAAGCAGCGAAGGAACGGTGCGCTGTGAAGAAAGGAGTTGCGCAGATGGAGTAGAGGAGAGAGAAGGAGCGGAGGGTGGATCAGTGTCCATTGATGGTTTGGTCTCTGCAATATATTCAGAGATTGCTTCAAGTGTTTCAGAATTCAAAGACGTCGTATGGGAGACAATATTGGAAATGGTAGGGGGAGGATGAGTAAAGATTGGAACTGTAATGGACTGCACCAAGGTAGGGGGGGATGGAAGGGTGGAGGGAACTGGAGAAGCGTGGAAGGGGACAGAAGAGGCAGAAACCTGGGAGGTGGCAGAAGAGAAAGAAACTTGGGAGGGAACAGGGGAGGAAGGTACAGTACGAGGAGGAGAGTGAACCTCTACACTTGTAACAGAGCCAGTGAGAGGGGGAGAACCAGGTACAGAGACAGGGAAGGGAAAATGAGGAGGTGGAAGATGGGTAGGAGGTGTTAACGGACCTTTTTTTGACTTTTGAGAAGTAGAGGGACGATTGGGAGGAGGTATCATACGAGATCTCGTCGCTACTGAGGCTTGTGAGAGAGAACATGAAGCAAGATCAGACTGAGGCGTTGAAGTAGGGACGTCTGAGCTGAGGACAGCAAAAGAATTAGCTACAGAAGTGACTATGGGAGAGGTAACTACAGAGGTGGGTGCAGAAGATGGGATACCAGGAGTGGGGGGACGTTTTGAAACACGGGAATAAGAAACACGAGGTAGTCTCCCTTGGAGGCGGAGATGAGAAACTGCCATGGCATAAGGGAGACCTTCTGCCTCTTTGAGGTAACGGATTTCCCGCTCGTTTAAGTAGACTTGACAACGGCGAGAGTACGAAGGGTGAGCCTCATGACAATTAAGGCAAGAGGGAGGTCGATTGCAAGACGTATTAGAATGGTCATCGGCACCACAGACTGGGCATTTGGCAATAGATCTGCAATATTTCGCTGGATGGCCAAATCGCCAGCAATTTCTACACTGTTGCGGTGTAGGGATCACCTTTCGAACTTGTAACCGATGTCCTGCTACATAAACTGAGGATGGGAGTTCACGGCTGTCAAAAGTTAAACGAGCCACATTGCAAGGGTATCCTCTCCGCCCGCAGGCAGGAAGAACGTAAGTGTCTACCTTGAGGATTGGGAGATCTTGGAGTTCCAGCTGTTCAAGAATGTCAGTGCCACATGTCTGGAAATTTTGTTGAACTATGGTATGGGGCAGAATGACGGTACCACTACAAGAATTGAGGGAATGATGCTTTTCAATAGTTACAGGAACAGTATCGATATGGGAAAGACGAGAAAGCTCATGAGCCTGGGTAGCATTCTGTACGGTGACGATGCGCGTACCGCTCTTAAGAGCATGAAAAGAAATATCTTTACCAACATGGCGTAGGAGTGCCTTGCCAATACTGTGGTCAGAAAGATAGGTAGTAGAGGAAGTCGGTCGTAAAGTGAAGAATTTAGTCCATTGTGCAATCTGAAACTGAGCGTGGAAAGGTAGTGAAGGACGTTGTCGATCTTTTCTGAGAAGAACGAGAAGGTGGAGAAGTATCATCAGCAGGTAATTGTCGTTGTCGTTTAGGCGTGGGACCAGAGTTGGTCCGACGTGGAACGGGCCGGCGATTCGAAAATTGCCGCACCGTAGAGGGAGAGGCCGGAAGCATAGTCAGAGGAGAGCGAAGGTCAGATAAATCAAAGGAGTCAGTCGAGGCCTCAGTACCTGAAGCGGGTGAGGAAACAGCACCGGCAAGAGGTACAGAGGCATGAGGAATGTCCAAAGAGTGGTCCAAAGACGAGGCGGGGTCAGAACGGGGTGCGGTATCAAGAAGGGCCGAGGGTAGCAGGTTCATGGACTAGGGCTGCCATGGTTAGGTTACTTCTTTCTTTTTGTTTTTAAGAAAAAAAAAAGAAGAAAAAATAAAAATAAAAAAAATAAAAAAAGGGGGGACCGGGGAGGGATAGTTCCTAGGAGGAATGAAAGGGCCAGAAATCTCCCTCCGCGCCCAAGAGGACCTCAGCACCGCAAGTAGCGCAGATGCAGCATGGAACCGTGCCATACCTACCCATCATGCCAGTAAACCGGCAATCGGGATAGCAAACCTCACATCTGCCGAGCTACCTCGGTGGACAAAAGAGAGGGCGGCCGGAAATCCGCCACAAAGCATACCTCCTTCGGCCACCACCCCCGGAATCCGAAAGGTGGCTTCCAGAGTTACACCCGTCGCCCGAGAGACACCCAAAGCCACCCTCCTGGATACCGGAGAGGGATCAGGACATCCCCAGGCAATCCAGATTCCACGGCAAACTACACCACCGCCAAGAACCTCAACAGAATGGGATGGACCCCGGTACCCTTTCCCCTACCTAGGAACTAGCGTGCCTGTGGGAAAAAAAAAAAAACCAAAGGCCAAAAAGGAAAGGAAAAAGAGGAGGATGGGGAGGAGGAGGAGGAAAGGAAAAAGGGGAGGATGGGGAGGATGGGATAGGGAACGGGGGATTGGGGGGTAATTAGGTTCGGTCTGAGGAAGTAGACCGACAGGTCTAATTCCTCAGACCAAGAGCCTCTTCACCACGCCAAGGAGCCCCCCTTGAAGAGGAATAACTCAGGGAATCTGTCTCATGTCCCACCATTATTGTACAAGCGAGCGGCCCATGTCCTCTCGAATGCTATCTCATTACTTTTTAACAAGTCATTAGAAACTAGCACCTTCCCGAAACTACTCAAGATGGCAAGGGTTACACCAATAAATAAAGGTGGTGACCCTACAGATTTAAACAACTACAGGCCAATATCAAACTTACCATTGCTATCCAAAATCTTTGAGAAACTCGTGCACAGGAGACTATATTCATTTATAACAGCACAAAACATACTCAACCCCTGCCAATTTGGATTCAGGAAAAATAAAAGCACTAACAATGCAATCATAAAAATGCTAGATCTGCTTTACAGAGCATTGGAAAATAAGGAATATCCATTAGGAATTTTTATTGACCTAAGAAAAGCTTTTGACACAGTAGACCACGGCATCCTACTCCACAAACTTGACCATTATGGTATAAGAGGCCATGCGCTTGCATATTTCAAATCTTACCTTACTAATAGGTATCAGTATGTCACCATTAACCCTTTGACTGTTTCAGGCCCCTTTCTGAAACTGTCATTCTATGTCGCCAAATATTTGAAAAAAAAAATTATTTTTTTCTTATGAAATGATAGAGAATCTTTTCCCGATGGTAATGACACCAAAAGTTCGAAATTTGGTCGAAAACTCACGGAATTACACTCCCGCGAAGTTAGCGGAATCGGCGACATATGTGTATCAGCGATTTCGCCGACTTTGAGCCCTGTTTTCAGCCAATTTCGTTGTTCCAGATGACCAAACTCATAGCTATTTCTTTAGAACTCCATTTTATCTATCAGCTGAGTACAAGAAACTGCCCATTTACCAATTTGAACTACCCAATATAGTGGTCAGAAATTGGCAATTTGGCCAATTTCACGCAAATTAAAAAAGATGCCAATTTCAAAATAGGGTCCAGAATAAACAAGGTAGACATTCTTGGCACTAAAATAGCATATCCTCTGTTCATTAGTCACATCTCTAGGCCCCTCTTATATTATTATTGCTTTCTATTTTGATTTTTTATTCATACAAAAAAAATACAAAATTTACTGTTATGCAGACTACTGCATTATTGTAAAAATGGTATAAATAATATCAGTGCACTAGTGAAAGAATATTAGACTCCCCAGTTGACGTGTATTGGACGTGTGGTGTGATTTGTTTACTCCTGAACATTGGTAAAAATCGAACATTTCCGCTAATTTGAGCTCAGTTTCAAGGTCGTTTTCATCGTCAAAGTAATGAAAATCATCTCTATTTCTGTAATATGTTTTCCATTTTATCACCTAAGACCATGAAAACGCAAATACAATGATAAATACTATACGAAAATACACCTCAAAGTCGGCGTTTAATTCCAAAAAAACGATCAGTTTTTTTTCTCATTACGCAATATGTGCTGCAGGATTTTTTTTATGTGGTGCACACTGACCACACAGACCCATTCTCTCACATGTGGGCCTACCAGCTTTCTCCCGCTTGATTTGAAGCCGCTAGAATTATTGAGTATATATACGTCAGAAACATTGGCTCGTAAGACGTATTTATACGTCGAAAACAGTCAAAGGGTTAAAGACACAGCATCAACAACACAGCCACTTGATACTGGAGTTCCACAGGGAAGTGTCCTTGGTCCCCTGCTCTTCCTCATATACATCAATGATCTTCCAAACGTATCTCAACACCTGAACCCCATTCTTTGCTGACGACACGACTTATGTCATCTCTCACCCTAATCTTGCCACCCTCAACACCATTATTAACAAGGAGCTGCTCAAAATATCGACTTGGATGACAGCCAATAAACTTACGCTTAACACTGACAAAACCTACTACATTATGTTTGGTAGCAGAGCAGGAGATGCGCAAATTAACATTAAGATCGACAACACTCTAATTGCCAGACATAATGAGGGCAAATTCCTAGGCCTATACCTCGACAACAACCTGAATTTCAGCACCCATATCCAACACATAACCAAAAAAGTATCCAAAACGGTTGGGATCCTCTCCAAGATATGATACTACGTGCCGCAAACTGCCCTTCTCACACTATACCATTCACTTATATATCCATACCTCACCTATGCTATCTGTGCTTGGGGTTCAACTGCAGCAACACACCTAAAGCCAATAATAACCCAACAAAAAGCCGCAGTAAGAATAATCACTAAATCCCATCCCTGGCAACACACCCCCCCACTCTTCATAAATCTAAACTTACTCCCTGTTCAGTACATCCACACTTACTACTGTGCAATCTACATCTACAGGACCTGAAATTCCAATATTAACCTTGACCTAAAACGCTTTCTTGATAGTTGTGACAGAACCCACAGGCATAACACCAGACATAAACATCTCTATGACATTCCCCGTGTCCGACTAAGCCTTTACAAAACTTCAATGTATGTCAAAAGCCCTAAAATCTGGAACACCCTACCTGAAAACTCTAGAACTGCAGACACATTCATCACCTTCAAAACTACCATCAGAAAACATCTTATCTCCCTGATACACCCTGTCAACTAATTACACAAATACCACCTGGTGGTTCACACTTACACTCACTCACCCATTTGACCATAAACAGAAATATCAATCTCAATCT
Organism: Cherax quadricarinatus; assembly: GCF_026875155.1. Taxonomy (NCBI): domain Eukaryota; kingdom Metazoa; phylum Arthropoda; class Malacostraca; order Decapoda; family Parastacidae; genus Cherax; species Cherax quadricarinatus. The sequence continues at coordinate 40,356,391 of NC_069405.1, read as the reverse complement.
TAAAATAATGAATCTTAACTAGTCATAAGTTGGCCTGTGATACTCCAATACTGAAACTATGTATTGTGCCAAAACAAAAGCATTCACATTGCTAAACTCACAAACTAGTATTTAGTCGCTTAGCCATAATACCAACTTACCTCATAATTTTGTAATATTTTAAACTTAAGATTTAATCTAAGTCTGCCCGAAATGCCTAGCCATGCTAGGTGTTCTAGTGGTACACTCTGTAATTATTATTTTACTACACGTAAACCACACAATAACCAAATTCTGTAAACTCAGCATTGTAATCCTTATAGAGAATAAACTTTTGAATTTGAATTTGAAATACTCAGCATAACAAGTGCCTTTCTATACAGTAGTATGTCACTGATGTCAGCTAGGCCTGTATACCTTGTACATGTACGTGTAGTAAATAAAGATATTATTATTATTATTATTACTATTACTATTGTTACTATTATTATTATTATATTATTATTATTACTTTCTCAGTTGTTTGTTGGGTTATCTTATTCAAACTTGGGCAATGTATGATGGAAAGATACTTTTTCACATACACCAAAAATGAAAGAAATCAGACCATAAATAGCGGAGTTCACTTCTCAGCCATTAGCGGCCGCTTAGTGGTATATTTTTGTATGGTTGTTATGGTTATATTCTCATTTTTTCGGTCTCATTTGACAGAATGAAAGATATATTACAGAAATAGATATGATTTTGATTGCTTTCATGACAAAAAGTACCTTGAAATTGCGCTCACAGTAGCGAAAATGTTCTATTCTTTAGCGAAGCTCAAGAGTAAACAAATGACGTCACCGTCCAATACCTGTCCGCCTGCCAGTCCAAATTCCAGTACGGAGTCAAGAATGGATTGACATTATTTATACAATTATTAAAATAATGCAGTAGTCTGCATAACAGTAAATCTTCTATTTTTTTGTGAATAAAAATTCCAAATGGAAAGCAAGAGTAATATAAGAGGGGCCTGTAGCCGTGACTAATGAACAGAGAAAATGTTATTTTAGTGCCAGGAATGACTGCATTGTTTATTTTGGACCCTATTTTGAAATTGGCATCTGTTGAAATTTGTGTGAAATCGGCCAAATTGCCAATTTCTGACCACTATGGGAATATAAACACAAATGCAGTATAATGTGATCCTTTATTGACTACGTTTCGCCCACACAGTGGGCTTTTTCAAGTCACAAACAGAACTACCTGGGGTGGAAGGAAACGCGAGTATTTATAGTCCGGTTCAGAATGCTGAGGTCAGGTGAAGAATGCTGCATCTGATGATGTACCGAGTGGGGTTATAGAGTCTAAAAACTTGGGTAGCTTGGAAAGGAGATTGGATAAGTTTGTGAGCAGACCTTCTACAGTGTTCTTATGTGGGATAGCGATGAAGAAGTTTCTTGGCAAGTGGTTCAGCTATGTTACAGAAGCCACTATTCTGGTTGAAGTTGTCGGATATAGAAATAAGTGATGATTCCAGGATTCTTCGGTATTGAGTGTTGTCTTCTGTGGCGATAAGTCTTGAGTTTCTGTAGTTTATCAAGTGGTTGTGTGAATTACGGTGTTGTACGCAGGCATTCCTTGTGTCGTCAGACCTGCTTGTGTATTGGTGTTCTGAAACACGTGTTTGGAGGTCCCTTGATGTTTCGCCCACGTATAACTTGTTGCAGTCATTACAAGGGATTATGTATACCCCTTGTAATGACTGCAACAAGTTATACGTGGGCAAAACATCAAGGGACCTCCAAACACGTGTTTCAGAACACCAATACGCAAGCAGGTCTGACGACACAAGGAATGCCTGCGTACAACACCGTAATTCACACAACCACTTGATAAACTACAGAAACTCAAGACTTATCGCCACAGAAGACAACACTCAATACCGAAGAATCCTGGAATCATCACTTATTTCTATATCCGACAACTTCAACCAGAATAGTGGCTTCTATAACATAGCTGAACCACTTGCCAAGAAACTTCTTCATCGCTATCCCACATAAGAACACTGTAGAAGGTCTGCTCACAAACTTATCCAATCTCCTTTCCAAGCTACCCAAGTTTTTAGACTCTATAACCCCACTCGGTACATCATCAGATGCAGCATTCTTCACCTGACCTCAGCATTCTGAACCGGACTATAAATACTCGCGTTTCCTTCCACCCCAGGTAGTTCTGTTTGTGACTTGAAAAAGCCCACTGTGTGGGCGAAACGTAGTCAATAAAGGATCACATTATACTGCATTTGTGTTTATATTTCCATTGTGTCGGTATTTTATACCATTTATTTCCATTCTGACCACTATATTGGGTAGTTGAAATAACTGAATGGGCAGTTTCTTGTACTCAGTCGAGAGACTAGAAGTAAATAAGTTTATTCAGGTATACACAAATACAGTTACATAGATTATCATACACAGCAGTGTATGTATAGAGAACCTAGGATAACCCAGAAAAATCAGACACTGACTTATTTCCAGTACCTGGTCTGGGCTTGCCATATATGATTTTTTGGTAAATATTTTTTTCTCTCGGTTGTTTGTTGGGCTATCTCATTGACTCATTGAAACTTGGGCAATGTATAATGGAAAGATGCTTCTTAACATACAACAAAAATAAAAAAGACGGATGATAAATAAGGGAGTTCACTTCTCAGCCATTAGCCGCCTCTTTGCAGTATATTTTCGTATGGTTCTATGGTTGTATTCTCATTTTTTGGACTCATTTGATAGAATGGAAGATATATTACAGAAATAGACATGATTTTGATTGCTTTCACAATGAAAAGTACCTTGAAATTGAGCTCAAAGTAGCGGAAATGTTCGATTTTTGCCGATGTTCAGTGAACTGTGCAAGTCAAGTTGGTTAATTTTATTAAGTGTATTCTAACCTAACCACTCTGTAATTCAGCAAACTCAGTAATCCGGCACACTACAGGTCCCAATGATTTGTGATGGAGGACCTGTACAAGTGAATTGGGAGTGTTTCTCTTTGTTTATTCTACTATATCAACATGGAGACAACTTGTACACAATGTAAAATGATGAAAACCAGACACGTTTGCCTGGTTTGTTTACATTATGTGTGAGTGGGGTGGGGCAGGGAGCAGTGCTTTGGCTGGCTACCACCTAACTTCCTACAAATAAAACTCACTTCTCACCTTACAATAAGCTACAAATATTTTAAGGTAATTAACGAATGTACTGTATATGTACAGTGGTCCCTCAATAATCGTCCGGCTTGAAAGTTGTTCATTTCGGAAATAGTCCTGTTATTTCCTCTAAACATTGGCTCGCAAATGATCCGTTAACTCGCTAATCGTCCTTCGTCCGGGACGCGTACTCACGCTCTGAACCGCCTGGGCCTGCCTTCCCAGCCAGTGTGCCATTGTTTACCAGTGAGCGACAGTCCCCTCACATGCTCCTACAAAATATTTCATAATATTACATTGATTTTAGTGCTTGCAAGTGCTAAATAAGTTACCATGGCTCCAAAGAAAGCTTCTAGTGCCAGCCCTTTGGTAAAGAATGTGAGAAACACATATAATTTATGAAAAAGTTTGTAGAAAAATACAAAGGTGGTGGTGGTAGAGTGGAAGCAGTTGTGATAGTGGCTGATGGTGGTAGAAGGTAGTAGTGATGGTGGTAGAGGGTTCCTTCTTTAGTGATTCAGCGATTCTACCAACTCCTCCAATGTTGTTGGAGTTATATAGGGCTACAGAAAACACCACCGCCTCAGCTGCTGCTTCACCACCATTATGGACGGCTTACTCTCAGTGGCCCTTATATACCCAACAACAACACAACACAACACAGCACCTCTCGTGACATACGTAATGACTTATTTTATTCATTCTAGAGTATATTCCATGTTTCTGTTACTAATATTGTTTATGTCATATTAGTTGAATTGTGATAGATAAATAAGCCGCAGAGTTGATATTAGTGTCATATTCTCCAACAATAAACTTGCCATCCCTCCCTCATACTAGGCCCATACTAGGCCGGTCCTTCAAATATCCAACCCACTAACAGAACAAATGCTACCCAAGCAATAAGCTCAGGTGCAAGTCCGACTCAAATCCAACCCCTCTCACTCGTGTATTTATCCAACCTAAATTTGAAACTACCCAATGTTTTAGCTTTGATCACCCTACTAGGAAGACCGTTCCACTCATCAACTACCCCTATTACCACTGTTCATTTATACATTTTATTAGTGCTTTACATTTATTTGGCATTCTTTTCTGCATGTAAATCTATATTTATGCTAGGGAAGTGACCCCTGAAGTGACCTAGAGTCCTTATGGAGGGAGGATTCCCCTTCCAAACAATAACCTCTCTTCCCTCTCTCCTCCTCCCTGTCTTCCATTCATCAACAACAGCCTTCAATAAAGGTAACTCTCATGTTGAATGTTCATTCTTTTGTGCATGTAAATCTATCTTTTAGGTAAAAAAAAAAAATGTTTTTGATACTTCTGGGTGTTTGGAACGAATTAATTGGATTTACATTATTTCTTATGAGGAAAATTGATTCGAAAATAGTCTATTTCAATAATAGTCCCACTTCCAGGAACGGATTAAGGACGATAATTGAGGGACCACTGTATTTTATCACTCTGGGGTGCTTTAATTAAATACCATAGCATATTACGTGTGGGTGGGGTGGGGTGGGCTGACCTGACTGGCTATCATACCCCCCAAACCTGACTTCCTACAAATAAAGCTCACCTCTTGCCCTACATTAGGACTACAAATATTTAAAGGTAAGTAATGGGTGTACTGTGTGTGTGTATTTCACTTTTTATTGTTTTTAATGTCTAGTTCTATTGCTAACTTAATATACAGTAGACTGTCATTTAACACGATAGCTACATTCCTGAAAATGCCGTGCTAGGTAAAAAACAGTGTTAAATGAACTGAAGAACTTATGGGAAAAATAGGGTTACGCTCCTGACAGCCCGCAAAAAGCAAAACTTTTTTTTAGGTCTCCACCTCTTACAAAAATTAAAGTGAATATGTAATTGTAGTTCATTGTTGTGATGTATTATGTTGTTTTTACTGCTTAAGACTACAAATGTAACAGAAATAATAGTATTTCTTACCTTAAATTGTGAGTGCTGGTGTTTGTGGATGATTGTGAAGAAAGTGGAGAGTTATGCTGTGGCCCTACTGGGCTGAGGTGGATGATAGAGGTTCTGGTACTGAAGTTGATGGTTGTACTGAAGTGTCTAACTTTGTCATTCAGTCAGTAACTCAGTCAAGTCATTCAGTCAAACAATTTATTCAGTCAAGTCAGTAAGTCTGTCATTCAGTAAGTCAGTCTGTCATTCAGTAAGTCAGTCTGTCATTCAGTAAGTCAGTCTGTCATTCAGTAAGTCAGTCAGTCATTCAATAAGTCACACAAACCTACATTCACCTCTTTTTATGTGTACAAAGTAACACTTCATTACACAACAGGTTATCTCTTTTCCAATATCATGCTTATACCTTTTCTTGCCACTTTCAGCAATACTGGTATGCCTACTGGGTGTTATGACTGCTTGGCAGATACAAGATATAGTAATTAAAAGATCAAAACACAATTCACAAACACAGCTAGCTTGTAGCAGAGAAGAAAGACTGGACGCATATGAAGTACGAATGCTGGGATGGTGTCTGGGGGTGGCAGGGTATGGCGGGAGGTCTCCCCTGCTGATCCACAAGGTGGCCGCTTGAAGAAAAGGGAATTTTTTTTTCTTCCCGCAAACTGAACCGTGTTAAATTAATTTTACGACGTGTTACATAAAATTGTGCCACAATTCTTCAATTGTGCTATACTCGAATCGTGCCAAATAAACTCGTGCTAAATGACAGTTTACTGTATGTTAGTGTAAACTTGTTATCTGGCATTTATATGCATTTATAAGTGGAAAAAAATGGTGTTCTGCTTTCCAGCGATGTCTGCTCTGCGGTGGTAGCCTGGAACCTAATCTGTCGTATCAGTGGGGCCCTACTGTACACAGAATTGCAAATATTTTTGTCTGGTGATAGCCTGGTCAACCTGGATCTTGCTTCAGTGGCCTGCTGACCCACATATCCATCACAACCTGGCTGTGACTTCTACACTTGTCCAAGCAGTTTTTCTGATATCTTTTGCTGAGATGTTGAATAGCCATGAATGTTGATACAATGTTTCCTTGTTCCCATGGTTTCCCTACTTTTCACTAGGTTTATTTTGGACTTCCTCCCATCTGTAACTCCGGTATGTTATAGGAGTGTGCAGATTTGAGACAAGGCCCACAAGTATTTTCCAGACGTATACCAACATTCTCATTCTCATTCTCTCTCTCTCATTCTCTCACTCTCTCTCTCTCTCATTCTCTCACTCTCATTCTCTCTCTCTCTCATTGTCTCACTCTCATTTTCTCTCTCTCTCTTTCTCATTCTCTCTCTCTCTAATTCTCTCTCTCTCATTCTCTCTCTCTCTCACTCTCATTCTCTCTCTCTCATTCTCTCTCTCTCATTCTCTCATTCTCTCTCTCTCTCATTCTCTCTCTCTCTGTCATTCTCTCTCTCTCTCTCCTCGACTCTAGTATATATATATGTCAAGCCTCTCCTAGGTTTTTGATTTTCAGTACTTCCTTTATACATGTTCAGCTTTCCATTTCTCAGGGGCAAATCCAGAAACACCTTTCCTGTTTAAGGTCAGTGTTCATGACTGTATTAAGCTTTGCACATGAAACAAAATTTTATACCATATATTCCCCTAATGCTTCTTCCTAGGTTTTCCCCACATACACTATAGATCTTATTTCTGGTTATTGCAATTCCTCTGTTTTATATGCCAATCATTGTGGTTTAGGGTTGAGGGATGGGCAGGCGAGTTGAGCTTAATTAATTCCCTAATAGTTCATTCTATTAACTACTTGCTCTGCTGTGTTAGGTCACTGTTCCTGTACTATTTTGGAGGGAGAGAGTATGGAGGAGGTGAATGTATTCAGATATGGATGTGTCAGCAGATGGGTCTATGAAAGATGAGGTGAATCACAGAACTGATAAGGGGAAAAAGGTGAGTGGTGCACTGAGGAATCTGTGGAAACAAAGAACTTGTCCAGGGAAGCAAAGTTATACCAATGCTCTTATATGGGTGTGAAACATGGGTGGTGAATGTTGCAACAAGGAGAAGGCTGGAAGCAATGGAGATGTCATGTCTGAGGGCAATGTATGGTGTGAATACAATGCAGAGAATTCATAGTTTGGAAGTTAGGAGGAGGTGTGGGTTTACCAAAACTTATCCAGAAGGCTGAGGGGTGGCTGTTGAGGTGGTTTGGACATGTACAGAGGACAGAACAAAAGAGAATGAGTTAGTGTAAAAATCTGTAGTGGAGGGAAGGCAGGGTAGGGGTCAGCCTAGGAAAGGTTGGAGGGAGGGGGTAGTGGAGGTTTTGTGTGTGAAGGGCTTGGACTTCAAGCAAGCATACATTGTGTGTGTGTGTGTGTGTGTTAGATAGAAATGAATGGAGGCAAATGGTTTTTAGGACTTGACCTGTTGTTGGAGTGTGAGCAAGGTAACATTTACGAAGGAATTCGGGGAAACCGGCAGGCCAGACTTGAGTCCTGGAGATGAGAAATACAGTGTCTGCACTCTGAATGAGAGGTATTAATGTTGCAGTTTTATAACTGCAGTGTAAGCATGTTGCAACCCCTGAATGGTTGTAATGATTATTATGTATATATATAATTATTACCTTTTCATTTAATTTTATATTGCTTATATTTGCGATAATAGCTAAATCGTAAATGTATTGCTTTATATTGTTATTTGACGTAGTTATGTTGTTAGGTAGGATGTAACATATTATATGCTCAGTTCAAGTCTTTATTGTCTAACTACTGTAATTATCGCTGTTTGCTCGTTATATTGCCGGCTTCTTGCTGGGCGACTGCTGTCCACGGAGCTATCACGTGATCGAGGGGGGGGTGTCCTCACCTCGCCTGAAGTATTCAGTCTGCTCTAGACTCGCTTGGTGGTTGGACAGATTGTCTGTCTCATTATTCTTGTTAGTTCTGTAGAACTCTGTTCACAGAACCTTGTATAGACTTAGTGATTTTCGACGTTGTACTGAGGTTGTGTGTCTCTTAAGACACTCGAAACATCTCAGGTCCTGAGCTATAGCTTCTGACTTAATTTGTACTGGTATCTGTGTATTATCACAGTCTGGGATTTTCTTATGCTGAACTTAGATTCAGTAGTATGGGAGTTTTGTGACTTTTGTGGAGGATCTGCAGATGGTCCCTACTTAGTGCCGTTATATTATCTCCTTGTTCCTGATTCTGTGTCGCAGTTGCTTGTTATATTGCTATTGGGCTTAGCATTCTTTTTGTTGTTCAAGCAGACTGTTCTGGTTGCCAGTCGGTCAAGAAGTTAGTTTATTTGAGGACTTTGTCAGTCACTTGTTTAAGTCTAGTCGAGTTGTGAGACATAGCGAACTACTTAGAGCACTTACACGTATACATACTTACTTGTACATATTTGTAATATCTTATTAAATGTTAATGTACCAGACAGTACTTAAGAATTATAAATGTGATATGTGCTTTCAGCACAATACTTTTGTAAACGAGAGAAGTGATATTATTTTGATTACTGTGATTAATTTAATTTAACCCTTTGACTGTCGCAACCCCCAATCCTGAGGTGTCTCCTGGTGTCGCAAAATTTAAAAAAAAAAAAAATTATTTTTTCTTATGAAATGATAGAGAATCTTTTCCCGATTGTAATGACACCAAAAAAACGAAATTTGATGGAAAACTGACGGAATTATGCTCTCGCGAAGTTAGCGACCTCGGCGCTGTTTACAAATCGGCGATTTCGCCCACTTTGAGCCCTATTTTCGGCTAATTCTATTGTTCCAGTCGCCCAAACTCATAGCTATTTCTTTAGAACTTCATTTTTTCTATCGATTGAGTACAAGAAACTGCCCATTTACTGATTTCAACTACCTAATAATGTGGTCAGAAATTTGCAATTTGGCCAATTTCACGAAAACTAAAAAATATGACAATTTCAAAATAAGGTCCAGAATGAACAATGCAGACATTCCAGGCTCTAAAATAACGTTTTCTTTGTTCATCAGTCACGTCTCCAGGTCCCTCTGATATTACTCTTGCTTTCTATTTTGAATTTTTATTCAAACAAAAAATATTAGACTTACTATTATGCAGACTACTGCAATGCTGTAATAACTGTATAAATAACATCAACCCATTCATGACTGCATATTAGAATGGCTAGTTGGACATTTATTGGACAATGGCATCATTTGTTTACTTTAGAACATTGGCAAAAATCAAACATTTCCCCTAGTTTGAGCTCCATTTCTAGGTTCTTTTTATAGTAAAATCAATCAAAAACACCTCTATTTCTGTAATATGTTTTCCATTCTATCAAATGAGACCAAGAAAACGAGAATACAACCATAAATACTATACGAAAATAGACCACAAAGTCGGCATTTTAATTAAAAAAAACGGTCAGAGTTTTTTTTTTCTCATTATGCACTGCGTGCTCCAGGACTTTTTTTATATGGTGCACACTGATCACACAGACCCATTCTCTCACATGTGGGCCTACCAGCTTTCTCCTGCTTGATTTGAAGCCGCCAGAATTTATGAGTATATATACGTCAAACACGGCACCTCGTAAAACGTATATATACGGCCGCGACAGTCAAAGGGTTAATTTGATAATATACCTCTAGACTTAATAAATTTATTAAATTTTAATTTCTCTAGTTAGTAGCCTACCAGTTGTAATCCTGAAGCACTATTGAATAATACTGATTTTTAATGGATAATTGGACAAGGATACTGACTACTTGTTACGAAAACCCAGTAACAGGCTGGATGCTAGAAGGGCAGTCCTTTCTAGTATTCACTGGAGATCTCTAAGCTTTTAGAATCGCGTTTTTTGTAACAAAGCGTGCCTTTGGCAAGACAGTGATGGAGTGAATGATGATGAAAGTTTTTCTTTTTCGGGCCACACTGCCTTCGTGGGAGACAGATGAAGTGTCAGTAAAAACACACACACACACACACACACACACACACACACACACACATATATATACAGTAGGGCCTCATTTATACGGTAGGTTAAGTTCCAGGCTACTGCTGGAAAGCAGAATGCTATTTTTTCCACTTATAAATGCATACAGATGCCAGATAACAAGCTTACACTAGCATATATTAAGTTAGCAATAGAACTAGGCATTAAAAAACAATAAAAAGTAAAATACACACACAGTACACTCATTATTTACCTCAAAATATTTGTAGTCTTAATATAGGGCAAAAGGCGAGTAGTATTTACTGTAAAAAGTCAGGTGTGGTAGCCCTCCTGGCCACCCCACCCACTCTGTAAACGAACAAAGTGCCTGGTTATGATTCATACAAACACCTTACAATGTGTACAAGTTGTCTCCACAGTGGTACAGTAGAATAAATGAAGACCAACACTTCCATTCTCATGTAATTTTTAAAAGGAATAATGTTCTGACAAATTATTCTTATTACTGTATTACAAATTACTATTATTATTACAAGTTTTTATTATTATTACAAGTTATTATGATGATGAGGGTATCAAACAATTTAGATAAAGAAAAATTGGATATCACATTGGAGAGAGGGAGTATGGAAGAAGTGAATGTTTTCAGATACAGTGGACCCTCAATAATCGTAAGGCTCGAAAGTCGTAATTTTTGAAAATCGTGACGTTATTTTCGTCAAAACATTGACGCGCGAATCGTTGACTCGTAAACAGTCGTTCGTCTGGGACGCGTACACACAGCCCCGAGCCACCTCACACTCCATTCCCAGCCAGTGTGCCACTGTTTATCAGTGAGTGAGGATGATCCCACGAGTTCATACGATACATTTCATAACATTCCATTCATTTTAGTGCTTGCAACTGCTCCAAAGAAAGCTTTTTGTGCCAGCCCTTTGGTAAAGAATGTGAGAAACACACATAATTTAAGAAAAAGTTTGTAGAAAAACACGAAGGTGATGGTAGTAGAGTGGTAGCAGTTGTGATAGTTTTAGAGGGTACTAGCAGTTGTGATAGTGGTAGAGAGTGGTAGTGATGGTGGTAGAGGGTGCTAGCAGTTGTGATAGTGGTAGAGGGTGGTAGCAGTTGTGATAGTGGTAGAAGGTGGTAGTGGTTGTGATAGTGGTAGAAGGTGGTAGTGGTTGTGATAGTGGTAGACAGTGGTAGTGATGGTGGTAGAGGGTGGTAGTGGTTGTGATGGTGGTAGAGGGTGCCTTCTTCAGTGTTTCAGCGATTCTACCAACTCCTCCAATGTTGTTGGAGTTGTATAGGGCTACAGAAAACACCACCACCTCAACTGCTGCTTCACCATTATGGACAGCTTTTGCTCTCAAGTGGCCCTTGTACAACCAACAACAACAACACAACACCTCTTGCGACATTTATGACTTATTTTATTCATTCTAGAGTATATTCCATGTTTCTATGTTATTAATATTTTTTTATTATGTCATATTAGTTGAACTGTGATAAATAAATAAGCCGTAGAGTTGATATTAGTGTCATATTCTCCAACAATAAACTCGCCTCCCCTCCCTCTGCCCCGTCTGCCATACACCAACAAAAGTCTTCAATAAAGGTAAGTGTGATGTTAAATGTTCATTTATACATTTTATTAGTGCTTTACATTTATTTGGCATTCTTTTCTGCATGTAAATCTACATTCAAGCTAGGGAAGTGACCCCTGAAGTGACCTAGAGTCCTTATGGAGGGGGATTCCCCTTCCAAACAATAGCCTCTCTTCCCTCTCTCCTCCTCCCTGTCTTCCATTCAACAACAACAGCCTTCAATAAAGGTAACTGTCATGTTAAATGTTCATTCTTTTGTGCATGTAAATCTATCTTTAAGGTAAAAAAAAATTGTTGTCGACACTTCTGGGTGTCTGGAACGAATTAACTGGATTTACATTATTTCTTATAGAGAAAATGGATTCACAAATCGTCAATTTCAATAGTAGTCATGCTCTCTGGAATGGATTAATTACGAAAAATGAGGGTCCGCTGTATTTGGAAGTTGACATGTCAGTGGATGGGTTTGCGAAGAATGATGAAGGAAATTGATGAAGGAAAAAAGGCGAGTGGTGCGTTGAGTTATCTGTTGAGACAAAAAAACGTTATCTATGGAGGCAAAGAAGGGAATGTATGAAAGTATAGTGGTAACAATAAAAGGCACAATACCATGATTAGAACGATACACAAATAACCCACACATAGAAGTGAGGAGCTTATGACGACGTTTCGGTCCAACTTGGACCATTAACAAAGCCATACTGTGACTTTGTAAATGGTCCAAGTAGGACCGAAACGTTATTATAAGCTCCTCTTTTCTATGTGCAGGTTATTTGTGTAAAGTATAGTGGTACCAACACTCTTATATGGGTGTAAAGCTTGGGTTGTAAATGCTGCGGTGAGGAAGCAGTTGAGATAACCTGTCTAAGGTCAATGTGTGGTGTAAATATGGAGTGTAGAAATTAGGAGGTGTGGAGTTAATAAAAGTATTAGTCAGAGGGTTGAAGAGGGGTTGTTGAGGTGGTTTGGTCATTTAGAGAGAATGGTTCGAAGTAGAATGACATGGAGAGCGTATAAACCTGTAGGGTAAGGAAGGTGGGGTAGGGGTTGTCCTTGGAAAAGGTGAAGGGAGGAGGTTAAGGAGATTTTGTGAGTGAGGGGCTTGGACTTCCAGCAAGCGTGCGTGAGCGTGTTAAATAGGAATGAATGGAGACGAATGGTTTTTTGGACCTGACAAGCTGTGCGAGAAGTGGGTCATAATAAGCGTGTATGCACCTGGAGAAGAGAGGAATGCAGAGGAGAGAGAGAGAGATTTTGGGAGATGTTAAGTGAATGTATAGGAGCCTTTGAACCAAGTGAGAGAGTAATTGCGGTAGGGGACCTGAATGCTAAAGTAGGAGAAACTTTTAGAGAGGGTGTGGTAGGTAAGTTTGGGGTGCCAGGTGTAAATGATAATGGGAGCCCTTTGATTGAACTTTGTATAGAAAGAGGTTTAGTTATAGGTAATACATATTTTAAGAAAAAGAGGATAAATAAGTATACAAGATATGATGTAGGGCGAAATGACAGTAGATTGTTGGATTATCTATTGGTAGATAAAAGACTGTTGAGTAGACTTCAAGATGTACATGTTTATAGAGGGGCCACAGATATATCAGATCACTTTCTAGTTGTAGCTACACTGAGAGTAAAAGGTAGATGGGATACAAGGAGAATAGAAACATCAGGGAAGAGAGAGGTGAAGGTTTATAAACTAAAAGAGGAGGCAGTTAGGGTAAGATATAAACAGCTATTGGAGGATAGATGGGCTAATGAGAGCATAGGCAATGGGGTCGAAGAGGTATGGGGTAGGTTTTAAAAATGTAGTGTTAGAGTGTTCAGCAGAAGTTTGTGGTTACAGGAAAGTGGGTGCGGGAGGGAAGAGGAGCGATTGGTGGAATGATGATGTGAAGAGAGTAGTAAGGGAGAAAAAGTTAGCATATGAGAAGTTTTACAAAGTAGAAGTGATGCAAGGAGGGAAGAGTATATGGAGAAAAAGAGAGACGTTAAGAGAGTGGTGAAGCAATGTAAAAAGAGAGCAAATGAGAGAGTGGGTGAGATGTTATCAACAAATTTTGTTGAAAATAAGAAAAAGTTTTGGAGTGAGATTAACAAGTTAAGAAAGCCTAGAGAACAAATGGATTTGTCAGTTAAAAATAGGAGAGGAGAGTTATTAAATGGAGAGTTAGAGGTATTGGGAAGATGGAGGGAATATTTTGAGGAATTGTTAAATGTTGATGAAGATAGGGAAGCTGTGATTTCGTGTATAGGGCAAGGAGGAACAACATCTTGTAGGAGTGAGGAAGAGCCAGTTGTGAGTGTGGGGGAAGTTCGTGAGGCAGTAGGTAAAATGAAAGGGGGTAAGGCAGCCGGGATTGATGGGATAAAGATAGAAATGTTAAAAGCGGTGGGGATATAGTTTTGGAGTGGTTGGTGCAATTATTAATAAATGTATGGAAGAGGGTAAGGTACCTAGGGATTGGCAGAGAGCATGCATAGTTCCTTGTATAAAGGCAAAGGGGATAAAAGAGAGTGCAAAAATTATAGGGGGATAAGTCTGTTGAGTATACCTGGCAAAATGTATGGTAGAGTTATATTGAAAGAATTAAGAGGTAAGACGGAGGAAAAGGATAGCAGATGAACAAGGAGGCTTTAGGAAAGGTAGGGGGTGTGTGGACCAGGTGTTTACAGTGAAAATATAAGTGAACAGTATTTAGATAAGGCTAAAGAGGTCTTTGTGGCATTTATGGATTTGGAAAAAGGCGTATGACAGGGTGGATAGGGGGCAATGTGGCAGATGTTGCAGGTGTATGGTGTAGGAGGTAGGTTACTGAAAGCAGTGAAGAGTTTTTACGAGGATAGTGAGGCTCAAGTTAGAGTATGTAGGAAAGAGGGAAATTATTTCCAGTAAAGTAGGCCTTAGACAAGGATGTGTGATGTCACCGTGGTTGTTTAATATATTTATAGATGGGGTTGTAAGAGAAGTAAATGCGAGGGTCTTGGCAAGAGGCATTGAGTTAAAAGATAAAGAATCACACACAAAGTGGGAGTTGTCACAGCTGCTCTTTGCTGATGACACTGTGCTCTTGGGAGATTCTGAAGAGAAGTTGCAGAGATTGGTGGATGAATTTGGTAGGGTGTGCAAAAGAAGAAAATTGAAAGTGAATACAGGAAAGAGTAAGGTTATGAGGATAACAAAAAGATTAGGTGATGAAAGATTGGATATCAGATTGGAGGGAGAGAGTATGGAGGAGGTGAATGTATTCAGATATTTGGGAGTGGACGTGTCAGCGGATGGGTCTATGAAAGATGAGGTGAATCATAGAATTGATGAGGGGAAAAGGGTGAGTGGTGCTCTTAGGAGTTGTGGAGACAAAGAACTTTGTCCTTGGAGGCAAAGAGGGGAATGTATGAGAGTATAGTTTTACCAACGCTCTTATATGGGTGTGAAGCATGGGTGATGAATGTTGCAGCGAGGAGAAGGCTGAAGGCAGTGGAGATGTCATGTCTGAGAGCAATGTGTGGTGTGAATATAATGCAGAGAATTCGTAGTTTGGAAGTTAGGAGGAGGTGCGGGATTACCAAAACTGTTGTCCAGAGGGCCGAGGAAGGGTTGTTGAGGTGGTTCGGACATGTGGAGAGAATGGAGCGAAACAGAATAACTTCAAGAGTGTATCAGTCTGTAGTGGAAGGAAGGCGGGGTAGGGGGTCAGCCTAGGCAAGGTTGGAGGGAGGGGGTAAAGGAGGTTTTGTGTACGAGGGGCTTGGACTTCCAGCAGGCATGCGTGAGCGTGTTTGATAGGAGTGAATGGAGACAAATGGTTTTTAATACTTGACGTGCTGTTGGAGTGTGAGCAAAGTAACATTTATGAAGGGGTTCAGGGAAACCGGCAGGCCGGACTTGAGTCCTGGAGATGGGAAGTACAGTGCCTGCACTCTGAAGGAGGGGTGTTAATGTTGCAGTT
>NC_069405.1:40303272-40338272 GCF_026875155.1 Cherax quadricarinatus | reverse complement strand
GACTATATATGTGTATATATATTATGGAAACCAGAAGGAAGGAAGAATGGAAGGAAGGAATGAAGGAAGGACGAGATGAAAGAAAGGAAAAAAGTAAGGAAAGACAAAGGAATGTAGGAAGGAAGGTAGGAAAGGAATGCAGGAAGTTAGGCAGGAAAGCATTGCAGGAAGGTAGGAAAGGAATGCAGAAAGGTAGGAAAGGAATGCAGGAAGGTAGGAAAGGAATGCAGGAAGGTAGGAAAGGAATGCAAGAAGGTAGGAAAGGAATGCAAGAAGGTAGGAAAGGAATGCAAGAAGGTAGGAAAGGAATGCAGGAAGGTAGGAAAGGAATGCAGGAAGGTAGGAAAGGAATGCAGGAAGGTAGGAAAGGAATGCAGGAAGGTAGGAAGGAAGGTAGGAAACAAATGCAGGAAGGAAGGAATGATGAGACATGACCATTTACCTAGGTTTTTACAAAGCAGAAGTGTTATAAGAAGAGCAGAGTATATGGAGAGTAAAAGAAAGGTAAAGAGAGTGGTGACAGAGTGCAAAAGGAGAGCAGATGATAGAGTGGGAGAGGCACTGTCAAGAAATTTTAATGAAAATAAGAAAAAATTTTGGAGTGAGTTAAACAAGTTAAGAAAGCCTAGGGAAAGTATGGATTTGTCAGTTAAAAACAGAGTAGGGGAGTTAGTAGATGGGGAGATGGAGGTATTAGGTAGATGGCGAGAATATTTTGAGGAACTTTTAAATGTTAAGGAAGAAACAGAGGCAGTAATTTCATGCACTGGTCAGGGAGGTATACCATCTTTTAGGAGTGAAGAAGAGCAGAATGTAAGTGTGGTGGAGGTACGTGAGGCATTACGTAAAATGAAAGGGGGTAAAGCAGCTGGAACTGATGGGATCATGACAGAAATGTTAAAAGCAGGGGGGGATAGTGTTGGAGTGGTTGGTACTTTTGTTTAATAAATGAATGAAAGAGGGGAAGGTACCTAGGGATTGGCGGAGAGCATGTATAGTCCCTTTATATAAAGGGAAAGGGGACAAAAGAGACTGTAAAAATTATAGAGGAATAAGTTTACTGAGTATACCAGGAAAAGTGTACAGTAGGGTTATAATTGAAAGAATTAGAGGTAAGACAGAATGTAGGATTGCGGATGAGCAAGGAGGTTACAGAGTGGGTAGGGGATGTGTAGATCAAGTGTTTACATTGAAGCATATATGTGAACAGTATTTAGAAAAAGGTAGGGAAGTTTTTATTGCATTTATGGATTTAGAAAAGGCATATGATAGAGTGGATAGAGGAGCAATGTGGCAGATGTTGCAAGTATATGGAATAGGTGGTAAGTTATTAAATGCTGTAAAGTTTTTTTATGAGGATAGTGAGGCTCAGGATAGGGTGTGTAGAAGAGAGGGAGACTACTTCCCGGTAAAAGTAGGTCTTAGACAGGGATGTGTAATGTCACCATGGTTGTTTAATATATTTATAGATGGGGTTGTAAAGGAAGTAAATGCTAGGGTGTTCGGGAGAGGGGTGGGATTAAATTTTGGGGAATCAAATTCAAAATAGGAATTGACACAGTTACTTTTTGGTGATGATACTGTGCTTATGGGAGATTCTAAAGAAAAATTGCAAAGGTTAGTGGATGAGTTTGGGAATGTGTGTAAAGGTAGAAAGTTGAAAGTGAACATAGAAAAGAGTAAGGTGATGAGGGTGCCAAATGACTTAGATAAAGAAAAATTGGATATCAAATTGCGGAGGAGGAGTATGGAAGAAGTGAATGTTTTCAGATACTTGGGAGTTGACGTGTCGGCGGATGGATTTATGAAGGATGAGGTTAATCATAGAATTGATGAAGGAGAAAAGGTGAGTGGTGCATTGAGGTATATGTGGAGTCAAAAAACGTTATCTATGGAGGCAAAGAAGGGAATGTATGAAAGTATAGTAGTACCAACACTCTTATATGGGTGTGAAGCTTAGGTGGTAAATGCAGCAGCGAGGAGACGGTTGGAGGCAATTGAGATGTCCTGTTTACGGGCAATGTGTGGTGTAAATATTATGCAGAAAATTCGGAGTGTGGAAATTAGGAAAAGGTGTGGAGTTAATAAAAAGTATTAGTCAGAGGGCAGAAGAAGAGGGTTGTTGAGGTGGTTTGGTCATTTAGAGAGAATGGATCAAAGTAGAATGACATGGAAAGCATATAAATCTTTAGGGGAAGGAAGGCGGGGTAGGGGTCGTCCTCGAAAGGGTTGGAGAGAGGGGGTAAAGGAGGTTTTGTGGGCAAGGGGCTTGGACTTCCAGCAAGCGTGCATGAGCGTGTTAGATAGGAGTGAATGGAGACGAATGGTACTTGGACCCTGACGATCTGTCGGAGTTTGAGCAGGGTAATATTTAGTGAAGGGATTCAGGGAAACCAGTTATTTTCATATAGTCGGACTTGAGTCCTGGAAATGGGAAGTACAATGCCTGCACTTTAAAGGAGGGGTTTGGGATATTGGCAGTTTGGAGGGATATGTTGTGTATCTCTATACATATATGCTTCTAAACTGTTGTATTCTGAGCACCTCTGCAAAAACAGTGATAATGTGCGAGTGTGGTGAAAGTGTTGAATGATGATGAAAGTATTTTCTTTTTGGGGATTTTCTTTCTTTTTGGGTCACCCTGCCTCGGTGGGAGACGGCCGACTTGTTGGGAAAAAAAAAAAAAAAAAAAAACTACATAACACAGCTGCCTGCTAATACTTTGAAGAAAACTGCACAGAGGAGGTGTTTTGTCTTTGCACATAAAAAAAAAAAGTCCACAAAAATGCACACACACTGGTTTTATGTGCAAGAGTGTAAAACACCATTGTGTATGAAAACATGTTTCAAAGAGTTCCACAAGCTGCAGAACTTCTAGGAATATGTTCTGTGACTGTACATTGGTATATATATTATAGAACAATAGTAATAAAAAATTTTTTGTATTGTATGTTTTTGTAAACAAGTTTTGTAAACAATATATTGATAATTATGTTTGTGTGCTTATTGTGTTGTATACAACGAGTGTATATATGTTCATTGCACCTTACTTTGGTCTCACAGGCCACATAAGTTATGTGAAAAAATAAAATAGTGAAAAAAACAACAAACCTTCAAATACAAGTAAACCAAAGTTTACAGGGTGAGCGGTAGTCGCCGCTGTTGCCATACGCGGCTCATTTTTTGCAAACTTCACGCCTCTATATCTTGGTAAGTACTGATGGCAAAAAAAAATTTTTTTTTGGACTAAAACACTCAGAAAATAATCTTAACATTTTCATAAGAAAAAATAATTTTTTTTTTCGAATATTTTGCGACATAGAATGGCAGTTTCAGAAAGGGGCCTGCGACAGTCAAAGGGTTAATCAGTTCCTGAGAGCTCATCGTAAGCCAAAATTATCATTAGCCGAATTAATTTTCCCCATAAGAAATAATGGAAATCATATTAATCCGTTCCTGACACCCCAAAGTATGAAAAAAAAACTTTTTTACATGAAATAATAAATTTAATACACACAAACTGAAGAAGACATACACAATTACTACTCTACTAAGAATAAAATACATGACACTTACCTTTATTGAAGATCTGGTGATGATTGATGGGATGGGAGGAGGGGAGAGAGTGGAAGTTATTGTTTAGAAGGGGATTCCCCTTCCATTAGGACTTGAGGTAGCAAGTTCTTTTCCGGGGTTACTTCCCTTCTTTTAATGCCACTAGGACCAGCTTTAGAGTCACTGGACCTCTGTCGCACAACAAGTCTGGCAATAGAGCTCTGTACCTCCCGTTCCTTCAAGACTTTCCTAAAATGAGCCATAACACTGTCATTGTACAGGGTGCCAACACACCTTGCAGTAGCTGTGTCAGGGTGATTTTCATCCGTAAAGGTTTGCAGTTCAACCCACTTTGCATACATTTCCTTAATCTCTTTTTTCAATTCCATACTAATTCTTGCCCTTTTTACCACAGGGATGGCACTAGAAGCTTTCTTGGGGTCCATGGTGACTTATTTTGCAGTTACAAGCGCTAAAAACACTGGGATGTGAAATGTACTGAATGTATGCGTAGATGTGACCACACTGGCTGGCTTGTAAACACTGGCGCTGAGGCCACACGTGGGATGCGTCTTGGACAAATCACGTAAGGCGAGTTTTTTATCGTCAGGCAAGGCAAAATTTTTGCATTCAAATGCTTCGTATGGCGGATTTAACGTAACGCGATGCGTTCGTAAGGCGGGCGTCAACTGTGTATTTTTGTATATGCTTCTAAACTGTTTTATCTGGGTGCCTCTGCAAAAACAGTATTTATGTATGAGTGAGGTGAAAATGTTGAATGCTGATGAAAGTATTTTCTTTTAGGGGATTTTTTTTTCTTTTTGTGGTATCCCTGCCTTGGTGGGAAACGGCCGACTTGTTGAAGAAGAAAAAAAGTTACTATAATCATAACAAAAAAGAAGTGCTAAACCAACAAGGGTTGTGAATAGCTACAGAGTGAAGGCATATGAAAGGAATAAATTTCTAGTTAAGTTACTGGTGTTTGACTAGAGAAAACATAATTCTTCCGACCCTCCTACCAACCGCTTGGCAAACAAATCTCATGTTTATGTCAATTTTTATACTGTGGGTGTATGTATCATGTTGATATATTCTGTAGCGTGTTTATTATATAATTTTGAAAAAATATCATATATGGATAAATGGGAATGTCTATATTAATGTAATATACAACATTTAATGCGCCCAAGAGATTATTGTATGGCATCAAGAGTAGAGAGGCTCTTAGTGATTTTAATGTGTACCTACATGCCAGCACAGTGTGTAAGTATATTTAGGTACAGGTACACAAGTATAATTATCAGAGTACATATAAAATATTCAATAACTTTAAAATGCTCGAGATTTTGGAAAATTTCCAGACATAATAGAGAGATGTGCTCACAGAGAATGTAAACAAATCGGGTGGGGTGTCGCCATATTTGAAAGACCACTCGCCATATAGCAAATTTTGGTCATAATTTGAAATCTCCGTATTAGTGGAATGCCATAAGGCAAAACGCTGTAAAGCGGGGCCCTATTGTATATATATACTACTTCTTTTATACTTAATACTATCCTGGGTCACTGTTCCAGTACTACTGGTAGTAGTGGTGGTGGCAGTGGCATCAGGGTGAGGGAGGAAATGGACCAGACCATCAAGTAGGAGGCCTGGTTTAGGATTGGGCTATAGGGGCAATGATGTATGCAACAGACTACAGCCAGTATTGAGGTATGAATAATTTTTTACAGTACAGTGGACCCCCGCCTTACGATATTAATCCATTCCTGAGAGCTCGTCGTAAGCCGAAATTATCGTTAGCCGAATTAATTTTCCCCATAAGAAATAATGGAAATCAAATTAATCCGTTCCTGACACCCCAAAGTATGAAAAAAAATTTTTTTACCACATGAAATATTAATTTTAATACACACAAACTGAAGAAGACATGCACAATTACTACTCTACTAAGAATAGAATACATGACACTTACCTTTATTGAAGATCTGGTGATGATTGATGGGATGGGAGGAGGGGAGAGAGTGGAAGTTATTGTTTAGAAGGGGAATTCCCTTCCATTAGGACTTGAGGAAGCAAGTCCTTTTCCGGGGTTACTTCCCTTCTTTTAATGCAACTAGGACCAGCTTGAGAGTCACTGGACCTCTGTCACACAATAAATCTGTCCAAAGAGCTCTGTACCTACCGTTCCTTTAAGACTTTCCTAAAATGGGCCATAGCATTGTGATTGTACAGGTTGCCAACACGGCTTGCAGTAGCTGTGTCAGGGTGATTTTCATCCGTAAAGGTTTGCAGTTCAACCTACTTTGCACACATTTCCTTAATCTTTGAAGTAGGAAACTTCCTCAATTTCTCTCTCACCTCCTCTGAAGCAGTTTCCTCAGGTCTGGCCTCTTGCTGTTGAAGAAGATCTTGTAGCTCATCAGTGGTTAGTTCTTCATTGTCCTCCTCCACCAACTCTTCCACATCCTCCCCACTAACCTCCAACCCCAAGGACTTCCCCAATGCCACAATGGATTCCTCAACTGGCATCAGCTTCTCAGGGTTAGCCTCAAATCCTTCAAAATCCCTTTTGTCTACACATTCTGGCCACAGTTTTTTCCAAGCAGAGTTCAAGGCCCTCTTAGTCACTCTCTCCCAAGCCATACCTATAAGGTTTATACAATTGAGGATATTAAAGTGATCCTTCCAAAACTCTTTTAGAGTCAGTTGAGTTTCTGTGGTCACTACAAAGCACTTTTGAAACATAGCTTTTGTGTACAGTTTCTTGAAGTTGGAAATGATCTGCTGGTCCATGGGCTGCAGGAGAGGAGTGGTATTAGGAGGCAAAAACTTGACCTTAATGAAGCTCATGTCCCCAGAATGTCGCTCTGCCAAGTCTGTAGGATGACCAGGGGCATTGTCTAATACCAGGAGGCACTTAAGGTCTAATTTCTTTTCAATTAGGTAATTTTTCACAATGGGGGCAAATGCATGGTGTAACCAGTCATAGAAAAAGTCCCTAGTGACCCATGCCTTACTGTTTGCCCTCCACAGCACACACAAATTAGCCTTGAGGACATTGTTTTTCCTGAACACTCTGGGAGTTTCAGAGTGATACACCAATAAAGGCTTCACTTTGCAATCACCACTAGCATTGGCACACATCAACAGAGTAAGCCTGTCTTTCATAGGCTTATGTCCTGGGAGTGCCTTTTCCTCCTGAGTAATGTAGGTCCTGCTTGGCATTTTCTCCCAAAACAGGCCTGTTTTGTCACAATACCTATAAGGTTTACATAACTGAGGATACTAAAGTGATCTTCCCAAAACTCTCTAAGAGTCAATCGAGTGTCTGAGGTCACTTCAAGGCACTTTTGAAATATAGCTTTTGTGTACAGTTTTTTGAAGTTTGAAATAAACTGCTGGTCCATGGGCTGCACGAGAGGAGTGGTATTAGGAGGCAAAAACTTGACCTTAACCCTTTCAGGGTTTTGGCCGTACTAGTACGGCTTACGCACCAGGGTTTTTGACGTACTAGTACGCCTAAATTCTAGCGCCTTCAAATCTAGTGAGAAAGCTGGTAGGCCTATATATGAAAGAATAGGTCTATGTAGTCAGTGTGCGCAGTATAAAAAAAATCCTGCAGCACACAGTGCGTAATGACAAAAAAAACTAAAACAGCGACTTTGCACTGCATTTTCGTATGGTATTTATTGTTGTATTCTAGTTTTCCTGGTCTCATTTTATAGAATGGAAGACATATTACAGAAATTTAGATGATTTTGACTGGTTTTACAAAGAAAACTACCTTGAAACTGCGCTCGAAGTAGCAGAAATGTTCGATTTTTACTAAAGATCAAAAGTAAACAAATCATGCTATGCGTCCAATACACATTAACTGGTGAGCCTAATATTCTTTCACAAGTGCGCTGATAATATTTATACCATTTCTACACCAATGCAGTAGTCTGCATAACAGTAAATCTTCTATTTTTTTTGTGAGAATAAAAATTCAAAGTGGAAAGCAAAAAAATGTAAGAGGGGCATGGGGACGTTACTAATGAACAGAAGAAATGTTATTTTAGTGCCAGGAATGTCTTTCTTGTTTATTCTGAACCCAATTCGGAAATTGGCATCTTTTGAAATTTGTGTGAAATTGGCAAAATTGCTAAATTCTGACCACTGTATTGGATAGTTGAAATCGGTAAATAGGTGGTTTCTTGTACTCATTTGATAGAAAAAATGGAGTTCTAGCAAAATGGTTATGATTTTTGTCGACAAGTACACTGTAATTGGCCGAAAATAGGGCTCAAAGTGAGCAAAATCGCCGATGCCTAAACATCGTCGAGAGCGCTAATTTCGCAAGAGCATAATTCCGTAAGTTTCCCATCAAATTTCATACTTTTGGTGTCATTATGATCAGGAAAAGATTCTCTTTTCTTTCACAAGAAAAAATAATTTTTTTTTTTTTTTTTTTTTGGAAATTTGGCCAACCCTGAGAACAAGTCTCTGAGAGGGCCTGTCGACCCTGAAAGGGTTAATGAAGCTCATGTCCCCAGAAAGTCGCTCTGCCAAGTCTGAAGGATGACCAGGAGCATTGTCTAATACCAGGAGGCACTTAAGGTCCAATTTCTTTTCCATTAAGTAATTTTTCACAGTGGGGGCAAATGCATGGTGAAACCAGTCATAGAAAAAGTCCCTAGTGACCCATGCCTTACTGTTTGCCCTCCACAGCACACACAAATTAGCCTTGAGAACATAGTTTTTCCTGAACGATGTGTGAGTTTCAGAGTGATACACCAATAATGGCTTCACTTTGCAATCACCACTAGCATTAGCACACATCAAAAGAGTAAGCCTGTCTTTCATAGGCTTATGTGATGGAGTGAATGATGGTGAAAGTTTTTCTTTTTCGGGCCACCCTGCCTTGGTGGGAATCGGCCAGTGTGATAATAATAAAAAAAAAAAATGTCCTGGAAGTGCCTTTTCCTCCTGAGTAATGTAGGTCCTGCTTGGCATTTTCTTCCAAAACAGGCCTGTTTCGTCGCAATTAAACACTTGTTCAGGTTTCAATTCTTCACTGTCTATGTACTCCTTGAATTCCTTCACATATTTTTCAGCCGCTTTTTGGTCCAAACTGGCAGCCTCACCATGCCTTATCACACTATGTATGCCACTACGATTCTTAAATCTCTCAAACCAACCTTTGCTGGCCTTAAATTCACTCACATCACCATTAGCTGCAGGCATTTTTCTAATTAACCCTTTGACTGTCATAATCCCCTTTCTGAAACCGACATTCTATGTCACAAAAGTTTTGGAAAAAAAAAAATTATTTTTTCTTATGAAATGATAGAGAATCTTTTCCAGATGGTAATGACACCAAAAGTACAAAATTTGGTAGAAAACTCATGGAATTACGCTCCCGCGAAGTTAGCAGTCTCGGCGACATATACGCCTCAGCAATTTCGATGACTTTGAACCCTGTTTTTGGACAATTCTGTTGTTCCAGTTGACCAAACTCATAGCTATTTCTTTAGAACTCCATTTTTTCTATCAGTTGAGTACAAGAAACCGCCCATTTACAGATTTGAACTACCCAATAAAGTGGTCAGAAATTGGCAATTTGGCCAATTTCATGCAAATTAAAAAAGATGCCAATTTCAAAATAGGGTCCAGAATAAACAATGTAGACATTCTTGGCACTAAAATAACATATCCTCTGTTCATTAGTCACTTCTCTAGGCCCCTCTCATATTACTATTGCTTTCTATTTTGATTTTTTATTCATACAAAAAAATACAAAATTTACTGTTATGCAGACTACTGCATTATTGTAAAAATGGTATAAATAATATCAGTGCACTAGTGAAAGAATATTAGACTCCCAGTTGACGTGTATTGGACGCGTGGTGTATTTTGCTTACTCCTGAACATTGGTAAAAATCGAACATTTCTGCTACTTTGAGCTCAATTTCAAGGTCGTTTTCATTGTGAAAGTAATGAAAATCATCTCTATTTCTGTAATATGTTTTCCATTTTATCACCTGAGACCATGAAAACAATACAACGATAAATACTATATGAAAATACACCTCAAAGTCGACATTAAAAAAAAAAAAGTCAGTCTTTTTTTTTTCTCATTATGCACTGCATGCTGCAGGATTTTTTTTATGTGGTGCACACTGACCACACAGACCCATTCTCTCACATGTGGGCCTACCAGCATTCTCCTGCTTGATTTGAAGCCACTAGAATTTACGTATATAAATACGTCAGAAACAGTGGCGCTAAAGACGTATATATACGACATAAACAGTCAAAAGGTTAAGTCGTCATGCAACTTCCTAGCCTTTATCACATATGATCGCTTGAGAGATGCTATCTCCTGCTATCTGTTTTTTGTTTATCCACACCAATAACACTCTCTGAACATCTTCTATCACCTGCGATCTCTGTTTCGAAAATAAACTTGCACCTTTTGCAAGAACAGCTTCCTTGATTGCCGTTTTGTTGGCCAAGATAGTAGCGATGGTTGATTGGGGTTTGGTATACAACCTGGCCAGCTCCAAGACATGCACTCCACTTTCATACTTAGCAATTATCTCTTTCTTCATTTCCATAGTAATTTTCACCCTTTTTACCACAGGGGTGGCACTAGAAACTTTCTTGGGGCCCGTGGTGACTTATTTTGCAGTTACAAGCACTAAAAACACTGTGATAATATGAAATGTACTGAATGTATACATGCTTAGATGGAACCGCACTGGCTGACTTGTAAACACTGGCACCCATGGGGCAGCTGAGGTGACATGTGGGACGCGTTCCAGACGAATCATGCAAGGCGAGTTTTTTATCGTGAGGCAAGGCAAAATTTTTGCGTTAATATGCTTCGTACGGCGAATTTAACGTAACGCGATGCATTCGTAAGGCAGGGGTCCACTGTACATAAATTTTTCTGTCAAATTAGTATATTTTATTGACAACTCTTATCATTAGTATGCAACAGCAAGAAACCTGGTTACACTGAACAAAAGAAATGATCTGGAAAGTGAACACAAGAAAATAGAGCAAAACAAAATTAAAGGCAATACTCAATGAGGGGAGTAAGTAGTGCTATTATCAAGAGTACAAACATGACATACTAACCATTGTTTCCTCTCCAGGTGGTACTCTTTGATAATATTATGCAGGTGTTCCTCAATCAAGTAGCGTTCAATAGAATGAGCACCAGGCAAAACAGGGCCCTCAGGACAGTCGGTATAGTCAAACAGCCTGTAAGGTGTATAATGAAGTATTACTAAGATATTACTACCCTGTATATTTTAATATCATAATCTACAAGACAAGTGGATTTACTGGATACCCTCAATCTCAGCCCTTTCAGGGTCCAAGGCCAAAATCTGAAGTGGTGTCCCAGTGTCCAAGAAATTTTGAAAAAAAAAAAAAAAAAAAAAAAAAAAAAAAAAAAAAATATATATAATATATTATATATATATATATATATTATATATATATATATATATATATATATATATATATTATATATATATATATATATATATATTGTTGTGTGTGTGTGTGTGTGTGTGTGTGTGTGTGTGTGTATTTTTTTTTTTCTTCAAACAAGTCGGTCGTCTCCCACCGAGGCAGGGTGACCCAAAAATGAAAGAAAATCCCCAAAAAGAAAATACTTTCATCATCATTCAACACTTTCACCACACTCACACATTATCACTGCTTTTGCAGAGGTGCTCAGAATACAACAGTTTAGAAGCATATACGTATAAAGATACACAACATATCCCTCCAAACTGCCAATATCCCAAACCCTCCTTTAAAGGGCAGGCATTGTACTTCCCATTTCCAGGACTCAAGTCCGACTATATGAAAATAACCGGTTTCCCTGAATCCCTTCACTAAATATTACCCTGCTCACACTCCAACAGATCGTCAGGTCCCAAGTATCATTCGTCTCCATTCACTCCTATCTAACACGCTCATGCACGCTTGCTAGAAGTCCAAGCCCCTCGCTCACAAAACCTCCTTTACCCCTCTTTCCAACCCTTTCAAGGACGACCCCTACCCTCTTTCCTTCCCCTATAGATTTATATGCTTTCCATGTCATTCTACTTTGATTCATTCTCTCTAAATGACCAAACCACCTCAACAACCCCTCTTCTGCCCTCTGACTAATGCTTTTATTAACTCCACACCTTCTCCTAATTTCCACACTCCGAATTTTCTGCATAATCTTTACACCACACATTGCCCTTAGACAGGACATCTCCACTGCCTCCAACCGTCTCCCTCGTGCTGCATTTACCACCCAAGCTTCACATCCATATAAGAGTGTTGGTACTACTATACTTTCATACATTCCCTTCTTTGCCTCCATAGATAACGTTTTTTGACTCCACATATACCTCAACGCACCACTCACCTTTTTTCCCTCATCAATTCTATGATTAACCTCATCCTTCATAAATCCATCCGCCGGCACGTCAACTCCCAAGTATCTGAAAACATTCACTTCTTCCATACTACTCCTCCCCAATTTGATATCCATTTTTTCTTTATCTAATCATTTGATACCCTCATCACCTTACCTCTTTTCTATGTTCACTTTCAACTTTCTACCTTTACACACATTCTCAAACTCATCCACTAACCTTTGCAATTTTTCTTTAGAATCTCCCATAAGCACAGTATCATCAGCAAAAAGTAACTGTGTCAATTCCCATTTTGAATTTGATTCCCCATAATTTAATCCCACCCCTCTCCCGAACACCCTAGCATTTACTTCCTTTACAACCCCATCTATAAATATATTAAACAACCATGGTGACATTACACATCCCTGTCTAAGACCTACTTTTACCGGGAAGTATTCTCCCTCTCTTCTACACACCCTAACCTGAGCCTCACTCTCCTCATAAAAGCTCTTTACAGCATTTAGTAACTTACCACCTATTCCATAAACTTGCAACATGTGCCACATTGCTCCTCTATCCACTCTATCATCGCCTTTTTCCAAATCATAAATGCCACAAAGACCTCTTTAGCCTTATCTTAAAAAAACTGTTCATTATATGTTTCCCCCTTAAAACCTGGTCCAACACCCCCTACCTTTCCTAAGCCTCCTTTTATCTTGCTATCCCATTCTCCTATTTTTTCTTATTTTCATTAAAATTTCTTGACATGCCCCTCCCACTCTTTCATCTGCCCCTCCTTTTGACTCCTCACCATCTCTTCACTTTCTTTTACCTCTTATAAAAACTTTGCTTTGTAAAACCTCTCGTAAGCTACCTTTTTTCTTTTTTTCACACCCTTTACTTATATTCCACAACACTCCTCTTCCTCCTGCCCCACCTCCTATAACCCAAATTCTGCCCCACATTCTAATACTGCTTTTTTAAAAAACTTTTCCCAACCCTTTTCAACCCCCCACTATATCTTTGCACTGCCCCCCTTTCTGCCAATGTCGCTTTTCTTGCCGAACTTCCTCCTCCTTAGTTTATACATTTCACCTCCCTTTTTTTTGTTGCCCCCCTTTCCCTTTTTTTCCCATCTCCTCTTACTCTAACTTAGACAACTAAATAATGATCCGATATTCATTCCCCGTCTATAAACATGTACACCCTGGTGCCTCCCATAACCCTTTTATCCCCCAATACAAATCTAACAATCTACTTTCATTACGTGCACACTCCTTGTTATTTTTTATCCTTTTTTCAAAAAATATGTATTCTTTTACCAATTTCTTAATACACATAGCTCAAATTAAAGGTCCCCATTTACATTTACCCCTGGCACCCCAAATTTACCTACTACTCCCCCCATAACATTTTTACCCACTTTAGCATTGAATCCCCAACCACCATTACTCTCACACTTGATTCAAAACTCCCCCCGCATTCACTCAACATTTCCCAGAATTTCTCTCTCTCCTCTACACTTCTTTCTTCTCCAGGTGCATACACGCTTACTATACCCACTTTTCACATCCAATCTTCATTTTATCCACATAATCCTTGAATTTATGCATTTGTAGTCCCCCTTTTCCTGCCATAGCTTATCCTTCACATTATTGCTACTCCTTCTTTAGCTCTAACTCTATTTGAAACCCTGACCTAATCCCATTTATTCCCCTCCATTGAAACTCTCCCACCCCCTTCAGCTTTGTTTCACTTAAAGCCAGGGGCATCCAGTTTCTTCTCATTCATAATATCCACAATCATCTCTTTCTTATCATTTGCACAACATCCACGCACAGACTTCCCACTTTGACAATTTTTTTCTTCTTATTCTTTTTAGTAATCTTTACAGGAAAAGGGGGTTACTAGGGGCCCTTGTTCCCGGCATTTTGGGGTTTGACTTTTAAAAACCAACAAAGGCTTTTCGGCGGATATATATATATTTATATTTATATATATATATATATATTATATTATAATATATATTATATATATTAAAATATATTTTTACATTATATAATTTTATCCATAATATAATTATATAATTATAACTATATATACATATATATACATATATATACATATATATACATTATATATACATATATATACATATATATATACATATATATATACATATATATACATATAAAACATATATATATACATATATACATACATATATACATATATACATACATCATAATATACATATATACATACATATATACATACATATATACATATATACATACATACATTATATACATACATATATACATATATACATACATACATATATATTATATAATATATACATACATATATATATATTTTATATACTATATTATATATATAATATTATATATATATATATATACAGTGGACCCCCGCATAACGGACGCCTTGCATAACGGACAATCCGCATAGCGGACGCTTTGATCGCTAAAATTTTGCCCCGCATAGCACCCAAAAAACCCGCTCAGCGGCCTTCGTCCGAGACGCGTCCAATGTGCGGCCTAAAACCAGCCTCATATGTTCCGCCGGTGGCATTGTTTACCAGCCAGCCTCCGCGGTAACATTCAAGCATACAATCGGAATATTTCGTATTATTACAGTGTTTTCGGTGCTGTTTCTGGAAAATAAGTGACCATGGGCCCCAAGAAAGCTTCTAGTTCCAACCCTACAGCAATAAGGGTTAGAATTCCTATAGAAATGAAGAAAGAGATCATTGATAAGTATGAAAGTGGAGTGCGTATCACCGACCTGGTCAGGTTGTACAAGAAACCCAAATCAACCATCTCTTCTATTGTGGCCAAGAAAACGGCAATCAAGGAAGCTGTTCTTGCCAAAGGTTTAACTGTGTTTTCGAAACAAAGATCGCAAGTGATGGAAGATGTTGAGAGACTCTTATTGGTGTGGATAAATGAAAAACAGCTAGCAGGAGATAGCGTCTCTCAAGCGATCATATGTGAAAAGGCTAGGAAGTTGCATGAGGATTTAATTAAAAAAATGCCTGCAACTAGTGATGATGTGAGTGAATTTAAGGCCAGTAAAGGTTGGTTTGAGAGATTTAAGAAGCGTAGTGGCATCCATAGTGTGATAAGGCATGGTGAGGCTGCCAGTTCGGACCACAAAGCGGCTGAAAAATATGTGCAGGAATTCAAGGAGTACATAGAAACTGAAGGACTAAAAACCTGAACAAGTGTTTAATTGTGATGAAACAGGCCTGTTCTGGAAGAAAATGCCAAGCAGGACCTACATTACTCAGGAGGAAAAGGCATTCCCAGGACATAAGCCTATGAAAGACAGGCTTACTTTGTTGATGTGTGCCAATGCTAGTGGTGATTGCAAAGTTAAGCCTTTATTAGTGTATCACTCTGAAACTCCCAGAGCGTTCAGGCAAAAGAATGTCCTCAAGGTAATTTGTGTGTGCTGTGGAGATCAAACAGTAAGGCATGGGTCACTAGGGACTTTTTCTATAACTGGTTACACCATGCATTTGCCCCAATGTCAAAGATTGCCTAACTGAAAAGAAATTAGAAAATTAAGTGCCTCTGGTGTTAGACAATGCCCCTGGTCATCCTACAGACGTGGCAGAGCGACTTTATGGGGACATGAGCTTCATTAAGGTGAAGTTTTTTGCCTCTAATACCACTCCTCTCCTGCAGCCCATGGACCAGCAGGTCATTTCCAACTTCAAGAAACTGTACACAAAAGCTCTGTTTCAAAAGTGCTTTGAAGTGACCACAGACACTCGATTGACTCTAAAAGAGTTTTGGAAGGATCACTTTAATATCCTCAATTGTGTAAACTTATAGGTAAGGCTTGGGAGGGAGTGACTAAGAGAACCTTGAACTCTGCTTGGAAGAAAACTGTGGCCAGAATGTGTAGACAAAAGGGATTTTGAAGGGTTTGAGGCTAACCCTGAGAGGAGTATACCAGTTGAGGAATCAATTGTGGCATTGGGGAAGTCCTTGGGGTTGGAGGTTAGTGGGGATGATGTGGAAGAGTTGGTGGAGGAGGACAATGAAGAACTAACCACTGATGAGCTGATAGATCAACTTCAAGAGCAAGAGGCCAGACCTGCGGAAACTGGTTCAAAGGAGGGGAGAGAGAAATTGAAGGAATTGCCTACTTCAAAGATTAAGGAAATGTGTGCAAAATGGCTTGAAGTGCAACCTTTTTTTGATGAAAATCACCCTCACACAGCTATTGCAAGCCGTGCTGGTGACTGTTACAATGACAATGTTGTGAACCACTTTAGACAAATCATAAAGGAAGAGAGGTACAGGCCACTATGGACAGATATGTTCTGCGAAAGAAGTCCAGTGACTCTGAAGCTGGTCCTAGTGGCATTAAAAGAAGAAGGGAAGTAACCCAGAAAAGGACTTGCCTCCTCAAGTCTTAATGGAAGGGGATTCCCCTTCTAAACACTAACACTCTCTCTCCCCTCCTCCCATCCCATCAATCATCACCAGATCTTCAATAAAAGTAAGTGTCATGTAATTGTGCATGCCTTTTTCAGTTTGTGTGTACTAAAATTAACATTTTTTTGTGGTAAAAAAAATTTTTTTTCATACTTTTGGGTGTCTTGCACGGATTAATTTTATTTCCATTATTTCTTATGGGGAAAATTCATTCACATAGCGAACATTTTGCATAACAGCCAGCCCTCTTGCACGGATTAAGGTCGCTATGCGGGGGTCCACTGTGTGTATGTGTGTGTGTATGATGTGTGTATATATATATATATATATATATATATATTTATAATATTATATATATATATATATATATATATATATATATATATATATATATATTTTATATATATTATATATATATATATATATATATTTATATATATATATATATATATATATATATATTTACAGAATTAAAGATAATATTTTTGTGAAGGAAACAAAAAAAAAAATTCTGATCAGTACTTACCGAGATACAGCAGCGGGAAGTTGACCCAAAATGACCGGGTGGCAGCAACATCAGTGACTTCCGCAAAATCCCATTTTTTTATTTTACGTTTTTTATACTTTCTTTTCTTTTCTAATTTTTTTCTTTTTCTAATAACATTTGTGGCCTGTGAGACCAGTATAATGTATATTGTTTAAGTGTACACTCATTGTATACAACACAATAACTGCACTAATTTGTTTATCATTATATTGCTTACAAAACTTGTTTACAAGTTTATTGTAAACAAAATGATGAAAATATTAGTGCAGTTATTCGTGTTGAATACAACGGTACCATATAGTACCATATGGTACAATGGTGCCATTGGGTGCAATGGCACCATATAATACAATGGTACAATATGGTACAATGGCACATGGTACAATGGCACATGATACAATGGTACCATATGATACAATGGCACCATTTGGTACAATCGTACCATATGATACAATGGTGCCATATGGTGCAATGGTACCATATGGTACATTGTACCATACAGTACAATGATACCATATGGTTCATTGTACTGTATGGTACTATATGGTACTGTTGTATTCAACACAATAAACACACTAATATTATTATTATTTTGTTTACAATAGTTGTTTACAACAAAAATATGCAAAAAAGTTGTATATTAGTAATGTTCTATTATATATTTACAAGTGTACAGGAACTTGACGTGTTCCTTGAGGTGGATGACGAATCACTTTGTCTTGGAAACTGCAGAGCCAGTAGCTAGCTTGTGTCACCACTCACTCAGTCTTGGCTGGTGTCTCATGCCACCAACACCTATTGGCCATATGGTACATGGTATCATATGTTACAGGGTACCATATGGTACATAGTACTATATGGTATAGGGTACAATGCAGTACAGGATAACATATGGTGCAGGGTACCATATGGTACAGGGTACCATACAGTACAGGACACCATATGGTACAGATACAAGGATAACTATGGAAATAAGTCACCCTGACTTTTTTGGGTTATCCTAGGATTTTATACGTATGCTGCTATGTATGATAATCTATGTAATTGTATTTCTGTACACCTGAATAAACTTACTCAAGTGCATGTGGCATCATAAGTAAGTTTATTTAGGTATACACAAATAAAGTTACATAGAATATCATACTTAGCAGCATATGTTTGGAGAACCTGGGATAACCCAAAAAAGTCAGACAGACTTATTTCCATTAGGGTCCCTGTACCCTGTACCACATGGTATAATGTACCATATGGTACAATGTACTATTTGGTACATTGTACCATATGGTACCATTGTACCATATGATACCATTGTA
This sequence comes from Cherax quadricarinatus, assembly GCF_026875155.1. Lineage (NCBI taxonomy): Eukaryota > Metazoa > Arthropoda > Malacostraca > Decapoda > Parastacidae > Cherax > Cherax quadricarinatus. The sequence continues at coordinate 40,319,973 of NC_069405.1, read as the reverse complement.
CCATATGATACCATTGTACCATATGATACCATTGTATGACATGGCACCATTGTACCATATGGCACAATGGTACCATATGGTTCAAAACCATAGAATTCGTCTTCAGCTCCACTTCCATCAGTCTTAGAACTGTAAGTTTTGAAGAGGAGAGTCAGAATTCGCCCGGAGAGTGAGTGGGGAGTGAGAGCTTCCTTGCCGCCAGGCACCATGAACAAAGCTACTTTGCCGGCGCTCCCACAACGCCATGCGGACGCCCAGATTTTTTCTATGGTGTGCACACTGACCACCCAGACCCATTCTCTCAGATGTAGGCCTACCAGCCTTCTCGCGCTAAATTTGACATTGCTAGAATTTTGGTGTAGATCTACGATTTGGACCCTGAACATAAAAGCCGTAGATCTACGGGACAGACCCTGAAAGGGTTAATGCTTCCAAAATCTAGCTTGAGTCGAACTTACTTGCCTGGAAAAAAAAAAAAAAAAAGTTACTTGCCTGAATTTGTGCAAGGGTTTAATATGTACATAATATCCCAAAATATGGCTTTATGGTACTGCTTAAAAAAATCATTCCATGGCCATAATGCATACACGCGACATGTATGCACGCATGCTACATTTTTTCTACTTCAACAGCCGTCATTTGCCAATGCAGGGTGATCCAAAGGAAACGCATTCCCCATCATTCATTTAAATGCTCCTGCCCAAAATGTGCTGATATCACAATTCAGATTACCCTCCGACTGCAACATCCTCACCCTTCCTTCAGAGTGCATGCAAATCCTTTCCCACCTCTAGAAATCCAGCTAACTGCTTTCCCAAAATCCTTTCATGTTACATTATTCCAACAGCACATTCATTAAAAACCATTAGTCCCCATTCACTCCTACCTAACATTCTTACACAAGCCTGTTGGACACTTCAGTGCTTCAAACTCTGAGTCTGCTTTTCATGCCACACATTGAGGTGTTTCCTCAAATAGTTTTTATAGTTTCACTGGCTGTTTCTTGGTATCGTTTGATAGAATAAAAGACTTATTATTGAAATAGAGATGATTTTGATTAGTTTCAGTACTGGAAGTAGCTTGAAACTGAGCTCAAAGTAGCAGAAATGTTAGATTTTTGTTGATAATCCAGAAGACAGGTAAGGGTTTTCAATAGGTCTGATTCAATTATTGGAATGCAGTAAACCATGACCAATCTTTCCTGGTTATATTTTATTATCCAATAAATAAAGTGAATCTTCTATTTTTGTGTGAATAAGAAATAAAAATGGAAAGCAAGTGTAATATAGGAAAGGCGCCTGGAGACATGACTAATGAACAGAGGAAATGTTTAGTGCCAGGAATGTCTATACAGGTATGCCTCACTTAACGACCTACCTGTTTAACGACCATTTGGACTTACAACCAGCTCTCTGACCAGTCGACACTAAGCTGTACGAGAACTTTGGTCTTGGAAATGGCAGCACCTCCCAGACTCAAGCATCTCATCTTGCATCACTCTTTCTCAATCTCAGTCTCGTTCCCTCAGTCAGTCGGTATTCACTAACTACAGTCAGTCAGTTAAGTCAGTCACTCAGGTCAGGCAGTCCAATCAGTAAGTCAAGTCAAAATAACCAGTCAAATCAGTACAGTCAGTCAGCTAGTCAGTCAAAGTTAGTTGGTCAGTCAGTCCAATCAGTTAAGCCAGTAAATCAGTTTATTCAGGTAAACATACACATAAATACAGTTAAATAAATTATTATACATAGCAGTATATGTAAACAGTGCATGTATTGACTGGTCTTCAGGAATCAACTAAGTTAATAACAACACATATCAGAGAATCGTATGGAATACATATGTACGGAATAATGACCGCAAACTAGCTGAACAGGCATTACACAAGTTGCAAAATCGTCATGTCTGAACAAGTGGAAAGATTTAACCGTGGCCGAAATGTTTATTATTTGCAACAGTAATGCTTATGCCTTATATCTACAAGCACAGTATAGCACTTTTTTTTTTTTTATATTCCTGTCAACAATGGATAAGAGGTTCAAAGTGATTGATGAAGTTATGATGTGGGAGTACATATGCGAGTATGTGCGTATTGAATATTTAGCATTTACTCTAGGGTGATTAAGTGGCTTTTGAAAAGAGTCTTAAACTGATTTTCAGACTGGGTTACTTTAATATATTCAAGAGAAGAAACGCCAGCTGTTCTAAGCTACATGAATCACCAGCTAAAAGCTATATCAGCTTGGGGAAATAGATGGCAAGTAACATTTGCACCTGACAAAATGCAAATGATGATGGTCTCTAGGCACCATGATGGTAATGCTGGTGCAGTACTAAGGATGAATGGGAGGGTGTTGGCACCTGGAGAAGAAGTTGATATCCTTGGGGTGAAATTTGACTCCAAACTAATCATGAAGAACCATGTTGCAAATCTTGTAAACAAGACAGCCAGGAAGCTTACAGCACTTCGCCATATCTCGCACCTGCTTGACAGTAGGGGTTGCAAGATTCTGTATGAGGCACAAATACGCTCACACCTTGAGTATGCTCCACTTTCTTGGTTTGCCTGTCCCCCTCTCATCTGCGACTGCTTGACAGAGTAGAGAACAGAGCAAGACGTCTCATCTCTCGCCTGGACCCATCCTGGATAGATCTGTCATTTCAGCAGAGCCTTCAACACAGGAGGAATGTGGGTGACCTTACTGTTATGTACAAGGCCAATACTGTCAAAGTACCACACTTGGATCCACTTCGAGGACAGCGTGAAACAAGCTTTTATGCCACAAGACGGGCAGAAAGAAGCAACTTCACTCTGGCTGTACCCTTCTCCAGAACATCACTCCATCTGAGATCATATATACCCAGGATGACTTGAGTATGGACCACATTCGTACAGCATAATGATGATAACGAGATAGTCAGTTGATCAAACGAAAATGCTGGCCCACAGATGGCTCCAACTTCATCCTGTTCCCAACTTGTATGTCTCATAACAATAAAAATGCTTTCAAATGAGCTGATGTAGGTAACAGCTCTTAGCTTGCCAATAAAGTTAGGAATCCTTAAGATCCCGACAGAACGAGGTGAGGAGTCCACACGCATAACCTGGCTATGGTAAAGAGGTAATTGGCCAGCCCTTTACTCTGAGCTCGCCACCACCGATTGGAATGCTCTTCTCCAAGGGGATGTTGACAACCAGGTGAAAGCCTTCACTGGATATACAACAAGAACACATCCCTCACTGACAATATGTGATGAAGCCTACAGATCAGCCTTGGTTTGGCTTTTGTTGTAGAGAGGCTGCTACTGCTAAGTACAAGGCATGGCAAAGGTATAAGAGACATCCTACCACCTATAACAGGAACTTGCACAGGCAAGCCTGTAGGCATATGGGTGACGTCCAAAAGTGGGCCATCGCTAAATGGGAGGTGGACACAAAAAGAATGCTAGCATCAAGGGACCAGGGTGGTCCCTGGTCAAGGACAGACAAGATTATCTACCTGATGAACTCCTTCCACCTCTAAATCGACAGGATGGGACCACCTCTACTAGTAGTCAAGAGAAGGCGGACCTCTTTGCTGAACGCTTTGCTACCAAAATGCAAGTTCATGATCCAGCAAGGGACCCTCCTTGGCTAGCTGCAAGAATTGTTAAAACTGTCAGTGGTGACAATAAGGCAGGAGGAGGTGCATCCCTGGACCAAGAAAAGGCTGTGGGTCCAGAAAAAGTTGAGCACAAGATTGCTGAGTAGATGTGCAGACCAGCTAGCAGCACCTTTAACTCACATCCTTCAGCACTGCCTAGTACAGTGTAAATGGCCTTCTCTGTGGAAAAAAGAAACGTAGTCCCTGTTTACAAAAAGAAGAGCAGAGCATAAATCAGCAACTATAGACCAGTGTCTCTCCTATTAATCACTGGCAAGATCCTTGAGACAATAATCTCAAGACAAATCACAGAGTTTTTTGATTACCACTCACTTTTTGACCATTAATATGAGTTCAGGAAAGGTTACTCTGCTGCAGATCTGGTGTTAACCCTTTCACTGTTTCGGCAGTATATGTACATCTTATGAGCCAGTGTTTTGGACGTATATATACTCAAATCAAGCAGAAGAAAGCTGGTAGGCCCACACCCCCACGGCTCAGTCTGAGACCAGGCCTCATGGTGGATCAGGATCTGATCAACCAGGATGGTACTGCTGGCTGCATGCAAGCTGATGCATGAACCACAGCCCAGTTGGTCAGGTACTGACTGTAGGTGCCTGTCCAGTGCCTTCATGAAGACAGCCAGGGGTCTATTGGTAATATCCCTTATGTAAGCTGGGAGGCATTTGAAAAGTCTTGGGCCCCAGACACTTGTTGTGTTGTCTCTCAGTGTACTCGTGATGCCCCTGCTTTTCTTTGGGGGAATGTTGCATCTCCTGCCGAGTCTTTTGCTTTCATATGGAGTGATTTTCGTGTGCAGGTTTGGTACCAATCCCTCCAGGACCTTCTAAGTGTACATTATCATGTCTCTCTCTCGCCTGCATTCGAGAGAATACAGATCAAGGACCTTCAACCGTTCCCAGTAGTTCAGGTGCCTTATCGCACTTGTGTGTGCCGTGAAAGTTCTTTGTACATTCTCCAGGTCTGCAATGTCGCCAGCCTTGAAGGGGGCCATTAGTATACAGCAGTATCCCAGCCTAGAGAGCACAAGTGATTTGAAGAGAATCATCATGGGCTTGGCGTCCCTAGTTCTGAAGGTTCTCATTATCCATCCTCTCATTTTCCTAGAGGATGAGGTAGATACAATGTTGTGATCTTTGAAGGCGAGATCCTCTGACATTATCACTCCCGGGTCCTTCACATTACTTTTCTACTATATTGTATGGTTAGAATTTGTGGTATACCCTGACACATTTTTAATTTCTTCAAGCTTTCCATATCTGGGTAGATGAAATTTCTCCTCGTTGAACTTCATATTGTTTTGAGTGGCCCATTCGAAGATTTGGTTGATGTTCACTTGGAGTCTCGCGGTGTCTTTGATGGAGGTCACTGCCAAGGTGATCCAGGTGTCATCAGCAAAGGAAGACACGGAGCTATGGCTTACATCTCTATGTCAGTAATGAGGATGAAGAATAGAATGGGAGCGAGTACTGTGCCTTGTGGAACAGAGCTCTTTACCGTGGCTGCCTGGGACTTTACTCTGTTTACTATTACTCTTTGTGTTCTATTTGTCAGGAAGTTGTAGATCCATCTACCAAATATTTCATAATATTCCATTTATTTTAGTGCTTGCAAGTACTAAATAAGCTACCATGGCTCCAAAGAAAGCTCCTAGTGTCAAGCCTGTGGTAAAGAAGGTGAGAAATATGATTGAATTTAAGAAAACCATCATTGAACAATATGAAAGTGGTACAAGTGTGGCCGAACTGTCCAGGATGTATAAGAAACCCTACACAACCTTATGTTCCATAGTGGCCAAGAAAAATGAAATAAAGGATGCTGTTGTTGCAAAGGGAGTAACTATGCTGACAAAAATGAGATCACCAGTACTGGAAGAGGTTGAGAAGTTATTATTGGTGTGGATAAATGAGAAACAATTAGCAGGAGATACTCTTATGACTTCGTTTATTTGCGAAAAGGTTAGGCAGTTGCATGAAGATTTGGTAAAGAAATTGCCTGCAAATAGTGGTGAAGTGAGTGAATTTAAGGCCAGCAAAGGCTGGTTTGAGAGATTTAAGAACCGTACTGGCATACACAGTGTGGTAAGGCATGGTGAGGTTGCCAGTTCGGACCACAAGGCAGTTGAAAAATATGTGCATGAATTCCAGGAGTACATAAACAGTGAAGGACTGAAACCTGAACAAGTGTTCAATTGTGACGAAACAGGCCTCTTTTGGAAGAAAATGCCAAAGAGGACCTTCATTACACAAGAGGAAAAGGCAATGCCAGGACACAAGCCTATGAAAGACAGGCTGACGCTAATGTTCTGGGCTAATGCTAGTGGGGATTTCAAAGTGAAGCCATTACTAGTGTACCATTCTGAAAATCCCAGAGTGTTCAGGAAAAACAATGTTATGAAGAGTAAATTGTGTGTGTTTTGGAAATCTAATAGTAAGGCATGGGTCACGAGGGAAATTTTTGTCGAGTGGTTCAGTGAAGTGTTTGGCCCTAGTGTGAAGGAGTATCTCCTGGAAAAGAAATTGGATCTCAAGTGCCTGCTAGTAATGGACAATGCACCTGCTCATCCTCCAAACTTGGATGACCTAATTTTCGAGGAGTCTGGGTTCATCACAGTAAAGTTCTTGCCCCCGAATACCACTCCTCTCCTCCAGCCCATGGACCAGCAGGTTATTGCAAACTTTAAAAAACTCTACACAAAAGCAATGTTTTACAGGTGCTTGACTGTGACCACAGACACTCACTTGACCCTAAGGGAATTTTGGAGAGAACACTTCAGCATCCTCCACTGCATAACCCTTATAGGTATGGCTTGGGAGGGAGTGTCTACCAGGACTTTGAACTCTGCCTGGAGAAAATTGTGGCCAGATTGTGTCAACAAGAGGGATTTTTAAGGATTTGGGACTGACCCTAATGAGCTTACGTCTATTGTAAAATCAATTGTGGCACTGGGGAGTTCCATGGGGTTGGATGTAAGTTTGGAGGATGTGGAAGAATTGGTGGAAGACCACAATGAAGAGCTCACCACTGAGGAGCTGCAAGAGCTTCAGCAGGAAGAGCAACACATCGCAGCTCAGAATCTTGCTGCAGAGGAGGAGGAAGAGAGATGGAAGAAGGTGCCTTCTTCAGAAATTAACCCTTTGACTGTCGAAGGGTCAAATCCTGAAGTGTCTCCTGGTGTCGCAAAATATTCGAAAAAAAAAAAAATTATTTTTTCTTATGAAAATGTTAAGATTATTTTTCTGATTGTTTTAGTCCCAAAAAAAAAATTTTCCCATCAGTACTTACCGAGATATAGAGTCCTGAAGTTTGCTGAAATTGATCTGCTGGCGGCAACAGCGGCGACTGCCGCTCACCCGGTAAACTTTTATTTACTTGTATTCGATGGTTTCTTGTTTTTTTTCACTATTTTATTTTTTCACATAACTTTTGTGGCCTGTGAGACCAAATTATTGTGCAATGTTCAAATATACACTCGTTGAATGTAACACAATTATAGCAAAAACACTCGTATCATTATAATGTTGCTAAAACATGTTTACACAAACAATGTAAACAAATGTTTATTATGATTGCTTTATAATATATATACATATGTACAATCACTGGACACTTTATTAGAGGTGCTGCAGCTTGTGGAATTCTTTGAAACATGGGTATAAGCACAATGGTGTCTTACACTCCTCACACATAAAACGAGTGTCTCTGCGTTTTTGTGGGCGTTTTGTGGTATGTCCACACACAAAACACCTCTTCTGAGCATTTTTCTTGGCAGTAGTAGCAGGCAGTGGTATGGGGTAGTGATCACCAGGCCTCAGACGAGAGGACATGTGTTGATAATTTCGTGGGCGCTGGTCTATTGCAGGTGTTGTTTCTTGGTACTTGAATATTATTTGTCTGATGACTGACAAACAAAATTCACCATATTTGGGTTTGTTCTTGGTCTTCAACTTATACATATTATAAGCATTCAGCATGGAAATGTCAAGAAGATGGAAAAACAGTTTTATGTACCACTTATAACTCTTGCGAACACAGTCAGCAAACCCAATCTGCATGTCACATTTGTCCACTAAGCGCATATTGAGGTTGTAATCCATCACAGCTGCAGGTTTTACAATAGGTTCATTGGTCTCTATTCTGCTTGCCAGTCTCTACCATTTCGTGTCGGTGAACTGATGTCAGCAGTGTGACATCACGTTTGTCATGCCACCGAAATGCCATGATGTCATTGGCAGCAAACACCTGCACTTCACCTCTACGACTGCCAGCTTCGAACCTAGGCATATGTTTACGATTTCTACGCACTGTGCCACACACATCTGTCATGTTCACTCACAAGAAATCACTGAGTATAGGGCTTGTGTACCAGTTGTCAGTATATAAAATATGCCCCTTACCAAGATATGGCTCCATCATTGTTCTAACCACATCACCAGAGATACCCAGTAACTTCCTGGTATCTTCCATTGTTTTACCGCCAGTGTACACAATTATATCCAAAACCAGACCAGTTTTGCAATCACACAGAACAAATAACTTTATACCAAAGCGTTTCCTCTTGCTTTGTATATATACTTCTTGAATGAGAGTCTTCCTTTGAACAAAATCAAAGACTCGTCAATAACAAGCTTCCTGAAGGGATAAAAATACATACAGCACTTTTGTTTCAGGTACATAAACACACGTCTGATCTTATATAACCTGTCGCTTCTGTCAGGCCTGGTTTTGTCTGAAAAGTGTAAACATACATAACAGTAACACAAATCTATTCACTGGTATAATGTCACTGAAAGCAGGGGTTGAAATCAGGCGGTCTGTCGCCCAGTATGTGTTGATACTATGCTTATACACATGTGGCATAAGCATTATTGTGGCAAAGAACAGATACATCTCTGCCACAGTTGTGTCCTTCCACTGGTGTAGGCGTGATCTTGGTGAAAGCATAGTGTTTGCCATGGTGTACTCATAGTATGTATTGCTTTCCCTGACAATAATGTCCATCAGGGGTTCATCGAAGAACAACTGAAAGCATTCCAGTTCAGTGGGATTGTTCCCAAGTGTACATGATGGCCGTATTCCACTTTGTCCTTCATCAAAGTCGTGGGGATTGGGAACAAACTCGTCATCTTGATGCCAATCCCAGATGCGGTCAGCTGGTGCGTTCTGGATATTGTAATGTCGTTGTGGTTGTGCAGGTTGTGGTTGTGGTTGTGAGTGTGTGGGGTCGGCCGAGGCGGGTTGTAGTTGTGCAGAGTCAGCAGCGCGGGCACTAGCGTGGCCCGCTGCTGGTGTCACATGACTCATGGCACCGTCACTATCACCACCACCGTCTGCTGCCTCACTCACATCATTTATACCCATCGTAACAATATCGTCATCTTCACTATCAGGACGTGGTGTAGGGCCACGGGATGTGCTCCAAGATGTACTCCTTCCTCTTGGAAGAGCATATGGCACACTACCAGACCGCATGCGACGTCGTATATACTGCCGCTTCACTGGGGAATATTCACCCTCACTGTCACAACTAGAAGTGCTTTCAATAACCTTGAAATCACTATCACTATCACTTGCACTGCTCACATCTGAGTCTTGTACACGGGCAAATAGTTTCCTCTTTCGTCCTGGTACAGGTGAATATGAACGAGCCGGCCCAGCACCAGAGGTGGATGGTTGTGGGTCATCTGGGTTTTCATCACTAATTATGTTATCCTGGGTAATTTTCTCGGTCACACCCGCTTCAAAACCAGGGAATTCACTTTCACTGACACTATCATCACTGTTTGAGCTATCACTTGGGAACAAAAGACCTCCAATCCGCCGAGGAGTGAGGAACTTCTTACCGCGAGGCATGGTGAAAATGGACTACCAAGATGGCGTTCCCACAATGCACCGCTGAGTCCCAGATTTTTTTCACAGGGTGCACACCGACCACTGAGACCCATTCTCTCTCGTGTAGGCCTACCAGCCCTCTCCCGCTTGATTTGAAGCCGCTAGAATTTATGCGTATAGATACGTCAAACACGGTATCTCCCATGACGTACATATACGACCGTGACAGTCAAAGGGTTAAAGAGATTTTTACTATGTGGGGTAAGATGGAAAGCTTTATGGAGAAACATCACCCTAACAAGGTTGTTGCAAGCCAGATTGGCAACATGTACAGTGACAAAGTCTTGGGCCATTTTAGGGAAGTGTTAAAGAGATGCCAGAAACAGAGCTCTCTCCACAGTTATTTTGTGAGACAGGACTCCAGTGACTCTCAAGGTGGTCCTAGTGGCATTAAGAAACAGAGAAGAGAAGCAACCCCAGAAAAACAAATGGTACATGAGGTGTTGACGGAAGGGGATTCCCCTTCCAAACTATAAACAATCCACTCTCTCTCCTCCTCCAGTCTCCCATACACTAAGAAGAATCTCCAATAAAGGTAAGTGTTATGCTGTTAATGTTTCATTCATCATTTCCCATTGTATTGTTTATGTACTACATGCATATTTCAGGTTAAAATTTTTTTGTTTTAATACTTCTGGGTGTCAGGAACGGATTAATTGTATTTACATTATTTCTTATGGGGAAAATTGATTCGTAAATCGTAAATTTCGTTTATAGTAACGGCTCCAGGAACGGATTAATTACGAACAACTAGGGACCACTGTAGTTCGTGTGTGTGTGAATTTTCATCTGAGCTGCCTCCTGGGGTGATCTCTGCTAAAACATTGTTTGTTATACTCCTCCATTTTAGGCGTCTCAGGTTGAAATCTCCTAGTATTAAGATGTTTAGGGCAGTAGTTAGATTTTCCAGACAGTGGTCAATTTTCTCAAGCTGCTCCTGGAATTGCTGGGAAGTTGCATCTGGAGGCTTGTGTACTACCACAATGACAAGGTTTTGGTTTTTGATCTTTACAGCCAAAACTTCAACTACATCATTTGAGGTGTTTAGTAGTCCTGTGCAAATGAGTGACTCTATGACATACAGGCCAACCCCCCCTTATTGCCTGTTTAGTCTGTCGCATCGGAGTAGGTTATAACCTGGGATCCATATTTCGTTGTCATAATGATCCTTTATGTGGGTCTCCAAGAATGCTGCAAACATTGCATTTCACTCCGTGAGCAGTCCCTTGATGTAAGGAATTTTGTTGTTTTTTGACGGCTTTAGACCCTGTATGTTTGCAAAGACAAATGTCATATTGGTGGAATTTAGGGGGGATTTATTTGCTGGCTCTAACATCTGTTGTTCTGGGGTAGAGGCTCCAGAAATGTTTTCAGGTGGTGTAGGATTATTGTCATTTCTTGCCAGTCTTTTTTCCCCTCTAGCCCTAAAAAAACTCTGTCCCTGGAGAGGTTGTGGCTCCTCTCTTTTGTTTCCCATAGTCTGGCTGGTCTGTGTCTTCTAGTCCCTTTTAGATGATGTGCCTGGCAGTATGCATTTTCTTTCATGGATTGATGAGTGACAAATTTCTGGGTGAAGTAAGTTGCAAGAAGGAAAGTTGCACTCTCCTGCTGTCATGTGGGTGTGGCATTTTTTGGGATGGTCAATGGTGCATGTCCCACCTGTTTTCCCAGATATACTGTGCCTGCAGATACCCAAGGCATAGTATTTACATAGATTGTACTTCTCTTTGCTAGGATTTATTGTAGCTGCGTCCACTGCTGGTGCATTTATTTTTCCTGATTCCTCAATATCTTTTACCCCTGTATGGACATCAGTGGTCCACCAGGTTTTGCTGATAGTGTGTCGACACTATTCCCTGAGGCATCATCCCATTTTGATCCATCTCCAGCAGTATCTCTATTACGAACCTCTGTGGACTGAATAACGTTGTCTTCAGTGTCCTCCAGGACAACACTAGTACCCTCACGAGCGCTATCTTCTAAGATAGAACACATTCGTACAGCATTATGATGTCAACGAGATAAGGTCAGCTGATCACATGAAAATGCTGGCCCACAGATGGCTCCAACTTCATCCTGCTCCCTACTTGTTTGTTTCATAACAATAAAAATGCTTTCGAATGAGCTGATGCAGGTAAGAGCTCTTAGCTTATCAATAAAGTTAGGAATCCTTAACCTGTAAATAGCTTGTCAATGAAGCTAGGGATCCTTAACCTAACCTTGTCAAACCCTGTGTAAAAAAAAAATAAAAAATAAAAAATAAAAAATAAGAGAGAGAGAGAGAGAGAGAGAGAGAGAGAGAGAGAGAGAGAATATACATTATTTTGGAATCCATTTTTCAACTGAAAATTGCTGAATTGTGTGTAAAATTTGTCAAATTACCAACTTCTGTGCACTTTATATTTCTGGCAGTGAAATGGGTGGTTTCTAATGCTCAATCAATAAAACGGAAGGCACGCTAGCTAAAAATTTGGTTAAGATTAACATTGGAATCGACTCAAAAGAGGACTTAAATTGGGCAAAATTACTAAAACATAAATTATCCTAGGATTGCCAACTATGTGCTTGTGTAATTCTTCAAGTTTTCTATCAAATTTCACATTTTTGGTGTCATTAACTTCAGAAAAACATTGTCTTTCATCACATAATAAAAAAATTACTGTTTTAAAAAACCCAAGACTAGGAGCATTTTTAATTTCAGAGGTTCCAACAGTGAAAGGGTTAACTTTTAACCCTTAACCCCTTCAGGGTTCAAGGCCAAAATCTGAAGTAGTGCTCCAGTGTCCAAGAAATTTAAAAAAAAAAAAAAAAAAATTCTTACAGAATTAAAGAGTATATTTTTGTGAAGGTAATAAGACAAAAAAAAATTTTTTTTCTGATCAGTACTTACCGAGATACAGTGCCGAGAAGTTGACCCAAAATAACATGGTGGTGGCAACATCGATGATTTCCACATACGCACATTACTTTATTTACCATTTTTTGTAGTTTTTTCTTTTTTCTCATTTTTTTCTTTTCCTACTAACATTTGGGGCCTGAGAGACCAATACTGTATATAATGTATATATATAAACTCACTGTACTGAACACAATAACTGCACTAAAGTTATCATATTATTGTTTACCATTGTTGTTTATTACAATAAACATGCACAAATCTTGTATAATACTAATGTTCTATCATATATTTACATATTTACAATCACTGGACATGGTTTTAGAACTGCTGGAGCTTGTGGAACTCCTTGAAACAAGGCACCATGCACAGAGGTACCTTACATTCCTCACAAAAACCGAGTTTCTTTGCGTCTTTGTTGCAGTCGTTTTGTTTGTGCACAGACGATGCATCTCTTCTGAGCAAATTTCTTCTGAGTTGAAGGAAGCTGTATTATGAAATGATCACCTTCCCTCCTCAAATGCTTGGGTATATGCTAATATCAGGTGTTGTTACCTGGTACTTCACTATGAGTTGTCTTACAACAGACAAACAAAATTCACCATACGGTGGTCTGTTGCCAGTCTTCATTTGGTACATATTATATGCATTGAGCATTGAGATGTCCATGAGATGGAAGATAAGTTTCATGTACCACTTGTAACTTTTATGAACACAATCAACACAGCCAATCTGCATGTCACATTTGTCAACCAAGCACATGTTTTGTGTATAATCAATCATTGTCACTGGTTTTCGAATACGTTCATTAGTCACTCGATCAACTTTGCCACTGTCTTGCATTTCATTACGGTGAATGGTTGTCAACAATGTGACATCTCGTTTGTCATGCCACCGTAATGCCATGATGTCATTAGCAGTAAACACCTGCACACCATCACCACGAGCACCTGCGTTGAGCCTGGGCATATGTTTACGATTAGAACGCACTGTGCCACACACATCTGTCTTGTTCACTCGCAAGAAATCACTGAGTAATAGGGTTGTGTACCAGTTATTGGTATACGTATAATGTATGCCCCTTACCAAGATAAGGTGCCATCATGCTTCTCACTACGTCACCTGAGATACCCAATAACATCTTGGTATCTTTCAATGTTTTACTTCTCGTGTATACAACAATATCCAATACCAGGCTACTGTCACAGTCATAGAGTACAAACAGTTTTATACCAAAGCGTTTCCTCTTGCTTGGTATATACTGCTTGAATGACAGCCTACCTTTGAACAAAATCAAAGACTTGTCAATTACAAGATTCTTGAATGGATAAAAGTACATGCTAAACTTTTGTTTGAGGTACATAAAAACATTTCTAATCTTGTATAACCAGTCACTTCTGTCAGGCCTGGTTTTGTCAGAGAAGTGCAACATACGTAACAGTAAGATAAACCTGTTCACTGGGATGATTTCACTGAAGACTGGGGTAGAAATTAGCCGATCTGTGGACCAGTATGCTTTTATATTATGCTTATAGACATGAGGCATAAGCATTATTGTTGCAAAAAGCAAATACATTTCTGCAACAGTCATCTCTTTCCACCGGTGTAGTCTTGACTGTGGTGATATGATCATATTTGCCATGGTGTACTCAAAATACTTGTTACTTTCCCTGACAATAATTTCCATCAAGGGCTGGTGAAAGAATAGTTCAAAGAATTCCAGTTCATTTGCAGTGTTTCCAAGGGGACAAGTTGGTAGAATTCCACTTTGAGAGTCATCAAAGTGGTGGAGCTTGGGAACAAAATTGGGATTTTGCTGCCAATCCCAGATACAGTTTGCTGGTGGATACTGGACATCATAGGTTGGTTGTGCAGGTAGTTGTGGTTGTGGTGGGCTGGTGGCTGATGCTCCTCTTTGTCCTTGAACTGCCGAGTCAGCAGCGTGGGTTCCAGCCTGGGCTGGTGAGTAAAGCATGGCCATGGCACTGCCATCACCACTACCACCATCTACTGGTGCCTGTGGTCTATCCATGCCAAGTGTAGCCACATCATCCTCATTTTCACTGTCTATTCCTGGTGTAGGGCCACGGGATGTACTCCGAGATGTATTCCCGGATGAACTCCGTCCCCTGGGCACTGCATAGGGAACACTACCCAAGCGCATGCGGCAGCGTATATACCGATGCTTCACTGGTGAATATGTTTCCTCACTATCACTACTCGAATGGTCGTCAAGAGCAATAAAATCACAATCCACGTCACTATCATCATCATTACTGAAGTCAGAGGCCTGGCCACGCGAAAATAATAGTTTTCTCTTGCGATGAGATACAACTGACCGTGACTGAGGAGTGCCCACACTAGAGGTAAAAGGTTGAGGATCGTCAGGGTTTTCTGCACTATTATCGATATCCTGGTCAATCCTTTCAGTCACTAACTGATCATTGCCAAAGAATTCGTCTTCATTTCCACTTCCATCAGAGTCAGAACTATCAGATAGGATGAGAGTAGTCACAATTTTCCTTGGAGTGAGAGCTGCCTTGCGACGAGGCATGATGAACAAAGGTAACTGAGCCGGCGTTTCCACAATGCTATGCGGGCGCCTAGAATTTTTGTTTATGGCGCACACACACCATGCAGACCCGTTCTCTCACATGTAGGCCTACCAGCGTTTTTGCGCTAAATTTGACGCCGCTAGAATTTTAGTGTAGGTCTACGATTTGGACCTTGAACGTAAAGCCATAGATCTACAGCACGGACCCTGAAAGGGTTAAAGGACCCCAACAGAAATAGGCAAACACCTGATGACAGTGACTATTAGGTTATCCTGGGTTACCAGCCAAAACACAATCTTCTTTACACTTGTAAAGAAAAGACTGGTATTGTTATTTGGCAGTGTAGGTCCCCAAATGCCCATTACAGAATATCTGAGGGTATTATACCTTACTGGAGCACTAAATAATTGTAGATCTACATTAAATTCACAGCTCTACACAGATCCCTCACTGTTCTAAATAGTGCAAAATCAAAATTAGAGTGTAGATCTTTTACAGATAAAGTAAATTGCATGTTTTAGTGTCATAAATGTCTTTAAGTAATTAGGTATCAACTGAGAGAGCATAACTCTAATAGCTGTCAGAATATTTTTTTAACAATGCTAACCTTTAACAAAGGTGCATAAGTGTTGGAAGTTCCAAATCAATTAGTGGAGGCAATCTCAATTTATCATATGAAACTACAGCAACAAGAAAAAATCCTGGAAACCACTAAGAGTAACCCACTTTGATAAAGATGCCTAAATAATTATACAGCAATGGCTAATGAAATATGTTATACATACCTGAAAACTACCCATGGGAAGGGGTATGTGTTGTCAGCATGATGTGGAGGAAGCGTAAGAGGAGGGATGTTATGCTGAAGAGCTTCACACAGGATGGAGTCAAATGCAACATATGGTCGTGCTATGTGCTTCTCTTGCCACATGTCGGAGCGTAGCTTGCAGATCTAAAGTACAAGAGAGTAAAGCAATTTAGAGAAACATGCATATTGGTGTGAAAATTTAATATAAATTCCACCACCACATGACCTGCTATATCCTACAGGTCACGAATGTTGTGGAATTTATATTAAATTTTCCTAGTGACAAAAAGGCTCATTCCCTTAACTTCTTACCAACCCCATTCAGGCTAATCGCTCCTGCAAACCATAGAGATTAATTTCCAGTTACTACATTTTGATTGATGTTTACCAGTTGCTTGTACAGACATCTTGTCATTTTCTAAAGTGCCAATATCTAATATAAAATTTAATTTTAAGGTGCTCAAGTCTCATGTGTGTTACCACTGCAGTATAACTGCTGGACTTCTGTTGTTTACACTTCTGAATATGAATCCCAGTAATCTGTTTGCCTTATTACGTATGCTTAGGCAATGCTGTCTTGGTTTAAGGTTGCTGCTTACCATAACCCTCAAGTCCTTTTTGCAATCTGTATGGCTAAGTTCTACATTATTTAACTGGTAAGTACTAGGGATGCCAAGCCCATGATGAGATGATTTTGATTGGTTCCACAATGAAAAGTACCTTGAAATTGAGCTCAAAGTAGCAGAAATGTTTGATTTTTACCAAAGTTCAAAAGTAAACAAATCATGCCAAGCGTCCAATACACATCAACTGGTGAGTCTAATATTCTTTCACAAGTGCGCTGATATTATTATACCATTTCTACACTAATGCAGTAGTCTGCCTAACAGT
>NC_069405.1:40247661-40302772 GCF_026875155.1 Cherax quadricarinatus | reverse complement strand
AGACCCATTTTTGGGGGTGAATATTTACCATCTTTCTTGCATATTGTAACTTAATTCAACACTTTAGTTATCACAACTCTACTCTACTAACATCTCTCATATATATTTTCCACAACTATAAATACACCCAAGTACAACTTTCCTTTATATAAGTGTTGTTAACTTCAGTATTTCAGTGTTCACACATGATCCACAGATTACCTTCACTTTCTCAACTGTCACTCTTCTATGTTATCAATATTATCTTTATCATCACTTCAGTAATCATAATTCTGACATAAACTTTACCTGGTATTGTCAACAGTCTCCAGGCTGACAGCAGAGTCAGCCAGGCTGACAGCAGAGCCAGCTAGGCTGACAGCAGAGCCAGCCAGGCTGACAGCAGAGCCAGCCAGGCTGACAGCAGAGCCAGCCAGGCTGACAGCAGAGCCAGCCAGGCTGACAGCAGAGCCAGCCAGGCTGACAGCAGAGCCAGCCAGGCTGACAGCAGAGCCAGCTAGGCTGACAGCAGAGTCAGTCAGTCCGACAGCAGAGCCAGCCAGGCTGACAGCAGAGTCAGCCAAGCTGACAGCAGAGTCAGCCAAGCTGACAGTTGTACTGCAGAACTGTGCTCTTCTTTACTGTGAATTATTATGTAGATCATACAAGTTTTTTTCTGATGTTTACTTTTCACTTTCATCTACACATATACATCACTACAAACACACATATATACATACATGTGTGCACATATACATCACTACAAACACACTACTACCAACACACATATATGCATACATGTGTACACATATACATCACTACAAACACACTACTACCAACACACATATATACATACATGTGTACACGTTACCATAGACATCTACACTGTTCCTCACTGTTGTTTAATTTAATAATGTATAAATTGTGTAAGAGAATTTGGAAAAAAATTTATTAAATGATTTAAATTTTCTTAAGAAAGTGCAATAAGGGTTATAATATTTTGATGAAATAATTTGGGAAAAGATGTAAATATGTGAAGAAGTGACTAACTTGAGAGACTTGTGGTTAAGATAAAGAAGATATTCTTATATAACACTTTAAGTAGAATTAATTATTAAATAATTCTCTCAGTTCTCATACATACACTTCTCTCGCTTCTTCATTAATGACAAAAAAAAAAAATCACTATCACAGATACAAAATAAAAACTTTCGGTCATGTAAATAAAAACTGTCAACTTGGATGATTCGATCTCTTGACAACAAGAATTTTGGTGTTGGCTGCCACAACGTGGCCAGTACGACTGTGTGTTGTCACAACCTGGCCAGTACGACTGTGTGTTGTCACAACCTGGCCAGTACGACTGTGTGTTGTCACAACCTGGCCAGTTCGACTGTGTGTTGTCACAACCTGGCCAGTACGACTGTGTGTTGCCACAACCTGGCCAGTACGACTGTGTGTTGTCACAACCTGGCCAGTACGACTGTGTGTTGCCACAACCTGGCCAGTACGACTGCGTGTTGCCACAACCTGGCCAGTACGACTGTGTGTTGTCACAACCTGGCCAGTACGACTGTGTGTTGTCACAACCTGGCCAGTACGACTGTGCTACTGTCTCCCAGACTGTTGTTATGTACTGTGATGTATCAATGTACCACTAAATGCATACTGCACCACTGAATGTTGTAGTGCACTATGTTGCTAAGATATATGACACAAAGCCAGGAAGTACTGCTATTATGTGTTTTTTCACCACCATAGTTGTGTTGTGATGTGTATAAAGTCTGATACACCAGAGTTAATAACACTGTATGTAACATGTTTGGTAAATATCTGATTAAAGACTTATTAAGAAGATTCTTTTCTTAGGACTCTGTTGCTAGGATTCAAGTATGTAAGTCTGGACGCTACTGGAAGAATGCTACTGGAAGGATTGTTACCAGAAGACTATTGATATAAGATCTCTGGTGGGTTTATGCTGGAAATAGAGTGCTGGCAGGACTCTGTTGGTAAAAGACTTTAGGCACAGGTTCATTTGTTACTAATAGGGTGAATCAAGTCAGCTGGTGTTATACGTCTGCGTGACCGTGGTGTCTCTACCGAGATTATCTTTTCAGCGACTTATTTTTTAAGTTTCTTCCTGATGGGAAAGAGAATTTTGTCTCTTTTTGTTACATCACAGATATAATCGGTGCAGATGTTTCCTCTAGAAAATTAATGATGGATGATTTATATGAGCGAACACAGTAGAGGTGACCATTGTCATTCCATGACTGTGTTCTCTTCCTCAGAAACACAGTTCTCGATGAAAAGAAACCTCACAAACTTCAAATACAACGATTAATACATTCCAGAAAGTAAGGAATGGCACCAAGCCCAGGAGCTTGATACCAACTGCTAATATAACGGTGACCAACAGAAAATTCGGTGTGCTGGACAAACTAGAGCTGGAAAAAAAATATTATATACTTAAAACTAGGAAACACAGAACTATATGTGTCTCCTGGATCTTCTACATTCTGTTAACGTCTCCTCGCAGCTCATAACTCTTAACTCTGGAACAAGCACCACACTTTCTCTGCACTTTCTCTAATACGTTATCATGTTCGTTGAGGTGCGGGTTATATGCTGGTGCTGCATACTCCATAATGGACATTACATCTCTTACATACATTGCCCGGAATAATTAGAACGAGATTCTGGAAGGTTGATCACTCTGTGTCTTTCACTCTGAGGTTTGTGACTGTGTCCCTGAAGTCTATGTTCTCAGTCCGCTAATCTTGCCTCTTCTTTAATTTTCTTAAGTTCGCCCTTTCGAGGAAACCAGTCCAGGGCGATGGAAAATGACAGGGAAACCCGTCCAGGGCGATGGAATATGACAGGGAAACCCATCCAGGAAGATGGAATGTGAGAGGGAAACCCGTCCAGGGTGATGGAATATGACAGGGAAACCCGTCAAAGGCGATGGAATATGACAGAAAAGCCCGACCAGGGCGATGGAATATGAGAAGGAAAATAGTCCAGGGAGATGGAATATGAAAAAGAAAAATGATCAGATAGAATATGACAGGTAAACCAGTTCATGGGGATGGAATATGATGGAGAAAACTGTCCAGGGCGATGGAATATGAGAGGGAAGCTCGTACAGGACAATGGAATATGAGAGAGAAACCATTCTTTGCACGGGCTTGGAATATGAAACGGAAATGGCGATGGAATATGACAAGGAAACCCGTTAGGAGTGATGGAATATGACAAGTAAACCCGTCCAGGGCGATGGACTATGACAGGGAAAACCGTCCAGGGCGATGGACTATGACAGGGAAAACAGTCCAGGACGATGGAATATGACAGAAACCCATCCAGGGAGATGGAATATGGCAGGGAAACCCGTCCTTGCGATGAAAAATGTTAGGGAAACCCGTCTAGGGCGATGGAATATTGCAGAAAACCGTCCAAAGCGAGGGAATATGACAAGAAAATCTGTCTACTGAAATAGAAAATGACAGGAAAACTAATCCATTGCATAGAAAATGACAGAAAAACAGTTCCATATTAATAGAAAATGAAAGAAAAGTCCGTACAAGGCTATGGAAAATGAGAAGTTGTTCTGTCCAGGACGATGGAAAACAGAAGAACCCGTCCAAGGCGATGGAAGATGACAGAGAAACCCGTCCAGAGCGATGAAAAACTACAAGAAACGAATCCAGGTCGATAGAACATGAGAAAGAAACCCGTGAAGGTCGATGGAAAACGACAGGGAAACCCTTCCAGGGTGACGGAAAATGGCAAGGAAACCTGTCCAGGGCGAGTAAATATGAAAGAGAAACAAGTTCAGAGTTTCGGATTATGACAGGAAAAGAGTCCATTGTGACGGAAAATGACAGTGGAAACCCAGGAAGCTGGATGGAAAATAATAAGGAAACCTGTCATCTCTCATGGAATATGACAAAAAAACCTCTCTAAGGTGAAGGAATGTGACAAGGAAACACATCCAAGGCGATGGAGTAAAAGAGTAGAAATACGTCAAGGGCAACGTAAAATGACAAGAAAACCAGTCAAGGGAGATGGATAATGACAGAGAAACCTGTCCAGGGTGGTGGATAATGACAGGGATACCCAACCTGGGTAGTGGAGAATGACAGGGATACCCGTCGAGGGTGGTACATGACAGGGATACCCATCCAGGGTGGTGGATTATGACTTGGATACCAGTTCAGTGCGGTGGATAATGATAGGGATACTCGTCCAGTGTGGTGCATCATGACAGGGATGCCCGGCCAGGGTGGTTGACAGGGATACCCTTCCAAGGTGGTTGATAATGACAGGGATACCTATCCATGGTGGTGGATAATGAAGGGGATACCCGTCGAGTGTGGTGAATAATGACAGGGATACCCGTCGAGTGTGGTGGATGACACGGATACCCGTCCAGTGTGGTGGATAATGACGGATACCCGTCCAGGGTAGTGGATAATGTCAGGGATACTCATCCAAGGAGGTGGATAACGACAGGGATACCCATCCAGGGAGGTGGGTAATAACAGGTATACCCGTCCTGGGTGGTGGATAATGACAGGAATACCCGTTCAGGGTGGTGGATAATGACAGGGACACCCTTCCAGCGTGGTGGATAATGACAGGGATACCTTTCCAGGGTTGTGGATAATGAAAAGAATACCCGTCGAGTGGTGGATAATGACAGGGGTAACCTTCCAGGGTTTTGGATAATGAGAGGGATACCCGTCGAGGGTAATGGATAATGACAGGGATACCTGTCCAGGGTGGTGGATAATGACAGGGATATTCTTGCTGGATGGTGGATAATGACAGGGATACCTATCCAGGGTGGTGGGTAATGACAGCGATACCCGTTCAGGGTGGTGGGTAATGACAGGTATACCCATTCATAATGGTGGGTAATGACAGGGATACCCGTCCAGGGTAGTGGATATTGACAGGGATACCTGTCCAGGGTGATGGATAATGACAGGAATACCCGTCCAGGGTGGTGTATGACAGGGATACCTATCCAGAGTGGTGGATAATGACAGGGATACCCGTCCAGGGTGGATAATAACAGGGATACCCGTCCAGGGTGGATAATGACAGGGATACCTATCCAGAGTGGTGGATAATGACAGGGATGCCCGTCCAGGGTGGATAATGACAGGGATACCCGTCCAGAGTGGTGACACTGACACTATGTATACTAGGGTACCACTGTAGTAAACACTAAAACACTATGTATACTAGGGTACCACTGTAGTATACGCTAGCACTATGTATACTAGGGTACCACTGTAGTATACACTAGCACTATGTATACTGGGTACCACTGTAGTATACATAGCACTATGTATACTAGGGTACCACTGTAGTATACACTAGCACTATGTATACTAGGGTACCACTGTAGTATACACTAGCACTATGTATACTAGGGTACCACTGTAGTATACACTAGCACTATGTATACTAGGGTACCCTGTAGTATACACTAGCACTATATATACTAGGGTACCACTGTAGTATACACTAGCACTATGTATACTAGGGTACCACTGTAGTATACACTAGCACTATGTATACTAGGGTACCACTGTAGTATACACTAGCACTATGTATACTAGGGTACCACTGTAGTATACACTAGCACTATGTATACTAGGGTACCACTGTAGTATACACTATACACTATGTATACACAATATTATCAGGGAGAATTTCTTTCCTCTGACAAAGAAAAGTTATATTATTATTATTTTGCACACGGCACACTAGGCCTATAATTCGCCTCTGGCAGTAAACTCTGCTAGGTAGTGCACACTAATTCTCCTTTTTTTGACTCAGTATATACTATTTCCTCCCCAAGACTGGTTCCAAGTGCTAGAGGGATGTATGGTATAAGATTGCTGGCACAAGTTAAAGTTCTGGCAGGTAAGAGAGACCGTGAAAAAATCATAAAACACGGAGCACAACGAGGCCCCCGGGGTGACACCCAGCTTCTTCTGATATATATTACACGGTGAACGATATATCTTCCATATAAGTGGGTCATTAAAGACCTGTGGCGCAACATAAAGTTGGAAGATAAAAACAATCGAAATATGAAAAATTAGATTATCTTGCCGAAAAATAGAGCAAGAACCTGGCAACATTTTGTTGCATGTCTCGTCTGTACGATAATTACATAAAAAGTTGTCGTAATTATTATAAACAAGGTAATTACGTCATTAGCGTGACTCACATCAAAACAGTAGCACGTGTTTCATGACAGTAACACTTGTATCATTTTCCGATTTTTTTTTTTTTTTGTATTTTTGTGCGAGATCTTCTAAATAGTAACTGGCAATCATCAAGGTAGCTATAAGACGCTGCTCACACCACACCAACCTCAGTGCTGGGGATAGTTGGTCCCAAAGATGAGGGGGTATTTGTACCTCCTCCCATGGGTCTAGACACTCCCCAGATAAGGAGCCAAGTCCGGGTCACCACTACTTGGAAAAAACCCGGGCCGGGAGAATACCGGCGAATAAAAAAAAACAGCAACCTCACAGTCTCCCTACGATCCCCGTTGGGGAGAGGAACCTCTACCTGTTCTACAATGTTCGCACATCGTGTTAAAATCAAAGCAGCCAGTGGTGTTATAAATGATTCCACTAAACTATTACTTACTGCCGCTATAAGGACCTGCCTACATCTCAAATTCACAGCGATCCACTCAGTCAAGGACTACTTTATTGTCGTCTGCACCGACGACAATGAAGCAGCTAAACTTATGGACGACACTGCAATGAATACATTTCGAGACCGACAATTCATCATATCACCGTCTCCCTCCTTGCTGGCGAAACGTTCAGTTTTTGTTAAACAATTGGATAAGATAATCACATCCATACCAACGGATGAACTGAAGACCTCTATCGAAGACCAAAACACTTGGGCCTCTGTAGACACCATCACACGAATTCCCAATGCCTCATCTATAATCAAAATCACCTTTTCAAACATGTATATGGCTACCCAAGCGCTCTCTAATGAACTAGCTATCTCATATTACCACATACATCCACGCCACATTGAACCTGAACGTTTTGCCCACGTCTCTCCCTGTTGGAACTGTTACTCTTAACATTCAATCAAGGACTGTCCCATTAAAGACAAAAAGTTCTGTTCTACCTGTGGAAAAGAAGGTCATAACTTCAAAGCCTGCACCACCACCAATGCCACTCCAACATGTCTTAACTGCAAGGGTACTCACCATACCCTTGCAACTAAATGCCCACTACGAAAAGAAGTAATGTCGAAAAAAATTAAAGAAGAAACCAAGAAGAATAGTCCCAAATCGCCGACATATGCCGCCATTTCAAAACTCCAGTCGGACACCACCAGAATTCTACAAGCCACACAGCAGTCATCTCTATCCAGCAATTCCCTTTCTGCACTCCCTGACGCTGCTCCCTCTAAGGTGTTGTACTGCATGATGTATGCACACCTTGCAAATGCAGCAAACCCAAGCACATTCAGCACTACAATTAACGAACTATTCCGTCTTAACAACATGCCGTCATTCAACTTTCCTAACTCGCCAACATCACAGGACTTCCTCAAGACTATCCCAAACATCGCTAACTTCACATCAACTTCAGGCACAAATCCTGACTCTGCCCCAAAAAACACTTCTGAACCACCCCCAGTGACCACTGCCACTTCTCAATAACCACCAACAACCAGCCAGACCGCAAATACTCTAGACTCCCAGCCTCCTGTTGACATAATCACTGTAGAAACAATTGAACAAGAATTTTCTGACGAATCCCCCGACGAAGCAGATAGCGACGACTCCAGCACACCCTCTTGGAAAAACCTTACTTTCTACACCTCTCCCTCGAACGCTGACACCATGACCTGCTCTGAACTATACAAAGGCCTCAGTGATGGAACAGTCAAGTATGCCTGCGAATCACCTCTTCACTTCACACTCACGCAAGTTCTTGAGTTCATCAAGCCTCTTCGTTTCACTTTTTCCAACAAGACAACGCTATACCACCTCTCCAGGAGCAGCTCCACTGCAAACCTGCTTCCTCAACTACTAAATTTTTTGTATACATTTTTTGTACACGATGCCTAACGAGAAGAAACAATATACCCAGAACCTTAGTAAGAAGCTTAGAAATAATGCTAAGACTAGAGAAAGAAAGAAAAACAAGCAGAGAGGGAATCAGCTGGTGCACTGAATGACGGTATTTCACGTTCCACACAAGGGAAAAGACAATATAAGAGCCTCACAAATGTGGCCAGCAACTATGGCCACCACCTCCACTACCACCCCAGGAGTGGTCATCTCCGCGACCACCCCAGGAGTGGTCATCTCCGCGACCACCCCAGGAGTGGCCGACCCATATGATTGGGCAAATGTAAACAAGAACACGTACCTATGGCCACCCGACGTGGACCTGGCCGACCCGAAGGATCGAAGAGCAGAAGAGGTGCGCATGTTGTGGCCACCCCAGATGTGGCTACCACGGCCACCTTACATGTGGCCAGACACTCCATGGCCATTCTAAATGTGGCCAGCACCTCCACGGCCACCCCAGATGTGGCCACCAGCAGTACTACGGCAACCCTAGATGTGGCCAGCAGCACCACGGCCACCTTAGATGCGGCCAGCACCTCCACGGCCACCTCAGATGTGGCCAGCACCTCCACGGCCACCTCAGATGTGGCCATCAGCTCCATGTCCACCCTAGATGTG
Organism: Cherax quadricarinatus; assembly: GCF_026875155.1. Classification (NCBI taxonomy): domain Eukaryota; kingdom Metazoa; phylum Arthropoda; class Malacostraca; order Decapoda; family Parastacidae; genus Cherax; species Cherax quadricarinatus. Next base: position 40,294,035 of record NC_069405.1, on the reverse strand, counting down.
GCCACCACTGATATTGATATTAGTGTTGGAAGTGATATTTCAGTGTCAACACTAACTAGTACTATCTCTCTTGCTTCACTAACTAGTACTATCTCTCTTGCTTCACTAACTCGTACTATCTCTTGCTTCACTAACTAGTACTATCTCTTGCTTCACTAACTCGTACTATCTCTTGCTTCACTAACTCGTACTATCTCTCTTGCTTCACTAACTCGTACTATCTCTCTTGCTTCACTAACTCGTACTATCTCTCTTGCTTCACTAACTCGTACTATCTCTTGCTTCACTAACTCGTACTATCTCTCTTTCTTGACTAACTCGTACTATCTCTTGCTTCACTAACTCGTACTATCTCTCTTTCTTCACTAACTAGTACTATCTCTTGCTTCACTAACTCGTACTATCTCTCTTTCTTGACTAACTCGTACTATCTCTTGCTTCACTAACTCGTACTATCTCTCTTTCTTGACTAACTCGTACTATCTCTTGCTTCACTAACTCGTACTATCTCTCTTTCTTGACTAACTCGTACTATCTCTCTTTCTTCACTAACTAGTACTATCTCTTTCTTCACTAACTCGTACTATCTCTTGCTTCACTAACTCATACTTTAGTTTTTATTGCACTAGAGTTAAACCGTTTAGTCTGCGAACAAATTTCCCTAAAAAAAATAAGCGTACGTTGTTAATTCTTAATAAAAAATTAAACCCGACATTTTATACGTTTGTGCAGTGTTGGTATTATTTATTTTTCAATAGTTATAGAATGTTTCCTTATGTTCTTAATTATCTGGGATAATTATTTAAAATGATTTTCAGTTAAACAATAACTAATAACAACACAGACTAGAATTTTGCTTATATTTTAACTGAAACATTGGTAACATTGTAATGTAACAGTGTAATGTAACAGTGTAATGTAACAGTGTAATGTAACATTGTAATGTAACATTGTAATGTAACAGTGTAATGTAACAGTGTAATGTAACAGTGTAATGTAACATTGTAACGTAACACTGTAATATAACTTACTCTACATCACAACTCTAATAAGTAGCAAACTAACTTTTATGCAAGATTCCAGTGTTTTTCATTATTTATACCACATAATCCCCTAAAGGGAAGTTCCCTGACACTGGTGAGGGCTCTTGATCTAGGGAATTGGATCTGTATTCCGGTTCCCTGCACTGGGCCTGAATACCTTCCATCCCCCCCTCTCACATGCGCTGTATAATCCTATAGGTTTACCGCACCCCCCACGATTATAATTATACAATTATTCCGCATAATTGCAATATGATCAGTCAGATCCTAGGACAATCAACATCACAGTTTTTCTTTTCAGTATATTTGCGTCTCTCTACAAGAAAAATCGCATGTCCATGACCCAGACCAAGACTCTGCAATATGTAATAAATCTTTTATATATTAACGAGAAATTATCATGATTACAGGGTAATATGAGGGTAAATAACAAAAAAAGGCACAATACCGTGACAGGAACGATACACAAAGAACCCGCACATAGAAGAGAGGAGCTTACGACGACATTTCGGTCCGACTTGGACCGAAATGGTCCAAGTCGGACCGAAACGTCGTCGTAAGCTCCTCTCTTCTGTGTGCGGGTTATTTGTGTAATATGAGGGTGTCTTTATTGTGACGTTCACAACTGTATGTCGCTATCACTTGTACTTCTATTTTTAACAAACTGTATTTCTTCTCTTTTATTAAAATAAAAATATTTACGTACAAATAGCATATATTCATTCGTTACTATTCAATGTCAACATCGAGCAAAAACAAACAACCTTAACACAGTTCTCACCTAATTTTTGAAAATATTGTATTGAATGACATGCAGGTAACTGGATGGTTGTTATGGTTGTTGTTATAGAGGAAAGTCTGGGCAATACAGAACGATGATGCCAGATAACATCCAGCGAGTGTGATCTCCGGCAAAGTACCACAGAAAATATACCGCTACTTAGTTGTTGCCAAAGATGATTTACTACTCGACCAATATTTCCGGCTCCAAATTAAAAAAAAATTTTATTGATGGCTGTAAATTCCCAAGTAAACCTTGATGTATATCAATCATCATGTCTATATCCAATGATTTTTTTTAATGCCATGATATACCAATGAAGAATCAAGAAATGAATCGCATATCACAGTAACTCTCTTCTCTAAAAGATCTCAACTTACAACAATAAAGATTGCAAATTCTGTTGCTGAATCCTTTCTCTGATCATAATAATGGAGATGATATATTTCCAGCAAGCAGTGTTCCACCTGGCGTCTTGCTTCGTATACAATTCATTCCTATATAATTCAGATAATTGGTCATCGACGCAGCTTGAGTACTTTTTCCGTTACCATGGCAACCTTCAAAATAATGCATATAAGAAACCTAAAAACTATTAAACTGAAATAAAATTATACTTGAAAATTTTGAGTAGATACAACTACATGTGTTTACCGGTCGCATAAACCCTAGAAAAAAAAATCACTTGTGCGCAAAAATCTACAAGATGTAAAATCGTGCGGCTGATCTCTGGCATAAACACCAACTTGCTGCTGTATACATTATTCACAACCTTCATGAATTCTTTCAAAACTTTAACATCGTCATGCCTACATCTTTTTCACACGTAATTGTATTTCCTAAATCTAATCCAAGACTTTTTTTCTAACAAATACAAACCTAGGCTTGTCAACGGGTGATTATAATGCCAAGCGGGTCAAACTAATGCAAACCCTTTACAAATTGATTTTTTCAGAACAAATTAAATATAGTGGAAATATACTGGGAACTGAGGTTAGCTCAATACTGCCAAAATCCATACAGTACATACAGGCGATTAGTTGCTAATGGTTTAAAAGAACATTCTGCTTCTTGAGATTCAGTCCAAACAACATAATAACCCCCCCCCCTCCATTTAGGTAGGGTGGCAGAAGGGCTGTGACATGCCAAGAGTACGTTACATTTTACATTTAATTCGGCTTATGTCACACATCCACATAGGCATGTCCTCCCGACCAGTGAACCAGGTGCTAAGGGTATACACGAGTAGAGGTCCCTCATTATGCTAGCACCTTGGTTCAACCAGCCAATGACAAAGAAGTCCGCCAAAGTTGAGAAGCGTTGTGGCACACTTGTAACTCAAAATTGGCAGACTTACCTCCATGTCTTGTCTCAACGGTTCTTACCGTCTCTCTTGCTTACATTTGCCTTATTTTAAATATTCTCTATTTATATTGTACATATCTGCTTGCTGTTTGGTGAAGAAAATATTAGTATTTATTCTGCTGTCTTTTTTCTCGTTCCTACCTTGGTTACCGAGCTACAGCCAGGTGTCCGGGTCACTAACTACACCTGTGTTCGTAAAAAGGGCCATTGCTAAAAAAATTTCTCCCGCAGATATTTATTTCCCTTCTTTGGAATCTTCTCAACAAAACTATCCATTGCATTAATGGAAGCAATATTTTTTTTATCAAAGTAAAAATGTTCTCAAAATCATGCTCATTAACTATATATCCGAAATTACGTGTGCAGTTAAGATGGGATCAAATTCAAGTAACCCACTTCTTTTATGCTGCGAAATATGTCGTGGACCCTCAAGTTATATCTCACTATGTCGTGGACCATCAGGATATATCTGGCTACGTCGTGGACCCTCAAGCTATATCTCATTATGTGGTGGACCCTCAGGTTATATCCGGCTATGTCGTGGACCCTCAAGTTATATATCACTATGTCTTGGACCCTCAGGGTATATCTGGCTATGTCGTGGACCCTCAAGTCATATCTCACTGTCGTGGACCCTCAGGTTATATCTGGCTATGTCGTGGATCCCTCAGGTTACATCTGGCTATGTCGTGGAAGCTCAAGTCATATCTCACTATGTCGTGGACACTCAGGTTATATCTGGCTATGTCGTGGACCCTCAAGTTTTATCTCACTATGTCGTGGACCCTCAGGTTATATCTGGCTATGTCGTGGACCCTCAAGTTATATCTCACTATGTCGTGGACCCTCAGGTTATATCTGGCTATGTCGTGGACCCTCAAGTCATATCTCATTATGTCGTGGACCCTCAGGTTATATTTGGCTATGTCGTGGACCCTCAAGTTATATCTCACTATGTCGTGGACCCTCAGGTTATATCTAGCTATGTCGTGGACCCTTAAGTTATATCTCACTATGTCGTGGACCCTCAGGTTATATCTCACTATGTCGTGGATCCTCAGGTTATATCTGGCTATGTCGTGGACCCTCAAGTTCTATCTCACTATGTCGTGGACCCTCAGGTTATATCTGGCTATGTCGTGGACCCTCAAGTTATATCTCACTATGTCGTGGACCCTCAGGTTATATCTGGCTATGTCGTGGACCCTGAAGTTATATCTCACTATGTCGTGGACCCTCAAGTTATATCTCACTATGTCTTGGACCCTCAAGTTATATCTCACTATGTCGTTGGCCCTCAGGATATATCTCACTATGTCGTGTACCCTCAAGTTATATCTTACTATGTCGTGGACCCTCAGGTTATATCTGGCTATGTCGTGGACCCTCAAGTTATATTTCACTATGTCGTGGACCTTCAGGTTACATCTGGCTATATCGAGGACCCTCAAGTTATATTTCACTATGTCGTGGACCCTCAGGTTATATCTGGCTATGTCGTGGACCCTCAAGTCATATCTCACTATGTCGTGGACCCTCAGGTTATATCTGGCTATGTCGTGGACCCTCAAGTTATATCTCACTCTGTCGTGGACCCACAGGTTATATCTGGCTATGTCATGGAATCTCAAGTTATATCTCACTATGTCGTGAACCCTCAAGTTATATCTCATTATGTCGTGGACCCTCAGGTTATATTTGGCTATGTCGTGGACCCTCAAGTTATATCTCACTATGTCGTGGACCCTCAGGTTATATCTGGCTATGTCGTGGACCCTCAAGTCTTGTATCACTATGTAGTCGACCCTCAGGTTACATCTGGCTATGTCGTGGACCCTCAAGTTATATCTCACTCTGTCGTGGACCCTCAGGTTATATCTGGCTATGTCGTGGACCCTCAAGTTACATCTCACTATGTCGTGGACCCTCAAGTTATGTCTCACTATGTCGTGGACCCTCAAGTTATATCTCACTATGTCGTGGACCCTCAGGATATATATAACTATGTCGTGGACCCTCAAGTTATATCTTACTATGTCGTGGACCCTCAGGTTATATCTGGCTATGTCGTGGACCCTCAAGTTACATCTCACTATGACGTGGACCCTCTGGATATATCTCACTATGTCGTGGACACTCAAGTTATGTCTCACTATGTCGCGGACCCTCACGTTATATCTCACTATGTCGTGGACCCTCTGGATATATCTCACTATGTCGGGTACCCCCAAGTTATATCTTACTATGTCGTGGACCCTCAGGTTACATCTGGCTATATCGTGGACCCTCAACTTATATCTGGCTATGTCGTGGACCCTCAAGTTATATTTCACTATGTCGAGGATCCTCAGGTTACATCTGGCTATTCCGTGGACCCTCAAGTTATATCTGGCTATGTCTTGGACCCTCTGGTTATATCTGGCTATGTCGTGGACCCTCAAGTTATATCTCTCTATGTCGTGGACCCTCAGGTTATATCTGGCTATGTTGTGGACCCTCAAGTCATATCTCACTATGTCGTGGACCCTCAGGTTATATTTGGCTACGTCGTGGACCATAAAGTTATATCTCACTATGTCGTGGACCCTCTGGTTATATCTGACTATGTCGTGGACCCTCAAGTTATATCTCACTATGTCGTTGACCCTTAGGTTATATCTGGCTATGTCGTGGACCCTCAAGTTTTATCTCACTATGTCGTGGACCCTCAGGTTATATCTGGCTATGTCGTGGACCCTCAAGTTATATTTGGCTATGTCGTGGACCCTCTGGTTATATCTGGGCATGTCGTGGACCCTCAAGTTATATCTCACTATGCCGTGGACCCTCAAGTCATATCTCACTATGTCGTGGACCCTCAGGTTATATCTGGCTATGTCGTGGAAACTCAAGTCATATCTCACTATGTCGTTGACCCTCAGGTTATATCTGGCTATGTCGTGGACCCTCAAGTTATATCTCACTATGTCGTGGACTCTCAGGTTATATCTGGCTATGTCGTGGGCCCTCAAGTTTTATCTCACTATGTCGTGGACCCTCAGGTTATATCTGGCTATGTCGTGGACCCTCAAGTTATATCTCACTCTGTCGTGGACCCTCAGGTTATATATGGCTATGTCGTGGACCCTCAAGTTATATTTCACTATGTCGTTGACCCTCAGGTTATATCTGGCTATGTCGTGGATCCTCAAGTTATATCTCATTATGTCGTGGACCCTCAGGTTATATTTGGCTATGTCGTGGACCATCAAGTTATATCTCACTATGTCGTGGACCCTCAGGTTATATCTGGCTATGTCCTGGACCCTCAAGTTATATCTCACTATGTCGTGGAACCTCAGGTTATATCTGGCTATGTCGTGGACCCTCAAGTTTTATCTCACTATGTCGTGGACCCTCAGGTTATATCTGGCTATGTCGTGAACCCTCAAGTTATATTTGGCTATGTCGTGGACCCTCTGGTTATATCTGGGTATGTCATGGACCTTCAAGTTATATCTCACTATGTCGTGGACCCTCAGGTTATATCTGGCTATGTCGTGGACCCTCAAGTTTTGTATCACTATGTAGTGGACCCTCAGGTTACATCTGGCTATGTCGTGGACCCTCAAGTTATATCTCACTCTGTCGTGGACCCTCAGGTTATATCTGGCTATGTCGTGGACCCTCAAGTTACATCTCACTATGTCGTGGACCCTCAAGTTATGTCTCACTATGTCGTGGACCCTCAAGTTATATCTCTCTATGTCGTGGACCCTCAGGATATATCTAACTATGTCGTGGACCCTCAAGTTATATCTTACTATGTCGTGGACCCTCAGGTTATATCTGGCTATGTCGTGGACCCTCAAGTTACATCTCACTATGTCGTGGACCTCCTGGATATATCTCACTATGTCGTGGACCTCAAGTTATGTCTCACTATGTCGTGGACCTTCAAGTTATATCTCATTATGTCGTGGACCCTCTGGATATATCTCACTATGTCGGGTACTCCAAGTTATATCTTACTATGTCGTGGACCCTCAGGTTACATCGGCTATATCGTGGACCCTCAGTTATATCTGGCTATGTCGTGGACCTCAAGTTATATTTCACTATGTCGTGGATCCTAGGTTACATCTGGCTATACCGTGGACCCTCAAGTTATATCTGGCTATGTCGTGGACCCTCAGGTTATATCTGGCTATGTCGTGGACCCTCAAGTTATATCTCATTTTGTCGTGGACCCTCAGGTTATATTTGGCTACGTCGTGGACCATCAACTTATATCTCACTATGTCGTGGACCCTCAGGTTATATCTGACTATGTCGTGGACCCTCAAGTTATATCTCACTATGTCGTGGACCCTAAAGTTATATCTCACTATGTCGTGGACCCTTAGGTTATATCTGGCTATGTCGTGGACCCTCAAGTTTTATCTCACTATGTCGTGGACCCTCAGGTTATATCTGGCTATGTCGTGGACCCTCAAGTTACATTTGGCTATGTCGTGGACCCTCTGGTTATATCTGGGTATGTCGTGGACCCTCAAGTTATATCTCAGTATGTCGTGGACCCTCAGGTTATATCTGGCTATGTCGTGGACCCTCAAGTTATATCTCACTATGCCGTGGACCCTCAAGTCATATCTCACTACGTCGTGGACCCTCAGGTTATATCTGACTATGTCGTGGAAACTCAAGTCATATCTCACTATGTCGTGGACCCTCAGGTTATATCTGGCTATGTCATGGACCCTCAAGTTATATCTCACTATGTCGTGGACCCTCAGGTTATATCTGGCTATTTCGTGGATCCTCAAGTTATATCTGATTATGTCGTGGACCCTCAAGTTTTATCTCACTATGTCCTGGACCCTCAGGTTATATCAGGCTATGTCGTGGACCCTCAAGTTATATCTCACTCTGTCGTGGACCCTCAGGTTATATCTGGCTATGTCGTGGACCCTCAAGTTATATTTCACTATGTCGTGGACCCTCAGGTTATATCTGGCTATTTCGTGGATCCTCAAGTTATATCTGATTATGTCGTTGACCCTCAGGTTATATTTGGCTATGTCGTGGACCATCAAGTTATATCTCACTATGTCGTGGACCCTCAGCTTATATCTGGTTATGTCCTGGACCCTCAAGTTATATCTCACTATGTCGTGGACCCTCAGGTTATATCTGGCTCTGTCGTGGACCCTCAAGTTTTATCTCACTATGTCGTGGACCCTCAGGTTATATCTGGCTATGTCGTGGACCCTCAACTTATATTTGGCTATGTCGTGGACCCTCTGGTTATATCTGGGTATGTCGTGGACCGTCAAGTTATATCTCACTATGTCGTGGACCCTCAGGTTATATCTGGCTATGTCGTGGACCCTCAAGTTTTGTATCACTATGTAGTGGATCCTCAGGTTACATGTGGCTATTTCGTGGACCCTCAAGTTATATCTCACTCTGTCGTGGACCCTCAGGTTATATCTGGCTATGTCGTGGACCCTCAAGTTACATCTCACTATGTCGTGGACCCTCAAGTTATGTCTCACTATGGTCGTGGACCCTCAATTATATCTCTCTATGTCGTGGACCCTCAGGATATATCTAACTATGTCGTGGACCCTCAAGTTATATCTTACTACGTCGTGGACCCTCAGGTTATATCTGGCTATGTCGTGGACCCTCAAGTTACATCTCACTATGTCGTGGACCTCCTGGATATATCTCACTATGTCGTGGACCTCAAGTTATGTCTCACTATGTCGTGGACCCTCAAGTTATATCTCACTATGTCGTGGACCTCTGGATATATCTCACTATGTCGGTACTCCCAAGTTATATCTTACTATGTCGTGGACCCTCAGGTTACATCTGGCTATATCGTGGACCCTCAAGTTATATCTGGCTATGTCGTGGACCCTCAAGTTATATTTCACTATGTCGTGGATCCTCAGGTTACATCTGGCTATACCGTGGACCCTCAAGTTATATCTGGCTATGTCTGTGGACCCTCAGGTTATATCTGGCTATGTCGTGGACCTCAAGTTATATCTCATTATGTCGTGGACCCTCAGGTTATATTTGGCTACGTCGTGGACCATCAAGTTATATCTCACTATGTCGTGGACCCTCAGGTTGTATCTGACAATGTCGTGGACCCTCAAGTTATATCTCACTATGGTCGTGGACCCTAAAGTTATATCTCACTAATGTCGTGGACCCTTAGGTTATATCTGCTATGTCGTGGACCCTCAAGTTTTATCTCACTATGTCGTGGACCCTCAGGTTATTCTGGCTATGTCGTGGACCTCAAGTTATATTTGGCTATTGTCGTGGACCCTCTGGTTATATCTGGGCATGTCGTGGACCCTCAAGTTATATCTCACTATGCCGTGGACCCTCAAGTCATATCTCACTATGTCGTGGACCCTCAGGTTATATCTGCTATGTCGTGGAAAACTCAAGTCATACTCACTATGTCGTTGACCCTCAGGTCTCTATCTGGCTATGTCGTGACCCTCAAGTTATATCTCACTATGTCGTGGACTCTCAGGTTATATCTGGCTATGTCGTGGGCCCTCAAGTTTTATCTCACTATGTCGTGGACCCTCAGGTTATATCTGGCTATGTCGTGGACCCTCAAGTTATATCTCACTCTGTCGTGGACCCTCAGGTTATATATGGCTATGTCGTGGACCCTCAAGTTATATTTCACTATGTCGTTGACCCTCAGGTTATATCTGGCTATGTCGTGGATCCTCAAGTTATATCTCATTATGTCGTGGACCCTCAGGTTATATTTGGCTATGTCGTGGACCATCAAGTTATATCTCACTATGTCGTGGACCCTCAGGTTATATCTGGCTATGTCCTGGACCCTCAAGTTATATCTCACTATGTCGTGGAACCTCAGGTTATATCTGGCTATGTCGTGGACCCTCAAGTTTTATCTCACTATGTCGTGGACCCTCAGGTTATATCTGGCTATGTCGTGAACCCTCAAGTTATATTTGGCTATGTCGTGGACCCTCTGGTTATATCTGGGTATGTCATGGACCTTCAAGTTATATCTCACTATGTCGTGGACCCTCAGGTTATATCTGGCTATGTCGTGGACCCTCAAGTTTTGTATCACTATGTAGTGGACCCTCAGGTTACATCTGGCTATGTCGTGGACCCTCAAGTTATATCTCACTCTGTCGTGGACCCTCAGGTTATATCTGGCTATGTCGTGGACCCTCAAGTTACATCTCACTATGTCGTGGACCCTCAAGTTATGTCTCACTATGTCGTGGACCCTCAAGTTATATCTCTCTATGTCGTGGACCCTCAGGATATATCTAACTATGTCGTGGACCCTCAAGTTATATCTTACTATGTCGTGGACCCTCAGGTTATATCTGGCTATGTCGTGGACCCTCAAGTTACATCTCACTATGTCGTGGACCTCCTGGATATATCTCACTATGTCGTGGACCTCAAGTTATGTCTCACTATGTCGTGGACCTTCAAGTTATATCTCATTATGTCGTGGACCCTCTGGATATATCTCACTATGTCGGGTACTCCCAAGTTATATCTTACTATGTCGTGGACCCTCAGGTTACATCTGGCTATATCGTGGACCCTCAAGTTATATCTGGCTATGTCGTGGACCCTCAAGTTATATTTCACTATGTCGTGGATCCTCAGGTTACATCTGGCTATACCGTGGACCCTCAAGTTATATCTGGCTATGTCGTGGACCCTCAGGTTATATCTGGCTATGTCGTGGACCCTCAAGTTATATCTCATTTTGTCGTGGACCCTCAGGTTATATTTGGCTACGTCGTGGACCATCAACTTATATCTCACTATGTCGTGGACCCTCAGGTTATATCTGACTATGTCGTGGACCCTCAAGTTATATCTCACTATGTCGTGGACCCTAAAGTTATATCTCACTATGTCGTGGACCCTTAGGTTATATCTGGCTATGTCGTGGACCCTCAAGTTTTATCTCACTATGTCGTGGACCCTCAGGTTATATCTGGCTATGTCGTGGACCCTCAAGTTATATTTGGCTATGTCGTGGACCTCTGGTTATATCTGGGTATGTCGTGGACCCTCAAGTTATATCTCAGTAGTCGTGGGACCCTCAGGTTATATCGGCTATGTCGTGGACCCTCAAGTTATATCTCACTATGCCGTGGGACCCTCAAGTCATATCTCACTACGTCGTGGACCCTCAGGTTATATCTGACTTGTCGTGGAAACTCAAGTCATATCTCACTATGTCGTGGACCCTCAGGTTATATCTGGCTATGTCATGGACCCTCAAGTTATATCTCACTATGTCGTGGACCCTCAGGTTATATCTGGCTATGTCGTGGACCCTCAAGTTTTATCTCACTATGTCCTGGACCCTCAGGTTATATCAGGCTATGTCGTGGACCCTCAAGTTATATCTCACTCTGTCGTGGACCCTCAGGTTATATCTGGCTATGTCGTGGACCCTCAAGTTATATTTCACTATGTCGTGGACCCTCAGGTTATATCTGGCTATTTCGTGGATCCTCAAGTTATATCTGATTATGTCGTGGACCCTCAGGTTATATTTGGCTATGTCGTGGACCATCAAGTTATATCTCACTATGTCGTGGACCCTCAGCTTATATCTGGTTATGTCCTGGACCCTCAAGTTATATCTCACTATGTCGTGGACCCTCAGGTTATATCTGGCTCTGTCGTGGACCCTCAAGTTTTATCTCACTATGTCGTGGACCCTCAGGTTATATCTGGCTATGTCGTGGACCCTCAACTTATATTTGGCTATGTCGTGGACCCTCTGGTTATATCTGGGTATGTCGTGGACCGTCAAGTTATATCTCACTATGTCGTGGACCCTCAGGTTATATCTGGCTATGTCGTGGACCCTCAAGTTTTGTATCACTATGTAGTGGATCCTCAGGTTACATGTGGCTATTTCGTGGACCCTCAAGTTATATCTCACTCTGTCGTGGACCCTCAGGTTATATCTGGCTATGTCGTGGACCCTCAAGTTACATCTCACTATGTCGTGGACCCTCAAGTTATGTCTCACTATGTCGTGGACCCTCAAGTTATATCTCTCTATGTCGTGGACCCTCAGGATATATCTAACTATGTCGTGGACCCTCAAGTTATATCTTACTACGTCGTGGACCCTCAGGTTATATCTGGCTATGTCGTGGACCCTCAAGTTACATCTCACTATGTCGTGGACCTCCTGGATATATCTCACTATGTCGTGGACCTCAAGTTATGTCTCACTATGTCGTGGACCCTCAAGTTATATCTCACTATGTCGTGGACCCTCTGGATATATCTCACTATGTCGGGTACTCCCAAGTTATATCTTACTATGTCGTGGACCCTCAGGTTACATCTGGCTATATCGTGGACCCTCAAGTTATATCTGGCTATGTCGTGGACCCTCAAGTTATATTTCACTATGTCGTGGATCCTCAGGTTACATCTGGCTATACCGTGGACCCTCAAGTTATATCTGGCTATGTCGTGGACCCTCAGGTTATATCTGGCTATGTCGTGGACCCTCAAGTTATATCTCATTATGTCGTGGACCCTCAGGTTATATTTGGCTACGTCGTGGACCATCAAGTTATATCTCACTATGTCGTGGACCCTCAGGTTGTATCTGACAATGTCGTGGACCCTCAAGTTATATCTCACTATGTCGTGGACCCTAAAGTTATATCTCACTATGTCGTGGACCCTTAGGTTATATCTGGCTATGTCGTGGACCCTCAAGTTTTATCTCACTATGTCGTGGACCCTCAGGTTATATCTGGCTATGTCGTGGACCCTCAAGTTTTATCTCACTATGTCGTGGACCCTCTGGTTATATCTGGGTATGTCGTGGAACCTCAAGTTATATCTCAGTATGTCGTGGACCCTCAGGTTATATCTGGCTATGTCGTGGACTCTCAAGTTATATCTCACTATGCCGTGGACCCTCAAGTCATATCTCACTATGTTGTGGACCTTCAGGTTATATCTGACTATGTCGTGGAAACTCAAGTCATATCTCACTATGTCGTGGACCCTCAGGTTATATCTGGCTATGTCATGGACCCTCAAGTTATATCTCACTATGTCGTGGACCCTCAGGTTATATCTGGCTATGTCGTGGACCCTCAAGTTTTATCTCACTATGTCCTGGACCCTCAGGTTATATCAGGCTATGTCGTGGACCCTCAAGTTATATCTCACTCTGTCGTGGACCCTCAGGTTATATCTGGCTATGTCGTGGACCCTCAAGTTATATTTCACTATGTCGTGGACCCTCAGGTTATATCTGGCTATTTCGTGGATCCTCAAGTTATATCTGATTATGTCGTGGACCCTCAGGTTATATTTGGCTATGTCGTGGACCATCAAGTTATATCTCACTATGTCGTGGACCCTCAGCTTATATCTGGCTATGTCCTGGACCCTCAAGTTATATCTCACTATGTCGTGGACCCTCAGGTTATATCTGGCTCTGTCGTGGACCCTCAAGTTTTATCTCACTATGTCGTGGACCCTCAGGTTATATCTGGCTATGTCGTGGACCCTCAAGTTATATTTGGCTATGTCGTTGACCCTCTGGTTATATCTGGGTATGTCGTGGACCCTCAAGTTATATCTCACTATGTCGTGGACCCTCAGGTTATATCTGGCTATGTCGTTGACCCTCAAGTTATATCTCACTATGCCGTGGACCCTCAAGTTATATCTCACTATGTCGTGGACCCTCAGGTTACATCTGGCTATGTCGTGGACACTCAAGTCATATCTCACTATATCGTGGACCCTCAGGTTATATCTGGCTATGTCGTGGAGCCTCAAGTTTTATCTCACTATGTCGTGGACCCTCAGGTTATATCTGGCTATGTCGTGGACCCTCAAGTTTTATCTCACTATGTCGTGGACCCTCAGGTTATATCTGGCTATGTCGTGGACCCTCAAGTTATATCTCACTATGTCGTGGACCCTCAGGTTATATCTGGCTTTGTCGTGGACCCTCAAGTTATATCTCACTATGTCGTGGGCCCTCAAGCTATATCTCACTATGTCGTGGACCCTCAGGATATATCTCACTATGTCGTGGATTATCAGGATATATCTCACTATGTCGTGTTACAAAAAACGCGATTCTAAAAGCTTAGAGATCTCCAGTGATTACTAGAAATGACTGCCCTTCTAGCATCCAGCCTGTTACTGGGTTTTCGTAACAAGTAGTCAGTATCCTTGTCCAATTATCCATTAGAAATCAGTAATATTCAATAGTGCTTCAGGATTATAACTGGTCGGCTACTAACTAGAGAAATTAAAATTTAATAAATTTATTAAATCTAGAGGTATATTATCAAATTAAATTAATCACAGTAATCAAAATAAAATCAATCTCTCGAGTTCAATATTATTGTGCTGAAAGCACATGTCACATTTATAATTCTTAAGTACCGTCTGGTACATTAACATTTAATAAGATATTACAAATATGTACAAGTAAGTTTGTGTATGTGTGTAAGTGCTCTAAGTAGTTCGCTATGTCTCACGCCTCGACTAGACTTAAACAAGTGACTGACAAAGTCCTCAAATAAAATAACTTCTTGACCGACTGGCAACCAGAACAGTCTGCTTGAACAATGAAAAGAATGCTAAGCCCAATAGCCATATAAAAAGCGACTGCGACACATTCAGGATCAACGAGATAATATAACGACACTGAGCAGGGACCATCAGCAGATCCTCCACAAAAGTTACAAAACTCCCATACTACTGAATCTAAGTTCAGCATAGGAAAAACCCTGACTGTGACAATACACAGAAACCAGTACAAAATTAGGTCAGAAGCTGTAGCTAAGGACCTGAGATATTCAGAGTGTCTATGTGACACACAACCTCAGTACAACGTCGAAAATCACTAAGTCTATACAATGTTCTGTGAACAGAGTTCTACAGAACTAACAAGAATAATGAGACAGACAATCTGACCAACCACCAAGCGAGTCTAGAGCAGACTGCATACTTCACGAGAGGTGAGGACCCTCCCCTTCGATCACATGATAGCCCCGTGGACAGCACAGCTCAGAAGCCGGCAGTATAAGGAGCGACAAGCGATAATTACAGTAGTTTGACAATCAAGACTTGAACTGAGCACCTATTATGTACATCCTAACAACATAAGTCAAATAAGAATATAAAGCAATATATTTACGATTTCGCTATTATCGCAAATATAAGCAATATAAAATTATATGAAAAGGTAATATACATTATATATATATATATACATAATAATCATTGTAACCCATTCAGGGGTTGCAACACCCCCCCCCCTAACACGACAGACGGTCGCACTAGGAGTTGCATTAATGTCTTTCACATTATTACTGATTACTCATATCAATACAATTTAATATAAACATTAATCTAAGTCTCTCTTGTGCCAAGCATCTCTACAATTTCACAGCGTCCGTCACTAGGATATGCCCCTAGTACTAGGGCAGTATACAGTATCGTATCTCTGCATACTCGTGGTAATGTACATCAGTGTAGAGACAGGATAGCGCTGACAAGGAGGGCACGTTGAGGCTCGATCATAGTAGAGGAGACTGCATTCCACTCTTAAGTAGTGGTTGTGGAATGCGAGGCAGTATGAACATCTGAGTATGAAGCAGCTTAAGGTGTGTAGTGAGGGGGGGTCTGCGGCAGGACAGTGTTGCGTCACGCAGTACATCACCCACACCACACTACCCACTCAACACTCAGCTTATGTCTCCTCCTCATACACAACAATACTGTGAATATATAAATATAATAATTAGACATGAGTATATATAGTTAATATGGGCTGGAGGGATTAAGTTACTTTACTGAATTTGACATAGCAAGTAACAAAAGGTATTTGTGCATTAAAATTACGTTAATTTAAAGTAACTGATAATTATTAAGGACGTGACAGAGCGTCAGCAATTACATTACAATGAGCACTTATGTGTTTTATACTAATAGAATAAGGTTGGATTCTGAGTGCCCACCTCATGATCCTAGCATTTTTACTCTTCATAGTATTTATATAAGTGAGTGGATTGTGGTCAGAAAAAACGTTAATTTTAAATGGGGAAGTGCCCAAATACACGTCAAAATGTTCTAAGGACACAAGAGCTAGAGCCTCTTTCTCAATAGTGGCATAATTTTTCTGGTGTCGTTTAAGCTTAGATGAATAGTAACATATAGGATGGAGAATGTCAGTGGATGTTGACTGTTGGAGTAGCACAGCACCCACTGCATAACCACTCGCATCTATATGTAAAAAGAAGGGAAGATTGAAATTAGGACTTTTCAACACAGGAGCAGAGGAGAGCAAACGTTTCAACCTTTTGAACGAGTCTGAACAATCTCTAGTCCAGGTGAACTGAACTTTGCTACTAGTAAGCTCAGTGAGAGGAGCTGCAATCTGAGAAAAGTTTGGACAGAACCTGCGATAATATCCTGCCATACCCAGGAATCTCTGTACTCCTTTCCTATCCTGTGGCACTGGAAATTCAGAAATTGCACGAACCTTAGCCTCAATAGGAGCAACCTCACCTTGGCCGATACAAAAGCCTAGATAGGTAATCTTGGCTTGACCAAAACTACATTTGGCTAAGTTGACAGTGAAGTTGTAGTGCGCCAGTCTCTCAAACAATGCTCTGAGACGCGTCAAGTGCTGTTCCCCTCGTCACTGACACCACTAAGCTCCCAAGGTAGGCTTTTACCCATTATATACCAATGAAGAATAAGAAATGAATCGCAGTATCACAGTGTACTCCTTCTCTAATAGATCTTCAATTTACAACACTAAAGATTGCAATTCTGTTGCTGTATCCTTATCTCTGATCATAATAATGGAGAGATCATATATTTCCAGGCCAAGTAGTTGTTCCCACCTGTAGTCTTGCTTCATATACATTCATTCCTATATTATAGATAATTGGTCATCGACGCAGCTTTGAGTACTTCTTCCGTTTACCATGGCTACCTTTTCCAAAATAATGCATATAGAAACCTAAAAACTATTATTAACAGAAAATAAATTATACTTGGAAAAAAATTTTGAGTCGATACAACTAATGTGTTGTACCGTGCATAAAAACCCTAGAAAAAAATACTTGTGTGCATAAATCAAGAGGTAAAATCGTGCGGGTGATCTCTGGCATAAACACCCACTTGCTGCTGTATACATTTTTCCACAACCTTCATGAATTCTTTCAAAGCTTTAATATCGTATGTCTACATCTTTTCACAACGGTAATTGTATTTCCTAACTAAATCCAAGACTTTTTTCTAATTAAATACAAAACCTAGGCTTGTCACGGGTGATTATAATGCCATGCGCGGTTCAAAACTAATGCAACCTTTTACAAAACTGATTTTTCAGAAACAAATTAAATATAGTAGCGATATATACTGGGGAACTGAGGTTAGCCTCAATACTGCCACAATTCATTCAGTACCTACAGGCGATTAGTTGCTAATGGATTAAAAGAACATTCTGCCTTTCTTGAGATTCAGTCCCAAACAACAAGATTCAAACCCCTCCCAATTTAGGTTAGGGTGCAAAAGGGCTGTGACATGCCAAGAGTTACGTTGCATTTTAATTTTAATTCGGCCTTATGTCACACATCACATAGGGCATGTTCTCCCCCGACAGTGAACAGGTGCTAAGTGTATCCATGATTAGAGGTCCCATTATGCTAAGACTCGGATCAACAAGCCAATGACAAAGAAGTCCGCCTAAGTTGAGAGCGTGGCACACTTTAACTAACATTGGCAGAACTTTACTCATGTCTGGTCCTCACCGTCTTACCGTCTCTCTTGCTTACATTTGCCTTATTTTAAATATACTCTATTTTATCTTGTAATATCTGCTTTCTGTTAGGTTGAAGGAAATATAAGTATTATTTCTGCTGTCTTTTTTCTAGTTCCTACCTGGTTATCGTGCTACAGCAAGTGTCGGGTCGTAATACACCTGTGTTCGTAATAAGGGCCATTGCCTCAACAAAAAAAAAAAACTCTTTCTGCAGCATTTATTTCCTTGTATGGAATCTTCTCAAACAAAACTAATCCATTAATAATAATGGAAAGCAATATTTTTTTTTATCAGAGTAAAACTGTTCTCATAAATCCTGCTCATTAACTATATATCCGAAATTACCTCTGCCAGTTAAGTTGGGATCAAATTCAAGTAACCACTTCTTTTATGAGGCGAAACATGAACTCTTTTTATATGAGTGCCCAGAGTTTTTACAGCAGAGCTATCCCGTGTGCTCTACATGCAGGAGCTTCTCGTGCTCTACATGCAGAGCTATCTCTGCTATACATGCAGAGCTATCTCATGCTTCTACATGCAGAGCTATCTCGTGCTCTACATGCAGAGGCTAATCTCGTGCCTTACGTGCAGAACTATCTCGTTGCTCTACAAATAGTTTTATAGATGATAAATATAACTGTCTTGTTGCAGAGTGACTCAAAGAAGACTTGATTAAAACGTTGGAAATCCCATTTTTTTTTACCAAGTATCGGCAGGTGTCGTCACTGCAGCGTTCATAGCACTAATTATTACCTCTTCCGTTCACAAAAACTAAACAACCCCAGTAAGCTGGAACTGTATAAAACTTGCACAATAATTGTCCTACCCAGCCATAAATTGATTTATTGGTTATTGTTAGTTTGGCATATAAATCTAACATGAAAAAAGCTATTAAATTTAAACTGGTTTGCCTTAGGGAGTTCTTGAATCATGCAGAAAAAAGAAATTGGTATTAATCAGTCGCAAACTTGTGCCGCATGTGTATGTCTGTTCTCATGCATATGACAATTTCATATCATTCGTTAATTGTTGATCATGGTTTGATGCCAGATTTCAACAATTTAAAGCTAAATGTACGAAAGATTTTTTGAATATCAATGGAACTGAAACAGTAATTCTAATATGCTCTACGACGGGACCCAATCCTACATTAAAAATTATCATTTTCAGCAAAAAGCATGAGATGATAAGGTGCGATTACTACCAAGTTATTGGTCAGAGCGCAGTATCCAAGCCCAAGTTTCGTGCTCACCAATAACAAAGATCAAGTTGAAATGTAAACAATACGCATCGAAGAGTACACATTAATGGTCTGGCCTCTGATGAAAAGTACTCAAACTATGTATATGTATCTACTGTAGGCCAATCTAAACTATGAAAGGGATATGAAATTAAAGGAAACTTTAAATTTGTATGCTGTTGATAGATCAGCAATACTTGTTGCACAGCTAAAACACTAATTTATTCTCCACTGTCCCTCCTAATTCCATTTATTTCACATCGGTAATAACAGATTCGCTATATAAGAAAAAACGGCTCAGTCCAAAACGCACACGAGGGTACCAAAATTTACAGAGCAGATATATTTACTAAGTTTTAGAAGTAAAAATGTTTACACCAGAGTGAAGACAGTGATCTCTGTTGTCTTGTTACATTCAATGAAAAAATCGTGATACTGAGAATACATTGGAAATAGTGAGAAAACTGTCTGATAGTTGTGTTGACCTGAGGCAAATACACCAGATATTACACCTCAAGACAATAATTATTTTCATTACATCACTTAATGGTACGTGAACTAGGAAATGATCACGTTGATAAAATTACTATTTCATTACCGTTCTTTCTGCTTTTTTTAATGATAGCAGCGAGTTTGTATGGATAGAAGTGGGTAATAAAAGTAGCCAGTTTGTATATGTAGAGGTGGGTAATAAAAGTATCCAGTTTGTATATGTAGAGGTGGGTAATAAAAGTATCCAGTTTGTATAGATAGACGTGGTTAATAAAGTAGCAGTTTTGTATATGTAGACGTTGGTAATAATTAGTGCCAGTTTGTATGATATAACAGTTGGTAATAAAAGGGTAAAAACTAGGGTGTTTTTGTTTGCGCTCACTATAATAATAATTATGCTATGGAACACTGACGTCCGTAAATGAAATCATTATCTTATCGTTTTTTAAGAAAAATTTTCAAAACAAATTTAATGAAACAGTTTCAACGATACTGGCAAGTGATTAAGAGAGATTGTAAAAACCTACCAAAATCATTATTTAAATTAAAGCGAAGAAAATACAGCCTCATATAAGGTCTTGGCTGTATTTTATATCGCAGTGGAATGAAGAAGCTATAAAACTAAGCCTAGTATTTAGGACAATAGCTCCTTGTACATGATGAAATTATAGACAGAGAGAGAGAGCGAGCAAAATCGAGGCAAGGTGGCCAATCAACCAAACTTAATTAGTGGTTATCTTCTATATCTATTGAAAAAAAGCTTGTTTAACTGGCCTATTTAATGGGTTTGTGCTCCCCATGATGAAAAATACTAATAATTAACTATATTAAAGCAGACTTAACATAATATTATACTTGGAGACTGCCACTGTTTACCGCCAAAACCCATCCCACTAAACTATTCTAGGTTATTAAAGTCCCCTAACAGCCACCACGCAGGGTGCCATTGTCACACAGCAGGTGCCAGTTGCCACTGCAGGTGCCAGTGCCACCACTGCAGGTGCCGGTGCCACCACTACAGGTGCAGTGGCCACCACTGCAGGTGCCAGTGACACCACTGCAGGTGCCCCTGTGGCCACCACTGCAGTTGCCAGTGCACCACGTGCAGGTGCCAGTGCCACCACTGGAGGGGCAGTGCCACCACTGCAGGTGCCCAGTGCCACACTGCAGGTGCCAGTGACACCACTGCAGGTGCCAGTGCCTCCACTGCAGGTGCCAGTGCCTCCACTGCAGGTGCCAGTGCCACCACTGCAGGTGCCAGGCTCACTGCAGGATGCCAGTGCCACACTGTAGGTGCCAGTGCCACCACTGCAGGTGCCAAGTGCACCACTGCAGATGCCAGTGCCTCCACTGCAGGTGGCCAGTGCCAAACCACTGCAGGTGACAGTTGCCCCACTGCAGGTGCCAGTGCCACCACTGCAGGTGCCAGTGCCACCACTGCAGGTGCCAGTGCCTCCACTGCAGGTGCCAGTGCCACCACTGCAGGTGCCAGTGCCTCCACTGCAGGTACCGGCCACACTGCAGGTGCCAGTTGCCACACTGCAGGTGCCCAGTGCCCACTGCAGGTTGCAGTGCCACCACTGCAGGTGCCAGTGACACCACTGCAGGTGCCAGTGCCACCACCCCAGACCTAGAATGGTATTTGCTTTAGATCTTTAGAGCAAATTTGGGACCCTAGTGACCGTGTTTATCAGGACACTCAAACACTGGTGTAGACACATCACGTTGTGTTATTAATTTATGTGGGGTTTAATTCTGTAGCATCAAAAGAATTTAAGAGAAAATGTGTATCAAATATATTCTCCTTTGTAGCACATACGTGTGAATGTTACTTTGTAGCATATGCAGTGTGAATGTTACTTTGTAGCACATACAGTGAGATGGTTACTTTGCTGGCACATAACAGATGTGAAAGTTCCTTTGTAGCAATACCCAGTGTGAATGTTACTTTGGAGCACATTCAGTGTGAATGTTCCTTTGTAGCCATACAGTGTGAATGATACCCCCCCCCTAATCTTCCTTTGTAGCACATTACATTGTGAATGTTACTTTGTAGCCTTACAGTGTGAAAATGTTCGTTGGGTAGCACATACAGTGTTGAATGTTACTTTGTAGCACATACAGTAGTGAATGTTACTTTGCCAGCAAAATAGTGTGAATGTTACTCTTGTAGCACTTTACAGGTGTGATTTGTTACTTTGTAGCACACAGCGTGAAAGTTCCTTTGTAGCATACAGTGCCGAATGTTACTTTGTAGCACATACAGTGTGAAGTTTACTTTGTAGGCACATACCAGCTGGTGAATGGCCTCCTTTGTTGCAATACAGTGTGATGTTACTTTGTGCACTTACAGTGTGATTGTTCCTTTGTAGCACATTACAGTGTGAATTGTTTCTTTGCAGCAAATACAGTGTGAATGTTCCTTTGTCAGCACATTCAGTGTGAATGTTTACTTTGTTAGCACATACAATGTGAATGTTACTTTGCAGCAAATACGGTGTGAATGTTACTTTGTAGCACATACAGTGTGAATGTTACTTTGTAGCACATACAGTGTGAATGTTACTTTGTAGCACATACAGTGTGAATGTTACTTTGTAGCCACATCAGTGTTGAATGTACTTTGTAACACCATACGTGAGATGTTACTTTTCCAGCACATTACAGTGTGTATGTTACTTTGTAACACATTTACAGTGTGAATGTTATTTTGTAGACAAACGTTGTGAATGATTACTTTGCAGCACATACAGTGTGAATGTTACTTTGCAGCACATACAGTGTGAATGTTACTTTGTAGCACATACAGTGTGAATGTTACTTTGCAGCACATACAGTGTGAATGTTACTTTGTAGCACATACAGTGTGAATGTTACTTTGTAAACACATACCAGTGTGAGAATGTTACTTTGCAGCACATACAGTGTGAATGTTACTTTGTAGCACATACAGTGTGAATGTTACTTTGTAGCACATACAGTGTGAATGTTACTTTGTAGCACATACAGTGTGAATGTTACTTTGTAGCACATACAGTGTGAATGTTACTTGTAGCACTACAGTTGTGAAAGTTACATTGCAACACATACAGTGTGAATGTTACTTTGTAGCACATACAGTGTGAATGTTACTTTGCAGCACATACAGTGTGAATGTTACTTTGCAGCACATACAGTGTGGGAAAGTTACTTTGTAACACATTACAGTGTGAATGTTACTTTGCGCACATACAGTGTGAAGTTACTTTGTAGCACATTACAGTGTGAATGTTAGCTAACTTAGTAAACACATACAGTGGAATGATACTTTGTTGCACATACAGTGTGAATGTTACTTTGTAACACATACAGAGGGAATGTTACTTTAGTAACACATTACAGGGTGAATTGAATGTTACTTTGTAACACAGTGTGAATGTTACTGTGATAGCACATACAGTGTGAATGTTACTTTGCTAGCACATACAGTGTGAATGTTACTTTGCAGCACATACAGTGTGAATGTTACTTTGTAGCACATACAGTGTGACTGTTACTTTGCAGCACATACAGTGTGAATGTTACTTTGTAGCACATACAGTGTGAATGTTACTTTGTAAAAACACATAATGTTGTGAATGTTACTTTGCAGCACATACAGAGTTAATGTTATTTTGTGCACATACGTGTGAATGTTACTTAGTAACACATACAGTGTGAATGTTACTTTGCAGCACCTTACAGTGTGGAATGTTTTACCCCTTTTTTTGTAGCACATCAGGTGAATGTTACTATGTAGCACATACAGTGTGAATTGTTTACTTTGTAACACATTACAGTGTGAATGTTACTTTTGCAGCACATACAGTGTGAATGTTAATTTGTAGCACATACAGTGTGAATGTTACTTTGTAAACACCATACGCCCCCCGCCCCCGCTGAGAATGTTTCACTTTGCGCCACAAACAGTGTGAATGTTACTTTGTAGGCACCATACAGTGTGAATGTTACTTTGTAGCACATAAGTGGGAATGTTACTTTGTAACACCTACAGTGTGAAGTTACTTAGTAAACACATACAGAGTGAATGTTACTTTTGCAGCACATACAGTGGGAATGTTACTTGGTAGCACATACAGGTGGAATGTTACTTTGTAGCACATACAGTGTGAATGTTACTTTGTAGCACATACAGTTTGTGATGTTACTTTGCAGCACATTTACAGTGTGAATGTTACTTTGTAGCACATACAGGGTGTATAGTTACTTTGTAGCACATACAGTGTGAATGTTACTGTGTAAACACATACAGTGTGATGTTACTTTGCAGGCACATACAGTGTGACTGTTACTTTTGTAGCACTTTACCGTGTGATGTTACTTTGTAACACATACAGTGTGAATGTTATATGCAGCACATACCGTGTGATGAATGTTCTTTGTAGCACATACAGTGTGAATGTAAACTTTGTAGCACATACAGAGTCATGTTCTCTCGGCTGAAGTTTCATTTTTGCATTTAGGAAATTTTTATTCTATATAATTACATCACTTTGTGCAGGACGAAAATGTGGACTGAATTTTCATTGCAAGATATTCGTAAAAATGCTTTTATTTGTGCATAAAGAATTCCAAATGGGTATTCAATTTAGATTTTAGGATTTTAGGTTATAAAAGCTGCGGTCAAGACCCGTCAAGCAAAAATCATTTACGAATAAAATAATTAAGAGAATATTTTCCCCACGAATACTTCTGCTGAGGTTTGATTAACATTTCCATTTAACATATCAAATAGGTCGCTAATACAGAAGTTCACTGCTTATTGATACACTGTTCTCAGTGATCATTTGAATTAACATTAAATTTAAACAAGTCATAGTCATAAGAAACAATGATATTTTCATCTTAGGTCAACAATGTCATAATTATCTTCCCGCTCACAACAGTGCCAGGTTCTCGCTCACAACAGTGCCAGGTTCCCGCTCACAACAGTGCCAGGTTCCCGCTCACAACAGTGCCAGGTTCCCGCTCACAACAGTGCCAGGTTCCCGCTCACACAGTGCAGGTTCCGGCTCACAACGTGGCCTTGTTCCCGCTCACAACAGTGCCAGGTTCCCGCTCACAACAGTGCCAGGTTCCCGCTCACAACAGTGCCAGGTTCCCGCTCACAACAGTGCCAGGTTCCCGCTCACAACAGTGCCAGGTTCCCGCTCACAACAGTGGCAGGTTCCCGCTCACAACAGTGCCAGGTTCCCGCTCACAACAGTGCCAGGTTCCCGCTCACAACAGTGCCAGGTTCCCGCTCACAACAGTGCCAGGTTCCCGCTCACAACAGTGCCAGGTTCCAGCTCACGACAGTGTCAGGTTCCAGCTCTCGCAGTGCAGGTTCCCGCTCCCAAACAGTGCCAGGTCCCGCTCACAACAGTGCCAGGTTTCCCGCTCACACAGTGCCAAGTTTCCGCTCACAACGTGCCAAGGTTCCCGCTCACAAACAGTGCCAGGTTCCCGCTCACGACAGTGCCAGGTTCCCGCTCACAACAGTGCCAGGTTCCCGCTCACAACAGTGCCAGGTTCCCGCTCACAACAGTGCCAAGTTCCCGCTCACAACAGTGCCAAGTTCCCGCTCACAACAGTGCCCGGGTTTCCGCTACAACCAGTGCAGGTTCCCGCTCACAACAGTGCCAAGTTACCCGCTCACAACAGTGCAAGTTCCCGCTCACATCAGTGCCAGGTTCCGCTCACACCAGTGCCAAGGTTCCCGGCTCACAACATTGCCAAGTTTCCGCTCACAACTGTGCCAAGTTCCCGCTACGACAGTGCTGCCAGGGTTCCGCTCACGACCCAGTGCCAGGGTTCCCGCTCACAACCAGTGCCAGTTTCCCGTCACAACTGTGCCAAGTTCCCCTTCACAACAGTGCCAAGTTCCGCTCACAACAGTGCCAAGTTCCGCTCACAACCATGCAGGTTCCGCTCGCAACAGTGCCAGGTTCCCGCTCACAACAGTGCCAGATTCCCGCTCACAACAGTGCCAGGTTCCCGCTCACAACAGTGCCAGGTTCCCGCTCACAACAGTGCCAGGTTCCCGCTCACAACAGTGCCAGGTTCCCGCTACACAACAGTTGCCCGAGTTCCGCTCACAAACAGTGCCAGGTTCCGTGCCTGGACTCAGCACTATGATAATGACACCCCCCCCTATC
The DNA here is from genome assembly GCF_026875155.1 of Cherax quadricarinatus. NCBI lineage: Eukaryota > Metazoa > Arthropoda > Malacostraca > Decapoda > Parastacidae > Cherax > Cherax quadricarinatus. The sequence goes on along the minus strand of NC_069405.1, from coordinate 40,268,069 downwards.
CTTGAAATATGTTGAAAAAAATATTCAGCTGGCAATTACATATTACTTTTTTTAGAATAAAACTATAAGGTTCAACATTGAATTAATTATCAACAACTTTGTTTTACAGGTTTGTGTTGTTCTGTGCAACACAGGACTGTGAATTTAGTGCAGTTACTGGAAAATGACAAGTGTTGACTTATTTGTGGTCCTAATCTGCACACCTTAAGTACATCCAGGTGATACTGTCACTCCCTAGTAAAACTTCTGGTTGTCTGACATGGGAAAACAGGTGACTACGGTCACACCCTAGGTAAACTCTGGTGTAGACTCATGAGAACCAGGTGACTACTGTCACACCCTAGTAAACTCTGGTGTAGACTCATGGGAACCAGGTGACTACTGTCACACCCTAGTAAACTCTGGTGTAGACTTTGGGAACCAGGTGACTACTGTCTCACCCTAGTAAACTTCTGGATGTAGACTCGTGGGGAACCAGGGTGACTACTGTCACACCCTAGTAAACACTGGTTGTGACTAGTGGGAACCAGAAACCACGATCACCTGAGCTTCAATTTGGAAATTACAAGCTATCAGAAGAAAAACCAACAATTAATTCCCACGTGTGATGCAACTGACAGCCAACATTGTGCTCATTAGGTAGGAGTATTTAAAGAAGGATGTTAGAATACCTGGTCAAGCGGTGCGTGCGAGAAGTTGTCCCACGATGACCAGTGTTCCACACTTCCTGTTAAAGGATGAACAAGGGGATATTTAGATTAATAATCTTTTTGATCTACCATCAAGACCTAACTATTATAATTTATTTAAGTTAATGCATATTAATTATTTTATTTGACCACAGCCGCCTGGCAGGCGTTCGCCTTATCACGTGCCCGGAGCAACCAGAGCTAAGTAATCAAGTATTGCGAAGACTCATTAGTTATAATCAAAACTAAAGCGATAAACCACCAGGGTCATACAGCACTGCCAGGATAGAGGTATTGAACGGTCAAGTGAATTGAGGGTGCTAAAGGAAGCATAATCAAAGGTTGTGGATAAAGCTGTTGCTGTCACGAAGTCAAGAGGGAGTCTGTGTCAAAAGTGGGGTCGTCAGTGCTGAGGGACGATAAAGGGTGTTAGAGCGTGAGACGTCGCTGATACATGGAACAGTCCAACAGAATATGGCACACTGAAATTGGAACCTGACAATATACACAGAGAGGAACTGGGCGGCCTCACCATGAGTGAGGTCGTGTGTGCCGATGCGGAAGACGGGAAAGCGTAGCCTCCACACCAGGATATACCAACGTTATAGCAAAATACACATATATTGCTGTGCAGCCACATCAATTTATGTTAGTAGGATGGTGAAATAGCACTGACCTATATTCAATTCGTGGACATGCAAGTCTCATGTGTTTTGTACTATACTGAAATGAAACCACATACATTGTTCATTGCTCCAACCAACCTAATTGAATTCACCATTCAGTAGGGAAGGAAACTAGGGGAGACAGACTTTTGCAACTGATGACTAATTACACTGCTTTGTCAACCTTATTCAATGAATAAGAAATACAGAAGTTAGACCACATTAATAGGAACACCTTGTTTTCCCAGCATTTTTCAGGTTCAATATGGGAGTTGGTCCTCTTTTTGGCAAATAAAAAAAGCTAAAACACCACCAGTTCGCCGAAAAATTTTATTCATTAGCATCTGATACACGCATCAGGGAAATTTTAAGCATTACTTAAACAAAACTTCTGAACTCTTCCAAGAACGGACGGTGGAGGAAATCAGTTCCTGACTCGCCAGCTTTCAACTGACCTCACAGATGATCTGAGAATATTTAGATCGGCGATTGTGGAGGCCACTCTAGTGTTCACCTACACTTTCATGTTACTCATACCAGTGTGAATTGGTGCAATTATCGTCTTAGGATGATAGGTGGAAAGTACTGTATATATTATCGGAAACAGTATATGTTAAATTGATGGATTAAGATTTTATTTAATAAAAATTATGTTATAAAAAATTGGAAGCTCTGTGCCTGCCGCAGACGAGTGGACTCGCCTTGTTTGAATTGAGCCAAGACAACGTTACGTGAAAGGAGGCAGAATTTTCGTCGCTCATTAGGTTACTTTGGGCTTTAAACCGCTCAAATAGGAGCCGAAAATTGTTGGATGTACATTTGTGCATAATTTGAGCATTAAACCGATGGACAGGAACACTCCAGGGTACCTCAGATAAAGCTATCTAATTTCTGTTTGTAATTGTGGCCAGTGTTATCATCTAAATTTAGTTAGAAGGAGGTTTTTGAGTATTATACACAGGTAATCTCCAGGATAATTGGTGATTGTTATGATCATAAATTCTCCTTCTGTTAAATAACTGTGCATATGTAATCTTTATTAATTTTTAATATTACAGGTCCAAAAAATTATATTATTTTAACAGAATTCCTGAGTGTGTACAGTTCATTTGCAATAATTGGTTTGAGCAACTTGTGGGGAGGATCTATTATGATAGGTATCGAAAGGGGGATATTTTTGCGACTAGGAGTGTCCCAAAATTCCTACTTGTTATGTAACTTTGATAAATAATAGTTATCTTTGTTACCATTTACTGGTATGTAAACCCTATATGAGTTACATCAGATATATGTACTTTTCCACAGATAGCGCAAAAAACCGGGGACCTGTAACACATTTAAATTGATTTTCATTTTTTTGACAGTTTTAGTCAGCAGGTGTTAATGTTATTTGACCCAACCCCCGGGATTCTATCTACACAACTAGCTTAAGAGAAGGTGTCCCTCCAATTTTTAATGCCCTGCATCGCGTACTTCAGTCGGCTTCATCAGCAAAGACTGTCCTTACAAACTTAAGGAAATATTTGTCATCAAAATTATAAACCACAAAAATTTGACGACGGAACTAAGCACGATGAAATAAACGATACTATCACGTTCAAGGGCCAAAATGCACTGGTTCGCTTTATGAGCTGAGAAAATTTCCCGTAAATCTGGTGGGTTATTATCTACCTTACTACCTTAAATCAGGAGACGTGTTAAGGTTTGTCTCTGGCTAACCTGATGATCTTGTTACACATCTCAAATTACTTACAAGACGTCCACACTAATACCACTGTTGACTATGATAAAATTTACACAGTCAATGCCAAGTACAGTTGTTGAAGAGTTGCATCGAAGGTTTACAGCGTTTTTTTAACTGATATCAATTTCAGACGCTAAAAGATATTCTGTACCTAATCTCGGTTTCGAATTCCAGCGGAGTCTGAGGTATTACAGCCTCCCCCGGGTTGCCACGATCAGTGACACCCAGGTACTACTGACACCTAGATGACTAAGGACCCAGTAGCAGGGAACATATCAAAGTAGTTTCCAACAGTGCCGGGGATCGAGCCACGGGACCCTCAGTCCAGCTGAGGTTGCTGTCAGACGACCCATGGGTTGTCTTATGATCTCAATGTTGAAAAAAATATTATTGTTCTTTACAACGGAGGACGTATCATGTTAAAAAAGTGCTGGTTTGTAGTGGTAATAGTTGTAGCAATAGTTAAGTAGTTCTCCATAGCATACTGGTTAGAATCTGTTTAAGATGGGGTGTGTCAACTGGCATCTGTCTTAGTTGTGTATAATGTATAATGACAATGATGACAACTGCTTACATACATTACCTTTAATTTTTCCTCCCTCCTTTTATTTAGAGTTTTGAACCATTGAAGTTCACCAATTGATTCAAACAAACTTTTCTATAATGGACACACATTGTTCATATTATCAATTTGCGCTTCGTTTTTATGTGGTCGACCTTTACTTAAGCTTCTTGCGGTTGATTATATGTAATCTCTTCCAACCTCTGCATTATTTATTTTAAGGCACGCGCCTCTTCTGGATTTATTTTTTTTTTAGCCAGCATGCTCATGGATTGGAAAAAAGGCTCTGGAGGTTTTTTTTTAGCTGACTATTTTTTTTTTTTAGAAATAGGATGAAGATTGTGTGTATTTCATTTATCAAAAATTTTTCATTTTCTCACAACATTTGCTTTTCTCGGGATAACTACTATGTCGGCCTGCAGCCTGTAAACTGTCCTGCAGCCTGTAAACTGTCCTGCAGCCTGTAAACTGTGCTACTATTATAATCTATTAAAATAGGTTAAAAACCATACTGAGCAAGCGAACGACATTTGAATAATAAAAACCACTTTATCACTTAAGACATATGTAATAGTGGATGGTATTCCAATACCATCCGCGTTACAGTAGGCTATGGCTGTCCATAATTTCTCCTGGGTATATTGCCCTCAAAATCTGAAGTCATACACTTTTGATTTTTTTTTTGGCCCGCTTTACTGTCATTACCTGGTACTCTGCCTTCACTGGTATTTACCTGGTTACTCTGCCTTCACTGGTATTTACTGGTACCTTTGCCTTTCCACTGGTATTACCTGGTACTTTGCTTCCACTGGTATTACCTGGTACTCTGCCTTCATGGTATTACTGGTACTCCAAGCAAGTCGGCAACCCATCAAACATTTTAGGCCCAACCTTACAAATTTAAGCGGGTATTACCACCCAGGATAATTTAGATATTTATATACACATGAATCAAGATAATCTCAATAACAAACTTGTATCCGTCCTCCAATTTGCTTGTTAGTCACTAGAATGGACCGAATACCTTATTCTGTAACAACCCAACAACACTATGACACCTAGACCAGTCGTTAATAAAACTATGTATAGTTAGGCTGTGAAAACATTAGATAGGATTATTGACAAATAATCCGCACTGCGATACAAAATTTCCGGAAGTATGACACCATTTGAGTCAGTCACTAAGCAGCAGACAAGGAAACATAATACCAGAAATAGTGCAAAGGGTTATTTAATAGAGGAAAAGGCCAGGTTAAGTACGAGTTTTCTGAGTTAGAGCATTTGACAAGGTAATGAGAAAGGAGGGAGTTACAAAGTAACAGGATTAGGCTAAGATTCATGTATGGAATGTGATGCTTCAACAAGATGGCTCTGTGGAGGCTAGAAAGGTAGACAGCTTTGGCAGAGGACGAGTTAAACTAGATAACAAAAATTGTTGTCTCAACATGAGCGAAAAGGGTATAGTTTAGGTGAAGGCTGAGGCACTACTAGCAATGTGATACAACAGATGTTGGAAAAATGAACATTACGTAGAGTCCATAACATTTATTAAAGGAACGTTTTCGTCATCATGGATTAAACGTTTCTGTTTAACCATGAGAGGACTTTCTAAATCACTTCTTGCTTGAAGCATTCTTTATACATTGTCCAGGCTTTCACTGACCGAGGCCTGCCTTTTATCATTACTTGTCAAGTGTTCTAAAACTTTAAAACACTTGCGACTTGGACTGACCTTCGGCTCCTTTCCTTACCTCTTTCCGTTCTATATTTCATAGCCTTTCCTATATTCTATTTAGATGGATTCTAGCCTATGTTTATTGTTTGTCCGCAGGGGATTTTGTCCTACCTTGTGGGCAAGCAGCTCTCCTACGGTACTTCCCTCTGTTTTTATTTACATAGATACCCTCCATTAATTACTGCTTCTATTTCTTCGCCTGCACACTACAACACAATTTCCTCCTTTTCTGTCGTCTCAATTCCCCCGCCCCTTCTGGCATAATTCTCCTACCCCCCCCCCCCCCATTAACTTTTTGACAGGCATGAGAATTCCTATGAGCCTTCTTTGTCTTTCGGGCTGCGGCCCCTTGTGCCTGGAATCTTTCAAATGAATCAAGAGCTTTGGGAGTATGAGAGCCTTATACCAAGCGAACCCAGGCCCTGATATACCAGGAGATTTTACTCCGACTCCTACTCCATCACCTCTGCTACTAGACGGGTCACATATGGAGAAGACCAGTTGGCGGGAAGTACCGGAGACATCTCTAATGAATGATGAACCTTTGTACTCCTACGAGCTGTGTGGGTGGGGGAGGATAGCGAAGCGTCTGTTGAGTTGGAGATGACTCCCACACCCATCGTACACACCTGACCAAAGGGCACTACATGAACTAAGACGTTCTGTGCTCAGCTACAGGGCATCTACGACGATTGTAGTAACTGCTACAACAAAATAGAGCTGCAAATGGTACTCTACGTTGACAAAACTCCGGCCACTCCTTCGGGAGCACTGACAGTCACCAATCTGGCAAAGACCTTGCGTCTGGACATCGTGCCTGGCGACTGTATTATTATCTGCCTCCGGCTGCGGCCGAACGTCCGGTGGTGGCTGCAAATGGAGTCGACTATTTTAAGAGAGTAGAGCTAATACGAGCAGAACACCGGACCTTTAGAAAACAACGATCTGACCCTGAATCCTACTGCACCACACATCTCTGACTTCTTTCATAGGGTTGTAAGTACACCTGACCCAATACAAGACTCACTTGAGATTGAGACTTTATGCAAAACATAAGAGAATCCTTTAGCGAAGGAAACGTTTCTCCACACAATGCTTCAGTCAATACAAAGCAGAAAGGTGTAATGAGGGAGGAGTGTGAGGTCATCCTGCCCACAGCCTGAAGTCGATGTGCTCTTGTAGAAAGTAACAGATAGGGCCGTAGAAGTGGACTTATATACCTGTAAGTCTTGTCGACCTTTGGACGACGAACTACTTACACAAGTGGATGGTCCACTATGACCCGCCTCTCTGCTTCGACTCACCAGACTACAGTATATAAGCCACTATTATGGCCATATGCTGTAATTTCTACGAGATTGATGGACTGAACACATTGACTCCAGGCTTAGGGACTGATTACCTCAAACTCCTCCTCCTCTCCTTATATCTTTCTGCTTTGTATTGGACTGATGATGCAACTGTGGCAAAACGTTTCTTCAGTAAAGATTCCCTTATGTTGCATAAGTGTCTCAATCTTCAACTTGTCGAGTTTAAACCATTTATCACAAGGCTCCCCTTGCCCTTCTGTTAGTGGGTTGGATTTGTGTAGAATCTGATAGTATGGTACAATAGGCCTACTGCAGTGTTCCTCTTTTCTTATGTTCTTATCTTCTAACAGGACTGCCACTACCATAACTTACTGATCTAGTGTTTAAGCTCTGCTCTTATGTCTTTGCAACACAGCATATATACTTAGAGTGTCGTATTTTTCACATTGTATATACATGCTGAGATATTAGTTGATTTCTTACTTTAGTGATTGAATTATGTTTTTTTTTTTTATTTTATTTAAAACATGATATTACAAGAAATATAATATATAAAACTCATGTAGGGCTATAACATTAACACAATCCTACCTACAGCTAACATTACACACCACACTTACAACTCCGTGTGGGTACAACCCCCCCCCCTTCTCTGTTCCCTTATCCAATCACTTAAACCAAACCTGTTGGAGCTACCCAACAGAATTACACAATATGAACAACACTTATCTACACATTCCTCGAAATGTTACATAATCTGTACCCTCAGATACATCCATTTTCTTCCCACATTCACAATGTAATCGACCACTACAGACCATGCAATTCATTGCACTGAACATATTACACAGACATATTACCCCCCCCCCCGTGGTTATCCAACCACCCCACTATTTACAACCTAACAACCTACTACAATCAATGGATGTTACCTAATTTAATTTCACATATCATTTACCTGCCAACTATGATGTCTCAACCTTTACATTGATAATGTTGCAAAGAAATACTGACGGAAAAACAGGTAATTTACATGACTACAAGAAATACACATCATGTATTACTGAGTACTCAGCACTAGTAAGTAAACATATTTATATAACAAACAGATAAGACACTTATACCTATATTAACATTATCTCTTCACTTTATTTATATATATATATATATATATTATATATATATATATATATATATATATATATATATTATATATATATATATATTATATATACACCTTATAAGCCTTCACATACCATTAAACCCTATGCTCCCCCCTCCCCCAAAAGGTACCTAACTAAATCATACTTATTTGTACAGAAAATAAAAGGTATCCCCCCCCCTCACAAACCACCAATCAAAACCTACAAATCGGTGCACATACTGTAAGACCTCCAGAACTAGTTACTCTTAGTAACATTTATGACAACATTACCTTGATTACAAAAGGTAACATGCCCTAATTCTCAAAAATGGGCCAACCACCTAACAACCCTTTATTAACTGCCTACCATATAGCGGTAGTGATGACAAGACACCTCTACTGAAACTTATAAACAACTCTGCTCCAACAAAATATGTATCAAAATATGTATTTACACAAACTAATACATGTTTATAATGCCATAAGAAATACTTAAATTAAAAAAGAAAAATTACAAAGAGAAAACATACTACAAATATGTACTTCATATATCAAACATTCATTGTCACACAACCTGTAACCTATAGTCCTAACCAGGCCTCTGAAACAATATATGCAAGGCCATATGTACCATAATACAATCTCACAATATATGGATACATTACCGCGTTGCACAATGCAACTAAACACACTTGCCGCCAACTCGATATACAAATTTTGTGCCATACAGTCTGCGTCCCACAAAAAGGGTTATCCCAAACTTTGAGCCACCGCATACCAACAGACATATGTCATGCCGTGGGAACACCAGATTATACATTCTTTGTACAGCACCTTTGAAGACACTTCCACAAGAACGTTCAGTCATTCCCAAACACACAAAAACTGTATGATGTTCCCTCACACACACATTAGTGCAACAAAACACTATGTACATATTTTATCCAAAACCGTCTAAAAACAATGCGAAAAAACATGTCATACCACCACCCACACCACACACACACACCACAAACAAAGCATATTTGTATCTTACAATAACATGCCTCACTCGCTAACACCCAACCACACTTCCACGCTCAAGGAACTAGCCCGCCGCTACCCCTTACTTTAAACGTAAATCTCTTAAATCCTTCAACAGAAATCTACGATAACCCTCAGTAAATGCTGTCTCCCATCTTCCCCCATAAAGATCCCAGTTGCGACACTTAGTTCTATATATCGTAGCCCCTAACACTTTTATCCTTTCCTCTACACCCACCTCCCTCATGGTCCAAGATGTATAAATAAAATCAGTAACCACCATCTGACTCCTCCCACCTATATCTAAACTTAACACCCTCAACACCTGTAACCCTTCCCCACCCACTAACCTAACTACTCTACTTAGCCAGACCCTCACATCTTCTAAATAATTACAAAAATACACCGCATGAAAAATAGTTTCCGGACAGCCACACGCTTTGCACTCCCCACCCTCCCTTAGTCTCCTATTAAATAACACAACCCCAGACGGCAAAATCCCATGTAAAAACCTAAACATAACCTCCCTAACACCTGGTTTTACCCGCAAATGCTGAAGACATTTCCATATATTCCCCCACGCATACATACGATATGCCCCCTCAACTGCCACCACCGCAGACCCACCCCGCACCCTCTCAAGAACCCTCAATTTAAGGCGATCCGGATCCCTCACCGTCAGTAAAACCCGCAACATACCTCCCTAAAGGTAAACCCTTTCGCCGCTTGACCTAGCAAGGGGGACTGTGACTACTGCCCTCTGCACCCAAGGGAGGAGCTTATATTTTCACAACATGGCGCAGCTTGAAAAGGGCTTTTGCACAGGGTGTGCATTGAATTGTTGCTGGTGCGATAACGCCTCAGTCTGCAAAGGCTTTTACCGCAAATTATCCGTGACCCCTAGGGGTTTTGCGGATCAAGAACTGTATGGTGGGGGCAAAAGGTCCCTATCGTATTTTCGCAAGCTGAGATCACTGGAGTTATGAACGGCGGGTTGACAATACCGGACAGAGCGTGGACATTATTCAGCGATAGTTTCGACTAATCGACGTGTAAAAGCTTTTACACTGGGTGAAGTCCAAAAGGGTTCCATTGAGGCGGACGAACAGTCTGCGGTATGATTTGAATATGGACCTGTACCCCCGGCTATGGCTGGTAAATGGAGGGAGGGGGTGTACCCGCCTTCCCGGGATGTACGTTCACGATAAAGATGGCGTTGAGGCTTTTGCCACCCCGTCTTACGTCATACTGGAAGATTTGGGAAACCAGGTAAGGTTCTACGCTGGCACAGAAGACGTTAGGTTTGTGGTCATATGCCCCTATGCGCCCATGGGGAGATGGCAGGGGAAAAAGGACCTGGGTAGTGAGAGGGTAAAAGAGCCAACCAAAAGGGTGGGTCATGCTGATGAGTCACCTGTACTAAAAGTGGCACCCCTGAGTGGGGGAAGTGGAGCGTAGCTGCCACGGGTGGTACCACCCATCACGTCAAGTTAGGGGAAGTGGGGCATCTGCCTTGGAGAACGGGAAGATTGTCAGTTTGGGTGACGTGGGGGAAAGGGAAGGCCTACTGGTGAACGTCAAAAAATCCTTTGAAAGCGGGTTTGCTGGGGATAATTGAGTATGGTGGGGAGTACGTTCAATTGAAATGAGCAACTTGGAAGATTGGCAACAGGGCAATGACCGCCAGGAGGGGTGAAGTGATTGAGGGACTGCTGAGATTCACAGGAGCATCCAGGAGTTAGAAATGGATGCAGAGTGGCCAACCTAAGAGGGGGGGCGACATATTCCGACTCGGATGATTTTTGACCCCGGGAAAGGAACCGGGGAAAAAGCCGGGGTTGATTGGTGCGTGGGAGCACAAAAAGGACCCTGGCAGGGTTGGTCAGGGAACCACCGGGGGCATGGAAGAAAAGTTAAAAGCAACACACTGAAAGCGCAGTGAAAGGAAAAAGGGCAGGGGGGTGAAATCCATAAGTAGGTTTTTTCCCGGCAGACATGAATATTAAGGGATTGTGTGCAGGGGAAAAGCGCCCGTGGGTAAAGGATTTTTTAAGACTTATGCAATAGCATTGTTTTTGTGCAGGAACATAATTTCAAGCTGGGAAAGGAATTGGGGGTGGGGGTACAGATGTTTGTGAGTATTCGGACGAATGAAGGGAGGGGGGGGAATCCTGATCCGAAGACACCCCGTTTGTTTTTCTTAGGAGTGAAGGGGGGGGGGGGCGTTTTTTTAAAATAATGGGTGGGGGAGAGGTGAGGGGTTGCATCGTTTGTGTGTATTCCCGGGGCTGAAAAAGATTTTTAAGGTAAAGAAAAATTTGGAATAACGTATTGGTATATTATTTGCGTCATTACCGTCAGGACAATAGTTTGGTGGCGACGGGAACGTGGGTCCAGGAAAGGGATTGGAACCGAGAGGGCAGGGGTTTTTTGGCGGGTTTTGGGATCTATTAAAGGGGTGTGGGATTGAGGATAATTTTGATGGGGGATTGGAATAAGCAACATTTCATAAAAAGGGATTGCTCACATTAATAGGTTGTATGTGACAAGGGAGTGAGGGTGACGGGGGTGCAACGTGAATGTCTTTTATTCAGATCATAGGCGGTTTATGCTGTTTTAAAAAATTGGGGGGTTTTTTCCCTAAAGATTTTGGGGGCGGAAGCCGAATGTCACACGGGTGAGGGGGGAGGGGGGGGTTTTTTGAAATTTTTGGGAAGGACTTATGGGGGGGGGGGTAAGATGCAAGCGATTTTTGGGGTGGGGGGAGGGGGTTGCAAAAACAGGTCGGGCAAACATTGCAAGGGGGAAAGAATGGGCATGGATACTAGGGGCTTAAAAACAGTATTTGGGGGGCGGTTGCAGGTTACAAGGGGTGCTGTGACAGGTGTACCCAATGGGGAAATTGAAGCATTAAAGTGGCAATAAGGATATGCATAATGAAGATTTGAGAGGCGAGGGTGCAAGGGGGGTTAGAGAGGCGATTGGGGTGACAGGCCGCAGCCTTGGTGTTACGGGGTCAGGGGAGACGCGGGTTTGGGAAGGAAATTGATAACTGGTCGACACAGAACTAGGGGGAATACAAAGGGGTCGGGATTTTAGAACTACGAGGGGTTGAGGGTTTTAGGGATGTTGGTTTGGAAAATATTTGCGGAGTGTAGGAGTGAAGGGTGGGATTTAGAGAGATTGGGGAAGAATGTATTTGTGCTGAGTGGAAGTAAAACGTATGGCTTTGGGAGGGATATTGAAGAGGGGGGGTATGGAGAGTTTTGGGGAGAATAGGCGAGAGGTAAAGCGCCGGGTATAAAATGGGTTACCTTGTAAATTTCTATGTAAGCATTGAGTGTGTTAAAGGATTTTTTAGTAAACCTGATGAAGTGATAAAAGTGAGGGGAGGGGGGGGGGGTTGGTTGGCGTACCGCAGTAGTATATGTTTCCCAAAAAGGGGAAAGGGCCCTACAACGTGCAGAACTACAGGGCGTTGTCGTTTTTTATGTGCTGATTAAAAAGTTTTCGCAAAAATCTGGGGAACAGGCGAAGTGCGGAAGATAGAGTTGTCAAAGGGGTCAGTATGGGGTGCCTGGAAGGACGATGTTGGGGGACTGGAATAAAAAAGATTTGGGGAAAGAAGGAGGGGGAGAATGAAAGGGGGGGGGGTCTTAGCTTTGGTTTTGCGGGCTGCGTAGATTGCTAAACAAAAGGGCACTGTGGCAATCTTACGGAGGAGGGTTTTGGGGAAGAGATGGTACGTTGATTGAGACTTTTATAATGGGGTAGGTGTACTTGGGAGGTGAATGGAAATGGGTGAGTGGTTTAAATTTGGTAAGGCATAAGGCAGGTTTCCTCTGTCTCAACTGTTGTTTGCTTGTATACAGGACCCTTATTGGGGCAGTGGGGCATGTTTGGGGTTACGGGGTGTAGAATGGTGGGATGGAAAATAGGTATGTGGAAATAAACAAAAATTCTAATAGCAGGAGGAAAGTTTACATGAGGTGGGGGTAAAATGGGGTTTTGAAGGTGTTACGGGTTTAAAAAAGTGAATGTGGAGAAATCGAAAATTTTTGGGTTTTAGGGGAAATTGGGGGGGGAGGGCGCGATGGGGAAAACCTTGGCTTTGGGGTGTGGTGGGTTTCCCAAAGGTTTGGGGTAATTTATATGGGGGTGCCGGGGAGGGCCCCTGCTTATTCTGGGAGGGCATGGATATTTTGGTGGTAAGGTTAAATGTTTTGGACCCTGCATTGACGATACATCAACGTGTAATAGTTGAATGTGAGTTATATAGTATGGTCGCTGGGCAGCAGTATACCGTTGGCAGGGCCCACATTAAAAGAATCTAAAAAAGGTTTTTCGATATATATGGGGGCTGGGTGTATTGGGTTGGGGGGAAAATTTTTTTAGCTACCGGCGACAAAGGGGGATTTGGTTTAAAGATAAAGATTAAGGGTTAAGTGTATATATTTGAAAAGGGGGTTTCTCCAGTGGAAGGGCGTGTGGGGGGAAAGGGTGGCAAGCAATAATGAGGAGGCACGAAGGTGGGTAGGTCAAAAATGAGGAGTTGAGGATGTCTGCAGCTTTATTTTATGTTAAGACCGTCAGGGTACGGGTAGGTGTTCTGGACGTGCTGTAGGGTGAGGGGGATTGCAAATGTTGAGGGGAATACCCAATGATGCATGGGGGGGACATTTTTGGGGAAGGTTTCGGTTGGTGCGCACAAACCCAAAATGGAAAAAGGGGAATGTTTTTTGTTCCTTCAGGGGTATTTGCCGTCTGGGGTGGTGCTTCGGGAGAGAGGGTTGATGGGGGACGTATGTAGGGCGTGTGGGGAAGGGGGAACAGCTTTTCTGATATATTTTTTTTAAAAATTTGGGGTTATACGGGAGTGGGGGGGGTTTGGGGTTTGAGGAGGGGGGGTGGGGGGGGATATCGGGATTAAAGGGGTTTATATAATGTGGGGGGGTGTGGAAGAGTCGTGCAGGTCTTTGGGGTAACTTTAAAGGTTTTTTTTTCGATCATGGCCATGGGGAAGGGGGGTTGATGGTGCGAAAGAAGGTTTTGGCTCAACAATGTACAAAACACTTAGCGTAATAGGGGATAAATTTGGGAAATAATGGGAAAGGGGTTTTTTCCTGAAAGGATACGAAATAAATGCAAGGTTTGTTTGGGGGGAGGGGAAAAAAAAAGGGGGGGGGGATTGTTTGGATTTTCAGGGGTTTTCACCGGGCTCCTCAAAAATTTGGGGAATTTTGAGGAAATTCCATGATATGGTGAAAATGGCAGCGTAGTTGTGGAGGTGTTTTAAGTAAGTTTGTGGGGGTTTGTAAGGGGAAAATTGTTTTAAAATTTTTTTGGACAGGAAAAGAGCAATTTTGTGTGAATTGAAAAGTAACGGTCAACTCGGGGGTTTACTGATGTATTTATGGGGTAAATAAAATTGGAATATTTTAATGTATTACAGGATGGTGGTTTTTTTAAAGCAAAGGACATGCGGGGGTGTAAATAGTCCCCATCCCCAAAAGTCCGCTAAATGAGATAAATAAAGTGTGTATTTTATCATACATCAAGTGTATATAGCAGTATTAAGAGAGAATTTTTATGTAACTCATATGGGGTTTTATATTGGGATTTGGTGAAGTTCAAGGGAAAATTATGACGATGATGGGTATATAAGGACGTGTTCATACAAAAGGTTTAAATAGGGTTAGGATGGTGGGCAAAACTTTCGGCTGTAAAAAAAAAAGTCTTGTTTAAGTTAATGTTAATAGAATGACAGTTTTTTCATTAATGGAGAAGAAGTTTGTTACTTAAACTGGAAATTAATTTGAAAAATATTACTAAATATACGTATTTTGTAAGTTTGCTTGGGATGAATGTATGTATGGAAGTGAGGTGGACGAATGTATGAGGAAGTGAGTGGGACGAAAAGTAGGTATGAAGTGAGGTGGGGACGAATGATTATGGAATGAGGGGGACAAGTATGTGGAAGGAGGTGGGGCGAATGTATGTATGGAAGTGAGGGGGGAGAATGTTGTATGGAATGAGGTGGGGCGAATTAGTGTATGGGAAAGGGGGTGGGCAATGTATGTATGGAAGTGAGGTGGACGAATGTGTGTATGGAAGTGAGGTGGGACGAATTAGTTGGAATGAGGTGGGACGAAAGTAGTTATGGAAGGAGGGGGGACGAATGTATGTTGGAAAGTGAGGTGGGAAAGAATGTATGTATGGAATGAGGTGGGACAATGAGTGTATGGAAGTGAGGTGGGACAAAATAGTTATGGAAGTGAGGGGGGACGAATGATGTAGGAAGTGAGGGGGGACGAATGGTGGTATGAATGAGGGGGGACGAATGTAGTGATGGGAAATGAGGTGGGACGAATGTAGTGTATGAAGTGAGGGGGAGAATGTAGTGTATGGAAGTGGGTGGGACGAATATTTTTTATATTTTACTTTTTTTAGTTTGGGGCTGTGGGGAGGTGGGAGATTGTATTTTCTAACCTTTATTTGTTTCGTAATTATTGGGTGTTTCGTATTTTGATTTGATATGAAGTTTAAAATACAATAAAAAAAAGTGTGTAAAGAAATTTTTGGTAATTGAGAATGTTTTCGACTACAGTTTTAAAAAGGTAAATGTCAAACCTTGAATTTTTTTTGGTTTTAAAACAATTGTGTTTTTGGCTGCAAATTTTTGGGTGTACTAAACCCACCTTATATGAAGCGTGGGCTGTTTTTTTAGTTTTTATTATAAGTTTAGTGCTACGGTAGGGGAATGTGGGGTTTCTTTGTTTAAAATAATGGATACGTTTTATTCTTACATTGTCTACATGTAAACTCTGATTCGTTTTCATAAAAAAAAAAAAAAAAAAAAAAAAAAAGGTAAATCCCTACCCCCCACCACTTTCATATCCCTTTAGTCCAAGCCCCCCCCCCCGCCCCCCCCCCTCAAATACCCCTTTTAAAAAAAAACGCCAAAAATCTTTTTAAGAAAAACCCCACCCCCCCCCCCCCCCAAAAAAGCACACCACCCCACTTACCGCACACCCATCCCCAAAAATCTGAAAACCCCATGTTTCAACCGTTTACCTCCACACCGTTTAAAAATTTTCCCCCCACTCCAAACTCCCAACAACCGACACCCATAAACCCTCTAACAACGACTCGCCCCAAACCACCAACTTTTAAAACCCCCCACCACGGGCCCCAACCCTTTTCATCCCACCCTTCCCCCACAATCCCACCAAACATCCACCCACCCACCCCCCCTTGCCCCCCAAAACATCCCCCTAGACCATACACAAACCCAATTTTCATCCCCACCCCACCAAACACCCCACCACCCAACCTCCCTGAAACCCTCTCCCCCCCCCCCCAAAAATTTAATCCCCCTTAAACCCCCCAACCCCCCCCCCACCCCTCCCGTACCAACCCCCCTCCAGCCCCCCACCAACCCCCCCTTAAAAAAAGGGTTTAAAAATGCAAAAAATTTTTTCGAAGAAAGGGCCCCTGTCGAAACCCCCCCACTTAATCAAAGATCCCCATAAACTGACCCCGCAAAATTTTCGCCCAAGAAATAATTTCCCTCCCGAAACCCAACCAACGCATGAAACTCCATAATGCGTCCCTCTCTACACTATCGTAAGCCGCTCTCCAATCCAATGCCAAAACATCCCCAACTCCCCCCGCTTCTCTATAAAACTCCTAATAACTCCATGCCCTTCATACATTGACCTACCGGTATTCCATATTGTCCTCTATCAATTACTCTACCTAACACCTTTTTGATTCTATTCCCCAATATCCTTGCAAATAACTTGTAATCACCGCACATAAGCGATATTGCATAGTAATCCTCCACCGTAGTCTGTCCACCCTTTGGAACTAATACGACAACAGCAGTCATCTGTTGCTCACCCATTTCCCCCTCATCCTTTATTACATTGAACAACCTGACTAAAAATCTTCTCAAAACTTCCCAATTCCTAACATAAAAATCATTAGGCAACCCGTCTACACCCGGCACCTTACCTAAACTTGCACCGGCTAAAGCTTGCCATATCTTCTCTTCCATGATCTGACCTTCCAATGTCTCCCTATCTGTACCATCAAGCTCACATTGCACAAAACCTCCCATTTCCTTTAAAGCAGCATTTTGCATACCCACATGGCGTGTATATGACCTAAACCATGCATCTAGATATCCACTCATCCCCTCAGTCGACACTGATACATGCCCCTCCCTATACCCTTCCATCCTCACATGAACAGTTAATCCCATCATCTCCAAAGCCACTCTTCTCTTATGCTGTCCTCTCAATACACATGCAGAAGGCCTATCACTCCATAACACCTCATCCAGCCCAGCCAAAACTCGTGCACCATCGAATCTTTCATTTTGCAAATCCCTAATTCTCTCCCTTATTCCCTCAATCTCTCCCACCAGATAACTAACACTCCCACGCTCATAGCAAGCTCTCAACTGCCCCTCAAGATTAGATTGATACCCATTCTTTAACCTATTATATTCCCTCCCACTACGTACATAAAAATCCTTAATACTTGATTTTGCCACCGAGTCCCACCAACTAATCAGATCACCATTCCCAGGCGCCCTCGCCTCCAACCCCACCCAAAATTGCTTAAATGACTGTCGAAACTCTTCCTGCAACAACTTTACATTTAACTTCCAATACCCCGTACACCTTCTTGGTAACCCCTCCCAACCTACATCCACCAAAACACCCCTATGATCAGAAAATACCACGTCAATCACCCTCACACTATGTATCACCACTGTTCTGGGGACGTACAAACGATCGAGCCTAGCAGCATACCCACGCCTAATAAATGTATGCTCCACCCCCGCCCCCCCTCCACAAATATCGATGAGCCCCACCCCGGATAACAATTCTCCTAATATTCCCATACAATGCCCTGCCCCCCTCGGTTCAACATCCTTACGCCTTACCACACAGTTTCAATCACCTCCTATCACGGCTACCCCCGGCAATCCACGCAAGTAATATACCAGAACATCCCTCACAAATTTATTCTTAAAACGTACATCACCCTCTGCCGGGCCATACACACACACCAACGTCATCTGTACCTGACCCCATAACCCATCCACACGAATCACCCTCCCCTCCTTCACAATGCCTGACAACCAACGGGCTAGTTTCCTTTACCAAAATAGCCACACCTCCTTTCAATCTGACTGCATGTTCAACATACACATTATATCCATCCATCTTCAACTCATAACCATGTCTATAATTGTGTTCCTGCAAGAACACGACATCAACACCATGACGCACTAAATACTCCCTAAACCACTCACATTTTCCCTGCGACCTCAAACCATTGATGTTCAAAGTCAAGCACTTAAAACCGACAAAGGGGGTTTCCCTCTTGACACTACCGATTTGTCACTTGATCGTCTCAATGCACTCCTATCCACCCCCCCTTTTTGTGCACCCTTACCCAACCCATGTCCCTGAGTGCCTCTTGAACCCCTCTGAATGGCATCCGCCCATGTTTTCTTCCCAGGACATTGTGCAGGCGTAAGCACTTCCTCTGAATCGTAAATCACTGCTACACCCTCAATCTGCATCTTGTCATCCTCTGCATCACCATGAACCTCTACCTCCACCGTTCTCACAGACAGGGCATCCATTTCACACACCTTAGGACGAACTACCTTCGCCCCGCCCTCCTCTACAGCAGACCCAAGATCCAGGTCAGTACCATCGTTTTGACAAGGGCTCTTGTTGCCCAAAATTTCAGCAAACGTCGATATTATCGATTCTTCCTCCTTGCTGTCATTCACATCCGCGATGATCTCCTCCAGCGCTTGAACAACATCCAAGGAAGGGGAGTCCCCCCCCCCACACGTAGCACCTGCCTTCTCCTTCTCCTCCCTCTCAACCTCCGCACTCCATGACACAGTCTGCGGAGGCAGTGTCGAATACGGCTGATCTTGATCCACTCTCCTCTCCTCGACATCTCTTCGTTGTTGCTGGTCTCTGTCGCCATGTCCTCTACCACATTGCGCAGACAGGTGGTCATCCGACCTGCACAAACGACAAGTGCATCGCTGCCCCACGTATGTCACAAATACCTGAGTTCTAAATTCTTCCATCACCACATACGAAGGTATCGGATGTCGGAGCGTCATCTTCACCGAGTACGTACCCTCAGGTATCAGCATATATGAACCAGCTGACCACCTTCCTGCAGTTACCGTGTGTATCGTCCCGTATTTACTCATGGCGAACTGTATGTCAGATGCATCCGCCTTGAACGGCACATTCCTGATCTTCACCCAAGTGTAATAGCTTGATACATCATGCATCCTCACCGTTACGGCATGATTCACAGGTACGGCCACTTCCTGAAACTATTCACCTCAGGCCGAGCTGAGTTTTACAAATATTTTCTTCGTACCATTCAATGCGAGTCCACAAATCTCCTCATTAGCTATGCCGTAGGTTTCTCTGATTATTGCTGGTAGAAATAACTCCATAGACGGCCCCTTTACAGCTCCACTGGTTAATTCAATACAGATAGTATTGACACGACGCCGGGTAGCCTGTGCCATGTTGTGAAAATATTACTGGACCCAGTCAACACCAGGGGACAGCAGCAGCACACGTCCTCTCTACTCAAGGGTTGAGAGACGAATGATTGAATTATGTGTGTGTGTTAATGGACAGCTTACCAAGAAGCCTTTATGAGCCTACTGTAAGTGACAGGTTTTTTAACTCCAACCAACCTACCTATGCTATAGGCTTCAAGGGGATTGTGGAAAATTAAATTTACTTGGATGTACCTCATAAGATACATACCAGTAAATGGTAACAAAGATAATTATTCTTTATCAAAGTTAGAGAGACATGTAGGAATTTTAGGGCACCTAGGTCGCAAAAATGTCCTCCTTTGATACCTACTACAATCTCTATCTCCACAAGTCACTCTGGACCTATATTAATTTCAAATGAAATATACATCACCAGGAATTCTGGTAAAGCATTGATATAAATATGTGGACTGTATGTTAATTTTAATAAATGACTACATATACATTGAAGGAGAATTTATCTTAATACCACTCACCAATTAGTCTGGAGATTACTTGGCGTGTCATACACAAAATTCCCTGCCTAAAATATGAAGAAAATACTGGCCAGAATTTCAACATAAATATAGACATCACTCAGCTGTGGTAATATCCTGTTTCCATCTAATTACAGAGTCCCGTCCAGTCGCCTAATTCTCACATTCTGCAGGATTGTAATATTGTTATGTAAAGGTTATGTAAAGCTATATTAAAGCTAAAATAAAGGAGAAAAGATATAGGGACTAAATTAAATAATGGTAAACAAAGTTAAATTGGCAGATAGTAACTAAGATATGATATTGATTTGGGAGTAAGATCTGAATTGATATATATAATAAGTTGAGCAATTTATTGTACTCTAAAAAGTAAAAACTACTATGAGGTAGTTGGTAGTAGCAGCAAAAGATAGTTTTGGGGCCCTTTAACAAT
>NC_069405.1:40187437-40247161 GCF_026875155.1 Cherax quadricarinatus | reverse complement strand
CATTCCCAAAACACAGCAACATGTACATAGACATTCATCAACCCGCAACATGACATATGACATTCCCTCAACACACAAACATGTACATATTGACTTCCAATACACAGCAACATTACAAAATGACATTATCAACCAACAGCAACATTACATATGACATTCATCAACACCAGCAAAAATGTACATAATGACATTCATCAAACACACAGCAACATTACACATGACACTTACACTAAATAACCTGTACACGTAACA
Source organism: Cherax quadricarinatus (assembly GCF_026875155.1). NCBI lineage: Eukaryota > Metazoa > Arthropoda > Malacostraca > Decapoda > Parastacidae > Cherax > Cherax quadricarinatus. The sequence continues at coordinate 40,246,909 of NC_069405.1, read as the reverse complement.
CCCATACACAGCAACATGTACACATAACATATACAATAAAAACGTAAGCATTACATTCATATATAAAAATATGCCCACATGACACAGTCTTCCACTAGTGTCACAAATGTGTCTATCTTATATATTTACATGTTTCACAAAGAATGTCGTCGAAATACCGTAAAGCAGCATATAAATGTATGTGAAAATACTGCATATGTGTATGTTTGTGCGTTAGCCTTTCTGTGTCAAATGAAAAAGATCAATAAATAAATAAAAATGAAACCTGTGTAATATTTAATACGTTTTGATGGAGGTGGAAAAGTTCTTCAACACTTGCCATTTATCCACATCAATAAAAAAAATCACAAATGCTTTTAAACTACTAAATAAGCAAGAAAATCTCGTACAAGTTTAAATTCATTTTGTAATATAAAAGGATTCCAAAATTGTTCTTAATTAGCCTCTTCTCAGTGCCGAGCTGTGTGCTAGCTTCGCTCGTCTACCAGGCCTTTCTGTTCGCTTTTCTTGGTGGGTTTTAATTACTGAACGCAGTTTTCTGTGTGTCCCCTCCAGTAATTCCACCAACCCGGACAGTCCCCGCAAATAGACCAGCTAGACAAGACCAAGTTTACGGGGTGGCAACCGCTGACTCTGGGGGAAATGGGGGAAAGGGGGTCCACCCGAGGTGACACAAGTGGACTCCTGGAGACACTGATCCGGGGAAGGCACCGCTGACCTTAGGTAAGTGGGGAAGGGGAGACATCCGGGAGCGAACGGATGGATTCCTGGATACATGAACTTGAGGAAGGTTGTTGTTGAGGCTGACCTTGGGTAAGTGGGGAAGGGGAGACATCCGGGAGCGAACGGATGGATTCCTGGATACATGAACTTGAGGGAAAGGGTTTTTTGTTGAGCTGACCTTGGGTAAGTGGGGAAGGGGAGACATCCGGGAGCGAACGGATGGATTCCTGGATACATGAACTTGGGGAAGGCATGAATACTAGCAGTTGAGGCTGACCTTGGGTAAGTGGGGAAGGGGAGACATTTCCCGGGTCGGACGATGGATTCCTGGATACATGATCCTGGGGAAGGCAAGAATACAGCTGACTTCGGGGAAGTGGGGAAGGGAGTCCACTCAGGTGACACAAGTGGAATCCTGGAGACACTAATCCGGGGAAGGCACTGACCTAACTCGCTGACCTTAGGTAAGTGGGGAAAGAAAACCATCTGGACGGACGGATGGATTCCTGGATACATGAGCTTGAGGTTTTGTTGAAGGCTGACATTTAGGGACGTGAGGAAGGGAACATCTGGAGCGAACGATGGATTCCTGGATACATGAAACCTTGGGAAAGCAAGAATACAGTTGGTGAGGCTGACTGGAGGAAGTGAGAAGGAAACATCCGGGGCCCACGATGATTCCTATACATGAAACGGAAGGCGAGGGGGGGGAGGACCTTAAAGACGAACCACTGGCCTCCACTGCAAGGGCTGGTAACTCAGAATAACTCGAGGCTGACAGTGGTCGCAAATTATTATTATTATTATTATTTATTAAGTTTGATTATATGATTAATATTAATATTATTATTATTCTTATTAAGATTATTATTATTATTATTATTATTATGATTTAAATTTCTGTACGTTTTCGCTGTAACTGTACTTGTCGTACTGATACTGTACTGTCCCATTCTTCTGTGTTAATGTACTGGTCTTCTCTGTTACGAACTCATTCGTTCTTCTGTTTACTGTAATACTGGTCGTTCTGTTACTGTACTGGTCTTCTGTGTTACTGTACTGGTCTCGTGTTAACTGTAACAGGGCTTCTGTGTACTGTACTGGTCTTCTGTCTACCAGTGTCAGGGGACGCCCTTCCGCCTTCCTCCTGAACAAAAGAACGGGAAATAATGGATAATAATTATGATATTTTTTTCTAAGGATTTAATTAAAATAAATAAAATAAATTGGCCGCTGTGGTCTAAGTAGGATATTGGGACAGGAGTAATCTTATCCCCCCAGGATGGTCCTTCTATGATGTTTAGAAGAAAGTGTTTGGTTATCCTGTGGCGGTGTTCGTCTAATGTTCTGAAAGCCTGTCACTATTTTGATGTATCACCACAATCAGATTTAAGTGAGAGTCGTAATGTTCCACGACTCCTGTAACAGGGATCCTGTGCCAATTTAACGAGCGTCTACCCCTGGTTTACCAGTCAGCAGCAGAGGCTGATAATAAAGAAAGCACTGTTATATAAGTGTTAAATAAGTATGACATTGAAGAAACAGACAAAGGGGTAGACTCTACCTTCAATGTCATGACTTGTACCAGGTAAATTAATATCAAGGTAAAACAGTGACGAGTCTCCCTTTTTCTTTCAAACCAGTGGTTGTTTTGCATATTGTGATACCACCCGTGTACCAGAATAGATAATTTACTTTTCCAGTCTATGGAACGGACTGACTAGGTCAAGTGGTGGTGGTGTGCAGTAAACAATATACACACTTCCAGAATGATATGATCAGTCCCCTGTAGAATAGAAATCAACAAACTCGTAATAGAAGTTGGAAGCTGTCCAGGAGCTATAATCACCAACTGAAATATAATTTTTTATAAAGTTCTTAGATGACATCTTTACATATTGTCTGAGTCCTTGTTTGTCTTGAATCAGCAGAATTTATATTGTCTGAGTCCTTGGTGTCCATGACTTCAGCAGATTAATGCTGGTCCTAATGTTGTCTTGACTCAGCAGAAATTATAATTGTCTGAGTCCTTGTTTGCCTTGACTCAGCAGAATTATATTTTTATGTTCCAGCGTTGTTCATTACAGTGTTTTATTATATGTACCAGTGTTGTTCATGTTGGTGTTGTTATTTGGTGTTGTTCATGTACATGTTGTTTATGTACCATGTTGGTCCATGTTGTGTTGTTTCATGTTGGTGTTGTTCATGGTCCAGTGTTTGTTTATGTAACCATGTTGTCATGTTGGTGTTGGTCAGGTTGGTTTGTTCATGTACCATGTGTTTATGTAACCATGTTGTTCATGTTGTTTTGTTCATGTTTGGTGTTGTTCTTGTTGTACCAGTGTTGCTCATGTGGGTGTTTCATGTACTAGTGTTGTCATGTACCAGTGTTGTTTCATGACCAGTGTTGTTTCATGTACAGTGTTTTTATGTACCAGTGTTGTTCATGTTGGTGGTGTTCATGTTGGTTGTTGTTCTTGTACCAGTGTTTGCTCATGTTGGTGTTGTTCATACCAGTGTTTGTTATGTACCATGTTGTTCAGTTGTGTTGTTCTGCACCAGTGTTGTTTAATGACATGTTGTTCATAGTGGTGGTTGTTCATGTTGTTGTTTGTTCATGTACTAGTGTTGTTCATGTACCAGTGTTGTTCATGTTGGTGTTGTTCATGTACTAGTGTTGTTCATGTACCAGTGTTGCTCATGTTGGTGTTGTTCATGTACTAGTGTTGTTCATGTACATTTTTCATGTACTATGTTTTTCATGTCTAGTGTTGTTCATGTACATGTTGTTTCAGGTACTAGTGTTTGGTCATGTACTCTGTTGTTCATGTACCAGTGTTGTTCATGTACTAGTGTTGTTCATGTACCAGTGTTGTTCATGTTGGTGTTGCTCATGTTGGTGTTGTTCATGTACTAGTGTTTTCATGTACCAGGGGTGTTCATGTACATGTGTTCATGTAACCAGTGTTTGTTCAGGTACTAGTGTTGTTCATGTACTAGTGTTGTTCATGTACTAGTGTTGTTCATGTACCAGTGTTGTTCATGTACTAGTGTTGTTCATGTACTAGTGTTGTTCATGTTGGTGTTGTTCATGTTGGTGTTGTTCATGTACCAGTGTTGTTCAGGTTGGTGGTGTTTCATGTTGTGTTTGTTCATGTACTAGTGTTGTTCATGTACCAGTGTTGTTCATGTTGGTGTTGTTCATGTACTAGTGTTGTTCATGTACCAGTGTTGCTCATGTTGGTGTTGTTCATGTACTAGTGTTGTTCATGTACTAGTGTTGTTCATGTACTAGTGTTGTTCATGTACTAGTGTTGTTCATGTACTAGTGTTGTTCATGTACAGTGTTGTTCATGTACTAGTGTTGTTCATGTACCAGTGTTGTTCATGTACTAGTGTTGTTCATGTACCAGTGTTTTCATGTTGTGTTGCTCATGTGGTGTTGTTCAGGTACAGTGTTTTCATGTACCAGTGTGTTCATGTACTAGTTTGTTCATGTACCAGTGTTGTCATGTACTACGTGTTGTTCTGTACTAGTGTTGTTCATGTACTAGTGTTGTTCATGTACCATGTTGTTCAGTACTAAGGTTGTTCATGTACTAGTGTTGTTCATGTGGTTGTTCAATGTTGGTGTTTGTTCTTGTACCAGGTGTGCTCATGTTGGTGTTGTCATGTACTAGTGTTGTTCATGTACCAGTGTTGTTCACGTACCAGTGTTGTTCATGTACCAGTGTTGTTCAGGTTGTGTTGTTCATGTTGTTGTTGTTCATGTACTAGTGTTGTTCATGTACCAGTGTTGTTCATGTTGGTGTTGTTCATGTACTAGTGTTGTTCAGTACCAGTGTTGCCTCATTTGGTGTTTTTTACATGTACTAGTGTTGTTCATGTACTAGTGTTGTTCATGTACTAGTGTTGTTCATGTACTAGTGTTGTTCATGTACTAGTGTTGTTCATGTACTAGTGTTGTTCATGTAACCAGTGAGTTCATGTACTATGTGTTTCATTACTAGTGTTTGTTTCATGACGAGTGTTTGTTCATGGGACTAGTGTTGTGTCATGTACTAGTGTTGTTCAGTAACTATGTTTGTTCAGTACTAGTGTTGTTCATGTACTAGTGTGTTTCATGTACCAGTGTTGTTCATGTAATAGTGTTGCTTCAGTACCATGTTGTTTCATGTTGTGTTGCTCATGTTGGTGTTGTTCATGTCCTATGTTGTTCAATGTTGTACCAGTGTTGTTCATGTACTAGTGTTGTTTCATGTAACCAGTGTTGCCTCCCTCATGTACTAGTGTTGTTCATGGTACTATGTTGTTCATGTACTAGTGTTTCATGTTACCCAGTGTTGTTCATGTACTAGGGTTGTTTATGTACTAGTGTTGTTCATGTTGGTGTTGCTCATGTTGGTGTTGTTCATGTACTAGTGTTGTTCATGTACCAGTGTTGTTCATGTACTAGTGTTGTTCATGTACTAGTGTTGTTCATGTACCAGTGTTGTTCATGTACTAGTGTTGTTCATGTACTAGTGTTGTTTCTGTACCAGTGTGTTCATGTACTATGTTGTTTCATTACCAGTGTTGTTCATGTACAAGTGTGTTCCATGTACTAGTGTTTGTTTCATGTTCCAGGGTTGTTCATGTAATAACACGTGTTGTTCCATGTACTCGTGTTGTTCATGGTACCAGTGTTGTTCCATGTACCAGTGTTGTTCATGTACTAGTGGTGTTTATGTAAACCAGTGTTGTTCATCGTACTAGTGTTGTCATGTACTAGTGTTGGTTTCATTTGGGTTGTTCATGTACTAGTGTGTGTTTTTCATGTTACTAGTGTTGTTCATGTACCAGTGTTGTTCAGTACTAGTGTTGTTCATGTACTAGTGTTTGTTCTGTAACAAGTGTTGTTCATGTCCAGTGTTTGTTTCATGTACTAGTGTTGTTCATGACTAGTGTTGTCAGTACTAGTGTATGTTCATGTACTAGTGCGTTGTTCATGTCCAGTGTTGTACATGTCTAGTAGTTTGTTCATGTACTATGTTGTTCATGTACGAGTGTGGTTCATGTACTAGTGTTGTTCATGTAACCAATGTTGTTCATGTACTAGTGGTTGTTCATGGACTAGTGTTGTTCAGGTACTAGTGTTTGGGCTGTTAGGGGGGGGGGGGGGGGGGGGGGGGGGGGGGGGGGGGGGGGGGGGGGGGGGTGGGGGGGGGGGCGGGGGGGGGGGCCAGTGTTGGTCATGTACGAGTGTGTTCATGTTGGTGTTGTTCATGTACTAGTGTTGTTTTCATGTCGATGTTGTTCAGGTACCAGGTTTGTTCATGTAACTAACGTTGTTCATGTCTAGTGGTTGTTCATTACTTAGTGGTTGTTCATGTACCCAGTGTTGCTCATGTTGGTGTTTGTTCATCTACTAGTGGTGTTTCATGTTACCAGTGTTGTTCATGTAACTAGTGTTGTTTCCATGTACTATATGTTCATGTACGAGTGGGTGTCAAGTACCAGTGTTGTTCATGTACTAGTGTTTTTTCATGTACTAAGTGTGTTCATGTGGTGTTGCTCCCATGTTAGTGTGGTTTCATGTTCTAGTGTTTGTTCATGTACTTAGTGTTGTTCAGGTAACCAGTGTTGGTCATGTACCAGTGTTGTTCCATTACCAGTGTTGTCATTTACTATGTTGTTCATGTACTAGTGTTTGTTCATGTACTAGTGTTGTTTCAGTACCAGTGTTTGTTCATGTACCAGTGTTGTTCATGTACCAGTGTTGTTCATGTACTAGTGTTGTTCATGTACTAGTGTTGTTCATGTACTAGTGTTGTTCATGTACCAGTGTTGTTCATGTACCAGTGTTGTTCAAGTACCAGTGTTTTCACGTACTAGGGTCGTCATGTACCAGTTGTTCATGTAACAATGTTGTACATGTTCCATGTTGTTCCCATGAACCCAGTGTTGTTCATTACCAGTGTTGTTTATGTTGGTGTTGTTCATGTTGGTGTGTTTATGTGGTGTATGTTCATGTACCATGTTGCTCATGTTGGTGATGTTCATGTACCATGGTGTTCTTGTACCTATGTTGTTTCATGTACCAGTGTTGTTCATGTATCCCAGTGTTGTTCATGTTGGTGTTGTGTCATGTTGGTGTTGTCAAGTACTAGTGTTTTGTTCAATGTACCTGTGTTGTTCTGTGGTGTTTGTTCATGTACTGTAGTGTTTGCATGACCAGTGTTGCTCATGTTGGTGTTGTTCATGTACTAGTGTTGTTCATGTACCAGTGTTGTTCATGTACTAGTGTTGTTCATGTACTAGTGTTGTTCATGTACTAGTGTTGTTCATGTACCAGTGTTGTTCATGTACTAGTGTTGTTCATGTAACTAGTGTTGTTCATGACCAGTGTTGTACCAGTACTAATGTTGTTCATTACTATGTTGTTCATTACGAGTGTTGTTTTTCATAGTACTAGGTGGTTGTTCCTGTTGGTGTTTGCTCATGTTGGTTTGTTCAGTCCAGAGGTTTTGTTCATGTACCATGGGTGTTCATGTTGGTGTTGTTCATGTACTAGTGTTGTTCATGTACCAGTGTTGCTCATGTTGGTGTTGTTCATGTACTAGTGTTGTTCATGTACCAGTGTTGTTCATGTACCAGTGTTGTTCATGTACTAGTGTTGTTCATGTACCAGTGTTGTTCATGTACTAGTGTTGTTCATGTACTAGTGTTGTTCATGTTGGTGTTGTTCATGTACTAGTGTTGTTCATGTACTAGTGTTGTTCATGTACTAGTGTTGTTCATGTACCAGTGTTGTTCATGTACTAGTGTTGTTTATGTTGGTGTTGCTCATGTTGGTGTTGTTCATGTACTAGTGTTGTTCATGTACTAGTGTTGTTCATGTACCAGTGTTGTTCATGTACCAGTGTTGTTCATGTACTAGTGTTGTTCATGTTGGTGTTTTGTTCAGGTCCTAGAGTTGTGGATCATTACCAGTGTTGTTCATGTACCAATGTTTGGTTTCATGTACCATGTTGTTCATGTACTAGTGTTGTTCATGTACTAGTGTTGTTCATGTTCTAGTGCTGTTCATGTACCAGTGTTGTTCATGTACCAGTGTTGTTCATGTACTAGTGTTGTTCATGTACCAGTGTTGTTCATGTACTGGTTGTTCAGGCCCAGTGATTGTTCAATGTACTAGTGGTTTTCATGTACCCGTGTTGTACATGTACCCAGTGTTGTTCATGTACTCTAGTGTTGTATCATGTACTACCAGTGTTTGTTCCTGTAACCGTGTTGTTCATGTATCAGTGTTTGTTCATGGTACCAGTGTTTATCATGTTGGAGTTGTTCCTGTGGTGGTTTGTTCTGTTGGTTGTTGTTCATGTACCAGTGGTTGTTCCATGTACCAGTGTTGTTTTCATGTTACATGTTGTTCAATGACCAGTGTTTGTTCTGTTGGTGTTGTTCATGTTGTTGTTGTACAGTTGGGGTTGTTCATGTTACCAGTGTTGTTCTGTACTGTTTTCAATTACCAGTGTTTGTTCATGTACCAGTGTTTTGTTCATGTACATGTTGTTCCAAGTACAGTGTTGTTCAGGTTGGGTTGTCATGTTGGTGTTGTTTCATTTACCAGGGTTGTTCATGTACCAGTGTTTGTTCCATGTACAATGTTGTTCAGACCAGGGTGTTCATGTACCATGTTTCATGTACCAGTGGTGTTCATGTTTGGTGTTGTGCATGTGGTGTTGTACATGTACCATGTTGTTCATGTTATTTTGGTGTTTGTTCATGTTGGTTTCATGTTGTTGTGCATGTTGGTGTGTTCCATGTTGTGTCAAGATGGTGTTGGTTCTTGTTTTTGTCATGGGGTTCTGTTGTTTGTTCTTGTGGTGTTTATTCCGGTTGTTGTTTCATGTTGTGTTGTTCATGTTGGTGTTGTTTCATCGTTGGTGTTTGTTCATGTTGGTGTTATTCATGTTGGGGTTATTCATGGGTTGTTCATGGTTGGGTTGTTCATGTTGTTTTTCATTTGGTGTTTGTTCATGTTGTTGTTTCATGTTGGTTGTTTTCATGTTGTGTTCATGTTGGTGTTCATGTTGTTGGCATGTGGGTGTTATCATGTTGTTGTTCATGTTGGTGTTGTTCATGTTGGCGTTGTTCATGTTGGTGTTGTGTCATTGTTGGTAGTTGTTCATGTTGGGGTTGTTCATGTTGGTGTTGTTCATGTTGGTGTTGTTCATGTTGGTGTTTTCATGGGTGTTTATTCATGTGTTGTTTCATGTTGGTGTGTTCTGTTGGTGTTGTTCATGGTGGTGTTATTCATGTTGGGTGTTATTCATGTTGTTTTCATGTTGGTGTTGTTCATGTTTGTTGTTCATGTTGTGTTGTTCATGTTATGTTGTTCATGTTGGGGTGTTCATGTTGTATTGTTCCATGTTGTTGTTCCATGTTTGGAGTATTCATGTTGTTTGTTCATGTTGGTGTGATTCATGTTGTGGTTCATGTTTTGGTGGTATTTCATGTTGTTGTTCATGTTGGTGTTGTTCTGGTGTTGTTCATGTTGGGTTTTGTTCTTGTTGGTGTTGTTCATGTGGTGTTGTTCATGTGGTGTTGTTCCTGTTGTGGTGTTCATGTTGGGTGTTTGTTCATGTTGGTATTGTCATGTGTTGTTCCATGTTGGTTGTTATTCCATGTTGTTTGTTCATGTTGGTGTTTATCATGTTGTGGTTCATGTTGGTGTTATTCATGTTGTTGTTCATGTTGGTGTTGTTCATGTTGTTGTTCATGGTGGTGTTGTTCAAGTTGGGTTTGTTCAGTTGGTGTTTGTTCCATGTGTGTGTTCATGTTGGTGTTGTTCATGTTTGGTTTATCATGTTGTGTTATTCATGTTGTTGTTCATGTTGTGGTGTCATGTGTTGTTCATGTTTGGTGTTATTTCATGTTTGTGGTTCATGTTGGTGTTTATTCATGTGTTTGTTTCATGTTGGTTGTTATTCAATGTTGTTGTTCATGTTTGGTGTTTGTTCATGTTGTTGTTCATGTTGGGGTTGTTCATGTTGTTGTTGTTTCCTTTGGTGTTGTTTCAGGTGTTGTCATGTTGTTTATTCATGTTGTTTCATTTGGTGTTATTCATGTTGTTGTTCATGTTGGTGTTGTTCATGTTGTTGTTCAGTTTGGTGTTTTTCATGTTGTGTTGTTCAGTTGTGTTGTTCATGTGTTGTTCCATTTTGGTGTTATTCATGTTGTTGTTCATGGGGTGTTATTCATGTTGGTTGTCATGTTGGTGTTGTTCAGTGTTTGTTCATGGTTGGTGGTTGTTCATGTTTAGTGTTGTTCATGTTGGGGGTGTTTCATGTACAAACACTGACGTTAATGTAAAGATGAAAACAGTATTGGTTCTTGGTTGTGTTCATCAATCCATAGTGAACATGAGTGTTGTTCTTGTAATGTGTTCATTCATCATAGTGAACATGAAGTGTTGTTCTGTATGTGTTCATTCATCATAGTGAACATGAATGTGTTTCTTGTATGTGTTCATTCATCATAGTGAACATGAATGTTGTTCTTGTATGTGTTCTTCATCATAGTGAAACATGAATGTAGTTTCTAGTATGTTTCATTTCCTCATAGGTGAACAGAATGTTTTTTGGGAATGGTAGTTCATGGGTTCATCATAGTGTACATTAATGTTGTTCTTTGTAATTTTCATTCCTCATAGTGAAACTAAATGGTGTTGCTTTATGTGTTTCATTCATCATAGTTGAACATTAATGTTTTCCTTGTATGTGTTCTTCATCAAGGCACATTAATGTTGTTTCTTGAATGTGTTCATTCATCATAGTGAACATTAATTTTGTTCTTGTTGTGTTTCATTCATCATAGTGAACATGATTTGTTCTTGTATGTGTTCATTCCATCATAGTGACATGAATGTTTGTTCTTGTAAGTGTGTTCAGTTCATCATTGTGAACATGAATGTTGTTCTTGTATGTGTTTCAGTCATCATAGTGAACATCGAATGTTTGTTCTGTATGTGTTCATTCATCATTAGTGAAACATGAATGTTGTTCTTGTATTGTTTCATTTCATTCATATGAACAGATTTTTGTTCTTGTATGTGTTCATCCATCATAGTGAACTTTAATGTGGGTTCTGGTATTGTCATTCATCATGTGAACATGAATGTTGTTCTGTATGTGTTCAATTCATCATAGTGAACATGAATGTTGTTCTTGTATGTGTTCATTCAGTCATAGTGAACATTAAGTGTTGTTCTTGGATGTGTTTTTCATTCATCATAGTGGAACATTAATGGTGTTCCGGTATGTTTCATTCATCATAGTGGAACATTACGATGTTGCTCTGTATGTGTTCATTCATCATAGTGAACATGAATGTTGTTCTTGTAATGTGTCATTCATCAGAGATGAACATATTGTGTGTTCTTGTATGTGTTTCATTCATCATAGTGAACATTAATGTTGTTCTTGTAAGTGTTCATTATCACATAGTGAACATGAATGTTGTTCTTGTATGTTTTCATTCATCATAAGGTGGAACATGAATTTTGTTCTTGTATGTGTTCATTCATCATAGTGAACATTTAATGTTGTTCTTGTATGGTTCATATTATCATAGTGAAACATGATGGTTGTTACTTGTTGTGTTCAGTCATCATAGGAACATTAATGTGGTTCTTGTATGGTTCATTCATCATAGTGAACATTAATGTTTGTTCTTGTATGTTCATTCATCATAGTGAACATTAATGTTGTTCTTGTACTGTTTCATCATCATAGTGAACATTAATGTTGTTCTTGTATGGTTTTCATCACATAGTGAACATTAATGTTGTTCTTGTATGTGTTCATTCATCATAGTGAACATTAATGTTGTTCTTGTATGTGTTCATTTATCATAGTGAACATGAATGTTGTTCTTGTATGTGTTCATTCATCATAGTGAACATTAATGTTGTTCTTGGTGAATGATAGCCATTATAACAACATTTCCATATGTAGAGAGATGCTCAAATATCATAAATACATGTATAGATTTAAAGCTATACATTAATACATACATAAATTTACCCGCCCCATACGAGACTGACTCGTAGAATACTTGTCAGAAAGTTTTGGACCAGTAACTAGTAACAAGGGAAACTAACAGTTTAAATAATACGATGGTAATATAATCAGCAGGAACTAACGTCTGACACCAATCTTTCCAGGGGGTGCCCGTCCTGTCTCCTGAAGGTGTGTCCATGTTTGTACACGTGACTTACATGTGTGTGTGTGTGTGTGTGTGTGTGTGTGTTGGTGTGTGTGTGGTGTGTGTGTGTTGTGTGGTGTGGGTGTGTGTGTGTGGGTGTGTAGCGTAGAGGAAGAAGTGTGAGGTGTAGTACGTGGTATTTGTTTATATACTAGTAATACCGAAGGAGAGGATAATATGCAAATTGTTGAATAAATATACGTATGTTAGATACCGAGGATTGTGTTTGTGTGTGAGTTGCTTTATTCGTGCTTCTGTATGTGTGATGGTACGTAGGATTTGTAATGTGAAATCCAGAATTTAGTGAATAGAAGAGTGTGTGCTGAGAACCTTAGTGTACCAATGCCAAAAAAGAGTCAACAACAAGATAAAAACGAGTAACTATAACAATTTAATTACAGTTATCGTGCAGGAACACAAAGGTTTCACACACCGACACTAATTTAACCACATAAAAAAAGTATAACAAATTACACTTATTCGATTACATAATTGAATAATGAATAACTGAATACGTACAATTATTAAATATAAATAATTTCCCAAATTTTTCATTGAGTGGGCCAAGTTCTTGGTGGAACGAACTGTGATGAGATCTCTCTCTGGTCTCAGTAGTCGACGTCGGGTCCTGTCCAGGAGGAGTTATTACAGAGCGCAGATTATCGCGGTCCGCCTCTATAATAACATCTTCCTCTGTATACTGATATTAATACACTAGTGTAGTAAATATCATACATGGACAGTGCTCTTCAAGGCCTGGCTAAAACTGCCTGAACCTCAGGGAAGTGCTGAAGGGTGTATGGATGAACAATTGGAACCACGGACCTGGGTTGGGAACGCTGATCATGGGGGTTGGGGACTGGGTTAGACATCAACAATACAAAAGAGTTTTCCCAGACTTCAGAGGAAGGGAAGATATCCGGGGGCCCTTGGGAATAGATTCCTGGACTCATGAACCTGGGGAAGTTAGGATAAGTTAGATAGAAGTGGGGAAAGAGAAATATCTGAGGGGACATAGTGACCCTGGGCACATGAACCTGGGGAAGGTAGGATCGGTATAGGACCAGGGAGTGGGGAAGGGAGAATATCTGAGGGGACACATGAACCTGGGGAAGGTAGGATAGTATAGGACAGGAAGTGGAGAAGGGAGAATATCTGAGGGACACAGATGGACTCCTGACACATGACCTGGGGAAGGTAAGGATAGTATAGGACAGGGGAGTGGAGAAGGGAGAATATCTGAGGGGACACAGATGGAACTCCTGGACACATGAACCTGGGAGAGGTATGACAATATAGAACAGGGAGTGGGAAGGGAGAATATCTGAGGGGACACCGAGAACTCCTGCACATGAACCTGGGAGAGTAATGACAATATAGGACAGGGAGTGGGGAAGGGAGAATATCTGAGGGGACACAGATGACTCCTGGACACATGAACTGGGGAAGTTAGGGATAGTATAGGACAGGAAGTGGAGAAGGGAGAAGATTGAGGTGACCCAGATGGACTCCTGGACCCATGAACCTGGAGGTAGTAGAATATAGGACAGGGAAGTGGGGAAGGAGAATATCTGAGGGACACAGATTGACTCCTGCACACATGAACCTGGGAAGGTAAGATTACTGAGTTAGCATAGAAGTGTGGAAGGAAAGAATATCGAGGGTACACAGATGGACTCCTGGAGACACATGGACCTGGGGAATACTTAGATGCAACATCAGATGGACACATAAACCTGGGGAAAGCGTCAAAAACTGGCCTCCACGTGACTACTACTACTACTACTACTACTACTAATAATAATAATAATAATAATAATAATAATTATATAATGCGGAGATCGATCCATGAGAACGTTTCCTGACACCTGCTGTTCCTGTTCACTTAGCATTAAGTAGGTACCTGGATGTTCTATATAGTATGTGTTTGTATTCAGTATGTCAGTAATGTCAGCTAGGTCTGTACTTGTAGAAAAATGAGATAATTATTATATAATAACTTATATTTACAGAGATTCATCAAGGTAAGCTAGCTCATACGTCAGACTTCACTCTGTTCAAACATAAGTGACATTACACATCGTTATCAAAGACTCACACATCACTCAGTGACATCACTATATAAGACTCAGTGACATCACTCATCGTTATCTAAGACAGTGACATCACTCATCGTTATCTAAGACAGTGACATCACTCATCGTTATCTAAGACTCAATGACATCATAGTTATCTAAGACTCAGTGACATTACACATCGTTATCTGAGACTCAGTGACATCACACATCGTTATCTAAGACTCAGTGACATTGTTATGTAAATATATCGGAAGAGTGATTCTTTAATTATGGAACTGATCCCAACGATTCCAAGTGTTTTAACTGTTTTACTAATAGGGACAAGTTTGCCTGCACACAGTCTAAACTTAGTGGTATAATGACGGGTATATCTTGTCCGTAAATGCACTAACCATTACGTATTGACGCCGTCAGCAATAGGAAGACTCAATTATATTTACAGTAAAAGCACTTGATGGATTCTCTTCAAGAAATCCTGATAGAGTATCTGGGGAGTGAGCTAAAGACGCACTGATGGCTGGTCTGGTAACCCAGAACTAACTTTTGAACGTTGACAGTAGTATCAAACTCTTAATTTTTTTATGCCAACAGTGTGGCCGTGATCTCGCGAAGTAACAACATTTATCGAAAATGAATGTGAGTGGATTGTGTAGAGTAATTTACACCCAAATAACATCGGTCCTGAATTAGGAAAAAATACAACTTGACCACCAACCTTACAACGTTTCTTTTTATACCTTTTTTTTTTTTATTTTGGGAGGGAGGTTGCATTGTTTTGCAATATTTTGTTTTGTCATACATTTTTTATAGTAAAATGTTACATCAATATTCTGCGGCAGCGCACAGAGGCAGCAAGCTGTTATTTTTCTCACCTGCAAGCCCACCAACGCTTCAATGATGCCTCATTGCAATCTAACTGCACTAACGTACGTAAAACCCAGCATACCCAAGAAAAATCAACAGTGATAACGACAAACCGACAAATTACCGAGTGAAAGCGAAGACTGTGGCCGTCAAACCCTCCAAGCACAACCCCGTTGCCAGACGACTACCTACGCCAAGCTCGTAACATATCTTAGTTTTTCTTCATCTAACCCCATCAACTCCGTACTACTATGAGACCAACACTAGAAGAAACTGCACTAAGAAGAGCAAGGTAGCGCCTAGAAATCGACTATACCATAAGAGGACCCAGCAGGACGCCGGTAACCTCAGCGCACCCCCTGACAACCCAGAGCGACGCATCAACAACAACAAACATGGCCGACGCACCCACCAACCCAGCGACTCAAACACAACACCAACGGTGATGACGCCCTCTCTAACCTCTACTGCCCTTCATAGGATTTAACCCACTATATGCACTCAGGTAGACTAATGATCCTGACACTCTAAAGCACTACATCACCACCCTAACGCGGATAACTTGAATCTTCTGTTGAAAATAGCTCTCGCGTGCTACAATAACAAACCATGATTCTAAGTTACTTCACCTTGAGAACAAGATCTACAACCTTGAACAACAGCCTTACTAACATCAACTGCATGACTGATTTTTGGCAAGACTTTCCAATCAGTCATAGCCAGCCCACAGATCAAATAACTTCCTAAACACAAGACTGATAATGCCGTCAAGGACTGAAATAAACATGATACCCAATGAACAATTATTTTGCTAACCAAGATGAGAACAAGCAGAGCAAGAACAAGTTTCTGATGCAGGAGTAATTAACACTCCACTTTTTTTCCCAGCGAATTAAACCAGCCAACTGCAAAGCGACACTTCACCAGATCATACGTGACGACCAACCTACATGTTAATGTACCAGTGTCGGGAAATAAAAGAATCGCGGTTCTAGGGAACCAAAGTAGAAGAAGTGTTATGCTCTGATTCACACACAAGACAGGAAAAAAGATCCATAATTTCCTCTATTAAAGCAAAAAAAAGAGATATACATAATTAGTGTCTCACAAAAAAAAAAACGACAGAACGTCCTGTACAGAAGTGAGAAAGCTAAAACGGAGAATAATGAAAATTCTCCAGTGCTTTGTACGTGACAAACAGTAAGAAAAACAAATGTAGGCCGTGTGGTACTCTATTTCCAAGTAGAAAATGAACTAGCAAATCTTCCTCATGATGCAAACATTACAGAGTCTGACAGATATTAGTGACCAATCCGCACTACTGAGAGATGTACTATTCATTATTTGAACTAATCCCTGTACTATCACCTCCTAGATAGTATGTACTACCTTCATTAATCCCAGGTGTCCACACAGTTCTTTGTGTGACCCAATTTGTGTTATCTCCCAGACTCCCAATTCACAATTTATTT
Organism: Cherax quadricarinatus; assembly: GCF_026875155.1. NCBI lineage: Eukaryota > Metazoa > Arthropoda > Malacostraca > Decapoda > Parastacidae > Cherax > Cherax quadricarinatus. Next base: position 40,230,522 of record NC_069405.1, on the reverse strand, counting down.
TTTTTTTTGTAATAGGATACTTAACTCTTTAATATCTGTGATTACCTTTTCTTTCTACTTAAACACAGTTAAAATTCTCTTATAACATACCTAATTTTCCCTTTTCTCCCAACACAAATAACAAACTAGTCAAACAATGTATGTTCCTACTACACAACTGTGCAATACCTTGAACCATCCCTCACTAGCTAGTATCAAATACCTCAAATAATATTCCGATATGATATTTATTCTTCGAAAACTTTATGCTATACGCAAATTCCTACTCTCAGATTATTTTCATATTATAGTGAATATGGTTGTGTGTGCAGTTAGTGTATAATTCAATTACATTATTGTTCAAGGCCCAAAACTATCTTTTGCTAGGCACTACCAACTAACTCATAGTAGTTTTTACTTTTTTGAGCGAGTACAAAGAAATTCCTCAACTTATTGTATAAATCATTCAGATCTTACTCCCAAATCATATCATACTTAGTTACTATCTGCAATTTAACTTTGGTTTATCATTATTTAATTTAGTCCCTATATCTTTTTCCTCCTTTATTTTAGCTTAATTATACGTACATAACCTTTACATAATCAATATTACGTCCTGCAGAAATGTGAGAATTAGGCGACTACCCGACAGTCTCGCAGTAGTCCAGCTAGACAAGACCAAGTTTACGGGGGTGCAACCGCGACTCTGGGAATTGGGAAGGGAGTCCACCTGAGGTGACACAAGTGGAACTCCTGGAGACACTGATCCGGAAGGCACCCGCCGACCCTTAGGTAAGTGGGATGGGGAGACATCCGGAGCGAACGGATGGATTTCCTGGATACATGAACTGAGGAAGGTTTTGTTGAGCCTGACCTTGGTTACTGGGGAAGGGAGGACATCCGGGAGCGACCGGATGGATTCCTGGATACATGAACTTGAGGAAGGTTGTTGTTGAGCTGACCTTGGGTAAGTGGGAAGGGGAGACATCCGGAGCGACGGATGTTTCCTGGATACAGAACTTGGAAGGCATGAATACTAGCAGTTTGAGGCTGGACCTTGGTAAGTGGGGAAGGGGAGACATCCGGCGGCCGGACGGGATGGATTCCCTGGATACATGATCTTGGGAAGGCAGAATACAGCTGTCTTCGGGAAGTGGGGAAGGGAGTCCACTCGGTGACACAAGGTGGAATCCCGGAGACACTAATCCGGGGAAGCCACTTACCTAACACGCTGACCTTAGGTAAGTGGGGAAGGAAAACCATCTGGACGGACGGATGGATTCCTGGATACATGAGCTTGAGGTTTTGTTGAAGGCTGACATTTAGGGACGTGAGGAAGGGAACATCTGGAGCGAACGATGGATTCCTGGATACATGAAACCTTGGGAAAGCAAGAATACAGTTGGTGAGGCTGACTGGAGGAAGTGAGAAGGAAACATCCGGGGCCCACGATGATTCCTATACATGAAACGGAAGGCGAGGGGGGGGAGGACCTTAAAGACGAACCACTGGCCTCCACTGCAAGGGCTGGTAACTCAGAATAACTCGAGGCTGACAGTGGTCGCAAATTATTATTATTATTATTATTTATTAAGTTTGATTATATGATTAATATTAATATTATTATTATTCTTATTAAGATTATTATTATTATTATTATTATTATGATTTAAATTTCTGTACGTTTTCGCTGTAACTGTACTTGTCGTACTGATACTGTACTGTCCCATTCTTCTGTGTTAATGTACTGGTCTTCTCTGTTACGAACTCATTCGTTCTTCTGTTTACTGTAATACTGGTCGTTCTGTTACTGTACTGGTCTTCTGTGTTACTGTACTGGTCTCGTGTTAACTGTAACAGGGCTTCTGTGTACTGTACTGGTCTTCTGTCTACCAGTGTCAGGGGACGCCCTTCCGCCTTCCTCCTGAACAAAAGAACGGGAAATAATGGATAATAATTATGATATTTTTTTCTAAGGATTTAATTAAAATAAATAAAATAAATTGGCCGCTGTGGTCTAAGTAGGATATTGGGACAGGAGTAATCTTATCCCCCCAGGATGGTCCTTCTATGATGTTTAGAAGAAAGTGTTTGGTTATCCTGTGGCGGTGTTCGTCTAATGTTCTGAAAGCCTGTCACTATTTTGATGTATCACCACAATCAGATTTAAGTGAGAGTCGTAATGTTCCACGACTCCTGTAACAGGGATCCTGTGCCAATTTAACGAGCGTCTACCCCTGGTTTACCAGTCAGCAGCAGAGGCTGATAATAAAGAAAGCACTGTTATATAAGTGTTAAATAAGTATGACATTGAAGAAACAGACAAAGGGGTAGACTCTACCTTCAATGTCATGACTTGTACCAGGTAAATTAATATCAAGGTAAAACAGTGACGAGTCTCCCTTTTTCTTTCAAACCAGTGGTTGTTTTGCATATTGTGATACCACCCGTGTACCAGAATAGATAATTTACTTTTCCAGTCTATGGAACGGACTGACTAGGTCAAGTGGTGGTGGTGTGCAGTAAACAATATACACACTTCCAGAATGATATGATCAGTCCCCTGTAGAATAGAAATCAACAAACTCGTAATAGAAGTTGGAAGCTGTCCAGGAGCTATAATCACCAACTGAAATATAATTTTTTATAAAGTTCTTAGATGACATCTTTACATATTGTCTGAGTCCTTGTTTGTCTTGAATCAGCAGAATTTATATTGTCTGAGTCCTTGGTGTCCATGACTTCAGCAGATTAATGCTGGTCCTAATGTTGTCTTGACTCAGCAGAAATTATAATTGTCTGAGTCCTTGTTTGCCTTGACTCAGCAGAATTATATTTTTATGTTCCAGCGTTGTTCATTACAGTGTTTTATTATATGTACCAGTGTTGTTCATGTTGGTGTTGTTATTTGGTGTTGTTCATGTACATGTTGTTTATGTACCATGTTGGTCCATGTTGTGTTGTTTCATGTTGGTGTTGTTCATGGTCCAGTGTTTGTTTATGTAACCATGTTGTCATGTTGGTGTTGGTCAGGTTGGTTTGTTCATGTACCATGTGTTTATGTAACCATGTTGTTCATGTTGTTTTGTTCATGTTTGGTGTTGTTCTTGTTGTACCAGTGTTGCTCATGTGGGTGTTTCATGTACTAGTGTTGTCATGTACCAGTGTTGTTTCATGACCAGTGTTGTTTCATGTACAGTGTTTTTATGTACCAGTGTTGTTCATGTTGGTGGTGTTCATGTTGGTTGTTGTTCTTGTACCAGTGTTTGCTCATGTTGGTGTTGTTCATACCAGTGTTTGTTATGTACCATGTTGTTCAGTTGTGTTGTTCTGCACCAGTGTTGTTTAATGACATGTTGTTCATAGTGGTGGTTGTTCATGTTGTTGTTTGTTCATGTACTAGTGTTGTTCATGTACCAGTGTTGTTCATGTTGGTGTTGTTCATGTACTAGTGTTGTTCATGTACCAGTGTTGCTCATGTTGGTGTTGTTCATGTACTAGTGTTGTTCATGTACATTTTTCATGTACTATGTTTTTCATGTCTAGTGTTGTTCATGTACATGTTGTTTCAGGTACTAGTGTTTGGTCATGTACTCTGTTGTTCATGTACCAGTGTTGTTCATGTACTCAGTGTTGTTCATGTACCAGTGTTGTTCAGGTTGGTGTTGCTCATGTTGGTGTTGTTCATGTACTAGTGTTGTTCATGTACCAGGGGTGTTCATGTACATGTGTTCATGTAACCAGTGTTTGTTCAGGTACTAGTGTTGTTCATGTACTAGTGTTGTTCATGTACTAGTGTTGTTCATGTACCAGTGTTGTTCATGTACTAGTGTTGTTCATGTACTAGTGTTGTTCATGTTGGTGTTGTTCATGTTGGTGTTGTTCATGTACCAGTGTTGTTCAGGTTGGTGGTGTTTCATGTTGTGTTTGTTCATTACTAGTTTGTTCATGTCCGTGTTGTTCCTGTTGGTGTTGATAGCCATTATAACAGGACATTCATATGTATAGAGTGCTCAATTATTCATAAATACATGTATAGATTTAAAAGCTATACTTTAATACATACATAAATAACCCGCACATACGAGACTGACTCGTAGGAATACTTTTCAGTAAGTTTTGGCCATTAACTATTTAACAAGGAAACTTTAACAGTTTTAATAATGACGATGGTAATATAATCGCAGGAACTACGCCTGACACCAATCTTTCCAGGTGGTGACCCTCACTGTCTCCTGAAGGTGTGTCCATGTTTTGTACACGTGACTTACATGTGTGTGTGTGTGTGTTGTGTGTGTGTGTGTGTGTTGTGTGTGTGTGTGTGTGTTTTGTTTGTGTGGTGTGTGTGTGTGTAGCGTAGAGGAAGAAGTGTGAGGTGTAGGTCGTGTGTATTTGTTTTAAAATATAGTAATACCGGAAGGAGAGGATAATATGCATTGTTGAATAAATATACGTGTATGTTAGATACCGATGATTGTGTTTGTGTGTGTGTTGCTTTATCGTGCTTCTGTATGTGTGATGTGTACGTAGGATTTGTATGTGGAAATCCAAATTAGTGAATAGAAGAGTGTGGTTGAGAACCTTAGTGTACCATGCAAAAAGACAACAACAAGAAAAAACGATAACTAATAACAATTAATTACAGTTATCGTGCAGGGAACACAAAGTTTCACACACCGACACTAAATTTACGCACAAAAAAACCCGTTAACAAATCACTTATTCGATTAAATAATTGAATAATGTAATAACTGACATACGTACAATATTAAATATAAATATATGTTCCAAATTTTCATTGAGTGGCCAGTTCTTGTGGACGACTGGTTAGAGATCTTCTTGTCTCAGGTAGTCGAGTTCGGGTCTGTCCAGGTGGATGTTATTACAGAGCGCAGATTATCTGCGTGTCCTCCTCTATAATAACATCTTCCTCTGTATACTGATATTAATACACTAGTGTAGTAATATACATGGACAGTGCTTCAAGGCTGGCTAAAACTGCTGACCTCAGGGAAGTGCTGAAGGGTGTATGGAATTTAACACTTGGAACCACGGACCTGGTTGGACGGGTATCAGGGGTGGGACTGGGTAGACTCAAAAATACGAAAAGAGTTTCCAGAGCTTCAGAGGAAGGGAAGATATCCGGGGGCCCACGGATAGATTCCTGGACTCATGAACCTGGGGAAGGTAGGATAGTGTAGGATAGGAAGTGGGGAAATGAGAATATCTGAGGGGACATAGATGGACTCCTGGGCACATGAACCCGGGGAAGGGAGGATAGTAATAGGACAGGGAGTGGGGAAGGGAGAATATCTGAGGGGACACATGAACCTGGGGAAGGTAGGATAGTATAGGACAGGAAGTGGAGAAGGGAGAATATCTGAGGGGACACAGATGGACTCCTGGACACATGAACCTGGGGAAGGTAGGATAGTATAGGACAGGGAGTGGAGAAGGGAGAATATCTGAGGGGACACAGATGGACTCCTGGACACATGAACCTGGGAGAGGTATGACAATATAGGACAGGGAGTGGGGAAGGGGGAAATCTGAGGGGACACCGATGGACTCTGGACACAGAACCTGGGAGAGGTATGACAAATATAGGACAGGGAGTGGGGAAGGGAGAATATCTGAGGGACAACAGATGGACTCCCGGACACATGAACCTGGGGAGTTAGGATAGTATAGGACGGAAGGGGAGGGAAATATTAGGGGCACAGATGGATCCTGGGCACATGCCCCGGGGAAGGTAGGGTAATAAGGCGGAGTGGGGGGGGAGAAATCTGAGGGGACACAGATGGACTTCACCTGAACTGGGGAAGGGAAGATTACTAGTGTGCAAAAAAAAAAAGGAAAAAAAAAGGGGAAGGAAAGAATATCTAGGGACCAGATGGATCCTGGACCATGGGCCCGGGAATACTTAGATGCAACACAGATGGAAAAATAAAACCCGGGGAAAAACTCAAAAATGGCCTCCACGTGATACAATATACTACTACTACTAATTTAAAATTAATAATAATAAAAATAATTTTAAAATGCGGAGATCGATCCCTGGAACGTTTCCGCACCTGCTGTTCCTTTCACTTAGCTTAATTTGGTACCTGGTGTTCTATATAGTATTGTTTTTATTCAGTAGTCTAAAGTCAGCTAGGGCTGTTTCTTGTAGAAAAATGGGTAATTTTAATAAAAAACTTATATTTAAGAGATTCATCAAGGTAATAGCTCATAGTCAGATTTCCCCTGTTCAAACATAAATGACATTACACATCGTTAAAAGACTCCACATCCTCTGACATCACTAATAAACCAGTGACATCCTCATCTTTCTAAGACAGTGACATCACTATCTTTATCAAAGACAGTACATCACCACGTTATCAAACTAATGACATCATAGTTACTAAGACTCAGTGACATTACACATCGTTATCTGAGACCCCAGTGCATCAACATCGTTATCTAAGACTCATGAAAATTGTTAGAAATATATCGAAGAGGATTTTTTAATTATGGAACTGTCCCAACGTTTCCAATTTTTTTAAACTGTTTTCTATAGAGACAAGTTTCCTGCACACAGTCTAAACTTAGTGGGTAAAAATTTAAGGGGTAATATCTGTCCGTAAGATCACTAACCATTTACGTATTGACGCCGTTCAAAAGAGGAAACTAAATTTATATTTAAAGAAAAAGCACAAATGGATTCTCTCGGGGTCCTGAAAGTTTTGGGTGAGTGGAGCGTAAAGACGCCACTGAGGGCGGTCTGGTAACCCAGAACTAACTTTGACGTTGACAGTAGTATCAAACTCTTAATTTTTTTATGCCACAGGGGCCTTGTCTCAGCTATAACAACTTTAATCGAAAATTTTTGTGAGGGGATTGTTATGAGAAATTTACCCCCAAAATAACATGGGTCTGAATGAGGAAAAAATACAACTTGACCCCAAACCTTACTAGTTTTTTTATACCTTTTTTTTTTATTTTGGGAGGGAGGGTTGCATTTTTTTGCAAAATTTTTGTTTTTCAACATTTTATTATGTAATATGTTCTCAAATTCGCGGCAGGGGCAGCAGAGGAGCAAGCCTGTTATTTTTCTAAACCTGCAGACCCACCAACGCTTCAATGATGCCTCATTGCAATCAAATGCACAAACTACGTAAAAAACCCACATGCCCCAAGATAATCAACAGTGATACCTACAAACCGAAAAAATTACCGATAAGGAAGACGGCCGTAAAACTCCAAGCACAACCCCGTTGCCAGACGACTACCACTCAAACCCTTTTAACTATCTTAGTTTCTTCATCTAACCATCACTCCCGTACTACTATGAGACCAACACAGAAGAAACAGCCTAAGAATAGCAAGGTAGCGCCTAGAAATCGACTATTCCATAAGAGGACCCAGCAGGACGCCGGTACCTCATCCACCCCCTGACAACCCAGAGCGACGCATCAACAACAACAAACATGGCCGACTCACCCACCAACCCAGGCGACTCCAGAACAACAACACCAACTGTGACTGACTCCCTCTCTACCTCTACTGCCTTCATAGGATTTAACCCAGCTGATATGCTCTCAGGTATGACTAATGATCCTGACACTCTAAAGCACTACATCACCACCCTAACGGCGGATAACTTGAATCTTCGTGTTGAAAATATCTCTCCGTGCAACAATAACAAACCATGAATCTAAGTTACTTCACCTTGAGAACAAGATCTACAACCTTGAACAACAGCTAACATCAACTGGCATGACTGATTTTGGCAAGACTTTCCAATCAGTCATAGCCAGCCTCACAGATCAAATAACTTCCCTAAACACGAAGACTGATAATGCCGTCAAGGACTGGAAAATAAACATGGATACCCAATTGAACAATTATTTTGCTAACCAAGATGACAAGGCAGAGCAAGACAAGTTATCTGATGCAGTAGTAATTAACACTCCACTTTTTCCCAGCGAATTAAACCATTCCAACTGCAAAGCTACAACTCTCCAGATCATACGTGACCACCTACATGTTAATGTACCAGTGTCGGAAATAAAAGAATCGCGGTTACTAGGGAACCAAAGTAGAAAAAGTGTTATGCTCAGATTTCACACACAAGACAGGAAAAAAGATCCAGTAATTTCATCTATTAAAGCAAAAAAAGATATATACATAAATTAGTGTCTCACAAAAAAAAAAACGACAGAACTTCCTGTACAGAGTGAGAAAGCTAAAACGTGAGAATAATGATAAAATTCACCAGTGCTTTGTACGTGGACAAATTCTAGTAAGAAAAACAAATGTAGGCCGTGTGTACTATATTACAAGTGAAAATGAACTAGCAAACTTCCTTCATGATGCAAACATTACAGAGTCTGACTGATATTAGTGACCAAATCCTTACTACGTTAGAGTATGTTACTATGTCATTATTGAACTAATCCCTGTACTATCACCTCCTAGATAGTATTTACTACCTCATTATCCCAGGTGTCCCACACAGTTCTTTGTGTGACCCAATTTGTGTTATCTTCCCAGACTCCCAATTCACAATTTATTTTTTGTTAATTGGATACTTACTCTTTAATATCTGTATTACCTTTTTCTTTCCTACTTAAACACTGTTAAAATTCTCTTATAATCATACCTAATTTTCCCTTTTCTCCCAAACTACAAATAACAAACTAGTCAAACTAGTGTATGTTCCTACTACACTACTGTGCAATACCTTGAACCATCCCTCACTTGCTAGTATCAAATACCTCAAATAATATTCCTATAGTGATATTAATTGCTCAAACTTTATGCTATAAGGCAATTCCTACTCTCAGATTATTTTCATATTTTAGTGAATATGTTGTGTGTGCAATTAGTGTATATTTCAATTACATTATTGTTCAAGGCCCAAAACTATCTTTTGCTGCTACTACCAACTACCTCATATTAGTTTTTACTTTTTAGAGTACAATAAATTCCTCAACTTATTGTATATATCAATTCAGATCTTACTCCCAAATCAATATCATATCTTAGTTACTATCTGCCAATTTAACTTTGTTTATCATTATTTAATTTAGTCCCTATATCTTTTCTCCTTTATTTTAGCTTTAATATAGCTTTATATAACCTTTACATAACAATATTACAGTCCTGCAGAATGTGAGAATTAGGCGACTGGACGGGACTCTGTAATTAGATGGAAACAGGATATTACCACAGCTGAGTGATGTCTATATTTATGTTGAAATTCTGGCCAGTATTTTCTTCATATTTTAGGCAGGGAGTTTTGTGTATGACATGCCAAGTAATCTCCAGACTAATTGGTGAGTGGTATTAAGATAAATTCTCCTTCAATGTATATGTAGTCATTTATTAAAATTAACATACAGTCCACATATTTATATCAATGTTTTACCAGAATTCCTGGTGATGTATATTTCATTTGAAATTAATATAGGTCCAGAGTGACTTGTGGAGATAGAGATTGTAGTAGGTATCAAAGGGGGACATTTTTGCGACCTAGGTGCCCTAAAATTCCTACATATCTCTCTAACTTTGATAACGAATAATTATCTTTGTTACCATTTACTGGTATGTATCTTATGAGGTACATCCAAGTAAATTTAATTTTCCACAATCCCCTTGAAGCCTATAGCATAGGTAGGTTGGTTGGAGTTAAAAAACCTGTCACTAGGCTCATAAAGGCTTCTTGGTAAGCTGTCCACTAACACACATACATAATTCAATCATTCGTCTCTCAACCCTTGAGTAGAGAGGACGTGTGCTGCTGCTGCCCCCTGGTGTTGACTGGGTACAGTAATATTTTCACAACATGGCACAGGCTACCCGGCGTCGTGTCAATACTATCTGTATTGAATTAACCAGTGGAGCTGTAACGGGGCCGTCTATGGAGTTATTTCTACCAGCAATAATCAGAGAAACCTACGGCATAGCTAATGAGGAGATTTGTGGACTCGCATTGAATGGTACGAAGAAAATATTTGTAAAACTCAGCTCGGCCTGTGGTGAATAGTTTCAGGAAGTGGCCATACCTGTGAATCATGCCGTAACGGTGAGGATGCATGATGTATCAAGCTATTACACTTGGGTGAAGATCAGGAATGTGCCATTCAAGTCGGATGCATCTGACACACAGTTCGCCATGAGTAAATACGGAACGATACACACGGTAACTGCAGGAAGGTGGTCAGCTGGTTCATATATGCTGATACCTGAGGGTACGTACTCGGTGAAGATGACGCTCCGACATCCGATACCTTCGTATGTGGTGATGGAAGAATTTCGAACTCAGGTATTTGTGACATACGTGGGGCAGCGATGCACTTGTCGTTTGTGCAGGTCGCATGACCACCTGTCTGCGCAATGTGGTAGAGGACGTGGCGACAGAGACCAGCAACAACGAAGAGATGTCGAGGAGAGGAGAGTGGATCAGATCACCGTATTCGACACTGCCTCCGCGAACTGTAATCATGAGAGCGAGGTGTCACCCCCGGTGCTGGTGGGTATCTTTGCCCGATTTTGGGGGCTTGTCCCCTGGTGTTTGGGGCTTCCTTTGCAGATGGTGCTGTCACCCCTGGTGCTGCGTGTATCTTTGCAAATGGTGCTGTACCCCCGGTGCTGGGTGCTATCTTAGAGGACAGTACCGTAAAGAATACAGAAAAGGAAAAAAAAAAGTGCCTAAAATGGAGATAGTGGTTTTTCCTGGTGTTTATGAAATAGGTAAAGAATTGAAATACTAATTCCCAATTTTTCTATTTCAATTACAAAATTCTGTTGTTTTTAATAGTTATCCCCATTAAACTAAAACCCTTTTTGGTGTTTTTTTCTTTTCCCCACTTGCCCAAATAGTGGGCAGGCCAAAAAAAGGGAATCGAAAATGTTCTCTTTACCCAAAATTTCTGTTGTGTTGCAGTGTCTGACAAAATTTAAAAAAATGGGGAATTTAAACCCTTGGTTCTTACCCGCCCAATAATTTGGCCCCCAAAAATAAAAAGCAAAAGTACCCCCTGTCAGTTTTTGTCTCTCCTTTTTCGTCAAAAAATTTGTTAAGACCCTTTCCCGGGCCCAATTTTTGGTTGGGAAATTCTCTTTTGGGTAAAAATGGGCCGTCTTTGATTTAATCATCAATGTTTGTTTCAGGGGCCCGTTTAAGATGGGTTTAGCTAAAAAAAAATTTAATATGTCAGAAAAAAGCCCCCAAACCCCTCTGAAAAACTTTGAGGTCAGACACTGCACACACAACATATCTGAACAGAGACACACTTCGATCACTTGCCGACCACAGTGCCAAGGAGCACACACACACACACACACACACACACACACACACACACACACACACACACGGAAAAAACAACAGTAAATAAACCAATATTATTCGTAAATTCTTTAATGTACTTGTAATAGGTTTTCTTGTAAAAATTTAAGATATTAAAATCTATGGAGAAATGAGTTTAAAAAAAAGAGATATATTATTGCAGATTTCTAGATTTCAGAGTGTTTGAGGCATTTTCTGACATATTGAATTTTTTAGCTAATATCATCTTAAACTGCTCTGAAACAAACATTGATGATTCATCAAAGACAGAGCCCAGTTTACCCTAGAGAGAACTTCACCATCAATCTGCACAGCAAGTCTTAACAAATCTTTTGACAGAGAAAGAGAGAGACAGACAGACAGAGGTACTTTGCTATTATGTTAGGGCAAATTATTCGCGGTAAGAATCCTAAGGGTTTATTCCCCATATTTATTTTGTCAGACACTGCAACACAACAGTATCTTGGTACAGAGAACATCTTCGATTACTTTTTTGCCTGACCACTAGTTGCAAGTGAGAAAGATAAACACACCAGAAATGTTTTAGATGATGAGATAACTATTAAAAACTACAGTAGTTGTAGATGTGAAATAGTAAATAGGAATTAGTATTTCTATGTCTTTACCTATTTCATAAACACCAGGACCACTATCTCCATCTAGTGCACTGTCTTTCATTTCTGTACTCTTACAGGTACTGTCCTCTAAGATAGCACCAGCACCAGGGGTGACAGCACCATCTGCTAAGATAGCACCAGCACCAGGGGTGACAGCACCATCTGCTAAGATAGCACCAGCACCAGGGGTGACAGCACCATCTGCTAAGATAGCACCAGCACCAGGGGTGACAGCACCATCTGCTAAGATAGCACCAGCACCAGGGGTGACAGCACCATCTGCTAAGATAGCACCAGCACCAGGGGTGACAGCACCATCTGCTAAGATAGCACCAGCACCAGGGGTGACAGCACCATCTGCTAAGATAGCACCAGCACCAGGGGTGACAGCACCATCTCCTAAGACAGCACCAGCACCAGGGGTGACAGCACCATCTGCTAAGACAGCACCAGCACCAGGGGTGACAGCACCATCTGCTAAGACATCACCAGCACCAGGGGTGACAGCACCATCTGCTAAGACAGCACCAGCACCAGGGGTGACAGCACCATCTGCTAAGACAGCACCAGCACCAGGGGTGACAGCACCATCTGCTAAGATAGCACCAGCACCAGGGGTGACAGCACCATCTGCTAAGATAGCACCAGCACCAGGGGTGACAGCACCATCTCCTAAGACAGCACCAGCACCAGGGGTGACAGCACCATCTGCTAAGATAGCACCAGCACCAGGGGTGACAGCACCATCTGCTAAGATAGCACCAGCACCAGGGGTGACAGCACCATCTGCTAAGATAGCACCAGCACCAGGGGTGACAGCATCATCTGCTAAGACAGCACCAGCACCAGGGGTGACAGCACCATCTGCTAAGATAGCACCAGCACCAGGGGTGACAGCACCATCTGCTAAGACAGCACCAGCACCAGGGGTGACAGCATCATCTGCTAAGACAGCACCAGCACCAGGGGTGACAGCACCATCTGCTAAGATAGCACCAGCACCAGGGGTGACAGCACCATCTGCTAAGATAGCACCAGCACCAGGGGTGACAGCACCATCTGCTAAGATAGCACCAGCACCAGGGTGACAGCACCATCTCCTAAGACAGCACCAGCACCAGGGGTGACAGCACCATCTGCTAAGATAGCACCAGCACCAGGGGTGACAGCACCATCTGCTAAGATAGCACCAGCACCAGGGGTGACAGCACCATCTGCTAAGACAGCACCAGCACCAGGGGTGACAACACCATCTGCTAAGACAGCACCAGCACCAGGGGTGACAGCACCATCTGCTAAGATAGCACCAGCACCAGGGGTGACAGCACCATCTGCTAAGATAGCACCAGCACCAGGGGTGACAGCACCATCTGCTAAGATAGCACCAGCACCAGGGGTGACAGCACCATCTGCTAAGACAGCACCAGCACCAGGGGTGACAGCATCATCTGCTAAGACAGCACCAGCACCAGGGGTGACAGCACCATCTGCTAAGATAGCACCAGCACCAGGGGTGACAGCACCATCTGCTAAGACAGCACCAGCACCAGGGGTGACAGCACCATCTGCTAAGATAGCACCAGCACCAGGGGTGACAGCACCATCTGCTAAGATAGCACCAGCACCAGGGGTGACAGCACCATCTGCTAAGATAGCACCAGCACCAGGGGTGACATCACCATCTGCTAAGATAGCACCAGCACCAGGGGTGACAGCACCATCTGCTAAGATAGCACCAGCACCAGGGGTGACAGCACCATCTGCTAAGACAGCACCAGCACCAGGGGTGACAGCACCATCTGCTAAGACAGCACCAGCACCAGGGGTGACAGCACCATCTGCTAAGATAGCACCAGCACCAGGGGTGACAGCACCATCTGCTAAGACAGCACCAGCACCAGGGTGACAGCACCATCTGCTAAGATAGCACCAGCACCAGGGGTGACAGCACCATCTGCTAAGACAGCACCAGCACCAGGGTGACAGCACCATCTGCTAAGATAGCACCAGCACCAGGGGTGACAGCACCATCTGCTAAGACAGCACCAGCACCAGGGGTGACAGCACCAGCACCAGGGGTGACAGCACCATCTGCTAAGACAGCACCAGCACCAGGGGTGACAGCACCATCTGCTAAGACAGCACCAGCACCAGGGGTGACAGCACCATCTGCTAAGACAGCACCAGCACCAGGGGTGACAGCACCATCTGCTAAGACAGCACCAGCACCAGGGGTGACAGCACCATCTGCTAAGATAGCACCAGCACCAGGGGTGACAGCACCATCTGCTAAGACAGCACCAGCACCAGGGGTGACAGCACCATCTGCTAAGACAGCACCAGCACCAGGGGTGACAGCACCATCTGCTAAGACAGCACCAGCACCAGGGGTGACAGCACCATCTGCTAAGATAGCACCAGCACCAGGGGTGACAGCACCATCTGCTAAGACATCACCAGCACCAGGGGTGACAGCACCATCTGCTAAGACAGCACCAGCACCAGGGGTGACAGCACCATCTGCTAAGACAGCACCAGCACCAGGGGTGACAGCACCATCTGCTAAGACAGCACCAGCACCAGGGGTGACAGCACCATCTGCTAAGATAGCACCAGCACCAAGGGTGACAGCACCATCTGCTAAGACATCACCAGCACAAGGGGTGACAGCACCATCTGCTAAGACAGCACCAGCACCAGGGGTGACAGCACCATCTGCTAAGACAGCACCAGCACCAGGGGTGACAGCACCATCTGCTAAGACAGCACCAGCACCAGGGGTGACAGCACCATCTGCTAAGACAGCACCAGCACCAGGGGTGACAGCACCATCTGCTAAGACAGCACCAGCACCAGGGGTGACAGCACCATCTGCTAAGACAGCACGAGCACCAGGGGTGACAGCACCATCTGCCCCGCTCTTTTTACTATCCCGACTGTTATACAAGTCTGTCAAGTTTTCTAAGAAGGATATTTTTTGTTGATGTTTTTTGTGTTTTAGTATAGATGTAATTTTCTTCCACAGGTGTTTGTCATTTGGGCACTCCAAAAAAAACATTTTCCTGAATTAATATCATTAGTTGTGGACCGCTGTATGTCTACACGCAACCCATGAGTCTTTTTTTCACAGAAGTTGCATGGAACCCAAGCTGAACTTTGCTTGATACTACTGTGACAATTTACACAAGTTTTTATGGTGGTAGTTTTTAGTGTTGGATATATATAGTTTTACATATTTTTTCAGTCTTTGATATATATAATTTTATATATTATTTACATTTACAGTGTTCCATACAATAACTTTACTAATGGTACACTTGACAGATCTCCTAAGTAGGCTAGCTAGTGAAAAAGTCTACTATAAAAGTAATTTAATGTAGAAGTGTACTGATAAAAAGAATTTGAATTGCATGTTGAGTGAACTGGAGACCGCTGGTAGCTTCTACAACGTGTTGAGGGTACAGGTGACCTCTGGCACCTCACCTCACCTAATCAACCTAATTGTGGTTGCATTGTCCTCATCGCTCTCGGGCCGTGTGGACGGGCTGCGCAGTAGCTCCTGTTTCAACTGGTTTACTGCGCAGTTTTCCTGTTTTGTGCATACAACATGCCGGGTAAACACTGTTTGTGTGGAACTGGTGCGTGGCACGCTTACAGGAACAACAATGCAGGTGTTACTGCCTTCGATCATCAGTGAGGTATATGGAATACCAAACGAAGAATTATATGGAGTAGCAGTAAATGGTGTGTCGAGAATTTTCATCAGTTTTAAGGACGCAGGATTCTACACAAGCATAGTCAACAAATATCAAGAGAAAAGGTTAGCAGTGAACACTATGGTGGAAGTCTGCTTACATGATGTGTCCAGCTATGTGACGTGGGTGAAGGTACGAAACGTGCCTTTTGAGGCGACAGAGCATGATGTGATGGCGGTGTTTAGCAGCTATGGAAAAATCCACTCAGCTGAGATGGGGGTGTGGCAAAATGGACCTTATGAGGGGCTACCTGAAGGATCATTTACGCTGCAAATGACGTTGAGGCAGCCAATACCATCATACGTATTTATGGAGGTCTTCCGGACGCAGGTCTACGTGTACTACTCAGGGCAGCGGAAGACTTGCAGATTATGTGGTTCTTATGAACATATGGCGGCCCAATGCTATAAAAAAGCTGGACGGAGGGAACAGGCACCAGTGATCTTACATCAGAGGAATGCTATGGGGGCGTTGGAGGAAGGAGTAAGGCCAAACAAGAATCCTTGCCGTTGGAGTGAAGAAGTGGATAGGGTTGAGGCGGCTATAGAGGAAAGTGTAACACTAACGGTTGATAAGGGACAGACGACATCGACGTCTGATGAGGAGGGTACGGGCCAACAGGATGGCTTGCTGGAGGAAGTACTAAGTTCCTTTTTGCATGACGTTGAGAAGGGACAGGAGGATGATGGGTGTAACCTGGTGCAGGCGACAGAGTAGCAAGATCTGGAGGTTAGGAATACTCCGTGCACTAATGTTAATGTGCACAACGTTGTGGCAGAAGTCCATAGGGCAGAAAAGACAGGTGACGAGGTGTGTGGGGAGGGGAGTTCTCGTAAGAGAACTGCAGGAACGTCTGAGATGGACGATGTTCTTACTCCAGGACAAAGAACAGGAGTAAAATCTTGGAGAAAGGATGTATGTCATAAGGGGAAAGAGGGAAGGGGTACTGAAGGGTTTAATGGTTCTAGGGATAACGAAGGGATAGGGGTGGGGGTGAATAAGCAAGCTGTCAAGAAAGACGCATTACAGCAGGACGGTATAGGAGGGTGTGTGCCAAGAAGAAAGGGTAAACCACCACTATTAAAATAATTCACAGTAGTAACTGTAAATGTAAATGGATTGCGGAATGAAGTGAAACGAGTATGGACGGAATGGTTTTTGAGGAGATATAATGTGGATGTATGCTTTATACAAGAACATAATTATAAGATAGGCTGTGCTTTGGCATTAAAGGGTTATAAATTGTATGTAAGTGGGTCTGTTAGGTTAAAAGGGGGAGTGGCAGTGGCTGTGAAGGAAAATAGTCCCTTACGTATTATAAAGTGGGAAGAAGGGGGGGGGGGGAGGGTAGTGAGGGTGGATGGTGAGTGGGGAGCATCTCGAGTATGTTTCATTGGGGTTTATATGCCAGCGGAGAATATAATCAAAGTAAAAGAGGATTTTGTGAGAGATGTTTTGGTGTATTTTTTAAGGTGTTTACCTCTAGTAACTAATTGTGGGGGACTGGAACTGTGTTATAAGGGGGGGGGGGGACGTGGAGCCAAGGGGGGCGGGTTGTGTGTTACGGTCATTACGCAGTGTTTTACAGGATGCAGGGGTGAGGGACGTGGAGGGGAGTGAGGCTTGGAGAGTGGATTACACTTTTGTTAGGAGAAATTATTCAGTGAGGTTAGATAGGATTTATATAACGGAGGCAGTTAGGGTAGGAGGGGTAAAAACAGTGGACGTAGGGTTTTCGGATCATAGGGCAGTTTTGGTAGAACTGGATTGGGAGGGAGTGGTAAAGGTATATTCAAGTTTCTGGAAGTTAAATGCGAGGTTGGTGAGGAGTGAGGTGGTGAGCACAGAGTTTAGAGACTGGTGGAGACAATTGTGGAGGGCAAGGGATGGGGTAGGGAGTATTTTGGATTGGTGGGAAAATAGGGCTAAACCTGGTATCGCGGGGTTTTATAAATATAAAGGAAGGGAGGAGGCGAGGTGGAGGTATGGTTTACAGATTTATTTGGAACAGCAGCTCAATGAGTGTTACGCAAGAGATGAGGGGAAGTCTTTTGAAGAAATATCAGGGCTAAGAGGGAGACTAAGGGGCATACATAATGAAAGATTTGATGAATTAAGGGTAAGGGCAGGTATGGATGCCGTGCTATGGGGAGATAAACCGTCGGGTAGTGTGTTAAGAAGTTTTCGCATTAGACAACAGGAGTCCACTATATTACTTTTAGAGGTTAGTGACGATTTGGAAGGTTATACTAAGGGGCAAATGTTGGTGACAACTGAGGGGATAAGTAATTATGCGGACTATTGGTTTAAAAAGGAAATGGGAAAAAGGTAATGTGGGGATAGTTAATAAAGAAAGAGGAGGGGTGAAGGTCTTGGGGAAAGGTGGGGAGGACAGAGGGGGATTGGAGGGAATAATAAGTATGGAAGAAGTGAAAGAGGCAGTGTTCAATTTAAGTAAGGGGAAAGCACCGGGAATTGATGGGCTTTCCAATGATTTTTACAGAGTGCATTGGGAAAACCATAAAATGTTTGTTTGGTTCAGATATTGAATTGTATGCTGAAGGAAGGGAAATTGGGAACGCCACAGAGGACGGGTGTGGTCGTGCTTGTAAAGAAAAAAAGCGAGGGGAGAACACTGAGCACGTACAGGGCCATATCTTTAATGTGTACGGATTATAAGATTTTTGCGAAGATTTAAGGGAACAAGATGAAGAAGGTAATAGGTGGTATGGTGCACAAGTGTCAGTTGGGAATTCCGGGTCGTAGTATGAGGGATGGACATAGTCGTATTAGGGAATTTTTGCAGGGTTGTAAGGGTGGTGGAATTTTGGGCATTGATTGGGAGAATGCTTATGACGGTGTGAATAGAGAGTACATGGTTGACACTTTAAGGCTTATGGGTTTTGGGGAGGGAATAGTAAAATGGGTGAAGACCTTGTATGCAGAAGCTACGATTCAGGTGCAAATTAATGGTAGGTTGGGTAGCGTGTTGAAAATGGAGAAAGGTTTGAGACAGGGGTGTCCTATGTCTCAAATTCTGTTTGCATGTATGCAACACCCGTTTTATGGAATGGTTGAGGAAGCAACAACGTTTACAGGAGGAGGGTAAGGGGTTCACAGAGGTAGTTGGTTATGTAGATGACACAACAATACTGATCAATGATGTCGAAGGTTTGCGAAAGGTGGAGAGAGTAATGAGGTTTTTTTGGAGAGGCGTCAGGCATGCGTGTCAACAGAACTAAATCGAAATTATTAGAGATAGGAGATTGGGTGGGGGTTAGAATGGGGGTGGAGTTTGGATGGGATGTGACTGAACAGCTGAAAATTTGTGGGATTATCTATATGGCAGATGAGCAAGAGGCTAGACTGAGGAATTCGGAATTGGTGGGAGAGAAAGTTGTACAACGGATTAGGAACCTAAGAGCGAAGGATGTTACTTTAATGCAGAGGGCAATAATAAATTCATTGGTTTATAGTAAAGTGTGGAACGTGGCAGTGGTGTATCCTTTACGGGACCAGGAGATAAAGGAGATACAGAGAAGGGTGCTTCGTTACATATGGGGTTTTGGACGAGCATGGCTAAGTAAAGAGGTGGTTATGACGAATGTGCGCAGAAGGGGAGTAGGGCTTTTGATGCTAGGGCCGAGGGTAAAAGCCATGTATGTTAAACAAAAGTACGTAAGGGAGGGGGGGGTAAAAGGGGTGAGGGTCGGGAGGGTGATGGGGGATGTACGACGATGGTGGGGAGGAAAGGACTTAATGGAATGTGAGAATATGCTAAGGGTTATGTTAGTAATAGGTGAGGTAAAAAAGCTCAAGGTTGGAAGGTTGGTAGAGATGAGTAGGAAACCAGAAGTCATGCAATGGGTGGCGGTATACCCTTTGTATGATTGGGGTACGATTTGGCATGATTTCCAGAAACTTAGATTAATGCCTAGGCTAAGGGAGTTAGTTTATAGGTTTGTAATGGGGATTTTAGCGTCAAAGCAGGCTGTGTGTGTGATGGGTTTGGTAAAGGAGGCGAAATGCGAACATTGTGAGGAATCGGAAACAGCTTTTCATGCCGTATGTTTTTGTAGGGAGTTGGGGCAGTACGGGTGTGGCTGGCTAGAGTCTTCAAGTTAATGGGTGGGGGCAATGTAGAACGCCTGCGTGCCCTAACTTTAGAGGTAAGGGGGGTGTCTGAGGTTGTAAAGAGAGCCATTCTGTACATTGTGACAGATTTCTTGTTTTATTCCTGGGGCTTGAAGGAAAAAGGCGGGGGGATTAGGGTAAGGGCAATTGCGGCAGGAATTTATCGCACGGTATGCAGAAATAAACTTATTTATGGTAACAGGTGGACAACTGCGTTCCCGGAGGCATATAGAAATATAACGGTAAGGGGACTCAGTAATTTGGCTACTTAAGTACTAAGGGACTATTTTCCTTTTCTAGAGCGAATTGTGACCATAATGAAGGATATGTAAATGTGGTAGGATTGTCATGAGAGTTGTATGGGAGGGATGACATGTTAGATGTGGTATAATTGTAGAGTTTTCTTGTGTGTGAATGTTTTAGTTTAACCATGTGTTGAAAGACAAGAGGTCATTGATGATCATAGTTTTAATAAGGTAAATGATCTTTGTCAGTGAGACAACTACAAGAAGGAACACTCAAATCATTGTTAACACACTAATAATAATGTGCTATGTAACATGAGTGTGTATCTTTGTTATTTTAATAGTGTGTTTAGTTTCTCTGTGGTAAGGTGTGGAAATGGCTATTTTGTCACCTTTATTATATTGTAATTTTTGGGCGTTTAGTATTATGTCTTTGTGTATAAAGTTTAATATACAATACTAATGAGTGTGCAACGAATTGGATTATATGAGAATGTCTTTGTTTATAAAGTTTCATATATAATGTAAATAAGTGTGACATTATTTGGATTATATTGCCTTTTGTGTTATAAGATACTGGCTGTATTTTATGGATATAATAAACCCACCTGTATGTACAGGTGTGGGCTGTTTTTAGTTACATGTATGTTGTGTGTGCTGGTTGGCCACTTTGGAGGGGGAATCAAGCATTTACAGTTGAACGTGTTTTTCTTATATATAAGTTTAGTGCTGGGATAAGGAATGTGAAGTTGTTTGTTTTTATTATTTAATGGATCACGTTTCTTTGTTTATGTAACCTAAGTATAGCATACATGTATGATGTGTATTGTGTTTTTTAAATAAAAAAAAAAAAATTCTCTCCCTTATTCCCTCAATCTCTCCCACCAGATAACTAACACTCCCACGCTCATAGCAAGCTCTCAACTGCCCCTCAAGATAAGATTGATACCCATTCTTTAACCTATTATACTCCCTCCCACTACGTACATAAAAATCCTTAATACTTGATTTTGCCACCGAGTCCCACCAACTAATCAGATCACCATTCCCAGGCGCCCTCGCCTCCAACCCCACCCAAAATTGCTTAAATGACTGTCGAAACCCTTCCTGCAACAACTTTACATTTAACTTCCAATACCCCGTACACCTTCTTGGTAACCCCTCCCAACCTACATCCACCAAAACACCCCTATGATCAGAAAATACCACGTCAATCACCCTCACACTATGTATCACCACTGTTCTGGGGACATACAAACGATCGAGCCTAGCAGCATACCCACGCCTAATAAATGTATGCTCCCACCCCCGCCCCCCCTCCACAAATATCGATCAGCCCCACCCCGGATAACAATTCTCCTAATATTCCCATACAATGCCCTGCCCCCCTCGGTTCAACATCCTTACGCCTTACCACACAGTTTCAACCACCTCCTATCACGGCTACCCCCGGCAATCCACGCAAGTAATATACCAGAACATCCCTCACAAATTTATTCTTAAAAGTACATCACCCTCTGCCGGGCCATACACACACACCAACGTCATCTGTACCTGACCCCATAACCCATCCACACGAATCACCCTCCCCTCCTTCACAATGCCTGACAACCAACGGGCTAGTTTCCTTTACCAAAATAGCCACACCTCCTTTCAATCTGACTGCATGCTCAACATACACATTATATCCATCCATCTTCAACTCATAACCATGTCTATAATTGTGTTCCTGCAAGAACACGACATCAACACCATGACGCACTAAATACTCCCTAAACCACTCACATTTTCTCTGCGACCTCAAACCATTGATGTTCAAAGTCAAGCACTTAAAACCGACAAAGGGGGTTTCCCTCTTGACACTACCGATTTGTCACTTGATCGTCTCAGTGCACCCCTATCCACCCCCCCTTTTTGTGCACCCTTACCCAACCCATGTCCCTGAGTGCCTCTTGAACCCCTCTGAATGGCATCCGCCCATGTTTTCTTCCCAGGACATTGTGCAGGCGTAAGCACTTCGTCTGAATCATAAATCACTGCTACGCGCTTTCATGTCACACCCTCAATCTGCATCTTGTCATCCTGTGCATCACCATGAACCTCTCCCTCCACCGTTCTCACAGACAGGGCATCCATTTCACACACCTTAGGATGAACTACGCTTGAACAACATCCAAGGAAGGGGAGTCCCCCCCCCCACACATAGCACCTGCCTTCTCCTCCCTCTCAACCTCCGCTCTCCATGATACAGTCTGCGGAGGCAGTGTCGAATACGGCTGATCTTGACTCCACTCTCCTCTCCTCGACATCTCTTCGTTCGGTTGCGGGTCTCTGTCGCCACGCCCCTCTACCCATTGGGGGGGCCCAGACAGGGGGTCATGCAAACCTGCACAAACAAAAGTGTCGCTGCCCCCATTATGTCACAAATACCTGAGTTCAAAATTCTTCATCACCACTTTAACGAAGGTATCGGATTTTGGGAGCTCTCTTCACCGGGTACGAACCTCAGGTATCAGCATTTTATGAACCAGCTGCCCCTTCCGGCATTTTACCGTGTGTTTTCGTTCGTATTTACTAAAGGCAAAAAGGGTGTGTCAGTTTGCACCCGATTTTGAATGGCACTTTTCCGATCTTCCCCCAAGTGTAATAGCTTGATAATCATGCATCCTAAACCGTTACGGAAAATTTTTAAAAAAAATTCAAAAAGGTTTGGGGCCCCACTTCTAAAACAAATTCACCACAGGCCGACGGTTTTTTTAAAAACAAATATTTCTTCGTCCCATTAATGCGAGTCAAAAATCTCCTCATTGGCTATGCCGTAGGTTTCTCGGGATTTTTGCTGGTAGAAATAACTCCATGGGAGGGCCCCTTTTACAGCTCCACTGGAAAATTTTTCCCAATACAGATAGTTTTGGGACCCCGACGGGGGTTCCTTTTGGCCATGTTGTAAAAAAATATTACTGTACCCGGGAAACACCGGGGGAAAGCAGCGGGGGCACAGTCCTTTTCTACTAAAGGGTTTTGAGAGAAAAAATGTTTGGGAATTTTATGTAGGTGTGTTAGGACAGCTTACCAAGAAGCCTTTATGACCAAAGGACAGGTTTTTTAACCCCAAACCAACCTACCTTTGCTTTTGGGCTTTTAAAGGGGATTGGGGAAAAAATTAAAATTTTATTTGGATTTTCCTCATAAGATACATAACCATTAAAGGGTTTAACAAAGAAAAATTATTCGTTATCAAAGTTAAGGGGTTTGGTGGGAATTTTTTGGGGAACCTGGGTCGAAAATTTTTCCCCCCTTTTGATACCAACCCCAATTTCCTATCTCCAAAAAGGGGCATCGGGCCCTATTTTAAATTTTTTCAAATAAAAAATACCATCACCGGGAATTTGGTAAAACATTGATTAAAAAAGTGGACGGGAGGGTTAAATTTTTAAAAAATTTACTAAACTTTAAAGGGAAAATTTTTATCTTAATACCACTCCCAAATTTAATTCGGAGTTTACTTGGGGTCATACACAAAACCCCCTGCCTAAAATAAAAGAAAAAAAGGGCCCAAAAATTTCAACAAAAATATAAAACATCACCAGCGTGGAAAATATCCTTTTTCCATCAAATTACGGGAGCCCCCTTTCCAGCCCGCCAAATTTCTCACATTCGGGCAGGACTTTTAATATTGTTATGAAAAGGGTTTGTAAAGGGGGGTAATATTAAAGCTAAAATAAAGGAGAAAAGATATGGGGCTAAATTAAAAAATGAAAAACAAATTAAATTGGCAAAATAGTAACAAGAAAAGATTTTGGGATTTGGGAGTAAGATCTGAATTGATATATACAATAAGTTGAGGAATTTTTGTATTTAAAAAATAAAAACTAAAAAGAGGGGGTTTGGAAATAACTAGCAAAAATAGTTTTTGGGCCTTGAAAAATTAAAGTAATTTTTAAATATACACTAAATGCACACAAACTATTCTCTAAAATTTTTTAAAATAATCTGAGAGTAGGAATTGCCTTATAAGGGATAAAAATTTTTAGCAATTAAAACACTATAGGAATATTATTGAGGTATTTGATAATAGCTAGGAAGGGATGGTTCAAGGAAATTTCACCGTAGTGTAGTAGGAACCAATTTTCCCCCCTATTTGACTATTTTTTTATTTGTTAGGGTTTTGGGGGAAAAGGGGGAAAAATTGGTTTGATTATAAAGAATTTTAACAGTTTTAAGTAGGAAAAAAAAGGTAATACAGATATTAAAGAGAAAATATCCCAAAAAAAAAAAAAAATAAATTGTAATTGGGGTCTGGGGAAAAAACACAAAAATTTGGGGCACCCAAAGAACTGTGTGGGCCCCCTGGGGGTAAAGGGTAGTAAATTCTATCTTGGAAAGGGGATAGTACAGGATTAGTTCAAAAATGAAATTTGTAACATACTCTAACGTAGTAAGGGGTTTGGTTTATTTAAAATCAGTCAACTCTGTAATGTTTGCCAAACATGAAGGAAGTTTTTCTAGTTCATTTTCACTTGTAAATAGTAAAAAACCGGGCCCAAAATTTGTTTTTCAAACTAGGGAAAAGGGGTCCATACAAAGCACTGGTGAATTTTTTCATTATTCTACGTTTTAAACTTTTCACTCTGTACGGGGAAATTTTTGTCGTTTTTTTTTTTTTTTTGAGACACTAATTTAAAGTTTTAAATCCTTTTTTTGCTTTAATAGGGTGAATTTTTTGGGTCTTTTTTCCCGTCTTGTGTGTGAAATCTGAGCATAAAAACTTTTTCTACTTTGGGTTCCCCAAATAACCGCGGTTTTTTAAATTTTCCAAAACGGTAACTTAACATGTAGGGGGGGTCCCCGTTGATCTGGAAAAGTTTTTGCTTTGGGAGTTGGAATTGGGTTTTAATTTTGCTTTGGGAAAAAAATGGAAGTGTTTTAATTTCTAAATGCAACAAAAAATTGGGCTTGGGTCGCCTTGTCCTTCTTGGTTTGCAAAAAAAATTGTTCAATTGGGGATTTCCCTGTTTATTTTACGTCCTTGAACGGGGGGGATTTTCTTTTGTGGTTTTTGGGAAGTTAAATTTTATCTTGGGCTGGCTATGACTGATTGGGGAAAATCTTGCCCAAAAACAAACATGCCCCGTTGATGTTAGCTGTTTTTTCAAGGTTTTAGATTTTGTTCTAAAAGGGGAAATAAACCCAGAAATTAAAGGTTTGTTAATTTTTTGCAAAAGGAGAGATATTTTTTAACACGAAGATTCAAGTTATCCCCGCCGTTTGGGTGGTGAAAGTAGTGCTTTAGAGTGTCAGGATCATTAGTCATACCTGAGAGCATATCAGCTGGGTTAAATCCTATGAAGGCAGTAGAGGTAGAGAGGGAGTCAGTCACAGTTGGTGTTGTTGTTCTGGAGTCGCCTGGGTTGGTGGGTGAGTCGGCCATGTTTGTTGTTGTTGATGCGTCGCTCTGGGTTGTCAGGGGGTGGATGAGGTACCGGCGTCCTGCTGGGTCCTCTTATGGAATAGTCGATTTCTAGGCGCTACCTTGCTATTCTTAGTGCTGTTTCTTCTAGTAGTTGGTCTCATAGTAGTACAGGAGTTGATGTGGTTAGATGAAGAAACTAAGATAGTTAAGAGCTTGGAGTAGGTAGTCGTCTGGCAACGGGGTTGTGCTTGGAGTTTGACGGCCAGTCTTCGCTTCACTCGGTAATTTTTCGGTTTGTAGGTATCACTGTTGATTATCTTGGGTCATGCTGGGTTCTACGTACGTTAGTGCAGTTATGATTGCAATGAGGCCATCATTGAAGCGTTGGTGGGCTCTGCAGGTGAGAAAAATAACAGAGCTTGCTGCCTCTGCTGCCGCTGCCGCAGAATATGATGTAACATATTACATAATAAAATGTATGACAAAACAAAATATTGCAAAACAATGCAACCCTCCCTCCCAAAATAAAAAAAAAGGTATAAAAGAACGTAGTAAGGTTGGTGGTCAAGTTGTATTTTATCCTCATTCAGACCGATGTTATTTGGGTGTAATTACTCATACACAATCCACTCACAATATTTTCGATATATGTTGTTACTACGCTGAGATACAAGGCCACACTGTGGCATAAAAAAATTAAGAGTTTGATACTACTGTCAACGTCAAAGTTAGTTCTGGGTTACCAGACCCAGCCATCAGTGGCGTCTTTACGCTCCACTCACCAGATACTCTATCAGGATTTCCTGAAGAGAATCCATTAAGTGCTTTTACTTTAAATATAATTGAGTCTTCCTCTTCTGAACGGCGTCAATACGTAATGGTTAGTGCATCTTACGGACAAGATATTACCCGTTAATTATTACCCACTAAGTTTAGACTGTGTGCAGGCAAACTTGTCTCTATAGTAAAACAGTTAAAACACTTGGAATCGTTGGGATCAGTTCCATAATTAAAGAATCACTCTTCCGATATATTTACATAACAATGTCACTGAGTCTTAGATAACGATGTGTGATGTCACTGAGTCTCAGATAACGATGTGTAATGTCACTGAGTCTTAGATAACTATGATGTCATTGAGTCTTAGATAACGATGTGAATGATGTCTATGTCTTTGATAATATTGAGTGATGTCATTTGTTCTTAGATAACGATTAGTGACATTCACTGACTTATAGTGATGTCAACTGAGTGATGTGTAAGTCATGTTGATAACATGTGTAATGTCATATGTGTGAACAGGTGAAGTCTGACGTTAGTACGTTCTCTGATGATCTCCTGTATATATAAGTTATTATATTAATATTATTCATTTTTCTATAAGTACAGACCTAGCTGACATTTACTGACATACTGAATACAAACTAGCATCTTATAGACTTTCCAGGTGTACCATTATTTAATGCTAAGTGAACAGGAAAGCAGGTGTCCAGGAACGTTCTCATGGATCGATCTCTCGCATTATATAATTATTATATATTATTTATTATGTATAGTATGTAGTAGAGTAGTAGTATGTAGTCACGTGGAGGCATGGTTTTGCCTTCCCAGGCTTACTTGTCCATCTATTTCTCTACATTTCCCAGGTTCCATGTGTCCAGGAGTCCATCTGTGTCCCTCAGATATTCTCCTTCCACACTTCCTGTCTACTACTATCCTACCTTCCCCAGGTTCATGTGTGCAGGAGTCCATCTGTGTCCCCTCAGATATTCTCCCTTCCCCACTCCCTGTCCTATATTATCCTACCTTCTCCAGGTTCATGTGTCCAGGAGTCCATCTGTGTCCCCTCAGATATTCTCCCTTCTCCACTTCCTGTCCTATACTATCCTAACTTCCCCAGGTTCATGTGTCCAGGAGTCCATCTGTGTCCCCTCAGATATTCTCCCTTCCCCACTCCCTGTCCTATATTGTCATACCTCTCCCAGGTTCATGTGTCCAGGAGTCCATCGGTGTCCCCTCAGATATTCTCCCTTCCCCACTCCCTGTCCTATATTGTCATACCTCTCCCAGGTTCATGTGTCCAGGAGTCCATCTGTGTCCCCTCAGATATTCTCCCTTCTCCACTCCCTGTCCTATACTATCCTACCTTCCCCAGGTTCATGTGTCCAGGAGTCCATCTGTGTCCCCTCAGATATTCTCCCTTCTCCACTTCCTGTCCTATACTATCCTACCTTCCCCAGGTTCATGTGTCCCCTCAGATATTCTCCCTTCCCCACTCCCTGTCCTATACTATCCTACCTTCCCCAGGTTCATGTGCCCAGGAGTCCATCTATGTCCCCTCAGATATTCTCCTTTCCCCACTTCCTTTCCTACATATATCCTACCTTCCCTGGTTCATGAGTCCAGGAATCTACAGTGGGGCCCGGCAAGGATTTCTTCCCTTCCTCTGAAGCTATGGAAAACTCTTTTCGTATTTTTGATGTCTACCCAAGTCCACCCCCTTTGATCAGCAGTCCCAACCCCAGGGTCCGTGGTTCCAAGTGTGCATCCATACACCTTCCTGCACTTCCCTAGAGTCAGCAGTTTAGGCCAGCATTGAAGCATGTCCATGTATGATAATTTACTACACTAGTGTATTTATATCAGTATACAGAGGAAGAGGTTATTATAGTGGAGGACACGCAGATAATCATGCGCTACTGTAATTACATCCTCTGGAAGACCCGAAACGTCGGACTTCCTGAGACAAGAGGAGATATCTATCACAGTTCTCGTCCACCAAGACACTGGGCCACTCAATGAAATTTGGAACATATATTTATATCTTAATTTTGTACCGTATGTCAGTTATTACATTATTCTATTATTATACGAATAAGTGTCTTTGTTAACGTTTTTATGTGCGTAAATTAGTGTCGGTTTCTTGAAACTTTGTGTTCCCTGCGATATCTGTAATTATTTGTGATTAGTTATCGTTTTTTTCTTTGTTGTTGATCTTTTTTGGGGCATGCTGGTACACTAAGGTTCTCAAGCACACACTCTTCTATTCACTAAATTCTGGATTCTCCACATACAAATCACTACGTCACCATCACACACGTTACAGAAGCATCGAATAAAGCAACACACACTCAAAACTCAATCATCGGTATCTAACATACACGTTATTTATTCAACAATGCCTATTATCCTCTCCTACGGTAGAATTACTGTATATAAACAAATACCACGTTCCTACACCTCACACTTCTTCCTCTACCGCTACACACACCACACAAACACACAAACACACACACACACACCACACTCACACACACACACACACAAACAAACACACTCACCACACACACTGGTAAGTCCGTTGTACAAACATGGACACACTTCAGGAGACAGTACGGGTCACCACCTGGATAAGATTGGTGGCAGGACGTAGTTCCTGCCTGATATATTACCATCGTCATTATTAACTGTTTAAGTTTCCTTGTTAACTAGTTTAAGGTCAAAACTTACTCGAAAAGTATTCCTACGAGTTCGTCTCGTATGTGCGGGTTATTTATGTATGTATTAATGTATAGCTTTTAAATCTATTACATGTCTTTATGACTATTTGAGCATTCTCTATACATATGATTGTCTGTTACTACATGGCTATCAATCACCAAGAACAACATTAATGTTCAGCTATGATGGACATGAACACATACAAGAACAACTCATTCTATGTTCACTATGATAAATTGAACAATACAAGAACAACATTAATGTTCACTATGATGATTGAAACATACAAGAAACAACATTAATTGTTCATATGATGAATGAACAACATCAAGATAACAACATTAATGTTCACTATGATGAATGAAACACATACAAGAACAACATTAATGTTCACAATGATGAAATGAACACATACAAAAACAACATTAATGTTCACTATGATGAATGAAACACATACAAGGAACAACATTAATGCTTCACTATGATGAATGAAACCACATTTTCAAGAAAACATCATGTTCCACATGATAAATGGAACCACACATTAACAAGAACAACATTAATGTTCACTATGATGAATGAACAATACAAGAACAAACTCATGTTCACTATGATGAATGAACCACATACAAGAACAACATCCATGTTTCACTATGATAAATCGACCACATTACAAGAACAAACCTTATTGTTCACTATGATTGAATGAACACATACAAGAACAACATTAAGTTCACTATGATGAAATGAAATCACATACGAACAACATTCATGTTCACTATGTGATGAAACACATACCAAAGAGCAACATTATTGTTCACTTGATGGATAAGTAAATACATAGGAACAACATAATGTTCACATGATGAATGAACACATACAAGAACAACATTAATGTTCACTATGATGAATGCAAACATACAAGAACACATTTCATGTTCACTATGATGAAATGAAACACATACAAGAACAACATTCATGTTCACATGAGAATGAACACATACATGAACAACATTAATGTTCACTAGGATGTATGAAAACACTTACAAGAACAAAATTCATGTTCACTATGAGAATGAAACACATACAAGACAAACATTCATGTTCCTATGATGTATGAACCACATACAAGAACAACTTTCATGTTCACTATGATGAAAGAACACATACAAGAAACATTCTGTTCACTATGTTGAATGGAAAACATACACCTGAACAAAATTCTTGTTCACTTTGATGAATGAACCACATACAAAGAACAACATTCATGTTCACTTGATGAATGAACACTACAAGAAACAAAAATTATTGTTCACTATGTTGAATGAACACATACAAGAAA
Organism: Cherax quadricarinatus; assembly: GCF_026875155.1. Lineage (NCBI taxonomy): Eukaryota > Metazoa > Arthropoda > Malacostraca > Decapoda > Parastacidae > Cherax > Cherax quadricarinatus. The sequence continues at coordinate 40,200,198 of NC_069405.1, read as the reverse complement.
AACATTAATGTTCACTATTGATGAATGAACACATACAAGAAAAATTTAATGTTCACTATGATGAATGAAACACATACAAGAACAACATTCATGTTCACTATGATGAATGAACACATACAAGAAAACAACTTTAATGTTCACTATGATGAATGAACACATACAAGAAACAATATTCATGTTTCATCTATGATGAATTGAACACATACAAGACAACACATTCCTTGTTCACTATGGATGATATGTACACATACAGAACTACATTCATGTTCACTATGATGGACATGTACACATACAAGAACAAAATTCATGTTCACTATGATGAATGAACACATTACAAGAACAACATCATTTCACTATGATGAATGAACACATACAAGAAACAACACTCATGTTCACTATGAATGAATGAAAAACACAACCAAGAACAATAACTGGTATTCATCTTTACCATTAACAGTCAGTGTTGTAATGAAACAACACCAACAATGAACTACACTACATGAAACAACACCAACATGAACAACAACATGAACAACACCAACATGAACAACAACATGAATAACACCAACATGAACAACAACATGAATAACACCAACATGAACAACAACATGAACAACACAACTTGAACAACACCAACATGAAACAACAACAAACATGAACTAAACAACATGAACAACAAACAACAGAAAAAAAACAACAACATGAATAACACCAACATGAAACAACAACATGATAACACACCATGAACAACAACATGAACAACACCAACATGAACAACAACAAACTGAACAACACAACATGAAAACAACAACTTGAACAACACAACATGAACAACAACATGAATAAACACCAACATGAACATCAACATGAATAGACACCATCATGAATATCAACAACATGATAACACCTACATGAACAACAACATGATCACACCAACTTGAACAACAAAATGAATAACACCAACATGGAATAACACCATCATGACAACTCCAACTGAACAACACCAACATGACAACACCAACATGAACAAACACCAACCTTGAACAACACCAAATGAACAACAACATGAACAACACCAACATGAACAACAAACATGAATAACAACAACATTGAACACACCTTGAATAACACCAACATGAACAACAACATGAATAACACCAACATGAAACAACAACAATTGAATCAATACCAACATGACAACACAACATGAACAACACCAACATGAACAACACCAACGCTGAACAAACACCCAACATGAACAACACCAACATGAACAACACCAACATGAACAACAACTTGGGAACAACCCAACCGAACAACAACATGAATACACCATACATGCAACAAACAACATGAATAAACAACAACTTGAACAAACAACATGAATAACACCAACATGAACAAACAACATGAACAATTACCAACATGAACTACACCAACATGAACAACAATAACATGAACAACACCAAACATGAACAACATAACATTGAACAACACCAACCATGAAACAAACAACATGAATAACCACCAATCTGAATAACACCAAACCATGAACTACACCAAATGAACAACACCAACTGAACAAACTACATGAATAAAAACAACAACTTGAATAACACCAAACATGAACACACCAACATGGAACAACACCAACATGAACAACACCAACATGAACTAACACCAACATGAAACAAACACAACATGAACAACACCAAATGAACTACACCAAACATGAACAACAACATGAATAACACCAACATGAACAACAACATGAACACCAACTATGAACAACAACATGAACAACACCAACATGAACAACTCATGAACAACACCAACATGAAACAACAATGACAACACACATGAACAACAACATGAATAACACAACATGAATAAACAACAAGAACACACCAAACATGACAACACCCAACATGAACAACACAACCTTGAAACAACAACATGAATAACACCAACATGAACAACTCATCATGAAACACCAACTGAACAAAAAACATGAACAACACCAACATGAACAACAACATGATACTATCACCAACATGAACAACAACATGAACAACCAACATGAAACAACAACAAACAGAACAACACTGGTCATGGAACAACACCAACGTGAACAACACCAACATGAACAAAACACTGGTACATGAACAACACTGGTACATGAACAACACTGGTACATGATACTACACTGGTACAATGAACAACACTGGGTACATGAACAACACTGCGTACATGAACAACAACCAACATGAACAACACAAACACTGAACAAACATGAGGACATGAAGCAACACTGGTACATGAACAACACTGGTAAATGAACAACCACTGGTACAATGAACAACTCTGCGTACATCGACAACACTGGTACATGACAACACAACATGAAAACAACACCAACTTGAACAACACACCAACATGAACACACTGGTACATGAACAACACTGGTAACTTGATCAACACTGGTAACTGAACAAACTGGTACATGAACAACACCAACATGAACAACACCAACATGAACAACACCAACATTACAACACTCGGGTACAATGAAAAACACTGGGTACATGAACCAACACTGGTAATGAACAACCACTGGTACATGGACAACACTGTACATGAACAACACTGGTACATGAACAACATGGTAATTGAAACAACTCTTGGTCATGAACAACACTGGTACATGAACAACACTAGTACTTGAAACAACACTGGTACTTGGAACACACTACTAGTTCAGGAACAACACTGGTACATGAAAACACTGGTACAATGAACAGCACTAGACATGAACACTAACTATAGTACTTGAACCAACCTAGACGATGAACAACATGGTACATGGTACAACACTGGTACATGAACAACACTGGTGAACATGAACCACCTAGTACATGAAAACAACACCAACATGAACCAACACTAGTACATGACAACCAATGGTACATGAATCTACCTGGTTACTTGAACAACACTTAGTACATGAACATCACCTAGTACATGACACAACACCACTTGAGCAACACCAACCAAAACACTAGTACATGAAACAACAACTGGTTTCTTGATGAACAACACTTAGTACATGAACAAACATAGTACCATGAACAACACTAGTACATGAACAACACCAACATGAACAACAACTAGTACATGAACAACCACTAGTAACATAGAAACAACACTCGGTACATGACAACACTTAGTACATGAAACACACATCGGTACATGAACAAACTGGTTACATGAACGACCTAGTACAGTGAACAACACCAACATGAGCAACACTGGTTACATGAACAACACTAGTACATGAACCAAACACCAACATGAACAACAACTGGTCCATGAACAACATGGTACATGAACAACACAACATGCAGCAACACCACATGAACATCACTATTACCATGAAATAACACTAGTATTGAACAACACTAGTACATGAACAACACTAGTACATGAACAACACTGGTACATGAACAACACTAGTACATGAACAACACTAGTACATGAACAACACTGGTACATGAACAACACTAGTACATGAACAACACTAGTACATGAACAACACTAGTACATGAACAACATGGTACTATGAACAACACTGTTAGTACATGAACAACCACCCAACATGTGCAACACTGGTACATGAACAACACTAGTACATGAACAACACCAACATGAACAACACTGGTACATGAACAACACTAGTACATGATACAACACCAACATGAAACAAACACCAACGATGCTCAACACTGGTACATGGACCAACACTGGTACATGCAACAACACTTGTACATGAACAACCACTGGATACATGAACAACACAACATGAGCAACAGCTGGTACATTGAACAACACCAACATAAACAAACACAACTATGAACAACACCAACATAACTACACTGGTTCATGAACAAACAATGGTACATGAACAAACTCTGGTACAATGAAACATCATAGTACATGAACAACACTGGTACTGAAAAACACTAGTACATGAACAACCATGGATACATGAAACAACACGGTACATGAACAACACTGGTACATGAACAACACTAGTACATGAACAACACTAGTACATGAACAACACTAGTACATGAACAACACTGGTACATGAACAACACTGGTACATGAACAACACTGGTACATGAACAACACTAGTACATGAACAACACTAGTACATGAACAACACTAGTACATGAACAACACTGGTACATGAACAACACTGGTACATGAACAACACTGGTACATGAACAACACTAGTACATGAACAACACTAGTACATGAACAACCAATAAACAGAGCCAACACCAACATGAAAAAAACAATAGTCTACTATGAAAACATAGTACATGAACAACACTGGTACATGAACAACACTAGTACATGAACAATACTAGTACATGAACAACACTAGTACATGAACAACACTGGTACATGAACAACACTAGTACATGAACAACACCAACATGAGCAACACTGGTACATGAACAACACTAGTACATGAACAACACTAGTACATGAACAACACTAGTACATGAACAACACTGGTACATGAAACAACACTAGTACATGAACAACACTTGTACATGAACAAACACAAATGAACAACCACTAGTCATGAACAACACTGGTACATGAACAACACTAGTACATGAACAACACTAGTACATGAACAACACTAGTACATGAACAACACTGGTACATGAACAACACTAGTACATGAACAACACTAGTACATGAACAACACTAGTACATGAACAACACTAGTACATGAACAACACTGGTACATGAACAACACTAGTACATGAACAACACTAGTACATGAACAACACTAGTACATGAACAACACTAGTACATGAACAACACTGGTACATGAACAACACTAGTACATGAACAACACTAGTACATGAACAACACTAGTACCTGAAACAAATATACACTAGGTCATGAACAAACACTAGTACCATGAACAAACCATAGGTACATGAACAAACACCCAACATGAACAACATAGTACATGAACACCACTAGTACATGAACAAAAACTGGTAACATAAACAACCTGTACTTGAACAACACTGGTACATGAACAACACTGGTCATGGAACAAATTGTACATGAAACAACATTGTACATTGAACAACACTGGAACATGAACACATAGTACATGAATACAACATGGTACATGAACAACACTGGTACATGAACAACACTAGTACAGAACAACATGGGTACATGGGAACAAACAATAGTACTGAACAAACACTAGTTTCATGAACAACACTGGTACATGAACAACACTAGTACATGAACAACACTAGTACATGAACAACACTGGTACATGAACAACACTAGTACATGAACAACACCAACATGAGCAACACCAACATGAACAACACTAGTACATGAACAACACTAGTACATGAACAACACTGGTACATGAACAACACTAGTACATGAACAACACTAGTACATGTACAACACTAGTTTGTACATGAACAACCACTGGTACATGAACAAAACACTAGTACATGACAACACTGGTATCAAGAAACAACATAGTACATGAACCAACACAACATGAGCAACACCAACATGAACAACACTGGTACATAAACAACACTAGTACATGAACAACACTGGTACATGAACAACACTAGTACATGAACAACACTAGTACATGAACAACACTAGTACATGAACAACACTAGTACATGAACAACACTAGTCCATGAACAACACTAGTACATGAACAACACTAGTACATGAACAACACTAGTACATGAACAACACTGGTACATGAACAACACTAGTACATGAACAACACTAGTACATGAACAACACTAGTACATGAACAACACTAGTACATGAACAACCAATAGTACATGAACAACACTAGTACATGAACAAACACCAAACATGAGCAACATGTACTTGAACAACACATAGTACATGAAACAACACCAACATGAACATCACTGGTACATGAACCAACACTAGTACATAACAAAACAACATGAACAACCAACATGAACAACCACTGTACATTGAACAACACTGGTACATGAACAACACTGGTACATGAACAACACTAGTACATGAACAACACCAACATGAGCAACACTGGTACAAGAACAACACCAACATGAACAACACCAACATGAACAACACTAGTACATGAACAACACTGTACAGAACAACATGTAAATGAACAACACTAGTACATGAACAACACTAGTACATGAACAACACTAGTACATGAACAACACTGGTACATGAACAACACTAGTACATGAACAACACTGGTACATGAACAACACTAGTACATGAACAACACCAACATGAGCAACACCAACATGAACAACACTGGTACATGAACAACACTAGTACATGAACAACACTGGTACATGAACAACACTGTACATGAGCACACTAGTACATGGGAAACAATACTAGTACCATGAACAACACTAGTACATGAACAACACTAGTACATGAACAACACTAGTACATGAACAACACTAGTACATGAACAACACCAACATGAGCAACACTGGTACATGAACAACACTAGTACATGAACAACACCAACATGAACAACACTGGTACATGAACAACACTAGTACATGAACAACAACAACATGAACACCACCAACCTGAACAACACTGGTACATGAACAACACCAACATGAACAACACCAACATGAACAACACTTTACATGGAAACCAACACTAGTACATGAACAACTCTGGTACTTGAATAACAACACTAGTCACATGAACAACAATGTACATGAACAAACAATAGTACATGAACACACTGGTACATGAACAACACTAGTACATGAACAACACTGGTACATGAACAACACTAGTACATGAACAACACCAACATGAGCAACACCAACATGAACAACACTGGTACATGAACAACACTAGTACATGACCAACACTGTACATTGAAACATCACTCAGTACATGAACAACACTAGTACATGAACAACACTGGTACATGAACAACACTAGTACATGAACAACACTAGTACATGAACAACACTAGTACATGAACAACATAGTACATGAACAACACCACATGAGCAAAAATCACTGGTACTGAAAACTCTAGTACATGTACAACACCAACTATGAAACAACACTGGTTACATGAAAACACTAGTACATGAACACAACAACATGTCAACACCAATATGAACTAACACTGGTACATAAACAATCACTGGTCATGAACAACACCAATATGAAACAAACACTGGTACATAAACAACACTGGTACATGAAAACAACACCCAACTATGAGAAACATACTGTCAAGAACCACCCACACCATAGTAATAGAGAGAACAAAAAACACCAACATGGAACAACACTGGTACATAAACAATCATGGTACATGATCAACAACACCAATGGTAAATGAACAACATGGTACAATGAACAACACTAGTACATGAACAACACAAACATGGAGCAAACTGGTACAAGAACAACACCTAACATGAACTCAACACCAAATGAAAACACTGGCACATAAACAACACTGGTACATGAACAACACCAACATGGAACAACACCAACTTGAAACAAACCTGGTACATAAAACAACACTGCGTACATGAACAACACCAACATGAAAACAAACCCAACATGAACAACACTGGACATAAAACAACACTGGTACATGGACAACACCAACATGAACAAACACCATCATGAACAAACACTGGTACATAAACAAACACTGGTTACATGAACAACGCTGGAAACATAAAATATACTTCTGCTGAGTCAAAAGACAAAACAAGGACACAGACAATATAATTCTGCCTGAGTCAAGACAAACAACGGACTTCAGACAATTTAATCTGCTGAGTCAGACAAAACAAGGACTCAGTACAATATAATTCTGCTGAGTCAAGACAAACAAGGGAACTCAGACAATATTGGTGTAAAGTGTCATCTAATTACTTTATAAAATTATTTTTTCAGTGGTTTGATTCATAGCTCTGACCAGACTTCCCAACTTCATTTTACCGATGTTTGTGATTTTCTATTCTACAGGGACTGATAATATCCATTCTTGAGCTGTGTATATTGTTTACCTGCACCATCCACACCACTTGACCTAGTACAGTCCCTTACCACCTAAGACTGAAAAGTAATTATATATTTCTGGTACACGGGGTGGTGTATGCACAATATGCAAAAACAACCCTGGTATGAAGATAAGGAGATCTTCCACTGTTTACATAGATAATATTTACCTGGTTACAAGTCATGACATTGAGGTAGAGTACTACCCTTTGTCTTTCTTCAATGTCATACTTATTTAACACTTATATAACCAGTGCTTTCTTTATTATAGCTATTGCTTGCTGACCTGGCAACCAGGGTAGCCGCTAGTTAATTGGGACAAGATCCCTGTCTACAGGACGTAGTGGAACATTACGACTCCTCACCTTAAAATCTGGATGGTGTGCTACATCCAAATTGTGACAGGATTTTCAGAACATAGGACGAACACCGCCACCCAGGATAACCAACACCATTTCTTCTAAAACATCATCAGAAGACCATCCTGGGCATAAGATACTCCTGTCCCAATATCCTACTTAGACCACAGCGGCCATTTATTTTATTTATTTTTAATTAAAATCTTAGAAAAATATCAATAATTATTATCCATATTTTCCCGTTCTTTTGTTCAGGAGGAAGGCGCTCCCCTGACACTGGTAGCACAGAAGACCAGTACAGTAACACAGAAGACCAGTACAGTAACACAGAAGACCAGTACAGTAACACAGAAGACCAGTACAGTAACACAGAAGACCAGTACATAACACAGAAAGAACGAATGCAGTTTCAGTAAACAGACGAAGACCAGTCATTATCACAGACGAATGGGGTACAGTTACAGTACAGACGACCAGTACAGTACAGAGAAAACCAGTCAGAAAATTTAAAATAATATTAATATAATAAAAAAAAAATAAAAAAAAAAAAAAATTTATAATAATTAATAATAATAATAATAATTAATAATAATATTAATAATAATAATAATAATAATAATAATAATTTTTTAATAATAATAAATAATTTGCGACCACCTGTCAGCCTCAGAGTATCTCTGAGTTACCAGACTTGCCACGTGGATGGGCCAATGGGTTCGTCTTTTAAGTCCTCCCCCCCCCTCGCCTTCCCCAGTTTATGTATCCAGGTATCCATCCGTGGGCACCCCGGATGTTTCCCCTTCACTCACTTCCCCCAAGGTCAGCCTCACCACCTGTTTTCTTGCTTTCCCAAGGTTCAGGTATCCCAGGAATCCATCCGTTCGCTCCCAGATGTCTCCCCTTCCTCACGTCCCTAATGTCAAGGCCTCAACAACAACCTTCCCCATGCTCATGTATCATAGGAATCCCATCGTTACGCTACCAGATGTTTTCCTTTCCCCATTACCTAAGGTTCAGCGAGTTAGGTCAGTGTCTTCCCGGATTTAGTGTCTCAGGATTCTCTTGTGGTCACCTGGGTGGACTCCCTTCCCCACTTCCCCGAAGTCAGCTGTATTCTTGCCTTCCCCAGGATCATGTATCCAGGAATCCATCCGTCCGCCGCCGGATGTCTCCCCTTCCCCACTTACCCAAGGTCAGCCTCAACTGCTAGTTTTCATGCATTCACAGTTTCATGTATCCAGGAATCCATCCGTTCGCTTCCCGGATGGTTCTCCCTCCCTCATTACCAAGGGTCGCCTCAACAAACAACTTCCTCAAGTTCATGTATCCAGGAATCCATCCGTTCGCTCCCGGATGTCTCCCCTTCCCCACTTACCCAAGGTCAGCCTCAACAACAACCTTCCTCAAGTTCATGTATCCAGGAATCCATCCGTTCGCTCCCGGATGTCTCCCCTTCCCCACTTACCTAAGGTCGGCGGTGCCTTCCCCGGATCAGTGTCTCCAGGAGTCCACTTGTGTCACCTCAGGTGGACTCCCTTCCCCACTTCCCCAGAGTCAGCGGTTGCCACCCCCGTAAACTTGGTCTTGTCTAGCTGGTCTACTGCCGAGACTGTCCGGGTTGGTGGAATTACTGGAGGGGACACACAGAAAACTGCGTCCAGTAATTACACCCACCAAGACAGCCTGGAACAGTAGGCCTGGTAGACGAGACGAAGCTAGCACACAGCTCGGCCACTGAGAAGAGGCTAATTAAGAACAATTTTGGAAATCCTTTTATATTACACAATGAATTTAAACTTAGTACGAGATTTTCTTGCTTATTTAGTAGTTTAAAAGCATTTGTGATTGTTTTATTTGATGTGGATGAATGGCCAAGTGTTGAAGAACTTTTCCACCTCCATCAAAACTGTATTAAATATTACACAGGTTTCATTTTTATTTATTTATTGATCTTTTTCATTTGACACAGAAAGGCTAACGCACAAACATACACATATATCAGTATTTTCACATACATTTATATGCTGGTTTACGGTATTTCGACGACATTCTTTGTGAAACATGTAAATATATAAAGATAGACACATTTGTGACACTAGTGGAAGACTGTGTCATGTGGGCATATTCTTATATATGAATGTAATGCTTACGTGTTATTGTATATGTTATGTGTACATGTTGCTGTGTATGGGTGTTACGTGTACATGTTATTGTGTATAAGTGTCATGTGTACATGTTGCTGTGTGTTGATGAATGTCATATGTACATGTTATTTTGTAAAAACGAGTGTGTTGTTTGCGGAATATGTATGAGTGTATGAGTGTCACATATTGTGTATGAGTGTACATGTTATGGTGTATGTATGAGTGTCAAATGCGAATCTCTAAATCTCCTCCATGAAAACTGTAAATAAATTATAATAATCTCTGTTTCTCGTGTTTCGTAGATGAATTTGAAGGTCGCAGATGGAATAAATGGCAAAGGCATTTACTTAATAACGAACAAGTATTTATGTATGTATGCATGCATGCATTTATGTACGTAGTAGTATATATAAAATATAATAATATAAATAATATATATATATATATATATATATAAATATAAATATATTTATATTATATATATATATATATATATAAAATATATTTTTAAATATAATAAAAAAAATATATATTATATTAAATAAAAAAAATATAGGGGGGTATCACTCCAGAACTTTTCTGGGACTCCATCCTCAAGAAGACAATAACCGAACCTCAGGGGAAAAATTAAAGTTCTCCCCGGAGCACAGGGGGACCCAGAAAAATCCGAAAATATGAAGACCTTTCCCCTTTCTATAACTTCATTCCAAAGGGTCGGGACCCTTTGGGGCATGGGCAATGTGCTCTAACGGGGGGGAAAAACTCTCATAGAAACCAAGGGCCACAGGCGACCACTTCCCTTTCAGAGACCAGTGTTGGATCCGAAGGAAAGCCTCAGCATTTTCGGGCATGCGGCAGACCGAGGGGAGCTGGACGAAGTATTCGAGATGTACTCTGAGTTACCTATCTTGTTTTACTTTCTGTTTTTTTTTTGTGAATGTTTGGCCAATTATTTTGCCCTTTTTAATATAAATTATTATATATATATATATTAATAAATAAAATTATATAAAAATTTATATAATTTATAAATATTTTTATAATTTTTTTTTGTGTGTGTGCTTGGTGTGGTTGTGTGTGTGTTTGTGTGTGTGCTTGTGTGTGTGCTTGTGGTGTGCTTGTGTGTGGGTGTTGGGTTTTGTTGTGTGTGTGTGTGTGTGTGTGTGTGTGTGTGTGTGTGTTGTTTTGGGGTGTGGGGTGTGTTGTGAGTGTTGAGTGTGTGAGAGGTGTGTGTGAGGGGTGGTGGGGTGTGAGTGGGTGAGGGTGTGGAGGGAGTGTGTTGGGGGGTGGTGTGTGTGTTTGGGGTGTGTGTTTGTGGGGTGTTGTGGTGTGTGTGTGGTGTGGTTGTGGTGTGTGTGTGTGTGGTGTGTGTTTGTCTTACCTTCTTATTCCCACATTTCTTTTATACTGATGACTGACTCTGCTGAAAGCAGAGTATCTACGGGAAAATTCTTCTCTAAAGGGTTATGCGAAAAACCCTGAATATTTTAAGAGTATAACGAAGTTCTTTTGTTAATTTAGAGTGTTTGCTAAAAAATAATGGACACAATGATGTGTTTGAAGGCTTTCTGTAAACATGACGGGGTTTTTATTTTTTTTGGTCCTTGGCCGCGGATTCGTTTGCCTTTTCGTTAATTTCTTCCCGAAATGTTTGCCCCGTGGGTCTTTTCTTGTTTTTTTTTTGTTCCTTTTCCCATGAATTTTTTATCCCTGATTAGCTTCTCTTTCAGTTTCCTCCCTTTTTTCACTTATCCAGGTGCTTTTTTTCTCCTTGTTGCTCCTTCACCCTGTAATTTTTTTTTGTGTTTGCTGTTTTTCTTTTCCCTTGCTTTTTCCTTTCTTTTTTTTTTTAAGGGATTTGTATTTCGGTGCTTTGTTTCCCCTATTATTTTTCTTCTCACGAGTTTTTTAAGGGGTTATTTGATTATTAATTCCATGGGGACAGTAAATATATTTTTGCAAAAAAATCGTTATTATTCGATTAACTATGAACAGAAGTGATTTTTTTGTCTGTAACTTTCGGTGTTTGTCAACAACAAGCACAGCTTTGTAAGCAGAGACAAGCATGTCTCAGGTGTTTGTCTACAACAAACACAGCTTTGTAAGCAGA
>NC_069405.1:40153588-40186937 GCF_026875155.1 Cherax quadricarinatus | reverse complement strand
TTAGGGGGGGGGTGGTATGTTTGTGTAAGGTTTGTGTCAAGTGGTGGAGTGTGTTTTGTGTGTTTTGTGTGTGTATCACCATTGTACTCACCAGTTGAGGTGCGGGGGTCGAGTCGAGTCCGGGCCCCGCCTCCTCACTGATCGCTACTGGTCACTCTCCCCGACCAGCTTTATCATACCTCCTTAAAGCTTTTTTATGGACCCCTGCCTCCATAATCGTTCCCAAACATTCACTTAATACTACTCTGTGGCTGAAGAAATATTCCCTAACATCCCTGTGATTCATCTGTGTTTTTTTCTTCCCAACTGTTCCCCTTTTACTGTTTCCAATCTTTTAACATCCTGTCTTTGTCCCCTTGTAATTTCCCCCTCAGTTTTTTTTTGTCGTTTCATGTCCCCCCTACTCTCCTGTCCTCAGTTCTCATTTTGTTTTTCCCTTAACCTCTCCCAGGACATCCCTTTAGCTCTGGACTTCTTGTTGAAACCCTTTGCCTTTCTCTAGTTTCTTTACTGCTTGGCAGGGTGGGTTCCAAAACTGGTGCCGCTACCCCAATATGGGCCTAACGTATACGGTGACAGGGTCCGAACATTCCTTATTAAGATTGGGAAATGTGTTCGGGTTTGCTAGGGCCCAATGCTGCAGCAGTTATTTGGTTAGTCGTTTCAGGGATGGCCGGGTTTTAACTCCCCCAAGATCTTTTCCTTGGTGAGGTTTGAGTCCTACCCCTAGACTGTACTCCGTTGCGGGCCCCTTTTCCCTTCCCCAATCTTATGACTTTGCACTTGGGGGGATTAACTCCCGGAGCCCAAATTTCTGGCCAGGCTGAGCCTGTCCAACCTTTGAGTTCTGCCCTTTTTTGATCGAGTGTATTTTCTATCAACTTCACGTCATCTGAAACGGGACACCTCAGAGTCTATTCCTTCCCTCAGTCGTTCACAAATACCAGAAACAGCACTGGTTCAGGACCCCTGCGGGGCCCCGCCGTCAAGGGGCCCACTCTGACACCCCGCCACGTACCATGACTCGCTGCTGTCTTCCTGACAAGTTTCCCCGACCCTTGTATGCCTTCCCTGTTTCCCTGCTTGGGCCCCCAGTTTTTGCACCCAAACTCTTGTGGGAACGTTCAAACCCCTTCTTGCAGTCCAAAAAAATGCAATCCCCCCACCCCCTCTCTCTTTCTTACGCTGTCACCCGTCATAGAACTCCCGTAGTTTGGACAAGGATTTCCCGTCCCTGAAACATGCTGGTGCTGTGAAGAGATCATTCCTTTTAGGTGTTCCACCATTTCTTGATAATCTTCTCCTGATTTTGCATACTAACAGTAAGGACACTGGTCTGTAGTTTTGTGTTTATGTCTGATGTGTGTGTTGTGCGTGTGCGTTGTGCGTGTGTGGTGTGGGTGTGTGTGGGGTGTGGTGTGTGTGTGTGGTGTGGTGGTGTGGTGTGGTGTGGTGTGTGGTGTTTTGTGTGTGGTGTGTGTGTGATGTGTGGTGTGTAGTTGTGGTTGTGTGTGTTTGTGTGTGTGTATTGTGTGTTGTGTGTATTGTTGTTGTGTGTGTGTGTGTGTGTGTATGTGTGTGTGTTGTGTGTGTATGTGTTTTTGGTGGTTGGTTTGTGTATGTGCTTTGGTGTGTTTTTGGGTTGTGTGCGTTTTGTGTGTGTGCGTGTGTTTGTGTTGTTGGTGGTGCGTGTGGGTGTGGTGTGGTGTGTGTGGTGGTGTATGAGTACTCACCTGTTGTACCACCTATTTTAGGTTGCGGGGTCGAGTCCGAGCTCCGGGGCCCGCCTCTTCACTGACGCTACTAGGTCACTCTCCCTGAGCCGTGGTTTATCGTACCTCTGCTTAAAAGCTTGTATGGACCTCCCCCACTCATCGCTTCCCAAACTTTCCACTTACTGACTATTTTGGGCTGAAGAAATCTTCCTAACATCCCTTGATTTCACTGTGTCTTTAGCTTCCCAAATTTTCCCCTTGTTAAATGTGCCAACTCGGGGAAATCCGTTTTTGTCCCCCCTTGTCAATTCCTCTCAGTATTTTGTATTTGTTTTTAGTCCCCCCCATCTCCCGTCCTCCAGGTCGTCGGTTTATTTCCCTTTAAACCCTCCTCGTAGGACTACCTCTTAGTCTGGGCAGTCGTTGCAAACCTTTGCACTTTCTCTAGTTTTTTTACGTGCTTGGCTAGGGGTGGTTCCAAAAGGTGCCCCATACTCCAATATGGGCCTAACGATACGGGTACAGGGGCCCCGAACGATTCCTTATTAAATGTCGGAATGCGTTCTAGGTTTGCTAGGCCCCATATCTGCAGCAGTTATTTTGGTTGTGTGGCTTCAGGATGTGCCCGGTGTTATACTCACCCCAAGACTTTTTTCCTTGAGTGAGGTTTGTAGTCTCTGACCCCCCCAGACTGTACTCCGTTTGCGGCCCTTCTTTGCCCTTCCCAATCTTACAGACTTTGCCACTTGGTGGGATTGAACTCCAGGGCCATTGCTGGACAGTTCTGCAGCCAGTCCAGATCCCTTTGTAGTTCTGCCTGGTCTTCGATCGAGGTGTATTTCTTTCTCTCAACTTCACGTCATCTGGCAAACAGGGACACCTCAGAGTATATTCTTCCGTCATGTCGTTCACAAATACCAGAAACAGCACTGGTCTAGGATTGACCCTGCGGGGACCACGCTGTTCACAGGTGCCCACTCTGACATCCTCGCCGTGCCATGACGCGCTGCTGTCTTCCCGACAAAGTATTCCGTGATCCTTGTAGTGCTTCCTGTTTTCCCTGCTTGGTCCTCCAGTTTTTGCACAATCTATTGTGTGGACTGTGTCAAACGCCTGCTTGCAGTCAAGAAAATGCAATCCACCACCTCTCTCTCTTGTCTTACTGCTGTCACCATGTCATAGAACTCAGTATGTTTGTGACTCAGGATTTCCCGTCCTGAAACCATTGCTGGCTGCTGTTTGATGAGATCATTCCTTTCTGGTGTTCGCCACCACTTTCTCCTGATAATCTTCTCCTGATTTTGCATACTATAATGTCAGTGACATGGTCTGTAGTTTAATGCTTCCAAGTCTGTCTCCTTTTAAAGATTGAGGGACTCATGTTGCAGTCTTCCATGCCTCCAGGCATCTCCCTGTTTCGATTTATGATTTGGTATTGAATATTGTTGTTAGGGTACACATAGCGCCTCTGCTCCTCTCTCTATTACCATGGGGGAGATGTTATCTGGCCATTGCTCTTTGAGGTATCTAGCTGTTCATCCGATGCCTCTTCACTTCTTCTCGGTTTGTGTTGCACTGTTGTCCAGCACTTGGTGGTGTGCCCACCTCTCCGTCTTTTATGGAGTCCCTTCTGTCTCCTCTGTGAACATTCTTGAATCTCTTGTTTTGAGTTCTTAACATACTTCCCTGGTCATTTCCTGTTGTCTTCCTCCTTCCTTCCTTAGCCTGAATACCTGGTCCTTGAATGTTGTTTTCCTCCTGATGTGGCTGTAAACTGTTTCGGGTCAGATTTGGCTTTTCGCTGCTATGTCATTTTCATATTGTCTTTGGGCCTCCCTTCTTATCTGTGATATCATTTTGTTTACGACTGTTCTCCTTATTTCTCCTGGGTCCTTTGCTTCTATATTTTTCCATTCCCTAGCACACTTGGATTTTGCCTCCCTGCACCTTTGCGGTAAAACCATGGGGTCATCCTGGCTTTTTCATTACTTCTGATACCCTTGGGAACCAAACCTCTCCTCAGCCTCCTTGCAGTTTATTGCTACATATGCCTTCATCTCATTAACTGGTTTCCTGCAGTTTTGTCCCTCTGACCCCGTTATTCAGGTGAGTTTCTCATTCCTTGTGTAGTCCCATTCTTGTAGTTTGGCTTCGTTTCGTCTGGCCTTCTGTTACCCTCCATTGTAGCTCTACTGTGTATTCGAAGTCTTATCAACCACTGGTCACTGGCCCCAAGGGGTCTTTTCATATGTGATGTCCTCGGATATCTGCACTACTGAAGGTGACATTTCAAGTCAGCCTTGCAGGTTCATTCCTCCCCTCTCTCTCTTGTAGTGTCCCTTACGTCGGTTGGTACATGAAGTTCTCCAGTTCCACCTCCATCATCTTTAGCCCTCCAAGTATCTTGGCCCCCATGTGGGTCCAAGTTCTCCAATTTCTATCTCCTTGTGGTTAAAGTCACCCATGATCAGGAGCTTTGCCTGCAGCATGAGCTCTGTTGGCCACTCTAGCTAGTGTGTCAACCATCGCTCTATTGCTCTGTCTACTCTGGCCTTCGGCCTCCTGGGTTCTGTGGTGGGTATACATCACTGCTATTACCAACCTTGGGACCTCCAGAGTGAAGTGTTCCCACTATGCCCCCCCCCCCCCCCCCCCCCCCACCATCCACTTTTTCTCCGTATCTTCTCTCTCAGCTCATCAAATTCCAGCGATTTTTGATCAGCAACGCCACTCCTCACCCCCCTGATTCCCTCTGTCTTTCCTCAGGATTTGGTATCCGTTGGAAGATGGCATCTGTTATCATACCTGTAAGCTTGGTTTCTGTGAGAGCTATGATGTCGGGTGATGGCTTCTTTGACTCTTTTCTTGCCCCAACTCCTCCCATTTAATTTGTATTCCATCAGCGTGTGTGTACATACCTTCATTTTCCTTTCCAACACTGTGGGTTTGGGGTGGCCTGTGAGGGTGGGGGGTCCTGGTGGCATACTGTGGGCGTTCTATAAGCTTGGTGTTGGGTGGAGGCATGTGCGTATGGATTGTAGGGGTTGTGTTGGGATGGGTGTGACTAGGTTGTATGGTTCTGAGATTAAGTTAGTTGTTGTGTGTTGCTTGCCTTGCTGTTCTGTCCAGCTCTGACCGACCTCTGCTGGTTCCCTCCTTGTCTCTTTTTCCTAGCTCCTTTCGTTTTTTGTCCTCTCCCTCAGCTGCTGCGTTCTGATTTTGTTCTGTCTCTGTTCTAGGATTCACCCTCTTGTACTCTTTCGAGTTTTTTCAATCGTGGTTTCTCTTGGAGGGATCCTGTTCCGCATGTTTCCGTTACTGAGAATCAGCTTGTTTGGTCGGTTTCTCACCTTCGAGTACCCCCCCTATACTCTGAAAATTACATCTCGTCCATCTCTTCACCTATTTCTGTTATGATTTTTCTCAATCTCTTCTTTCTTCCTGCTTCCTTTCAGTGTGTGTTTCAATTTCATCTCTCTCCCTGAAAGCATGGATAAACACTGATTTTGCACTTTTCTCCTGCATTGCCTCACCTTGTGGCTCTGGATCCTGCCTGTATGTGGTTCAGTTTCTCCCTTGATTTATCAGTGGCTCTTGTTAGCCTGGTTGTGCCTCAGCATGCGACCTATCAACCCTCTCCCTCTGCAACCAGTTGTCTTCCCTTTCACTCCTTGGTCCTCCTTGGCAGATTGATGTCGGCCTTAGCATAATTCATAATTCCTTCCTTCTGTTCTCCTCGCTGCTTCATATGCTGTGTCTACTCTGGTCACTGCCCTGTAAACTCGCTACTGCTATTTATCTCAACTTCTAGGACCCTTTATCTTGGCTACTGCAGTTTCGACTTGTGCCTCCCCAATTCTTTGTCTCCTTCTCCAACCACCTTTCCCAATTTCATCAGAGAGCTCTTTTCTCCGTTTTTTTCAGAAAGCTATCCTAATTTTCTCTCCCACTCTTGTTCCATACCTTTTCCTACTGCCTCTCCATTCCACTTCCCTCCCCTACCGAACCTTTTTTTCTTTTCTCATCTGATCTTGGGTCACTGCGAAGTCCCCACCATTTTTTTTTTTTTTTTTTTTTTTTTTTTTTTTTTTTTTTTTTTTTTTTTTTTTTTTTTTTTTTTTTTTTAAGAGTAGGAGAGGGGTGAGTAGAAGGGAAATGGGGGACGAGCGAGAGCAAGCTGAGAGAGAGAGCAAGAGAGAGAGGAGAGTGTGTGTGTGTGGTGTGTGTTGTGGTGTGTGGTATGGGTGTGTGTGTGTGTCGTATTGTGTGTGTGTGTATGTGTGTGTGTGTGTATGTAGTGTGTGTGTGTGTGTGTGTGTGTGTGTGTGTGTGTGTGTGTGTGTGTGTGTGTGTGTGTGTTTGTGTGTGTGTGTGTGTGGTTTACGTATGTGGTGTTTTGTGTTTTGGTGTATGTGTGGTTATGTGTGTGTATGTGTGTGTGTGTGAGTGTCTACCCTTGTGTGTGTTGTTGTGTGTGGAGGGGGGAGGGTTGGGGGGGGTGGTTTGTGGTTGAAAGATCCGTCGTGCAGGCAAAAATTTTAGTCTCATTTATCTTTCCCAATTATGCTACTCTCTCCACTTATTGCCTTTCTGGATTTACGTGTTAATTGTTGCGGGTTTTATTATATTTTCCTTGTTCACATTGAGAGAGGACTTCCTAGCTTCAAAGTTTTTCTTACTGCTAATAACTCCCGGGTTTATTTAACATGCCTGTGTGCGTGTGTGCATGTATGTGTGTGTGTGTGAGGTTTTGTGTGTGTGTGTGTGTGTGTGTGTGAGTGTGTCTTGTGCGGTGTAATTACGGCTGCAACTTCTTGTGCCCTGACAACCTCCTGGGAACCTGACCCTGCACGGTTTACATGTTGCCTTGAAAGCTTGTCCCACCTCCCTTTCCCCACACTCGTCAACCCTATATTCTCTATGTCTATGCTATTTCTATTCTAATTCTGGTAATAGCTTGCAGGAGTGGTGACCAGTATCAAACAGTATGCAAGGCCAGCCAGGGCCGTCAACATGCAAACCACACTAGGCGAATAAACTTGCGGTGACAGTTGCGCTGCTGATGACGAAGTAATGTACGTAGGCCTTAAATCCCTATTTGGAACCCTTCACCGTGATGATTTTTAACCATATATTCTCGTACATCCTGCTTCCTCACTTCACTCTTCACTGATGATAGTATACACTTCAATTATATACACTTCACTTCATATGTATAATGGCACACAAATTGTCGTGACGTCACTTCATCAGGCCTACCGTACCAATGTGGCAACAGCGCCTAAGACCCCAAACGGTTTGCGCTTTGAAATATTATGATTTCAGCTTTCCTCACTTTCTTTAACTAATAACTTTAATTATACTCGTTTGTATTGTTCATGAGTTCCCCTACCACTGATTACTTCTAGCTGATATTACACGCCTTTCAACGCTAAGGTTCTCGGAGCCTTGTTATCCACGTCTTCACCCCACGGACCCACGCGGTGTGTGTGTGTGTGTGTGTGTGTGTGTACTAACCTAATTGTACTCACCTAATTGTGGTTGCAGGGGTCGAGACTCAGTCTTGGCCCCGCCCTCTTCACTGATCGTTTCTAGGTTTCCCCACTTTCTCTGCTTCCTGAACTTTGTCATACCTCGTCTTAAAGCTATGTATGGTTCCTGCCTCAACTACATGCATGTATGTGTGCGTGTGCGTGCGTGCGTGTGTGTGTGTGTGTGTGTGTGTGTTTGTGTATGTGTGTGTGTGTGTGTGTATGTGTATGTGTGTGTGTGTATGTGTATGTGTGTGTGTGTGTGTGTATGTGTGCGTGTGTGGCGCGTGTGTTGTGTATCTGCAAGGAAGAGCACTGAGTTGAGTAATGATGGACATGAAAGTGAGAGAAAATTAATAAAACAAAATACCATATATATCATTTTAAAGGATTTTTACAACAAAAACCACCAAGAGAAGGGGAACTATATGATCCATCTGGACAAAACTGTGGTGAAGAAAATAAATAAGCAATTTATTTAGAAAAATATGGTGAGAAACTAAGTCGGATGAAATCGCTTGATATTTTAAGTAAGGTTCAGAATATGAATAACTGACGTATTTTAATAGAGGAATAGAGACAGAAAAGACGACAATGAGAGGCTGAAGGCAGAGGATTATGTCATGCTGAAGATCAGTGTGTGATATTTATATCAGTGTAAGTAAACGATTGACGAAATTAGAAGATGAAGGGTATGGTACTAAAGAGGGGATGTTAATTAAGGTAGTTTTCGTATGAAGACCTTAGGTATCAAGATATTTTGGTTAAGCAGTGACATAAGTCTGTAGTGGGACAGGTGGTGTAGAGAACCTGTGAAAAAAAAACGCATGGGAACAATAAAATATTGTAGAATAGGCTTCTCCTCAGCCGGCAACAGCCGGATAGGAGTTAGTGATACAAGTGACTTTGGAGATACAGACTGTAATCACGGTATATTATAAAGAATTAAAGGAATCCAATTACTCATGTTCAATTTTTGGTAGTTTAGAACAACACTGCACTTCACTGGTCTGGGTTGCGGATATTCGTGCGATGGATGACGACTTCGATCATGAGAAACTGTCACTATAAAAAAATATAATTAAGGAGTATAAATTTTCTTAATGGGGTTTAATGGTGTCGTGTAAATATTATGAACACAATGTTCTGCACATATGTTTATGAGTTACACCTTCTCGATAAGTCATAATGCCTGTATCGAGAGAACGAAGGCACACGCCACATCAGCTTCAGAGTCCAATAGTGGTACTGCCACACTGACGACTTCCTTCACAAGTATACGGGGGTGCTTAATACAGCCCTCATCCTCGTATATATACATACCATAAACGGACGACATCAAACTGACATTTATTGCCACTCCTCATCATGTTTAGCACTGCCACAGTGCGCTTGTGATTATTGGTAGACCCTTCTTACTTCTTTTTGCTTGTCTCTACTTTTGAAAGAGTTATAGTGAGTTCATGGTAAGAGATGTGTGGGTAGTTGGATTTTTTGTGAAGTGTGTGCGTTGCTCGGGGTGTGTGAACGTGCTTGTCGTGGGCAAGTGGATTTGTTTTTTTTTTGGGTTGGGGAAATGGTGGTGGATTGGTCATGATGTCATCCCCCTCTGATAATGGGGTCTTTCCTGCTGCTCACACTAATCACGCCCCTGGAACTTAATTTGGTCCCGAGCGGAGTCCTGCGGGAGGATTGACTGAAAGAGAAAGAGAGAGGCGAGAGAGAGAGCCTCACGATCCCAGAGAGAGAGAGAGAGAGGGAATAATGAGAAAATCTAATGAATGGAGAGAGAGAGAGAATGGAAAAGAATGGAGAAAAGAGAGGGAGGTTAAAGAGGGTGGGAGGTCGGGAGGAAGGAAGAAGGGATGGAAGGAGAAGGAAGGAAGTAGGGATGGTGGGAGGATATAATGGTGGGAGGGTGGAAAACCAAGGGAGAGAGAAATATAGGGGAAGGCAGCGGAAAGGAATGGGACATAAAGGAGGGATTGAGACTAGGGGCGATTTGACAGTGATAGCACAGGGATCAAGCAAGGAGGGAGAGAGGGAGGGTAAAAGATGGAGGAATATAAAAAAAAGACAACACACACACACACACACACACACACTACACACACACACAACACACAACACCCACACACATACACACACACACACGCACACACATACACACACGCGCACACACACACACACACATACAGACACATACTATACAAATATGCGTGAATAGATTGAGTGGACAGAGACAGGAATGTTCCAGAGATGGGACACAGAAACAAGGTCACAATTGGAAGTTGAAGGCTCAGATGAGTCAGAGAGATGTTAAGAAGTATTTCTTCGCCACAGAGTTGTTAGGAAGTGGAACAGCTGACAAGTGATGTAGTGGAGGCAGGAACCATACATAGTTTCAAGAGCGAGGTAGAATAAAGGCTCATGAAGCAGAGAGAGGAGATCCAGTAGCGGTCATGAGAAGCGGGGCCAGGAGCTAAATATCGACCCTGCAACCACAATTAGGTGAGTATATACACACACACTCACACACACACACACAGAGCCTGGGAAACTTGGAATCGACCCCTGCAACAACCTCAACTAGTGAGTACACACACAACACAACACACACACACACACACACACACACACCAAACACACACACGATACAGCAAACTGTGCAAAGTAGGCAGCAGGGAGAGAGAATAATAGTAATGTGACAGGAGCAGGAAGGGGAAGAGAGAGAGAATGGAAAGAAAAAAGAATGATAATGTGCGAAACAGCGGGCGATGGGAAAAGGGAGACGGTAAAAAAAATTAGAGTATGGATAATACCGGAATCATTAAAGCAACTGAGCTCTTTCCAGAGTAGTAGGAAGAGTCGTTCATTAGTAAGATGGGAGGGGAGTGACAGTCCTGCGAGGAAGTGTAATGAGAGAGAGAGAGAGAGAGAGAGAGAGAGAGAGAGAGAGAGAGAGAGAGAGAGAGAGAGAGAGAGAGAGAGAGAGAGAGAGAGAGAGAGAGAGAGAGAGAGAGAAACTGGAGAAAAGATTGTTATTAAGAGAGTGGACATGGGGGTATACAGTAAAAACAACCGAGAACAAGTGTCAGACATACTAAGGCTGTCTTCTGAGAAAACTAAACTCTTTGAATCATAAAAGGTTCTCACCTCACTCTCCACTTCATCTCCCAGCTCCTTGGAAGAACAAGTTAGCGAAGGAACACAATAGAGTTAATCTCCCTACCCTCATACTATTACGTACTACTGTTATTACTGCTAATACCAATACCAGTACTGCAACTACTACTAACTACAACTACTATACGCCATTCAGAATCTCAAGCTATGAACCAACAGACGTCCGTATTACTGAGAAGCCAGACTCTCCACATCACTTTCCCACTGTAATTATCGAGAATGTATAACAAGTGTAAGTGAATTTGTAAGTGCCAGCAATGAACATTTGATACTAAGGTTTTTTTAAAGTTATAATTTATCAAAATATTTACCCAACTGTTTTCTTTAAATATTATAATGAATTTTTCCGGATATGGTAGTGTTTTTTCAGTGTTCTGCGTGTCTTTGTGAAATAAAATTGATGCCATGTTTTGATTATATCTATTAATTTTGCAAAATAACTCGACATGGAATGGAGCTTATGAGGACGTTTCGGTCTGACTTGGATCATTTAACAAGTGTGTAACCAGTTAATGATCCAAGGACGGACTGAAACGTTGTCATAAGTTTTTTTTTTCCTTTCTATTGCGAGTTAATTGTGTATTTGATTCACTATGTTGTGTCTTTTTATTTTTATATATCATTTTTTTTTAATTTTCCACATTGGATATAGTTCCTTGCATTTCAAATCACTTTTTTGTGCGTGTATCTATATTTTGAAATCTATTTAAATTTTTAATTAAATTTCGTAATAGATATTGCTACCTCAGAAAAATATCAAGTGTAGGTTTTTTACATTATTATCGTACTTTTAGCTTTTCAGTGACTGGATTTAGCACTGATACCTCTCAACTCTTTACAGTTGTTTTGCCTTTCTCCAGTCAACTATACCCATAATTAAAGTGTAACTCAAGTGTATGCAGTGGTATTAAAGCTGCTCTTTATCATGCACTCTAGAGATGAAAGTATAGCTGATGGGTCGTCTTAGAGCATATGTTTAAGACATGTTGAGACGTGTTTGTGAAAGTACACGGGCCGCGTTGAGCCCTGATGGAAAAGAGCTAAATCCTAATTCATTTCTTTGCTGAGGTTGTGTCGAGGAAACAACGGGGATGGCGTTAAGCCTTCTAATAGCTACGAACTGGAACTAGTAGATGCCGTGTTGGATCCCACAATGAAAAACACTTCAACCTCTACTACAATGTAATTAATTTCTATCAACTTCCTCAGCGCTTCTAATGGTGTGTCGCAACAATCCAGTATCCAGTTCAGTCAGTCAGGTGAGTTCAAGGATCCATCAACGCTTGCCTAACTTACAGGCGTGGACTGCTTGCGCTACTGGAATTTTTTCCATTGGTGATTCCACGCCCTCCTTACTTCTTTGTAGGTCATGTCACCTGCCTCGCAGTGTATAATCCACTTAACCCCTCATAGCTGAAAATTTTCTCAAGAAATGGTGGACTAAACACGTCGACTCAAAGCTGAGGACTAATTACCGTCAAACTCATTCTCATCTTCCACCACTGATCTCTGTTCCCTGACTGACGAAGCCACTTGTTGGCGAAGATATTCTCGAACGTTGACGAAGATTTTCGAACGTTGACGAATGATTTCCAAACGTTGACGAGATTTCCATACGTTGACGATGATTTCCATACGTTGACGATGATTGGGGATTTTGTCCCCTCCCCGTCCTCCTTCCTCCTTTACGATTGCGATGTGCCGTGGGTTGGGTTTTACGTGGAAATAATTACCCGACCCCCCCCCCGGGACCAAACGAAGGCAAGAGGAGCTGGCGGGGTGGTAACTAGGGGAGGGGCAGAACCCACCACCCAAACCCCACCCTGGACCCAAGAACCCAACCCCACAACCGACCCCCACCGGCAACCCTGTGTGGGGACCTACCCCCCCCACCCAAAACCCCAACCACCTATCCTGAGCCACCACCCCCCCATCCGATATCCCCAGACCGTATCCACAGGATCCCCGAACCCCGACCACGAAACCCCTGACCGACCAGACCGGACCCTCCCCCACCCACCAACCCGAGAGAGGAGTCACCCCCCCAAAAAGGACCCCGACCATGTTTACCCCAAAGACCGGCACCCCCCCCCCCCTCCAGACTGTCCCCTGTTACCCGTCCGTTCCCCCGCCCTTCCCCCCATCCCCACCATTTACCCATTGGGTGACCGTCCGGGTCCCCATAATTCCATCCCTACCCCACCTACCCTACCCATTGTGGTTTCCCATCACCAACCTCCGTCCATTCCACCCCCCCCCTCCCACTTATTACGTTGACGATGATTTTCCAAACGGTTGAACGATGATTTCCCAAACGTTGACGATGATTTCCAATACGTTTGACGATGATTTTCAAACGTTGACCATGATTTCCAAACGTTTGACGATGATTTCCAAACGTTGACGATGATTTAGCAAACGTTGACGATGATTACCAAACGTTTACGATGAATTTTCCACAACTCTGACGATGATTTTCCAAACGTTGACGATGATTTCCAAACGTTGACGATGATTTCCATACGTTGACGATGATTTTCCATACGTTGACATGATTTCCATCGTTGACGATGATTTTCCAAACGTTGACGCTGATTTCCAAACGTTGACAAGAGTGCAAACGGGGGGGGACACGATTTGCAAACGTTGACGATGATTTGGAAACGTTGAGAGATTTTCCAAACGTTGACGAAGATTTCCAAACGTTGACGAAGATTTTCCAAACGTTGACTGAAGATTTCCAAACGTTGACGAAGATTTCCAAACGTTTGACGAAGATTTCCAACGTTGACGAAGATTTCCAAACGTTGACGAAGATTTCCAAACGTTGACGGAAGATTTCCAAATGTTCAAAAGTTTCTAATTTTTCGACATAAAAATTTTAATGTAAACAGCTCAATTGTTGCTAATTCGTCTTCATTACCAAATAAGAAAAATAATATAATTTAATTCCCCAATGTTTTGTGTAAATAAAATTTTCTTTCGTGTTTGGTTAATTCTGAACTTCAGAATTGAAATTAACATTCCTCGATTATATAGTTGAAATTATTATTAGTGTTATTATTTTATTTATGTGACTTCTTCTTCTTATTATTATTGTTCTGCTTACCACTGCTGTGCTTGTTTGTAGACAATCACCTGAAGACCTGCTTGGGGGGGGGGGGGGGGGCTGCCTACAAATCTGTGCTTGTTGTAGACTAACACCTGAAGACCCTGCTTGTGTTGCTTACCCTGTTGTGCTTGTTGTAGACAAACACCTGAGACCTGCTGTGTCTGCTGATAAGCTGTGCTTGTTGTAAAACAAACTGAGACCTTGCTTGTGTTCCTGCATACAAAGCTGTGCATGTTGTAGAGATACCACCTGATACTGCTTGTCTCTGCTGGACAAAGCTGTGCTTGTTGAAGACAAACACCTGAGACATGCTTGTATCTGCTTACAAAGGCTAGTGCTTGTTGAAGGAACAAACAACCTGAGCGTGAGACATGCTTGTCCTGCTACAAAGCGTGCTTGTTGTAACAAAACACTGAAAAGTTACAGACAAAAAAATCACTTCTGTTCAACTGAGTCAATCTGAATAATAACGATGCCTTGCACAAATATATTTACTGTCCTCCATGGAAATTATAATCAAATATCACTTAAAACTCGTAGAGAAGAAAAAATAATAGAGAACGAAGCACCGAAATACTACTACACAAAAAAAAAATAAAGGGAAAAGAAAGAACAAGCAAGGAAAGAACAAGAGCAAACCACAAAAAAAAATACACTGGTGCAGGCAGCAAACAAGAGAAAATAAGCACCACGGATAAGTGAATAAAGGAGGAAACTGAAAATAAGCTAACTCATGGATTAAAACTATCATCGAAAATGGGTAACAAGAAGAACAAGCAAAGAAGAACCACAGGCAACATTTCGTGGAAGAATATTAACGAAAAGGACAACGAATACCAGCGGAAACACAAGGAACTCTAACAAGAAAATAAGAACCAGCTCACTGTTTACAGAAAGCCTTCAAACACATCAGCTTGTGTCCATTATTTCAGCAATCATCTAAATTAACAAAAGAACTGTCTATTTCTCCTCTTAAGATATTCAGGTATTTGCTGCATAAGCCGTTTAGAGCAAGAAGTTTCCAGTAGGCTGACTCTGCTGTCAGCAGAGTCAGCCAGTCAGTATAAAAGAAATTTGACAATAAGAAGGATCAGAACGAACACGCACACACACACACACACACACACCACACACATCACACTACACACCACACACACACACACACACACACACACAGACACACCCAACACACACACACTCACACACACACACACTCACACACCCACACTCACACACACCACACACACACACACACACACAGCACACACACATCACAAACAACACACACACACAACACACAAGCCCACACACAAACACACACAACGCCCAGAATATATCTATATATATATATTATATATATATATATATATATATATATAATATATATATTTATATATATATTATTTTTATTTAAATATCACTACTGGGCCGATTCCACTAAGGCAGGGTGTTATATATATATATATATATATATATATATATATATATTAATATATATATATATATATATATATATGTAATATATATATATCATATATATATTATATATAAGACAAAATACAATGGCCAAACATTCACAAAAATACACAGAAAGTAAAACAACATAGGTAACACTCAGAGCTACATCTCGAATACTTGGTCCAGCTTCTCCTGCGGTGGACCGCGTGGCCCAGAATGCAGCGGCATTTCCACTCTGATCGCAACACTGATCCTCTGAAAGAGGAAGGCTGGTCGCCCTGTGGTCCCTTGGTTTCTATGATGAGCTTTTCACCCACTGCTTTAGAGGAACTTTAGACACACTTGCCCCATGCTCCAAGGTCACCGACCTATTGAATGAAGTTTATAGCAAGGGGAAAGGTCTTCATTTCGGATTTTTCTGGTCTCCACCTGTGCTCCGGGGAGAACTTTGAGTTACCCTGAGTTTCGGTTTATTGTCTTCCTGAGGAGAGTGTCCCAGTAAAGTTCTAGAGGTGATACTCCCTATATTTTAATTATAAATATATGTATATATATATATAATATTATATATATATATATATATATATAATATATAGATATATATATATATATATATAATATATATATATATATATATATAAATATATATAAATATATATTATATATATAAATATACATACATACTTACATACATACACCTATATACATAACATACATACTACATAAATGCATGCATACATACATACATACATACTGTGCGTTCATATAAGTATACATGCATGCATTTGCCATTGATTCCATCTGCGACCTTCAAATTCATCTACGAAACACGAGAAACAGAGATTATTATAATTTGTTTACAGTTTTCATGGAGGAGATTTAGAGATTCGCATTTGACACTCATACATACACAATAACATGTACACTCATACACAATATGTGACACTCATACACAATATGTCACATAAACAATATGTGACACTCATACACTCAAACACATTCCGCAAACAATACACTCGTTTTTACAAAATAACATGTACATATGACATTCATCAACACACAGCAACATGTACACATGACACTTTTACACAATAACATGTACACGTAACACCCATACACAGCAACATGTACACATAACATATACAATAACACGTAAGCATTACATTCATATAGAAGAATATGCACACATGACACAGTCTTCCACTAGTGTCACAAATGTGTCATCTTTATATATTTACATGTTTCACAAAGAATGTCGTCGAAATACAGTAAACCAGCATATAAATGTATGTGAAAATACTGATATATGTGTATGTTTGTGCGTTAGCCTTTCTGTGTCAAATGAAAAAGATCAATAAATAAATAAAATAACCTTGTGGAATTTATCACAGTTTGATGGAGTGGAAAATTCTTCAACACTTGGTCATTCATCCACATAAAATAAAACAATCACAAATGCTTTTAAACTACTAAAAGGATTTCCAAAATTGTTCTTAATTAGCCTCTTCTCGGTGGCCGAGCTGTGTGCTAGCTTCGTCTCGTCTACCAGACCTACTGTTCCAGGCTGTCTTGGTGGGTGTAATTACTGAACGCAGTTTTCTGTGTGTCCCCTCCAGTAATTCCACCAACCCGGACAGTCTCGGCAGTAGACCAGCTAGACAAGACCAAGTTTACGGGGGTGGCAACCGCTGACTCTGGGGAAGTGGGGAAGGGAGTCCACCTGAGGTGACACAAGTGGACTCCTGGAGACACTGATCCGGGGAAGGCACCGCCGACCTTAGGTAAGTGGGGAAGGGGAGACATCCGGGAGTGAACGGATGGATTCCTGGATACATGAACCTGGGGAAGGCATTAATACTAGCAGTTGAGGCTGACCTTGGGTAAGTGGGGAAGGGGAGGCATCCGGCGGTAGACGGATGGATTCCTGGACACATGAACCTGGGGAAGGCATGAATACTAGCAGTTGAGGCTGACCTTGGGTAAGTGGGGAAGGGGAGACATCCGGCGGCGGACGGATGGATTCCTGGATACATGATCCTGGGGAAGGCAAGAATACAGCTGACTTCGGGGAAGTGGGGAAGGGAGTCCACTCAGGTGACACAAGTGGACTCCTGGAGACACTAATCCGGGGAAGGCACTGACCTAACTCGCTGACCTTAGTAAGTGGGGAAAGGAAAACATCCGGGAGCGTACGGATGGATTCCTGGATACATGAGCTTGGGGAAGGTTGTTGTTGAGGCTGACCTTAGGGACGTGAGGAAGGGGAGACATCTGGGAGCGAACGGATGGATTCCTGGATACATGAACCTTGGGAGAGCAAGAATACAGGTTGGTGAGGCTGACCTTGGGGAAGTGAGAAAGGGAAAACATCCGGGGGCGGACGGATGGATTCCTGGATACATGGACCTGGGTAAGGCTGAGGCTGGAAGGCAGAGAGAGAGAAAGAAGAGAGAGAGAGAGAGAGAGAGTGAGAGAGAGAGGAGAAGAGAGAGAGAGAGAGAGAGAGAGAGAGAGAGAGAGAGAGAGGTGAGGCTGACCTTAGGGAAGTGAGGACGGGGAGACATCCGGGGGCCCACGGATGGATTCCTGGATACATGAACCTGGGGAAGGCGAGGGGGGGGGAGGACCTTAAGACGAACCACTGGCCTCCACGTGGCAAGGTCTGGTAACTCAGAGATAACTCTGAGGCTGACAGTGGTCGCAAATTATTATTATTATTATTATTATTATTATTATTATTTATTTTATTATGATTATTATTATTATCATTATTATTATTTAAATTTTCTGTACTGGTTTTCTCTGTACTGTACTGGTCGTCTGTTGCTGTACTGTACCCATTCTTCTGTGTTAATGTACTGGTCTTCTCTGTTATTGAACTGCATTCGTTCTTCTGTGTTACTGTACTGGTCTTCTGTGTTACTGTACTGGTCTTCTGTGTTACTGTACTGGTCTTATGTATTACTGTACTGGTCTTCTGTGCTACCAGTGTCAGGGGAACGCCTTCCTCCTGAACAAAAGAACGGGAAAATAATGGATAATAATTATGATATTTTTCTAAGGATTTTAATTAAAAATAAATAAAATAAATGGCCGCTGTGGTCCCAGTAGGATATTGGGACAGGAATATCTTATTCCCAGGATGGTCTTCTGATGATGTTTTAGAAGAAATGGTGTTGGTTATCCTGGGTGGCGGTGTTCGTCCCATGTTCTGAAAATCCTGTCACTATTTGGTTGTATCACCACAATTCAGATTTTAGAGGTGACGAGTCGTAATGTCCCACTACGTCCTGTAGACAGGGATCTTGCTCCAATTAACTAGCGTCTACCCTGGTTGACCAGGTCAGCAGCAGAGCTGATAATAAAGAAAACACTGGTTATATAAGTGTTAAATAAGTATGACACTGAAGAAAGACAAAGGCTTGGTATTCAACTTCATGTCCAGACTAGTAACCAGGTTAAATAGTATCAATGTAAACATTGACGAGTCTCCTTTATCTTTCATAAGCAGTGGTTGTTTGCATATTTGTGAGTATCACCAGTGTACCAGAATAAATAATTACTTTTCATCTTAGTGTGGTAAGTGGACTGTAACTAGGTCAAGCGGTGGTGAGGGTGGAGGTAAACAATATACACAGCTTTCAATAATGATATGATCAGTCCCCTGTAGAATATAAACACAGAAATCGGCAAAAGAAAGTTGGAAGACTGTCAGAGCTATGAATCAATCAAGCTCAACCACTGAAAAAAATAATTTTATAAAGTACAATTATATGACAACTTTACCATATTGTCTGAATACTTGTTTGTCTTACTCAGCAGAATTATATTTATGTTCCAGTGTTGTTCATGTACCATGTTGTTTCATGTTCCCAGTGTTGTTCATGTTGGTGTTGTTCATGTGTGTTGTTCATGTACAGTGTTGTTCATGTACCAGTGTTGTTTCATGTTGGTGTTGTCATGTTGGTGTTTTCATGTACTCAGTGTTACTCATGTTGTGTTGTTCATGTCAGTGTTGTTTATGTTGGTGTAGTTCCATGATGGTGCCTGTTCAGTTGTTGTTGTTCATGTCGTGTTTGTTTTATGTTGTTGTTCATGTTGGTGTTGTTCATGTTGGGTGTTGATCATGTTGGTGTTGTTCATGTTGGTGTGTTCATATTGGTGTTGTTTCCATTCAGTGTTTGTTTTCATGTCAGTGAGTTTTATGTTGGTGTTGTTCATTGTTGTGTTGTTCATGTTGTTGTTTGTTCTGTCATGTTTGTTATTATGTTGGTGTGTTTAATGTTGGTGTTGTCATGTTGGTGTTGTTCTTGTCAGTGTTGTTTAGTTGGTGTTGTCATTTGGTTGTTGTTCATGTTGGTGTTGTTCATGTTGGTGTGTCATGTCAGTGTTTGTACATGTCAGTGTGCTTCCGTCAGTGTTTTCATGTCACGTTGTTTCATGTACAACACTGACTAGTTAAAGAAAGATGATATCAAGTATTGTTCTTTGGTTTGTTCAATCATCCAATGAACATGAATGTTGGTCATGTATGTGTTTCATCATAGTGAACATGAATGTTGTTCTTTGTATTGTTCATTCCATCATAGGAACATCGAATGTTGTCTCTTCTTGTATGTGTTCATCATAGTGAACAATGAATGTGGTTCTTGTAAGGGTTCATTCATCATAGTGAACATGAATGTTAATACTGTATGTGTTCATTCATCATAGTGAACATGAATGTTGTTCTTGTATGTGTTTCATTCATCATAGTGAACATGAATGTTGTCTTGTATGTGTTCAATTATCAAGTGAACATGAATGTTGTTCTTGTATGTGTTTCATTCATCATAGTGAAACATGAATGTTGTTTCTTGTATGTGTTCATTCATCATAGTGAACATGAATGTTTGTTCCTTGTATGTGATCATTCATCATAGTGGAACATGAATGTGTTCCTTGGTGATGTATAGCCATTAATAACAGGATATTCGTATATATAAGATCTCAAATATTCCATAAATACATGTATAGATTTAAAAACTATACATTAATACATACATAAATAACCCGCAAATACGAACTGACTCGTAGGAATACTTTTTCATAGTTTTGGACCATTAACTAGTAACAAGGAAACTTAACAGTTTAATAATGACGATGATAATATAATCAGCAGGAACTACGTCCTGACACCAATCTTTCCAGGTTGTGACCCGTGTGTGTGTGTGTGGGTGTGTGTGTGTGTGTGTGTGTGGTGAGTGTGGTGTGAGTGTTAGCGTAGAGGAAGAAGAGGTGAGGTGTAGGTGCGTGTGTAATTGTTTATATACTAGTAATACCGAGAGGAGAGATAATATGCATTGTAGAAATAAAATACTACGTGTATGATAGTATCCGATGAATTGTTTTTGTGTGTGTGTTGGCATTATTCGTGCTTCTGTAATTATGAATGTGTGTGTAAAGATTTGTATGTGGTAATCCAGAAATTAGTGAATAGCCAGAGTGTGTGCTTGAGAACTCACAGTGTACCATGCCAAAAAAGATCAACAACAAGAAAAAAACGAAAACTAATAACAATTAATTACAGTTATCCGTGAAGGGACACCAAGGTTCACACAACGACACTATTATCTCACATGAAACGCGCTAACAAATACACTTTATTCGAAAAAATAATGAATAATGTAAAAATTGACATAGTACAATATTAAATATAAAATATATGTTCCAGATTTCGACTATAACCAGTTCTTGGTGGACGAACTGTGGATAGAGATCTCTCTTGTCTCAGGTAGTCGACGTTCGGGACGTTCAGATGATGTTATTACAGAGCGAGATTTTCTGTGTGTCTCCTCTGAAATAACACCTTCCTCGAATACATGATATAATACCCTAGGGTAGATAAAATCAATATGGGACAGTGCTTCAAGGCTGCTAAACATGCAGACCTCAGGGAAGTGGTGAAAGGGTGGTATGATGAACACTGGAACTACGGACCTGGGGTGGGACTGCTGACCTTCTGAGAGTGATGAAGGGTGTGAACCTGGAGGCCACGGATCCTGAGGTTGGACTTTGCCTGACATCGGGGAAGTAGTAAAGGGTGTATGGATGAACACTTGGACCACGGACTATGGGTTGGTACTGCTGATCTTGGGGGTGTGAATCTGGTAAGGCTTAAAAATACGAAAAGAGTTTTTCCAGGGCTTCGAGAAGGGAGACATCCGGGGGCCCACGGATAGATTCCTGGACACATGAACCTGGGGCAGGAGGATAGTGCTAGGACAACGGAAATGGGGAAGGTAGAATATCTGAAGGAGCAGACTGGACTCCCTGGACACATGAACCTGGGGAGGTAGGATAGAATAGGACAGGAAGTGGGAAGGGAGAATATCTGAGGGGACACAGATGGACTCCTGACACATAACCTGGGAAGGTAGGAAAGAATAGTACATGAAAGTGGTGAAGGGAGAATATCTTGAGGGACACAGATGGACTCCTGGACACATGAACCTGAGGAAGGTAGGATAGATAGGACAGGAAGTGGGGAAGGGAGAATATCTGAGGGGACACAGATGACTCCTGACACATGAACCTGAGGAAGGTAGGATAGAACAGGGCCGGAATGGGGAAGGGAGAATATCTGAGGGACCCATGATGGGGAAGGATTAGATGCAATTGCCGAGACTCTTGAGTGTAGGATAGGAAGTGAGGACGGGCCAAACATGACCGGGAAGGTTAGGATAGTAAAACAGGTACTGTGGAATGGACACTAGATGGACTCCTGACACATGCACCTGGAAAGGTAGGATAGTATAGACAGGAATTGGTGAAGGAGAAATCTGAGGGGACACAGATGGAACTCCTGGACACAAGACCTGGGGAATGGTAGAAAGTATAGGAACCGGAAATTGGGAAGGGAGAATATCTGAGGGGACACAGAATGGACTCCTGGATACATGAACCTGGGGAAAGGTCGGATAGAATAAGACAGTAATGCGGAAAGGAGAATATCTGAGGGGACACAGCCGAACTCTGGACACATGAACCTGGGGAAGGTAGGGTATATAGGACAGGAAGTGGGGAAGGGAGAATATCGAGGGGACACAGATGGACTCCTGGACACATGAACCTGGGGATGGTAGATGACTAGGACAAAAGTGGGGAAATGAGCATGTCGGAGGGGACACAGGATTGACTCCCAGAACACAAGAACCTGGGGAACAGGAGAGCATAATAAGACAGGATAGTGGGGAAATTGAGAATATCTAGGGGACACCGATGGACTCCTGGACACGTGAACTGTGAATGTAGATAGGATAGGACAGAGTGGAAAGAGAGAATATCTGAGGGGACACAGATGGATTCCTGGACACCTGAACCTGGGGAAGGTAGGAAAGTATAGGACAGGAAGTGGGAAGGGAGAATATCTGATGGCCACAGAATGACTTCTGGAACACAAGAACCTGGGGAATGTAGGACAGTGTAGATAGGGTAGTGGGAAGGAGAATATCTGATGGTGACACAGATGGACTCCTGGAAACATGAACCTGGAGAATACATAAGATGCAAGATCAATGCGGTGGGGGGGATGAGGGGACACAGACGGACCATGAACGCGAGAAATCGATCCACAAACTGGCCTCCACGAACAAACTAATAAGAATAATATAATTATAATAATACTTAATTATATAATGCGAGATCGAACCCTGTTCACTTAGTAGGTCCCTGTGTGTTCTATATAGTAGTGTTTCTAGTCAAGTATGTCAGAAATTCAGCTAGGTTCTGGTACTTGTAGAAAAATTATATAGTTAAAATGTAATATCTTATAGTTACAGAGATTCAATCAAGTAAGGCTAGCATCCATACTCAGGCTTCACTTTGTTCAAACATAAGTGACATTACACATCGTTTATCAAAGACTCACACAATCACTATCTAGAACTCAGTGACATCATCATCGTTATCAAAGACACAGTGACATCACTCATCGTTATCAAAGACACAGTGACATCACTCATCGTTTATCAAAGACTCAGTGACAATCCACTCATATTTATCTTAAGACTCAGTGACATCATCGTCGTTTAAGATTCAAATGACAACACTCATCGTTATCTAAGACTCAGTGACAACACTCATCGTTAACAGTGACATCGTTTAGTGTAAATATATCAGAAGAGTGATTCTCTAGTCATGGAACTGATTCCCAACGATTCCAGTGTTTTAACTATTTTAATATAGAGACAAGTTTGCCTGCAACACAGTCTAAACTATAATGGTATACTTAATGGGTAATGTCTTGTCTCCGTAAGATGCATCAACCATACTATTGACGCCCGTTCAGAGAGGAAGCTCATAAATTTAAAGAAGTAAAAGCACTAACGGCATTACCTTCCAGGAATCCTGAAGAGTAACTGGTGAGTGGAGCGGAAAGACGCGCACTTGATGGCTGGTCTGGTAACCCAGAACTAACTTTGACGTGACAAAAGTATCAACTTTAATTTTTTACGCCACAGTGTGGCCTTGTATCTCAGCGTAGAAACAACATATAATCGAAAAATTGTGAGTGGATGTGTATGAGTAATTACACCCAAATTAACATCATTCTGAATAGATAAAATTACAACACTTTACCTCCCGATGATCTAACTTGACACCAACCGTCCTACCTTTCCTATTTATTCGTTTGTTTGTTTTTGTCTTGGGAGAGAGGGGTTGCATTGTTTTGCAATTATTTTCTTTGTCATACATTTTATTAAGTAATATGTACATATGTTAATAAGCTATTTACATACATGGCGATAAATGCTAATACAATACCGACACAATGGAAAAGTTTCCCTCACAGTGCAAACAATAATGCGATGTTTATTGGACAACGTTTCGCCACTGTTGCGCCCGTCCTATAAGCCCTCGTTATTATTCTTATTAGCTAAAATGTAAATAACGTCTGTGTTTATTACTTGTTTGTACAATTATTTCTGTATTGCTCAGTATGTATCTATATCTGTCTGTAATGTGTAGTTTTATTATATGTCTGGTTTTATGTAAAGGACGTAGATAATCTAAATAATCAATCATCTAAAAGTAGGCTGAACACAGTTTTTTTGCTGTTGTTACCGACACCGACGCCCCACCCCCTCTACCCCCTAGGCTGAGAGCACAGTGTATATTGCCCGCAACTGAACACCCCATCACTGTATAATTGGTTAGGTGATTGCCGGTCAATGTCACGTGACCTACCAACGTCCAACTCGGTGTTCGTCTTGCAGCAAGTGAATATCCAGCCGACTAGTCAACAACTCCTTCATGTCTTAATTAGCCACTTGTTAATTTGCTCTTCCTCACCATAGTATATTCTGGGCAACACTTGTACTCTGACTATTCCCTAGTTAAAATACTAGTTACTTTATAGAGAAGAAATTGTATTTAATTGTAATTAATCTGATATAAAGTCTCTATGTGAAACAAAGCTTTTAAGACATCATACGGGAAAATACGGTAAAAGATTCCCTGTTGTAAATACTTCTCATCAGTATAAACAGAAAATGTATAAAGTTACATGCCTGACATTTTATAATATCTATGAAATTACTTCATTAAACTGAGA
This sequence comes from Cherax quadricarinatus, assembly GCF_026875155.1. Classification (NCBI taxonomy): domain Eukaryota; kingdom Metazoa; phylum Arthropoda; class Malacostraca; order Decapoda; family Parastacidae; genus Cherax; species Cherax quadricarinatus. The sequence continues at coordinate 40,162,340 of NC_069405.1, read as the reverse complement.
TTGTACTTGAAGTTTATTTCCATCCCAAACTCTGTCTAAATTGTTACGCCTGAATCCCACATGAAGGTAATAAAAATATTTACTGACTTTTACCTTAGTGTACAGAACACCCACACAGTGGAATTATTCAAGTCACAAACAACTTTGCCTGAGCAGACTATGTGAGTATGTATAGGGAGCATAGTGACGTGAAGGCTCAGGGGGAGAGAGTTATGTGAGTATGTATAGGGAGCATAGTGACGTGAAGGCTCAGGGGGAGAGAGTTATGTGAGTATGTATAGGGAACATAGTGACGTGAAGGGTCAGGGGGAGAGAGTTGATTTCTGAAAAGTTGGATTCGAGAAAGACCTACCCAGCATAGGCCAATAGGTTTGTTGCTGTTTAGGACAATTTGCAGAAATTTACCCTGGCAAGAGATATCGCAATGTCGTAAAAGCTTCGTTTTAAAGTCTACCGAACACCGACCAACCAGCAGGATCTTCTCAACTTCTGCTCTCACCAAAACACCAAACTACGTGGCGTAATCAAAGCTTCTGAATCAATGCCCTTCCTAGTCCTGTAGTTTGAATTTCTTGAGGAAGAATGTTCTTTTCATCGAACAAGTATTTTCCTGAACTTTACTATTCCATCACTTCATTTAAAGACAGTAGGCACTGTAGACACTGTAGACACGGGCAGACACTGTAACATTGTAGACACTGTAGCACTGTAGAAAACTGTAACACTGCCAGATCACTGTATACACAGTACACTGTTGATACAACTGTAAGACACTGTAGACAACTGTAGACACTGTAGACACTCTAGACACTGCGACCCACTAACACTCTAGACACTCCTAGAGACACTCTCACTCTGCAGACACTCAGACCAGTAGACACTCTAGACACTCTAGACAGACTCTAGAACACTGCAGACACAGTAACACTGTAGACACTGGGCATAAACATCAACATACACAAAAAACCCCGCAATAAGCAGCGAGAAAAACTTATGAAAGAGTGAGTTAATATAATAGGTGGAGGAGAACAGCGACGGGAGAGAAAGAGAGGATAAAGAGAAATAGTGGGAAGTTGAGTGATGGTTGTAGAAGTAGAAGTGGGATAAAATTTGTGCCACAAGAGAAGGGAGTGAAGTGAGACAATAGTAGATAGTAGAAAATAGAAACAAAATAATAGTATAAGAGTGATAGCGAAGTACAAGTAAAGTGTGTTAAGTCTATAGGACAAAAAAAGGAGCACTGTAGGAGAGCTTAGGCCCACTAGGAGCACTGCAGGAAGCTAGGACCCACCAGGGGTAGGGCGCAAAAACGCGGGATAGTGGGAAACGATGACGAACACACTTGGGCCGAAAAAAAGAAAAAAGGAATATGAAACAAAAATGAAAGGAGAAAAGGTTGGGAGAGAAAAAGGAACATGATCAAGTCACGAGTGTTCTGAGTTTTGAAACATTTGACATTGTAAGGATAAAGAAGACATCTACAGAGCCAAAACCACATTTAAGATACATAAATGGAAAACCTGTGTATAAGATAAGGCTTTCAATCCAAGACGAACGGTTATGAAGGCTAGAAGTAAAATATAATCACTTTGGCAAAACAGACCAGTCGTCGGAATACCCAATTTCTAACATGACAGAAAAGAGCTTATTGGAATCGGCGAGTCCAACACTTTTTGTACTCCTTTAATTAAGTCTGTCAGATAAGAGAGCGGCCGTTTTTTCATTTTCACCCTAGTGTGTCTGTGTTGTGACACCACTACATCACTTTCCCAGACTATTCCACTTACTGATCGCTCTGTCTAACTGAAGAAATATTTCCTTAAACTTCCTGTGATCATCTGAGGTCTTCAGCTTCCAGTTGTGACCACTTGTTTGCTGTGTCCCATCTCTGAAAATCATTCTGTCTATGTCCATTTTGTCAAATCTCTCAGCATTTTATATGTCATTTAAAATAAGACCCCTATGACTCCTGTCCTCCCATGTCGTCAGGTCGATTCCTCTCTTCGCAGGAAAATGGTCCCTTAGGCTCCGGGACTATCTTGTTACCTACTGCTAGGTGTGGGTTCCAATAGTGGGAGTGTGGTGTGTGTGTGTGTGTGTGTGTGTGTGTGTGTGTGTGTTGTGGTGTGTGTGTGTGTGTGTGGTGTGCTGTGCGTGCGTGCGTGCGTCTAGTACATCTGAGATTGATAATTATTAACGGGTTTGACAATCAAGGGCCCAAGGGTGGAACCGAGACGTTTTCATTTCTGATTTTGAAAGTGACTCCAGCATTGTCATAGCTGGAAAGAGACCAGCACCCACACCTGTAGAGAGACCAGTACCCACACCTGTAGTGACCAGCACCCACACCTGTAGAGAGACAAGTACCCACACCTTAGAGACCAGCACCCACACCTGAAGAACCTAAGTACCACTACCTTAAGAGACCGTACCCACACCTGTACGAGACCAGCACCACACACAGTAAGACCAGGTACCCACAACCTGTTGAGAGACCTTGCTACCCATCTCTTATATATCAGAGACGTTATTGCAACACACTTCACGAGGGGCGGTGATGACTATGTTATGTCAATTCCCAGATAAGAAGTTCATCAGGGAATTCCAGCTGGATAATAAGAGACGCAGGACCGACGCTTCACCATCACTTGCTCTCAACATTACCTTCATAAAGTATTGTGCTGTAACACCATCACTTCCCCCTCCCCCCCACATCATTCAATATGGTGTCACCATCGTCGACTCTGACGACAGTAGCAAAACGCCCATCGTTTTTAACATGTTATAGAAAAAAACTGTACAGCAAGAGTAAGAATAAACGCTGGTTATCACTCACTTATATATCATGAAAAACATTTGTACAATGCATATAGTGTAATTTTATATGTTTTTTACAGTAAGAGATTTAATGAATAAAATTGTAAAAGCTCTATAGATATTATTTTACTCATTGTTATGATAGTGCACCACCTCTAAAAGGCTGGACCCAGAGCTTTAGCTTTTCTCATAAGGGTTCAAAGCTGTAACCCCTTGTTACCCCTTTGGGTAGGTTATCCTAGGTAATTTTCCCCCGTTGTTCCAGAGAACTTACTTTGTTAAACTATGAACCAAGAGCTGTAGCTTATCACCTTGAGGGATCAACTTGGGACCTGCAGAGGGGTGCCTTATGTACAGACAGATAAGAACTTTAAATAAAATGATAACTAGATAATAATCTCTAGGGACAACAAACGCCACATATCAGTTACACGAGTCTTGAAAAAATATAAAAACAAAATCCTGATTGACGCAGTTTTTGATCCGAGGAAATAGGACTATTTTCATATTTAAAAACCTTGGATACTAGGAAACAGACCTATAAAATACTGAGTCCACTTCTGCCAAAATTAAAGAAACCTAAATATAACATTGAAAAATAAAAATAAATCTTTGATGCAGTCTTGATCCAGGAATGAAGCTCGTGTGCATAGCGGAGGTCCACTGCATAGCGAGATATATCTTGACGATCCACACATACAGCGACATAACTGAGGTCCACGACAAAGCGAGATTAGCCTGAGGGTCCCACGACATAGCGAGATATAACCTGAGGGCCCACGACATGCAAGATATACCCTGAGGTCCACGAACATAGCGAGATATAGACTGAGGAGGGTCAACGACATAGCGAGATATAGACTGAGGTCAACGACTTAGCGGAGATATAGCCTGAGGGTCCACGACATAGCGAGATACCTGAGGGTCCACACATAGCGAGATATAACCGGATGTTTCACGACAAAGCGAGAAATAACCCTGAGGGTCCACGACATAGCGAGATATAACAAAGGATCCACGACAAAACAAGATATAACCTGAGAACCACGACCTGGCGAGATATAACCTGAGGATCCACGACCATAGCTAGATTATAACCTGAGGATCCACGACATGGCGAGATATAACCTGAGGATCCACGACATAGCTAGATATAACTTGAGGATCCACGACATCTCCAGATATAACACTGAGGTCCACGCATAGCGTGATATAACCTAGGGTCCACGCCCATAAGCGAGATATAGCCGGAGGGTCCACACAAAGCAAGATATAACCGAGTGTCCACGACATAGCGAGATATGGACTGGGGGTCCACGACATAGCGAGATATAGCCTGAGGGTCAATGACATAGCGAGATATAGCCTGAGGGTTCATGACATAGCGTGATTAACCTGAGGGCCACGAACATGCCAATACAACCTGGGCTCCCACGACCAAAGCTTGATATCACTTCTGAGGGTCCACGACATAGGCGAATATAACCTAGATCCTCGCCATAGCTAGATTATATCCTGAGATCCACGACATATCCAGATATAACCAGAGGGTCCACGACATAGCGAGATACAGCCTGAGGGTCCACGACATAGCTAGATATAAACCTGAGGGTCCACGATATAGCTATATATAATCCAGAGGGTCCACGACATAGCTAGAATATAATCCAGAGGTCCACGTCATGCTAGATATAATCCTGAGGTCCACACATAGCTAATTAATCATGAGGGTCCACGACATATCTAGATAAATCATGAGTGTCCATCGAACCTAGCTAGATAAAATCCGATGGCCCACGACACAGCTAGAATAAAATCCTGAGGGTCCACGACATAGCTAGATATAATCCTGAGGGTTCACGACATACTAATATAATCCTGAGGTCCACGACAATAGCTAATATAATCCTGAGAGTCCACGACATAGCTAGATATAATCCTGAGGCCACTACATAGCTAGATATAATCCTAGAGGGGGTCCACGGACATAGCTAGATATAATCCAAGGGTCCACGACATAGCTAGATATAATCCTGAGGGTCCACGAACATATCTAGATAGAAAATCCTGAGGGTCCAACGACATAGCTTGAATAATCCTGAGGTCCACGACATAGCTACTATAATCCTGAGGTCCCGACATAGCTAGATATAATCCTAGGTCCACGACATAAGCAAGATAAATCCTGAGGGTCCACGACATAGCCTAAAGATATAATCCTGAGGGTCCGCGACATAGCTAGATAGAATTTCTAATGTCCACGACATAGCTAGATATAACCTGAGGTCCACGACATAGCTTAGAGATAATCCTAGGGTCCACGACAAATAGCTAGATAAATCCTGAGGGTCCCGACATAGCAATAAAATCCTGAAGGGACCACGACATAGCTAGAATAAAAACTGAGGGTCCCACGACAAGCTTAGATATATTCACTAAGGGTCACCGTCATAGCTAGATATCATCCTGAGGACCACGACATAGCTAGATATAATCCTGAGGTCCACGACATACTAGATATAATCCTGAGGGTCCACCGACATAGCAGATATAATCCTGAGTCCACGACATAGCCTAGATTAATCTGAGGGTCCAACTACATAGCTAGATATAATCCTAAGGGTCCACGACATAGCTAGATATTAATCCTGAGGGACCACGACAAGCTAGATATAATCCTAAGGTCCACGCCATAGCTAGATATAATCCAGGTGTCCCACGACATAGCTAGATATAATCCTGAGGGTCCAAGACCATAGCTAGAAATAATCCTGAGGGTCCACGACATAGCTAGATATAATCCTGAGGGTCCACGACATAGCTAGATATAATCCTGAGGGTCCACGACATAGCTAGATATAATCCTGAGGGTCCACGACATAGCTAGATATAATCCTGAGGGTCCACGACATAGCTAGATATAATCCTGAGGGTCAACGACATAGCTAGATATAATCCTGAGGGTCCACGACATAGCGAGATATAACCTGAGGATCCACGACATAGCGAGATATATCCTGAGGATCCACGACATAGTGAGATATAACTTGAGGGGAAATGAGAGGCAGAAATTTCATTAGGGTAATTTATTGTTTTTTTTTTGGGGGGGGGGCGAGGGGGCGCACCATAGCGACTTACTCTACACTACTGACCACACATCACTATGACCACACCTCACTATGACCACACATCACTATGACAACACATCACTATGACCACACCTCACTATGACCACACATCACTATGACAACACATCACTATGACCACACCTCACTATGACCACACATCACTATGACCACACATCACTATGACCACACAACACTATGACCACACATCCTATGACCACACATCACTATACCACCATCACTATTAACCACACCTCAATGACCACACCTCAACATGAACCACACATCACTATGACCACACTCACCTATGACCATCACATCACTATGACCACAACATCCCTATGACCACACATCACTTTGACAGCACCTCATCAATGACCGCACCTCACTACTGACCACACCGTCACTATGACCACACATCACTATGACCGCACCTCACTAAACCACACCTCCCTATGACCACACATCACAATGACCACACATCCCTATGACCGCACCTCAATCTATGACCACACCTCCCTCTTGACCAAAAAAACCACCACACTATGACCACACCTCACTATGACCACACCTCACTAGACCACAGCCTCCTCACTATGACCACACCTCACTATGATCACACCTCACTATATGACCATCACACCGCACTATGACACACACCTCACTATGACCTCACCTCACTTATGACCACACCTCACTATGACCAACAACCCTCACTATGACCACACTCACTATGACCAACACCTCACTGAACCACCTCACTATGACCTTCACCTCACTATTACCACACCTCACTATGGACCACACATGACTATGAACACCACTCACTATGACCCACCTCACTATGACACACCACACTATGACCACAGCCTCACTATCGACCACACATCACAATGACCACAACCACACTATGATCTCATCTCACTATGACCACACCTCACTATGACCACACCTCACTAATGACCACACCTCACAATGGACCACACCTCACTATGACCACACCTCATATGACCACTCTTATCTATGACAAGGATAGCTAAATAACTGTGATTATCGTGAGTGTTGTGTGTGTGTGTGTGTGTGTGTGTGTGTGTGTGTGTGTGTTGTGTATTGTGTGTTGTGTGTGTGTGTGTTGTACACAAAACACACACACACACATACACACCACACACACAAACACACACACACACACACAGGCACAAACACACTCAAATACCACATCACACACAGCACACACACACACACACAGACACACACACAGACACACAAACACACCAAACGACATTCACACACACACACAACACACACACACACACACACACACACCACACACACACACACACACACACACACACACATATATAATTTTTATATATACACACACATACACAAACATCACACACACACACAGACCACACACCCACACACAGTCACACACACACACCACACACACACACACACAACAACACACACACACACACACACAACACAGACAGTTCCCTCACAAGAATTATGCAGAAGCTAGAGCATCATAGGCGCATATAACAGGAAGGGCACTGCAATGGATCATAGAACACCTGACAGGGAGGCAACAACGAGTCATGGTACGTATGTGTATCACAGTGGGCACCTGTGACGAGCGGGGTCCCCGGGACGGCTCCTAGGACAGTGCTAATTTTGTATATGTGAACGCATGACGAGGAAGGGTTGGATTCAGAAGTGTCCCTGTTTCAGATGATGTGAAGTTATTGAGAATTAAACTGAGGAAGACCAGGCAGGACTTCAAGAACCTGGACAACTGGACACCTGGTCCAGCAAATGGCTTCTCGAATTTTTCCGCCAAAAGCAAAAGTCATGAAGAAGGGGGAAAGGGGACAGAAGACCCCAGGGGCAGGTATAGGGGTAGGTGGGCCCAAAAACTGCAAAAACCCCATCAAGGGGAAAAAATCTGGGGGGGAGTAAACACCCCAGCAGTCTCCGGGAAACACACATCAACAGTAACTGCTGCAGCTATGGGCCTGGGAAACCTGGAAAACAGTTTTCCCATACCTTAGTAAAGGAAATCTTAAGACACTGTACACCGTGTATGTCAGGCCCATATGGGGTTAGCACACCTGTTGGAACCCCCCCTTTAAAAGCACTCAAAAAACCCAAGAAAGACAAAGGTTTGCGACAAGGTTATTCCAAGCTAAGGGGGAAGCCTATGAAGAAGATTAAAGGGAAAAAGGCCTGACGACACTGGAGGACGGGAAAGGGCAGGGGGGGGACATGAAACGACATATAAAATACTGCTGGAATAACAAGGGGGACAAAAACAGGAGTTCCAGGAGGGGGCACAGAAAAAAGAGGCCACAATTGGAAGTTGAGAAAAAATGACAGAGAGAGAGTAGGAAGTATTTCTTCAGTCATCAGTTGAAGGCATGGGAAAAGCCTAGAAAATGAGTAGTGGGGGCAGGGAAACCATACACAGTTTTAAGACAGGTTTGAAAAGCTCAGGAGCGGGGGGGGGGAAAAGAGGGCCCATAGCAACCGTGAAGAGGCGGGGCCGGAGCTAGGACCGACCCCCCGCAACCACAAAAAGGGGAGTACAAATAGTGAACACACACACACACACACACACATAATACCACACTATATAACCACACAACCAAACACACACACCAAAACACCACACACAAATACAAACACAAAACACACACACACACACACAACACACGTAAGTACGTGCCGGGAAGTCCCAGGGGGTTGGGGGTTTAGTCACAAAAAGTTTTGGGGACCAAGGGCCCCGAGACTTTCATACACGCACAAGT
>NC_069405.1:39983902-40153088 GCF_026875155.1 Cherax quadricarinatus | reverse complement strand
CGTTTCGCCCCCAATGTCTTCCTTCCTCATTACCTAAGGCGCGGGGGCCTTCCCCGGGATGCGTCTCCGGGTCCCTTTGCCCCCGATGCCCCCCTTCCCCCCAGAGTCAGGGGTTGCCACCCCGGGCTTTGCTGGGGCGCTTATCTCATCCGCGGGTTACGGTCGTGGCTGTCTTCGTGAGTGGAATTACTGGAGGGGACATACAGAAAACTGCGTCCAGTAATTCCAGCCACAAAGACAGCCGCGACCGTACACCAGCTAGACCAGACCCAGCTGTCACACAGTTCCCCCACCCTGGAGAGGCTAATTAATTAAAGTTTTGGAATTCCCTTTATGTTACACTATGAATTTATACTGAGTACAATCTTTTTTACTTATTTAGCAGTTTGAAAGTATTTGTGAGCGATATTCTTTGTTAAAGCGGCAGTTAAAGCCCCTTATAACGCCAATAAATTCCCTATTGTTAGTCCTCTATAACCTTCAGAAAAATACTCTTCCCACCTTTTCCCAAAAATGTCTCTGTTGCGACACAAAGTTCGATAAAACGTCGCCGCCAAAGTCCTTCTCAGCACATCCCCACCCACCTTCCCCCTCATACCCCATAAAACATATATGTAGTCCACGATGACATATGCTAAACCTCTTACCACACTCTCCTCCACACCACTCATATCAAGACTCAACGCTCGGCAATACCGCCACACCTTGGCCCCCCCCACCCTCACCACTAACCTTACGCATCCATACCCTGATGCACTCCAAACCTTCACAAAAATAGACGACATGATACGCAATCCTCTTCCCCACTGCATCTGCCACACCCCCCACCCTCAATAACCCTCCTGTCTCGGAGCATCGCTCCCGTTGGCAAATCCCATGCAGGAAAGGGTACATAACCTCACGCGCCCTAGGTCGTATCCTTAATTTCTAAACCTTCGCCATATTACATCCCATGCATACTTTGGGTAGATCCCTTCAACCGGCGCCCTACATGTCTCTCTAACAATTTACACAAAGTTCCCACCTTTACTTTTCTGGTTCCCGGGCAAAACATTAAGGGCGCGAAACACTCCCCGCATTCCTTCATTTCCGCCCCCCCATCCCTTTTTCCCTCAGGTGAGCATGTACCTTATCTAGCTGACCTCCCTCCACCCAAACCTGCACTCATCACTTCCCTCTTAATAAACACACATTTCACGCGCTTTCTCAAGTCCAACAAACCCAACCCTCCCCTACATACCGGCAATGTCACTACCTCCCTTCACAACCAGTTGCACCCGAACCCCACAAAAATTTGAACACCATTCTAAGAATACTCGTGATCGCCGTTCCTGTTAACCGGCATCACAGCCGAAACAAACCAGACTTTACTATATAGTAATACTTTTGATGACAATTACACGCTGCCTAAGGGTTAAAGGGTGAGGTCGCAGCATTCCCAACCGTCGCTGCACCTGTTCCACCATCCTATTCGAATTGCTAACCCTTGCAGCACTCGGGTCAGCCTCATACATGACACCGCAGATTTCAGACTCCCGGTCCTCCGCTGCACAACTTCACATCCCACTCTAATCTCTCTGTCCACTCTCCCAGCCCCATATCATTGACTTTTCCCAGATTTACCTTCATCCCAGTAGCTCTCCCCAAAAGTGTGTACAACTTCCCCAAAAGTCCTAACCGTGTCTCCTCACTTGCCAAAATAGTGGTATCATCAACATAGCCCACCAAACCAGGCCACGGCTTCAGCTCACCATCCCTCCCCCCGTCCTTAGCGATCCTCCACCATCCTATAAAAGGGATCCTGAACACATGCAAACAATATTTGTGATAAAGGACACCCCTTTGCCGAAGACCCCTCTCCATGTTGACACCCCCCCCCACACACCCATTGTTTTGCACCCTTACCTTCGCATTTGAGTACAGCGTATCCACCCCACCCCACTATTTCTTCGCCAAACCCTGTCGTAGGAGAATTTACCCCTCAAAGCCTTTCTTTCCACCCTATCATAACCCCCTTTTTGCCAATCCAACGCCACCAACGCTCCTCTTTCCCTTCCATGTCCTCCAGGAACCCCTTGAAAATTTCCCGTGGCCCACGCTCATTGACCTACCAGGTAAACCAAACTGAGACTCAAACACGACCCTCCCCACAACACATTTAACCGATTCCAAGAATTTTCGCAAATATTTATAATCAGCACAAAGCAATGAAATGGTTTCGATAATCCCAAAAGGGTACTCTGCTTTTTTACCCTTTGGGGACCAACACCACCACCGCCGTTGCCTGAGATTTCCCATCTTACCTCCGTCTTTCATGGCATTCATTAACCTTACTAGGAAACCCCTAAGCAGACCCCAGTGCTGTACAAAAATTCACTAGGTAAACCATCGATCCCGGGTGCTTACCCTTCCTCATGTCCATAAGGGCTCCCCAAATATTTTCCCCCCCCCTCAATGACCCCACCCAGTGCCTCCCGATCACTCCTCCCCATTTTGCACGGCACATACTCACATACCTTCCCAAGAACCTCACCATCCACCCCACTACTTTTCCCGTATTCCTCAAACCATCTATCTGCATATCACTCATCCCCTTGGTGTCCCTTTAATACCTGACCCTCTCTAAAACCCCCCCACAGAAGATATGACTTGCAAACCTGGTATTGTAGTCGTTCGCTGTCGTACCTTCTGTCCTCGCAGCACACAAGCTGATGGCTTGTCGCCCCGAGACTTCGTCTAACCCCGCCTTTACCCGTACAGCTGCAAAACGTTCTTCTTCAAATCCCGTATTCTGTCCTTCAACATGCGTATATCCTCCACCGGGTACCACCCCGGCCACCGCCCCCCCCTCGTAACAATTCCGTAATCTAGATTCTAAGTAATTTGACAAACCATACCGCAATTGATTAATGCTTTGCCCTCCCTCACATAAAAATGACGTATTCGTAACTTAGCCACACTATCCCACCATCCTACCACGTCTTCCTCAGTTCTTCTGTCGGCACAGAGCTGTTCCCAAAAATTTATTGAAAAACGCTTCCACTCCCTCCCTATCCCCCAAAACCATCGTGTTCATTTCCAATAACTTCCCTGCCTACGAGCCAAAGCATCCCATCCCACCTCCACTAATACCGCCCTATGTCGGAAGACACCATCTCTATAGTTTTAAAAGACTCTACCAAAACCCTCCGAGATAAATTTTAACCTGTCCAAACGAGCCGATTCCCCTTTTATAAACGTATGTTCCACCTCCCACAGACCTCCCCCGAAAGCATCACGTAACTGAAGATCTCTAAGCAGGCCCCCCAAGATGAGGAAAAATATCCCGCTCCTCTGGGTTCCACGTCTGTCTTCTTAATTACACAATTCCAATCCCCCCCCCACAATCGCGACAGACGGTAACGTGCGTAGGTATACACGAGCTCCTCCCGCACAAAATCCATCTTCACTTTCACGTCCCCTTTCTGCTGGGGCATACACACACACAAACGCCACTCTCTTCCCATCCACCATCCTTCCACACGTAATACTCTCCCCCCTCCCCCCCCCCCTCTTTCCTATGCAATACAAACGGGCCCGCCTCCCTGATCAACACAACCCACTCCTCCCTTTTTAAAAAGCTCAGACGGGAACACATAAGCCTGATACCCAGGACCACTAATTCACGACCAAGCTTAAAATTGTGCTCCTGCACAAAAGCTACGTCAACCTTATACCTATTCAAAAACATCCTGAAGCACTCCCGTTTAACACCTCACACAGACCATTAATATTTATTGTTACACACTGAGGCCAGCTTAAGGTTTTTCCTTCCCGCCTCATGTCAAGATTCTTTCCCTTTCAGACTGTTCCCCTGGGCTGTGCCTTTGCCACAGTTTCCCCCCTCCTTCCCAACCATCCCCCCCCCTTCTGTTGTGGCCCTCTCGCAGAGTCACTCTGGGTACCAGAACCCCATGTCTTTTTCCTCGGCCTTTGCGCCGGTGTCAGAACATCGTCCGAATCTGACGCTGCTGCCCTTTTCCTTGTAGCTCCCTCAGTTTCCCTATCTGAGTCTGGGAGCCAGCACAATGGGCTTCCACCTCTACCACCCTTAATCCGCTCCATGCCCCTCCATGGCACTCGCACTGTCCACCACAGGTGCCACCTTCCTCCCCTTCCCCACACACACCTTCTACCCTGATCCAGGGTCTTGTTCGGCTGTAACTCTCCACCTCGTTTGACTGCAAATAGCATGTATCACCGTCTCCCAACTCCTCCTCAATAGCCTTCACTGGCTGGGCCCTCCTGTACCTCCTCACTTGACAACTGTACTGTTGATGGGCAGGTATTCATGGATCACCACTTCTTCCCATTCCCGGGGGAGCCACCACCACTTCCCCTCCCCATGCGACCACGCCTCCTCTTGCACCCGTTCTTCTTTAGGCATTGGGTGCTCATGCGCAGGTGCTCCGCCCCTTGCCGGCCCAGGAGCCACTGTTTATGGGGCCCGGTGATTCATGATCACCACTTCTTCCGATTCCACTGGAGGAGCCACTACCTCTTCACTCCACATGCGACCACGCCCTCCTCCTTGCCCCCGTTCTTCCTTAGGCATCGGGTGCTCATGCGCAGGTGCTCCGCCCCTTGCGGCCAGGAGCCATACTCCGCTTGCCACAGTCTGCCGCCATATGGTCAAATTCGCCACACAGTCGGCACGTACGCCCCTGCCCCGCATACGCTACCCTTACCTGGGTTCTAAACTCTTCGAGATATACATACGAGGGTATAGGATGCCTAAGCGTCATCTTGAGATTAAAAGAACCCTCAGGAAATCCTGGGGTAAGCACCTTTTACCCATTTGCCAGGTTGGGCCCGATGTACAGTTCCATAACGTTCGAAAACATTTCGAATAAACTACCTCATCAGCCTCAAAAGGCACGTTGCGGAGCTTAACCCACGAATAATGTCGTGTACATCAATCAACTTGACCCTCACTCCGTGTTTTCAGTAAGCTGACATCTTGGTAACGATCAACCAAAGGGCCCCGTATAAATTGAGCAGTTAGCAATTTCCCCGAAAATTCTATATACACCGTTCAGTGCCACTCCATATAAATCCCGTCTCTGATGCCATATGTCTCTCGTATAATTTGGGCAATAACACATCGACTGACGTAGGTGTTAAAGCCCCACTAATAAGTTCAATGCCCACAGATTCACTCTCCCGCGAACACCTGGGGGCCATGTCGTTGACTGATTAGCTCGTCTGGGGAAAAAGTAGAGGGGTGCAAAGCACGTCCGCACTCTACCTCCCTCCAGGCAGCGAATCACAACACTCCTCGTACCACTGCTGTCAGTTTACTGAGGAAGCGTCAGGCAAGGGGGTCTGCACGGCCCAATAGCGATGCAGACAATGATTTGGGAGGTTTTAGTAACATTTCCTGCCGCCCGCTGTGCCGGTGTATGATTAGCCGTGATGTTCGATGGTTATACCCCCCCTTCCCCCCCCCTTTATGTTTCCAACTATACCGGGGTGTTGGGTGAGTCACGTCACGTGACCCAACTGACCGTATGCCAAGGTTGAGGAGAACAGTGAAGAATAGCAGCCACGAGAACACTCCTGCCGTCTCTGGTAACTGGCCCAAGGTTTATAATCCGGCCTGGACATATTTTGTTTTATTCTGACTGCTTCCAATTTGGAAACAAGATCTACATTAAAAGTAATCATATATACATATATGTTATATCTAGGACTCCTCCTAATCATCTGTTAGAAACCTTTATTATATTTGGGGGAATATAGAACATGCTTTTACTTTAACGATAATTTTGATAAATTTTTCTGGCATTGTTGTTTATGATATACTTAATTAAAATTAGGCATTCCGGAGATCACTATTATTAACCCTAAAACCTCTCTGACCAAAGTTGTTTTTTGCTCTAAAAAGAAGGAAATAGTGGTTACAATACTTGGAGTGTAACACTACTTCCTCTTTCATATACACTACTTCCTCTTTCAAACACATTACTTGTTTCATATACACTACTTCCTCTTTCAAACACATTACTTCTTTCATATACACTACTTCCTCTTTCATACACACTATTTTCTTTATCATGTACGCTGCTACACCAAGAAAAAAAATATAATTTAACCTCTAAAATATAGACAAAAATAAGCATTCAGTTGATAACACGACCGATGGTGTTATTGCCACTCTGACGCTTTTTGAATCCAAATTACCAAATTTTGAATTTAAAATAATAATAATAATATTAAATTATAATGAATTACAATATAATATTTGCGACCACTGTCAGCCTCAGAGTTGTCTCTGAGTTACCAGACCTTGCCACGTGGAGGCCAGTGTTACCAGACCTTGCCACGTGGAGGCCAGTGTTACCAGACCTTGCCACGTGGAGGCCAGTGTTACCAGACCTTGCCACGTGGAGGCCAGTGTTACCAGACCTTGCCACGTGGAGGCCAGTGTTACCAGACCTTGCCCCCGTGGAGGCCAGTGTTACCAGACCTTGCCACGTGGAGGCCAGTGTTATCACACCTTGCCACGTGGAGGCCAGTGTTACCAGACCTTGCCACGTGGTGGTCAGTGTTACCAGACCTTGCCACGTGGAGGCCAGTGTTACCAGACCTTGCTACGTGGAGGCCAGTGTTACCAGACCTTGCCACGTGGTGGGCAGTGTTACCAGACCTTGCCACGTGGAGGCAGTGTTACCGCCTTGCCAGTTGGAGGCCAGTTTGGGGGGGCCGTTTAAATTAGGGGGGCCCCCCCCCCCCCCTTTCCGTTCCCCCCAGGGGTTTTTTTTAACCCCCCCCCCCCCCGGTTAAAGGTCCCTCAGTCCGCCGCCCGGGTGTCTCCCCCTTTCCCCCCTTACCCAAGGTCACCTCAAATGCATGTATTCTTTCCCTTCCCCCGGTTCATGTTCCAGGAATCCATCCGTTCGCTCCCGGAGTTCCCTTCCCCACTTACCAAGTCAGCCTCAACAACAACCCTTCCCAAGTTTTAGATCCAGGAAAAACCTCCGCTCGCTCCCGGATGTCTTCCCCTTCCCCCTTTCCCCAAAGGGCGGCGGGCCTTCCCGGATCGTGTCTCCCGGGAATTCCCATATTTCCCCACCCCCGAGGGGGGGCCTTCCCTTTCCCCAATTTCCCAAATTTCAAGGGGGTGCCTTCCCCCGGATCAGTGTGTCCAGGAGTCCACTAGTGTCACCTGAGTGGACTCCCTTCCCCACTTCCTCAGAGTCAGCGGTGCCTTCCCTGGATCAGTGTCTCCAGGAGTCCACTAGTGTCACCTCAGGTGGACTCCCTTCCCCACTTCCCCAGAGTCAGCGGTTGCCACCTTCAGTGACCTCGCTGCATGGAAACTTGGTCTTGTCTAGCTGGTCTACGGTAGAGACTGTCCAGGTGGGTGGAATTACTGGAGGGGACACACAGAAAACTGCGTCCAGTAATTACACCCATCAAGACAGCCGCGACCGTAGGTCAGCTAGACGCCACCAAGCTGCCTCAGTGTTTTATTATTGCAGATAAATACCCAAGTGTTGGTTAATTTGTCCACCACCATCATAACTGTGTTAAATATTACACTGTTTTCATATTTGTTTATTTATCCGTCTTTTACATTTGGCACTCAAAGCCTAACAAGCGCAGATATTGTTTGCATACACATATATAATTATTTTCACAAATATTTATACGTTTAAACACACACACCTTACTCATACATCATTATACATACACTTGCATGCAAAAAAAGAAACACAGTCCCATGGGCTACGAATACGCACACAACAATGTACACAATTATATATCACTATAATATGTATGAGATCACACATACATACACACAAACATGTCGCTCCAAAGTCCATCCCACGAACACTTATGTACACATACATGTGTACACATTCTCATAGACATACATGTACTCGTCCACATGATTAAACAATGCAGTAGACACAATATATGGATAATTTAGATATGATTATGATTTAGATATGATCATTCAGAATATATAAGACAAAGAATATTGGTTTACAGTATTTTGAGAACATTCTTTGTGTAACTTGTGAATATTTAAAGATGTGACACGACTGAGGCACTAGTGGAGGACTGTGTCATGTGTACATATTATGTACACATTAAAGACACGTGTTATGTGTGCCATGTGTACATGTTGTGTGTTGATTGTCATTTGTATATGTTGTGTGTTGATGATTGTCATGTATACATGTAATGTGTTGATGATTGTCATGTGTACATGTGTGTTGATTGTCATGTGTACATGTGTTGATTGTCATGTATACATGTTATGTGATGTGATGAATGGTTTGAAAAACCGACAAGTTGAAGATTGAGACACTTATGCAGCATATGGGAAACTTTATTCAGGAAACGTTTCGCCACACAGTGGCTTCATCAGTCCAATACAAAGAGGAAGGCGTAAGGAGAGGAGGGGTATGAGGTAATCAGTCCCTCAGCCTGGAGTCGATGTGTTCAGTCCATCAATCTTGTAGAATGTACAGCATAGGGCCGTAGACGTGGCTTATATACTGTAGTGAGGTGACGTGAAGCAGGCGGAGGCGGGGTCGTAGTGGTACCATCCACTAGTCGAAGTAGGTATGTTAATAAAGTCTGGTCTACATGATGGCTTGCCTTGTGTGTGTGTGTGTGTATATATATATATATAGTCTTTTTACCAAAGTACAGTGACATCACACGTCTTTAACATCACAGGCGACGTCACACAACATTATCTAAGACTCATTTTTTGGGGTAAATATTTACCATCTTTCTTGCATATTGTAACTTAATTCATCACTTTAACTATCAAAACTCTACTGTTAACATCTCTCATATATGTTTTCCACAACTATAAATACACCCAAGTGCAATTTTCCTGTGTGCTGCCACAACCTGGCCAGTACGACTGTGTGTTGCCACAACCTGGCCAGTACGACTGTGTTGCCACAACCTGGCCAGTACGCTGTGTTGCCACAACCTGGCCAGTACGACTGTGTGTTGCCACAACTGGCCAGTACGACTGTGTGTTGCCACAACCTGGCCCGTACGACTGTGTGTTGCCACAAAACCGGGGCCCGTACGACTGTGTGTTGCCACAACCTGGCCAGTACGACTGTGTTGCCACAACCTGGCCAGTACGACTGTGTTGCCACAACCTGGCCAGTAAGACTGTGTTGCCACAACCTGGCCAGTGCGACTGTGTGTTGCCCTACGACTGTGTTCCCCACAACCGGGCCAGTACACTGTGTTTTGCCAAAACCCCTGGCCAGTACACTGTTTTGCCACAACCTGGCCAACGACGCGTTTGCACAACCTGGCCATACGACGGTTCCCACAACCGGCCCCAAAACGACTGTTTTGCCACAACCGGCCATACGACGTGTGCCAAACCGGGCCAGTACGACGACTGTGTTGACACAACCTGGCCATACGACGGTTTTTGTCACAATTTGGCCAGTACGACGGTTGTTGCCACAACCTGGCCAGACGACTAGTTGCCACAACCGGCCAGACGACTGTGTTGCCACAACCTGGCCTACGACTGTGTTGCCAAACCGGCCAGTACGACTGTTTGCCAAAAACCTGGCCATACGACTGGTTTCCCCAAAAACCTGGCCTACGACGTTTTCCAAAAACCTGGCCATAGACTGTGTGTTGTCACAACTTGGCTAGTACACTGTGTCGTCTGTCGCGTCGACTGTTTTTCGTCGTGGCAGTCGTCACATGAGGCCCACAGACCCTGACTGTTTTTGGGGATTAGTGTGGAGGGGTTAAAAAAGCAGGGCTTGCTTCTGCATTTTTTTAAAAAATTGGGGATGGAGTTAAAGGGAGGGGGCTTGTTTCTCCAGAGGAGTTTAGGAGGCTGAAGGTCCCCCTCAGGGGTCGGGAGAGAGTGGAGGGGGCTGAGTTGGGGGGGAATGGGGCCCTTCAGCAGGAGGTGCAGTCTGTCTCCCTGTGAGGAGCTGTATTGGGGGGGTAGCAAGGGCACCAGCATGAGGTGCATCCAGCACCTGCTACAATGGGAGTGGTTTCCCCATAATGGATCCAAGGCCATCAAGAAAGGAAATTAAAAGTGAAGACTAAGGAGGAAATCGCTTCTCTGTTCTTCGGGATGAATGTACTTCAGGGGCCATAAAGGAAAGGGGTACTACTGCCCCTCAAGGGAGGTAAGCGCATTCTTGGTTGGTACTCTCGGGTAAGATATATTGACCGTGCTTTTTGTAATAGGAATAAGAAGATAGAGATAGAGTGTGTTTCCCGGAGCGGGGTTTTTGGGACTTTGTCAACAGGCTGGGTAATATCATGTCAGGTAATTGGGGGAAAAAGCCCATTATCTGTCTCATGTGGTGGAAATGATATTGGGAAGGTAGGGGAGAAGAGCTGCTAGATAAGTACAGTCAGCTATAATTTCTTAAATCTAAGGAGGGACCAATCATAGTAGCACTTGCCCAAAGGGATTAGGAAATAATGGGTTAGGGGAATTGGTGTAAATTGCTGGCTAGACAGATACGCAAGGAACTTTTCAAACCCATTCAATGACAACTGGAAAAAACTTTTAAAGGCAAACAGAATTTTTGCAAGGGGTGGGGTACATCCTCTGGGCTGGGGTGGAGCACTTGCAACTCGATTGAGAAGGCCCTTGTAAATGCCTATGATTTTAAACTGATGGGAAAATAGGGTATTTTGGTGTGGAAAAAGCAGGTTGCAACACTTGGTTGGAAACAGTAAATGTATAAAAGGCATTCACATGAAGTTATAAATAAAGACAATAATCAGGGCAAAAAAAAGGGAGACAGCGGGGGGCAGCAAGGACAGCTCCTTAAGGTTTTCTATCAATAGCAGGATGTAAGAAATAAAAAAGATGAGCTAAGATTTAAATTGCAAGTGCAAAAAACATAGATATTAGCATAAAAGACCGCTCAATCTGAAAATAGAGAGATGCCCCCCCCGAATTCACATACAAGTTTAAAAAATTTTTCCACACTGACAGGGCAACAGGAAAAGGGGGTGGGGGTAGCGATGATGTCAGAGACATTTAAATTGTTTGTTAACAAAAATTTTAAATTAGAAGCGTAGCCACTGAATCTGTTTGGTTCAGCTTCCGAGGGCCGAAAAAAAACAAATTTTTTGGTGTGATTTACAGGCCCCAAATTTTGATGGGGAGCAGTAAATTTCTATGGGACAGTTTCGAGGCATCTACATCGAAAATGTTTGTGCTAAGGGGAGTTTCAACTAAAACAGATTGACGGGAGAATTGCGGGAAATTTAAAAGTCGGGTGACTTTCTTGAACGATCCGGGATTGTTTTTTAAAACAGTTTGTACAGAGCCAACTAGGGGAAAAACCCCTGATTTTGGTTTTTGCCAGTAGGGAAACACAATTTAATAATCTTGGGGTTAAAAAGCTTGGGGAAAGTGATCACAAATCACTCTTTTTAATAATCAGGGAATTTCCCCCTAATAAGGAATCAAGCCCGCCCTGACTTTCGCTGGCTGATTCATAGAGGGGAAAAATTCTTAGGGGGGCTGAACTGGAATGACCTACAAGGGTCAGGTAGGGGTGATGGTTCCCGATATGATGTTTTTCCAGGCTAGTTTCTAGCCTCGAAATTATTTTCCCAAAATAGGGAAATCAATAAAACAAAAATGCCCTAAAGGGAGAACAATAGATTAAAATACTGATTGGTCAAAAGGGGGGCATATATAGGCAAAAAAAAAAAGAGGAGGGGCAATTGAAAATCGAAATTATTCATTAAAGAGAAAAAAAAAAAAGGGGAAATTTAAAAAAGCAAAAAGAATTATGGGGTTAAAGTTGCAAGAAAACGAAGACTAACCCAAAAAGGATTTTTTTCAGGTATACAGAATAAGATCAGGGACAAGATACCCACTCAAAAGTTCCTCGGTAGCTCACTGACATGATAAGGAAATGTGTAATTTTTAAAACCTATTTTCTCTCAGTTTTTAACACGGGAGATACCAGCGATATTCCGAATGAAAAATTATTAAACAGGACATAATAAACTGTGAAATTTTAGGGCACAAGGACGGCCTTAGCAAATAATAAATTAAAACCTAACAAACCCCCCAGGCCCTGAAAACTGTTGAAAGGGTTCAAAAGGAATGTAAAGAGGATTTAGGACACCTTTGGCAATCTTTTAAACATATCAACACAACGCAGGGGCCAATAAGTGGAAAAGGGCAAATGTAACCTATTTAAAAACAGGTGAAGGCCCCTTAGCTCGAACTATGACCAATAAGCCTAACCCCATAGTGGAAAAAAATATGGAATCAATTTTTTCCAGGCAGTTCGAGCCCCCTTTGAAAACATAAAAAACAACGAATCCAGCAGGGTTTTTTACAAAGGGGGTTCCCCCTTACAATTTATTAATTTTTTTCAAAAGGATTTGGGGGGTAGATCAGGTAATGAATATGATTTTTGGGTTATAGGGACTTCATAAGGCTTTTGACAGGGTCCCACATCGAACTATTAGGAAAAAAAAAGCACAGGGAAAAGGGAGAAAATTTTTTATTGGATAGGGGCATGGTTGACAAATGGGCAGCAGAGAGTTTGCAAAATGGGGAAAAATAAAGGTGGGGAACGTCACGAGGGGTTTTTCCACGGGTCATTTTTGGCCCCCTGCTTTTTTCACAATCACATAAACGACATAGATGAGGCAAAAGAGCGACATGGGAAGTTTGCCGATGACACCAAAATGGGCCCGTCAAATTTCATTCTGACGGGGACATTCGAGCACTCCAGGAAGATTTAAATAACGATGCAGGGCGGAGAAGGGGCAGATGCAGTTTAATATAGACAAATAAAAAGTTCAAATGTTGGACGGGACAATAACCCCCACATATATACTAAATAATTTAATCTTAATTTTACGGATTGCGAAAAAGATTTAGGAGTTCGTTACAGTAATCTGAAACCAAGACAACATGCAAAAGTTTCGCAATAAATCTAAAGAATCCTTGGTTCATATCAAGAAGCAAAATAAAGGAGCCTCAGGTTGTTCTTCAACTCTATACATCCTTGGTTAGGCCCCATTTTAAATTTTGCTGCACAGTTTTGGTCACCGTATTACAAAATGGAAAAATTCTCTGGAAAAAAGTAAAAAAGGAGGATACAAAGTTGATCCCATTAAAAAAACCTTCCCCATAGGAAGACTAAGGGCCCTGAAACTGCCCTCTAAAAGACGTAGAATTAGGGGGGGTATATTGAGGGGTATAAAGGAAGACAGGGAAAAATAAAGGGATGTAAATAGGTGCTGAAAATATCTAGCCCAGACGGCTCCAGCAAAGGTTTAAGTTGGGAAAAAATTTAGATTCGGGAAAGGGTATAGGGAAATATGGTTTTGGGAATAGAGTTGGGATGAGGGAACAAACTCCCCAAGACCGTATAAGGGCCCAAAAGTTGTTAGCTTTTAAAAAAGGTTGATAAAAACATAGTGATTTGGGTGGGGGGTGAGTTAGACCTGATAGCTTTTGCTACCAGGGCGGGTTTCCGTGTTCCCCCTTAAGTCAAAGTACCTGACCTGACTAGGTTTGGTGATTGGCTTAAGCCGGGAGGGGAAATTGGACCTCCCGCAAGGGGCCCTAGGCCTTTTGCGTGTTCCATCGTTTTTATGTTCTTATGTGTGCTACTGTCTCCCAACTGTTGTTATTACTGGATGTATCAAAGTACCACTAAATGCATACGCACCACTGAATGTTGTAGGACAACTGCGTAGAAAACCACAAAGCCGGGAAATCTGCATTATCTGTTTTTTTCACCCCATAGTTGTGATTATATAAAGTCTGATACACCAAAGTTAATAACACGTATTTTAAAATGTTTGGTAAAAAATCTATTAAAGACTATTAACAATTCCTTTCTTAGGAATTTTTTTGCAGGTCAAGGTGAAAGTCTGGACGCTACTGGAAAATACTACTGGGAAAGGGTTTTTTCCAGAAACATTGGTAAAATCTCTGGGGGGGTTTTTTGTGGAAACAGAGTGCTGGGAGGACTCTTTGGTAAAAGACTTTTTGGTAGAGGATCAATTTTTTAAAGATAATCAAGTCACTGGTATTATGCGTCTGCGTGATGGTGGGTCCCACCGGATTTTCCTTTCACGACTTATTTTTTTAAATTTCTCCTGATGGAAAGAGAAATTTTTTCTCTTTTTTTCACATCACAGATATAATCGTTGCAGATGTTCCTCTAGAAAATTAAGATGATGATTTTTTATGAGCGAACACAGTAAGGGTGACCATTTTCATTCCCTTTTCGGTGTTTTCTTTCTTTTCCCCAAAACACATAACTCGATGAATAAAACCTCACAAACTTCAATACAACGATTTAAAACATTCCCAAAAGTAAGGAATGGCACCAATCCAGAGCTTGTACCAACTGCTAAAAAATGGTGCCAACAAAAACGGGTGCGGACAAACTAGACTGGAAAAAAAATATTATATACTTAAACTAGGAAACACAGAAAAAATTTTGTCTCCTGGGTCTTCTAATTCTGTTTAACGTCTCCTCGCGATCATAACCTTAACTCGGACCCAAACACCCGCACTTTCTCTGCACTTTCTCTAATACGTTAACATTTCGTAGAGTGCGGGTTTTTACTGGTGCTCAAACACCCTAAAGGGCATCACATCCTTACATACACCCCGGAAAAATTCGATCGAGATTCTGGGAAAGGTTTATCACTGGTGTCTTTCACTCTGAGTTTGGGCTGTTCCCTAAGTCTGTGTCTGAGTCCCCTTTAAACTTGCCTCTTCTCTAATTTTAAAATTCGCCCTTTTAAGAAACCATCCAAGGCCATGGAAATACAGGGAAAACCCTCCAGGGGGATGGGAAAATGACAGGGAAACCCGTCCAGGGCATGAAATATGGAAGGAAAAAGGTCCAGGGGGAGGAAAATAAAAAGAAAAATGACAGATAGAATATGACAGGTAAACCCGTTCATGGGGATGGAATATGATGGGGAAACCTGTCCAGGGCGATGGAATATGAGAGGGAAGCTCGTACAGGACAATGGAATATGAGAGAGAAACCCGTCTTTGCACGGGTTTGGAATATGAGACGGAAATGGCGATGGAATATGACAAGGAAACCCGTCCGGAGCGATGGAATATGACAAGTAAACCCGTCCAGGGCGATGGACTATGACAGGGAAACCCGTCCAGAGCGATGGAATATGACAGAAACCCGTCCTGGGAGATGGAATATGACAGGGAAACCCGTCCCGGCGACGAAAAATGTTA
Organism: Cherax quadricarinatus; assembly: GCF_026875155.1. Classification (NCBI taxonomy): domain Eukaryota; kingdom Metazoa; phylum Arthropoda; class Malacostraca; order Decapoda; family Parastacidae; genus Cherax; species Cherax quadricarinatus. The sequence continues at coordinate 40,137,814 of NC_069405.1, read as the reverse complement.
GGGAAACCCGTCTAGGGCGATGGAATATTGCAGAAAACCGTCCAAATCTGTTTACTGAAATAGAAAATGACAGGAAAACTCATCCATTGCATAGAAAACGACAGAAAAACAGTTCCATATTAATAGAAAATGAAAGAAAAACCCGTCCAAGGCGATGGAAAATGAGACGTTGTCCTGTCCAGGACGATGGAAAACAGAAGAACCGGTTCAAGGCGATGGAAGATGACAGAAACCCGTCCAGAGCGATGAAAAACTACAAGAAACAAATCCAGGCCAATGGAACATGAGAAAGAAACCCGTGAAGGTCGATGGAAAATGACAGGGAAACCTTTCCAGGGCGGTTGAAAATGACAACGAAACCCGTCCAGGTGATGGAATATGACAAGGAAACCAGTTCAGGACAACTGAAAAATGACAGGAACCCGTCTATGACGACGGAAAATGACAAGGAAACCTGTCCAGGGCGAGTAAATATGAGAGAGAAACAAGTTCAGAGATACGGATTATGACAGAAAAACAGTCCATTGTGACGGAAAATGACAGTGGAAACCCAGAAAGCTGGATGGAAAATGATAAGGAAACCTGTCATCTCTCATGGAATATGACAAAAAAACCTCTCTAGGGCGAATGAATGTGACAGTGAAACACATCCAAGGCGATGGAGTAAAAGAGTAGAAATACGTCAAGGTCGACGTAAAATGATAAGAAAACCAGTCAAGGGAGATTGAATATGACAAAGAAACCTGTCCAGGGTGGTGGATAATGACAGGGATACCCGTCGAGGGTGGTGCATCACAGGGCTACCCATCCAGGGTGGAGGATTATGACAGGGATACCAGTTCAGTGTGGTGGATAATGACAGGGATACTCGTCCAGTGTGGTGCATCATGACAGGGATACTCGTCCAGTGTGGTGCATCATGACAGGGATACCCGTCCAGGGTGGTTGATGACAGGTATACCCGTCCACGGTAATTGATGATGACAGGGATACCCATGCATGGTGGTGGATAATGACGGATACCCGTCGAGTGTGGTGGATAATGACAGGGACACCCGTCGAGTGTGGTGGATGACAGGGATACCCGTCCAGTGTGGTGAATAATGACAGGGATACCCGCCCACGGTGGTGGATAATGTCAGGGGTGCCCGTCCAGAGTGGTGGATAATGACGGATACCCATCCAAGGTGGTGGATAATGACAGGGATACTCATCCAAGGAGGTGGATAAGGACAGGGATACCCGTCCAGGGAGGTGGTGGGTAATAACAGGTATACCCGTCCAGGGTTGTGGATAATGACAGGTATGCCCGTCAACAGTGGTGGGCAATGACAGGGATACCCGTCCAGGGTTGTGGATATTGACAGGGATACCTGTCCAGGGTGATATATGACAGTGATACCCGTCCAAAGGTGGTGGATAATGACAAGGATACCCGTCCAGGGTGGTGGATAATGACAGGGATACCCGTCCAGCGTGGTGGATAATGACAGGGATACCCATCCAGAGTGGTGGATAATGATAGGGATACCCGTCCAGGGTGGTGGATAATGATAGGGATACCCGTCCAGGGTGGTGGATAATGACAGGGATACCTTTCCAGGGTAGTGGATAATGACAGGGATTCCCGTCGATAGTGGTGGATAATAACAGGGATACCTGTCCAGGGTTGTGGATAATGAAAAGGATACCCGTCGAGTGGTGGATAATGACAGGAGTAACCTTCCAGGGTTGTGGATAATGAGAGGGATACCCGTCGAGGGTGATCGATAATGACAGGGATACCCGTCCAGGGTGGTGGATGACAGGGATATTCTTGGTGGGTGGTGGATAATGACAGGGATACCTATCCAGGGTGGTGGGTAATGACAGCGATACCCGTTCAGGGTGGTGGGTAATGACAGGTATACCCATCCATAGTGGTGGGTAATGACAGGGATACCCGTCCAGGGTGGTGGATACTGACAGGGATACCTGTCCAGGGTGATGGATAATGACAGGGATACCCGTCCAGGATGTGTAATGACAGGGATACCTATCCAGAGTGGTGGATAATGACAGGGATACCCGTCCAGGATGGATAATGACAGGGATACCCGTCCAGAGTGGTGACACTAGCACTATGTATACTAGGATACCACTGTAGTATACACTATAACACTATGTATACTAGGGTACCACTGTAGTAAACACTAAAACACTATGTATACACAATATTATCAGGGAGACTTTCTTTCCTTTGACGGCACACTAGGCCTATAATTCCCCTCTGGCAGTAAACTCTGCTAGGTACTGCACACTAATTCTCCTTTTTTTGACTCAGTATATACTATTTCCTCCCCAAGATTGGTTCCAAGTGCTAGAGGGATGTATTGTATAAGATTGGTGGCACAAATTAAAGTTCTAGCAGGTAAGAGAGATCGTGAAAACACCAGAAAACACGGAGCACAACGAGGCCCCCGGGGTGACACCCAGCTTCTTCTGATATATATTACACGGTGAACGATATATATTCCTTATAAGTGGGTCATTAAAGACCTGTGGCGCAACATAAAGCTGGAAGATTAAAACAATCGAAATATGAAAAATTAGATTATCTTGCCGAAAAATAGAGCAAGAACCTGGCAACATTTTGTTGCATGTCTCGTCTGTACGATAATTACATAAAAAGTTGTCGTAATTATTATAAACAAGGTAATTACGTCATTAGCGTGACTCACATCAAAACAGTAGCACGTGTTTCATGACAGCAGCTATAAGGCGCTGCTCACACCACAGCAACCTCAGTGCTGGGGACAGTTGGTCTCAAAGATGAGGGGGTACTTGTACCTCCTCCCATGGGAGACTTAGGTCTCAAGACACTCCCCAGATAGGGAGCAAAGGCCGGGTCACCACTACTTGGAAAAGACCCGGGCCGGGAGAATACCGGCGAATAAAAAAAAAAAAACAGCAACCTCACAGTCTCCCTACGATTCCCGTTGGGGAGAGGAACCTCTACCTGTTCGACAATGTTCGCACATCGTGTTAAAATCAAACCAGCCAGTGGTGTTGTAAATGATTCCACTAAACTATTACTTGCTGCCGCTATGAGGACCTGCCTACATCTCAAATTCACAGCGATCCACTTAGTCAAGGACTCCTTTATTGTCGTCTGCACCGACGACAATGAAGCAGCTAAACTTATGGACGACACTGCAGTGAATACATTACGAGACCGACAATTCATCATATCACCGTCTCCCTCCTTGCTGGCGAAACGTTCAGTTTTTGTTAAACAATTGGATAAGATAATCACATCCATACCAACGGATGAACTGAAGACCTCTATCGAAGACCAAAACACCTGGGCCTCTGTAGACACCATCACACGAATTCCCAATGCCTCATCTATGATCAAAATCCCTTTTCAAACAGATATGGCTACCCAAGCGCTCTCTAATGGACTAGCTATCTCATATTACCACATACATCCACGCCACATTGAACCTGAACGTTTTGCCCATGTCTCTCCCTGTTGGAACTGTTACTCTTAACATTCAACCAAGGACTGTCCCATTAAAGACAAAAAGTTCTGTTCTACCTGTGGAAAAGAAGGTCATGACTTCAAAGCTGCACCACCACCAATGCCACTCCAACATGTCTTAACTGCAAGGGTACTCATCATACCCTTGCAGCTAAACGCCCACTACGAAAAGAAGTAATGTCGAAAAAAATTAAAGAAACCAAGAAGAATAGTCCCAAATCGCCGACATATGCCGCCATTTCAAAACTCTAGTCGGACATCACCAGAATTCTACAAGCCACACAGCAGTCATCTCTATCCAGCAATTCCCTTTCTGCACTCCCTGACGCTGCTCCCTCTAAGGTGTTGTACTGCATGATGTATGCACAACTTGCAAATGCAGCAAACCCAGGCACATTCAACACTACAATTAACGAACTATTCCGTTTTAACAACTTTCCGTCATTCAACTTTCCTGACTCGCCAACACCACAGGACTTAAAGATTATCCCAAACATCGCTAACTTCACATCAACTTCAGGCCCAAATCCTAACTCTGCCCCAAAAAACACTCCTGAACCACCCCCAGTGACCACTACCACCTCTCAACAACCACCAACAACCAGCCAGACCGCAAATACTCTAGACTTCCATCCTCCATTGACACAATCACTGTAGAAACAATTGAACAAGAATTTTCTGACGAATCCCCCGACGAAGCAGATAGGGACGACTCCAGCACACCCTCTTGGCAAAACCTTACTTTCTACACCTCTCCCTCGAACGCTGACACCATGACCTGCTCTGAACACTACAAAGGCCTCAGTGATGTAACAGTCAAGTATGCCTGCGAATCACCTCTTCATTTCACACTCACGCAAGTTCTTGAGTTCATCAAGCCTCTTCGTTTCACTTTCTCCAACAAGACAACGCTATACCACCTCTCCAGGAGCAGCTTCAAGAAGTTTGTAAATGGCTCCACTGCAAACCTGCCTCCTCAACTACTAAAATAACCTCCCACATGTCTGCTGCCCTCTGATGGTCCTACCTGCCTGCCCTCTCCTGCGACCTGGAAACTTCCAGCTCTCGAGACTCAAAGACCTCACCTACCACGAAACTGTTGCATACACAGCTTGCTCTTTTCCCGTTTTTCCACAAGTCTGTCCCACGATCGCCTTAGCTGCTGGGTCAAGCCCTGGCTCTATTTCTACGACTAAGAACACTCCTCTCCAGCGCTATTCTTCGTCTGTCCCGTCTTCCCCGCTCATCCCATTGGGATCTTACCTGCACTTGTTCGTTCGTTCGTTCGTTCGTTCGTACAGCAACCTCAGTGTTGACGAGAAGCCAAAGGAGAGTAGAGGTGTACCACTCCGTCTGACCGCGGTCTACCACTGGAACGTCGGGTTTCCCTTCCCATTGTATACATTTTTTTCACACGATGCCTAACAAGAAGAAACAATATACCCAGAACCTTAGTAAGAAGCTGAAAAAGCGCTTAGAAATAATGCTAAGGCTAGAGAAAAAGAAAAACAAGCAGAGAGGGAATCAGCTGGTGCACTGAATGACGGTATTTCTCGTTCAACACAAGAGAAAAGACAATATAAGAGCATCACAAATGTGGCCAGCAACTATATGGCCACCACCTCCACTACCACCCCAGGAGTGGCCACCTCCACGACCACCCCAGGAGTGGCCACCTCCACTACCACCCCAGGAGTGGCCACCTCCACGACCACCCCAGGAGTGGCCATCTCCACTACCACCCCAGGAGTGGCCATCTCCACGACCACCCAGGGTGGCCACTCCACGACCACCCAGGAGGTGGCCATCTGTACGACCACCCCAGGAGTGGCCATCTCCTAGACACCCAGGAGATGGCCATTCTACGGACACCCCAGAGTGGCCATCTCTACGACCACCCCAAGGAAGTGGCCACTCCATACCACCCCAGGTGTGGCCATCTCCACGCCACCACATGAGTGGCCACTGACACCCAGGGCCATCTCTACACCAACCCGGAGTGGCCACCTCCACTACCACCCCAGGATGTGGCCACTCCAGGCCACCCCAGATGGCCATCTCACGACCACCCCAGAGTGGCCATCTCCACGACCACCCGAGTGGTGGCCATCTCCACGACCACCAGGGTTGGCCATCTCCACGACCACCGAGGGTGGCCATCTCACGACCACCCAGTAGTGGCGACCGACCCATTCGATTGGGCAAATGTTAACAGAACACGTACCTGTGGCCACCCGACGTGGACCTGTCCGACCGAGATCGAAGAGCGAAGAGGTGCATTCTTGGCCACCCCAGATGTGGCTACCCGCCACCTTACATGTGGCACAGACCTCTCAGGCCATTCTAAATGTGGCCATTCAACTACACGGCACCCCATGTGGCCACCAGCAGTACTACGGCCACCCTAGATCTGTGGCAGCAGCCAGCACCTCAGAGTGGCCTCATCTCTGCCACCTAGATGTGGCCACCACTGCATTGTTACTTGAAGTGTATTTCGTGCTCTTGCTTCACTAACTCGTACTTCTCTCTTGCTTCACTAACTCGTACTCTCTCTCTTGCTTCACTAACTCGTACTTCTCTCTTGCTTCACTAACTCGTACTCTCTCTCTTGCTTCACTAACTCGTACTCTCTCTCTTGCTTCACTAACTCGTACTCTCTCTCTTGCTTCACTAACTCGTACTTCTCTCTTGCTTCACTAACTCGTACTATCTCTCTTGCTTCACTAACTCGTACTCTCTCTCTTGCTTCACTAACTCGTACTCTCTTGCTTCACTAACTCGTACTCTCTTGCTTCACTAACTCGTACTCTCTCTCTTGCTTCACTAACTCGTACTCTCTCTCTTGCTTCACTAACTCGTACTCTCTCTCTTGCTTCACTAACTCGTACTCTCTCTCTTGCTTCACTAACTCGTACTATCTCTCTTGCTTCACTAACTCGTACTATCTCTCTTGCTTCACTAACTCGTACTCTCTCTCTTGCTTCACTAACTCGTACTTCTCTCTTGCTTCACTAACTCGTACTTCTCTCTTGCTTCACTAACTCGTACTCTCTCTCTTGCTTCACTAACTCGTACTCTCTCTTGCTTCACTAACTCGTACTCTCTCTTGCTTCACTAACTCGTACTACTCTCTCTTGCTTCACTAACTCGTACTATCTCTCTTGCTTCACTAACTCGTACTCTCTCTCTTGCTTCACTAACTCGTACTCTCTCTCTTGCTTCACTAACTCGTACTATCTCTCTTGCTTCACTAACTCGTACTACTCTCTCTTGCTTCACTAACTCGTACTTCTCTCTTGCTTCACTAACTCGTACTTCTCTCTTGCTTCACTAACTCGTACTGTCTCTCTTGCTTCACTAACTCGTACTCTCTCTTGCTTCACTAACTCGTACTCTCTCTCTTGCTTCACTAACTCGTACTCTCTCTCTTGCTTCACTAACTCGTACTACTCTCTCTTGCTTCACTAACTCGTACTATCTCTCTTCTTCACTAACTCGTACTGTCTCTCTTGCTTCACTAACTCGTACTATCTCTCTTGCTTCACTAACTCGTACTATCTCTCTTGCTTCACTAACTCGTACTGTCTCTCTTGCTTCACTAACTCGTACTCTCTCTCTTGCTTCACTAACTCGTACTATCTCTCTTGCTTCACTAACTCGTACTGTCTCTCTTGCTTCACTAACTCGTACTATCTCTCTTGCTTCACTAACTCGTACTGTCTCTCTTGCTTCACTAACTCGTACTGTCTCTCTTGCTTCACTAACTCGTACTGTCTCTCTTGCTTCACTAACTCGTACTATCTCTCTTGCTTCACTAACTCGTACTGTCTCTCTTGCTTCACTAACTCGTACTCTCTCTCTTGCTTCACTAACTCGTACTCTCTCTCTTGCTTCACTAACTCGTACTATCTCTCTTGCTTCACTAACTCGTACTGTCTCTCTTGCTTCACTAACTCGTACTGTCTGTCTTGCTTCACTAACTCGTACTGTCTCTCTTGCTTCACTAACTCGTACTTTAGTTTTTATTGCATTGGATTCAAACCGTTTAGTCTCCGAACAAATTTCCCTAAAAAAATAAGCGTACGTTGTTAATTCTTAATAAAAAATGAAACCCGACATTTTATTAATTATTTTTCAATAGTTATAGAATGTTTCCTTATGTTCTTAATTATGTTCTTAATTATGTTCTTAATTATCTGGGATAATTCTTTAAAATGATTTTCAGTTAAACAATAACTAATACCAACACAGACTAGAATTTTGCTTATATTTTAACTGAAACATTGGTAACATTGTAATGTAACATTGTAATGTAACATTGTAATGTAACATACTCTACATCACAACTCTAATAAGTAGCAAACTAACTTTTATGCTAGATTCCAGTGTTTTTCATTATTTATACCGCATAATCCCCTAAAGGGAAGTTCCTTGACACTGGTGAGGGGCTCTTGATCTAGGGAATTGGATCTGTGCTCCGGTTCCCTGCACTGAGCCTGAATACCTTCCATTCCCCCCTCACATGCGCTGTATAATCCTACAGGTTTAGTGCACCCCCACGATTATAATTATACAATTATTCGTATGCCCATGGCCCAAACCAAGACTGCAATATGTAATAAATCTTTTATATATTAACGAGAAATTATCATGATTACCGGGTAATATGAGGGGAAATAACAAAATACAGGCACAATACCGTGACAGGAACGATACACAAATAACCCGCACATAGAAGAGAGGAGCTTACGACGACGTTTCGGTCCGATTTGGACCGAAGAACTGGTCCAAGTCGGACCGAAACGTCGTCGTAAGCTCCTCTCTTCTATGTGCGGGTTATTTGTGTGATATGAGGGTGTGTCTTTATTGTGACCTTCACAACTGTATGTCGCTATCACTTGTACTTCTATTGTGACCTTCACAACTGCATGTCGCTATCACTTGTACTTCTATTGTGACCTTCACAACTGTATGTCGCTATCACTTGTACTTCTATTGTGACCTTCACAACTGTATGTCGCTATCACTTGTACTTCTATTGTGACCTTCACAAATGTATGTCGCTATCACTTGTACTTCTATTGTGACCTTCACAACTGTATGTCGCTATCACTTGTACTTCTATTGTGACCTTCACAACTGCATGTCGCTATCACTTGTACTTCTATTGTGACCTTCACAACTGTATGTCGTTATCACTTGTACTTCTATTGTGACCTTCACAACTGTATGTCGCTATCACTTGTACTTCTATTGTGACCTTCACAACTGTATGTCGCTATCACTTGTACTTCTATTGTGACCTTCACAACTGTATGTCGCTATCACTTGTACTTCTATTGTGACCTTCACAACTGTATGTCGCTATCACTTGTACTTCTATTGTGACCTTCACGACTGTATGTCGCTATCACTTGTACTTCTATTGTGACCTTCACAACTGTATGTCGCTATCACTTGTACTTCTATTGTGACCTTCACAACTGTATGTCGCTATCACTTGTACTTCTATTGTGACCTTCACAACTGCATGTCGCTATCACTTGTACTTCTATTGTGACCTTCACGACTGTATGTCGCTATCACTTGTACTTCTATTGTGACCTTCACAACTGTATGTCGCTATCACTTGTACTTCTATTGTGACCTTCACAACTGTATGTCGCTATCACCTCTATTTTTAACAAAATGTATTTCTTCTCCTTTTATTAAAATAAAAGTATTTACATACAAATAGCGTATATTCATTCGTTACTATTCAATGTCAACATCGTGCAAAAACAACCTTAACACCGTTCTCACCTAATTTTTGAAAATATTATATTGAATGACATGCAGGTAACTGGATGGTTGTTATGGTTGTTGTTATAGAGGAAAGTCCAGGCAATACAGAACGATGATGCCAGATAACATCCGGCGAGTGTGATCTCGGGCAAAGTACCACAGAAAATATACAGCTACTTAGTTGAACATCAAAATGGTATACAATACCGACAGGCTGTTAGGTAAGACACATATGCAACAGTTAGACAACTTTATTCCGAAACGTTTCGCCTACACAGTAGGCTTCTTCAGTCGAATACAGAAAGTAGGCAGGAACAGTAGAGATGTGAAGACGATGTAATCAGTCCATCACCCTTGTAGTCGTAGAATTTGAGGTTGTCAGTCCCTCGGCCTGGAGAAGTTCAGTTCCATAGTCAGGAACTATCTGAAGATCAAGCGACAGTGCGGAGACTTAAATACTGTCGGAAGGAGAGGTGCAGAGTAGTAGTAGTAGTAGTAATGGAATGTAGCCACTGAGAGGTCATGTCCCTCTCAGATCCAACACTTCTCACTTGAAAAGCTTGTCCAAGGTGTTTTCTGTACCAAGATGCCATGTGTTGCAGTGTCTGACAAGATGAACATCAAAATGGTATACAATACCGACAGGTTGTTAGGTAAGACACATATGCAACAGTTAGACAACCTTATTCCGAAACGTTTCGCCTACACAGTAGGCTTCTTCAGTCGAATACAGAAAGTAGGCAGGAACAGTAGAGATGTGAAGACGATGTAATCAGTCCATCACCCTTGTAGTCGTAGAATTTGAGGTTGTCAGTCCCTCGGCCTGGAGAAGTTCAGTTCCATAGTCAGGAACTATCTGAAGATCAAGCGACAGTGCGGAGACTTAAATACTGTCGGAAGGAGAGGTGCAGGGTAGTAGTAGTAGTAGTAGTAATGAGAATGTAGCCACAGAGAGGTCATGTCCCTCTCAGATCCAACACTTCTCACTTGAAAAGCTTGTCCAAGGTATTTTCTGTACCAAGATGCCATGTGTTGCATGTTCATCTTGTCACACACTGCAACACATGGCATCTTGGTACAGAAAACACCTTGGACAAGCTTTTCAAGTGAGAAGTGTTGGATCTGAGAGGGACATGACCTCTCAGTGGCTACATTCTCATTACTACTACAATACTACTACTACTACTCTGCACCTCTCCTTCCGACAGTATTTAAGTCTCCGCACTGTCGCTTGATCTTCAGATAGTTCCTGACTATGGAACTGAACTTCTCCAGGCCGAGGGACTGACAACCTCAAATTCTACGACTACAAGGGTGATGGACTGATTACATCGTCTTCATATCTCTACTGTTCCTGCCTACTTTCTGTATTCGACTGAAGAAGCCTACTGTGTAGGCGAAACGTTTCGGAATAAAGTTGTCTAACTGTTGCATATGTGTCTTACCTAACAACCGCTACTTAGTTGTTGCCAAGATAATTTACTACTCGACCAATATTTCCGGCTCCAAATTAAAAAAAAAATGATACTGATGGCTATAAATTCCCAAGTAAATCTTGATGCATATCAATCATCATGTCTATATCCAATGATTTTTTTTAATGCCATGATATACTAATGAAGAATCAAGAAATGAATCGCATATCACAGTAACTCTCTTCTCTAAAAGATCTCAACTTACAACACTAAAGACTGCAAATTCTGTTACTGAATCCTTCCTGTGATCATAATAATGGAAATCATATATTCCAGCAAGCAGTGTTCCACCTGGCGTCTTGCTTCTTAAACAATTCATTCTTATATTATTCAGATAATTGGTCATCGACGCAGCTTGAGTACTTTTTCCGTTACCATGGCAACCTTCAAAATAATGCATATAAGAAACCTAAAAGCTATTAAACTGAATAAAATTATACTTGAAAAATTTGAGTAGACACAACTACATGTGTTTACCGGTCGCATAAACCCTAGAAAAAAAAATCACTTGTGTGGAAAAACCTACAAGAGGTAAAATCCTCCGACTGATCTCTGGCATAAACATCAACTTGCTGCTGTATACATTATTCACAACCTTCATAAATTCTTTCAAAACTTTAACATCGTCATGTCTACATCATCTTCACACGTAATTGTATTTCCTAAATCTAATCCAAGACTTTTTTCTAATATAAATACAAACCTAGGCTTGTCAACGGTGATTATAATGTCAAGCGGGTCAAACTAATGCAAACCCTTTACAAATTGATTTTTCAGAAACAAATTAAATATAGTGGAAATATACTGGGAACTGAGGTTAGCTCAATACTGCCTAGATCCATTACAATACATACAGGCGATTAGTTGCTAATGGTTTAAAAGAACACTCTGCTTCTTGAGATTCAGTCCAAACAACATAATATTCAACCCCCCCCCCCCCCCATTTAGGTAGGGTGGCAAAAGGGCTGTGACATGCCAAGAGTACGTTACATTTTTACATTTAATTCAGCTTATGTCACACACTCACATAGGCATGTTCTCCCGACCAGTGAACCAGGTGCTAAGTGTATACATGAGTAGAGGTCCCTCATTATGCTAGCACCTTGGTTCAACCAGCCAATGACAAAGAAGTCCGCCAAAGTTGAGAAGCGTTGTGGCACACTTGTAACTCAACATTGGCAGACTTACCTCCATGTCTTGTCTCAACGGTTCTTACCGTCTCTCTTGCTTACATTTGCCTTATTTTAAATATTCTCTATTTATATTATACATATCTGCTTGCTATTTGGTGAAGGAAATATAAGTATTTATTCTGCTGTCTTTTTCTCGTTCCTACCTTGGTTATGTGCTACAGCCAGGTGTCCGGGTCACTAACTACACCTGTGTTCGTAATAAGGGCCATTGCTAAAAAAATTCTCTCTCCGCAGCCATTTATTTCCCGTGTATGGAATCTTCTCAACAAAACTATCCATTGTATTAATGGAAGCAATATTTTTTTTTTATCAGGTAAAAATGTTCTCATAAATCCTGTTCATTAACTTAAATCCATTACCCTGCCAGTTAATTGGGATCAAATTACCTTGCCAGTTAAGTGGGATCAAATTACCTCTGCCAGTTAAGTTGGGATCAAATTACCTCTGCCAGTTAAGTTGGGATCAAATTACCTCTGCCAGTTAAGTTGGGATCAAATTACCTCTGCCAGTTAAGTTGGGATCAAATTCAAGTAACCCACTTCTTTATGCTGCCAAACATTAATTCTTTTATATAGAGTGACCAGAGTTTACATGCAGAGCTATCTCGTGCTCTACATGCAGAGCTATATCGTGCTCTACATGCAGAGCTATCTCGTGCTCTACAAATAGTTTTATAGATGATAAATATAACTGTCTTGTTGCAGAGTGACTCAAAGAAGACTTGATTATAACGTTGGAAATCCCATTTTTTTTTTTACCAAGTATCGCAGGTGTCGTCACTGCAGCCGTTCCATAGCCACTTATTATAACCTCTGTTCACAAACTAAACAACCCCAGTAAGCTGGAACTGTATAAAACTAGCACAATTAATTGTCCTAACCCAGCCATAAATTGATTTATTGGTTATTGTGTAGTTATGGCATATAAATCCAACATGAAAAAAGTTATTAAAATTGAAACTGATTTGCCTTAGTGAGATCTTTGAATCAGTCGCAAGACATTGTGCCAGCATGTGTTTGTCTGTTCTCATGCATATGACAAAATTTGATATCATTCGTTAAATTGTTGATCATGGTTTGATGCCAGATTCAACAATTAAAGCTAAATGTAGGAAAGATTTTTTGAATATCAATGGAACTGACGCAGTAATTCTAATATTGCTCGACGACGACCCAATTCCAACATTAAATTTTTTTTTTTTATTTTATTTAAAACTCAGGTACAAAACATATATGGGTACATAATCAATATGTAAGAAGACACAAGCAGTAAAACGATAATCTGCAGTGACTACACAAATACCAAAGAAGCACTTATATAATGACATCAGAATTGGCTGCTGCACTCCAAACACTACTTTTATGTACTGTACTTCACGTGAAAAGATGGTCTTATAATAAAAACGATAGTCCTACCTAGTAATGCTTACTCCCCCCCCTTTGAAAAACATACCACTTTCACCTTAGTATACTCATTGACATCTCTTATACATTTATTAGAGCATTAAGGACATCATTGACAACATGTATAAACACAATCCAGCCATCTAAAAGGCTGACTATAATACAAGGAATGTCTGAACATGATGGCACACATCCACCAAAGAAACCAATCCACACCCTAACCCTCATTTTCCCCCAATAATAACAATAAATATCGTGGACGGGGGGTGGGTTTAATACACTCCCGCTGACTTTTTCAAAAACCCCCCCCCCCCACTTACCTAGTAACTGTGCCCTGCCGTCACCACCATAACCTCCATCGGGTCTTTGAAAAAAAAATTTACATTAAAATTTACAATAACAAAAAGGGAAATATAAAACCCCTTATGGGTCTCCTCCACAGAAAAAAAATTTTTTTTTAATTTTTTTAAAACAAACTGGGGATTAATCTTTGTGTTTAAAAAATTAACCCCAAAATCCCCTTGTTTTTTAAATCTTTCCCTCCAAACAAAAAAAACCAAATTTAAAATTTATAAAACAATTAATTACAAAAAAGATAATAAAAACCAAAAATTTATCCGACTAATAGGTGTAAAATTGTTACCCCCCCGGGATTCCCAAATAAAAAATTTACATAAAATTTAAATTACATATTTTGACAATCCTCACAATCCTTCCCTTTTTCAAAATTAAGTGTCCCATAAAACCCAAGGGACATTTCGTTATGTTTCCAATCTTATTTTCCTTTACACTTCCCCTTTTCCCCATTTGAAAGATAAATCCCACTTGCACTAAACGCCCACAACCCCCTTACATTTGTTCCCCTTAAAAATCGTATAAAATAAAAACTAAATAAAAAAAATTTTATAACAATATATAGAAAAAAAATTTAATTTGCCCAAAGTGAAAAAAATCCAACTAATAGGGAAAAACATTTCACTAGAAATTGTAGCTCCCCCACTAATACATTTTTCCCATTTTTTATGTATTTTTAGGGTTCAACAAATAAATAGTTTATTAACATTTTCCAGAGCAATATCGACTTACTTTGTCCGCACAAAAGTTACACAATATAACTTATGGCTCCTAAAAAAACATTTCCCGGCATTACTCCCTCAATCATTAAAAAAACCCAAAACCCGGGAAAAAAGACATTCAAAAAGCCACCCCCCCCAACCCCCTGCCCCCTGCTATCTGTATTAAAAAAACACAAATCACTTTCCCCTTTCCATGCTCAATTTCGTACCTGACGTCAAAAGTCATAAACCCCCTGTCTTTTAAAAACCAAAATTTGGCACCAGTTCACCCCCCCCCCCACGCCCCCCTTCATTCCAAAAACAAACTTTAAAACCCCTATGCCCCACTACCACACGCTTTATTCCCCCTTCCCATCCCCCACAAACCCTAAAAAAAAGAAAAAAAGAATGCCATTTTTTAGGAGAACCACCCCCAATCCACTCTAAATAAAAACCCAAAACCCCAAACATTACACCTCCCCTCAGATTACGATCCCCCAAAGGGAAAAACAAATTTCCCACAACCTCCCAATTTTAGCCTATTTTGAAAATATGAAAACGATACACACTCGCTGCAAGTGCCCGCACCCTATATTCCCCCCCCACCTCCCGCATGCCCCCAAGACACATACAAAAAATCTGCCACCTTACATCACGGGCCCTCCGAATGCCCTTTGGGAAAAACCCCCCCCACATCAAAAGGGAAAACCCTTAAAAAGTCAAAAAAGCCCCCTCCCCCCCCCGCCACTTTCCCCAGAACCCCCTTTAACCATGCCCTTAAAAAACCCCAAGTTTCACAAAAAATATAGGGCATGAAAACCCTTTCCCCTCCTCTTCCTCACAATGCAAAAAAGTGCCACACCTACATAACCCATTCAATATAGACTGCCCCTTGTAGTAGAATTTTCCCATAAAAAAATCTATAAACCACTTCACAAACCCTGGCTTTAATCTAAATTTTTCCGAAATTTTCCCCCCCAAAAATGCCCCCCCAATCATACTTTGGGTATGTACAAATTCCCTGTATCACGAAACCCTCCCAAAACTGTCTCCCAACCCTACTTACCCTCTTTTTTTTGTTTCCCTTACTCCAACAAATTTGGGCCCATTTTCAAACTAAAGTAGGCCTTTCCCTTCCACCTTTTTCGCACTCCTTCATGACCTCTCCCCCCCTTTACCCCTCTTCCATCCCACCCTCAAGTCCCGCGGCTTCACAACACTCCCCTTCCCTGTTTTCCCAAAAAGTATAAGACCCAGCCCACCCTGCCGCACCCCTTTCATCACCCCCCCTTTCCCTTTCCCAAATGGTTTCCCAAAAACCCCACAATACCTCAAAACCACCCTCCCCTTTTTTCCTGAATACACACGCCCTGGGGGGGGGATATTTTTCCCCAAACGCCCCACACAAAAACGGGTCAAAAGTGTATTTTCTACCCCCCCCCCTCTGCTGCAAGTTAAAATCCCCGGGCCCTCCCCCCGCGCATCCTCCCCAAACGCTCTACTCACTCCCCTTCCCTTTGGGGAATTTATTCTTGGCCCCCCAGGTCCGCCTTATACACAACCCAATATTTTAAATTTCTATCCCTAGGGTTCCACCCATATTGTTCCCCCCCAAACCCTTCCCCCCCACCCACGTCCCTTACTTCTTTAACTTTGACTTTGCCCCTTTTTCCCCTCACCCTTTTCGCCCCCCATAAATCCCCTATTATACGCCCCACCCCCCCAATCCTATTTTTCCCCTCCTACAAAAAACTGGGGTTTTGTCATCCACAAAACCCCCACAATACCACTTTCTCCCAGGACCCACCTTCCCTTTTTTCCCAAATCCTTCCTTATAACCCATAAAAAGGGCCTTTGAAAGGGCTTTGCAAAAGGTTTTTGAAAAATGGGAAACCCCTGTCGCAAACCCTCCCCATCTGCCGGGCAACCCTAATTTCCCCAAATTAACCTGTCCCCAACCGTTGCAGGCTTTATACAAAGTAGCCCGCCCAGCGCACAATCTTTTCCCCAAAACCCTTTTTTTTTAAAAATAAAACCACAAATATGTCTATCAAAATTTTCCTTGGCCTGCTTCCAAATAAACCCCCAAATCCCCCCCCCCTTTTGGTCTACCCCCCACAAAATCCTTAATTTTTCCCGCCCCCCACGCAAAATTCGCCCGGGACCCCACACTGTCCTTTTGGGTAGGACCGGTCAAGCGCTTTTTTAATACGTTACCAAAAACCTTCCCCAAAAATTTTAAAAATTGCACACATAGGGAATCGCCCTTTTCCCCCCCAAGGTCTTCCCCCCCCCTCCCTTATAGCCCAAAACTACAAACCCCCCGTCCCCTTTGCGATTCCCCCAAAAACCCCCCTTTCCTTCATCAGTTAAACAACCGGACCAGTTTTTCCCTTTTTCCCAATCCCAATGTGTAATATGGGAAATTTTTGGGGAATTTCCATCAATCCCCGGGGCGCTTTTCCCCTATAAAGGGCCCTTTATCGCCTCCCCCCACCTCCTCCCACTGATCCTACCCCCTATCCCCGGGCACCCCTCCTCCCCTAAAATACCTCGAATTCCTTCCCCCGAATCTCTCCCTCCCCCCTCCCCTTTCCCTCCCTCTGTTTTAAAATTCCCCAAAAACCCTAAAAATCACATAATTGCCTTTCCTTTGGGTGGCACTAAGTACCTGCCCCCCCTATATCCCCCCCCCCCTTTTAAACACACCTCAACCCCCAAAAATCGTGGTCACCCGTTCCCTTTTTCCCTTTAAATCTCTTAAAAACACTCCTGAGGGTTTGTCACCCCACAAAACCCTCCTCAAAACCTTCCCCCCAAACGTATGCATAAAAACGAGAATTTTTTTAAAACCCTCAATCCCCCCTTAAAATCTCAAATTTCTAAAGGTCTACCCCCCCCCTCCCCTTCATAACAATCATTTAGGGGCCCCTCAAATTTTTCCCCTGAAAAAACCATCCCTCCACCTGGGCCTCATCCCGCCCTTTAAAAGCTGGTAATACTCCCAAAATCTGAAATTTTAGCGTGCTTTTTCCCCACCTTCCAAGACATCCCCCTCTTCGTTGCGGGGGCCTCCCAATTGCCCCACCTTTTTTCCTAAAAAACAAACCCCCCCCCCTCCCCTAAAGAAAGCCTCACATTCTTTTTCCCCCAATAACCCACGTCCCTACGAACCACCCCTTCCCATGCCATCTCTTCCAAAAAACGGCACGAGGGGCCAAAAAAAAACCAAAATCATCGTAAATTACACTTTCTATGTTTTTATCCATTAAATTATATACGACCCAACCGGGGCCGCATAACCCCCCCCGCAAAAAACGTGTGCTCTACTTCCACCCATCGCCCCTGACAAGGGTCTTTAAACCCCTGCACCCTTAAACCCCAAAACCCCTCAATCCCCCAAGCACACACCCTCCCCCCTCTCGTTTCCACACCCTTTTTTCCCCTGATTACACAATTCCCTTTCCCCACCAATTATAGAAACCTTTGGGGAAAAAACCCCGCATGAAAGAAAAGAAAAACCCTCCCTTACAAAATTCCCTTTACCCGTTTTGTTTATTTTATCTCCGGGGCTTTAAATCCCCCAAAAACATACTCAAATCTACCCCATATCCCCTCCACCCTCACCACCCCCCCCTCCCCCCCTTTTCCCTTTCTTGACCCCGTTGAATGGGCGGGACTCCCTCACCCCCCACTCCCACCCCCCCCCCTTTAATTTCCCTAACTCCCAACTTTCCCACCCCTAAAACCTTTCACCCCAATTCCTCTCGCCATACTTAAAAATTGTTTTTTCTTGAATAAAACACACATCAATGTTAAAACGCCGAAAAACCCATCCCCCAAACCCAAAACTCGTTTACCGTCAGCCTCTAAGGCCATTCACTTTTTATCGTTAGACACTTAAAGATTCAGAAAGGGGGTTTTCCCTTTATGTCTCGGGTGCCCTGTCGTTCCATTTTTTGCAAATTTCCCTGTCTTTTCCCGTGCACTTTTTTCCCGCCTGCCCCCCCTCCCCCCCCGTGCACAAACCCTGCCCTTTCTTAATCCCCCTCCCCCCCCCCACGTCTTTTTCCCCTTGTACGCGGACGGGTGTTATAACCTCCCACCCGACGACCTCCACCCCTTTTTTAAAGATGTCCCCTTCAATTTCCATATCGTTTTTCCTTTCCCCCCTTGTCCCACCTCGCTTCCACTGTAGCAACTGAAAACTTTGCCAGGCTCGGGGACCCCAGAGGCTCGGGAATCTGCTCAATCAAGCCCTTTCCCAAAACCATCAAAATTTTTCCTCCTGTCTTTTGAGGGGGTTTCTCCTCCGCGGGGCCGTCCAGGAAAGACTTAATCATCCCCCCTGTGGGGGCGTAGTAACCCCTGGGTTTCACCGGTTTCTCCCCCCCCCACAGGCTCTGCTCAACCCCCGGGGCCCCCGTTTGCGGGGGAGAAATCGAACCCAGGGGTATTTTTAAACAAAATTTTCTCTAACACGCCCCTCCACTTCGTCCCCCCCAAAAAAAACCTTTCCCCTGCGCATTTCAAAGGGTTTTCGGCTGGGGTTCCCCCCGGGAGCCTCTGTGACTATTTTCCTTTCCCCAAAGGGCCCCGGGCGCCCGCTCCCTTTCCCCACACCCGCCCCCAATGTGGCAAAAGGGGCCGCAAAGGCGAAAACCCCTTTGCGTTGTCCCGCGTGGGGTACATACAGCTGTGTCCTAAAATCCCCCAGGACAACAACGATGGAATAGGTTTTCCCTTAAAGACTTTTGCGGTTTTAAACCACCCCGGAAACCCTTCAAAATTTCCCCCCGGTCCATTGAACAAAATTTATAGCTGCACCTCACCATATCTTTGAAATGTCTCTGATATCCCATCGTCTGCCCTCAAAAGGGAAAACGTTGCGGATCCTACCCAGGTTTTAGTTTTTTGAGGCATCCCGCAGGCTGCCTCCAGACCAATGATAGGGTTTGATTTTTTCTTCCCCGGGTTACGGGAAGTGATGAACCTTTAAGTGCAAATTCCGTGAAATTTTTTCCCAACTTAAAATGCCAAACGTGTCCCGTATAACGTTGGTAAAAAAAACCCAGGGGGCATTGTAGGGTAAATTCCCCCTTTAACAAGGTCAAACACAGGGTTTGTTGCTCCTCCTGCGGTAGCTGGCAGCCATCTTGGTTAAAAACAGGAAGTTGGGGCCCAGGGGGAAAAGCAGGAGCTGTTTGCGCGGGTGCGTCCACTCGCCCAAAAGCGAAGGGAAAGGGAAATTACCCATTTTCAGAAAAAAGCAGGAGTTTTAAAGGGTGCGATTACTCCCAAAGTTATTGGTCAGAGCGCAATATAAAAACCCCCAAGGGATTTTGCTCACAAAAAACCCATTATCAATTTGAAAATGTAAAAAATACGCATACAAAGAGATACAAACTTTAAATTGGTCGGGAATCTGATAAAAAAATTCCCTAAAAATAGTATAAGTACCCTACTGTCAGGCCATTATAAAATATAAAAAGAAATGAAATTAAAAAAAACCCTTTAAAATTGTTGCTGTTGATAGATCAGCAATCCCTTTTTTGCAAAAGCAAAAACAATTTTTTATTCTAAAAACCTGTGCCTCCAAATTCCCTTTTTTTTTTTACATGGGTAATAAAAATTTTTCCTATAAAAGAAAAACGGCTCAGAAACAAAAACCCAACGGGGGTCCCAATTTATAGAGCAGATATTACATAAGTTTATGGAAGAAAAAATGTACACCAGAGTGAAGACAGTAAATGTCTTTTTGGTTCTTTTTAAACATTCAATAAAAAATCGTGATACTGAGAAAAATTGGAAATAGGGGAAAAAACTGTCTGAAAGTTGTGTTGCCCCTGAGGCAAATAAAAACCAAGAAATTACACCTCAAGACAATTATTTTTATTACATCATTTTAAGGGAACTTGAAATAGGACATGATACTTTGAAAAATTTATTAGTATTTCATTCCCTTTTTTTTTTTATTTTTTTAATGATAGCAGCCAGTTTTTTTATATGTAGAAGTGGGTAATAAAAGAGCCATCCTTTTAAGATGGGAAATTTGGGTAATAAAAGTAGCCACCCCGAATGATAAATTTGGGTAAAAAAAAGTCCCAAAGGCCCTTAGATAGAATTTGGTAATAAAAGAAGCCATTTGTAGGGTTTGAATTTGGTAATAAAAGAAAGCCAGTTTGTATAGACAAAAGTTGGTAAAAAAAGTAGCCAGTTTGAAAGGGCCCAAAATTTGGAAAAAAAAGTAGCCATTTTTGTATGGCCCAAAAGTTGGTAAAAAAGAAAGCCATTTTGTATGGACAGAATTTGGGAAAAAAAGAAAGCCATTTGTAGGGAAATAGAAGTTGGTAATAAAAGTAGCCAGTTTGAGGGAAACAGAAGTTGGAAATAAAAGTACCCTTTTGTATAAAGAATTGGTAATAAAAGAACCCATTTTGTATAGAAGAATTGGTAAAAAAAGTAGCCAGTTTGTATAGATAAATTTTTAAAAAAAGTACCTTTTGGGAATAGATAGAATTTGGGTAATAAAATTAGCCAGTTTGGTTTTAGATAGAATTTGGAAAAAAAATTAGCCAGTTTTGAAAGGTAAAAATTTTGGTAAAAAAAGGGAAAAAAACTAGTTTTTTTTGGGTTTGCGCTAAAAAGTAATAAAAATTTTAATGCTAGGTACACGAGTTTTTAAAAAAAAATTTTATCTTACTTTTTTTAAAAAATTTATCAAAAAAAAAATTAAATGAAACAATTTTTCAAGATACAGGGCAAGGATAAAGGGGTTTTGTAAACTACCAAAAAAAAATTCATTATCTTAAAATAAAGCAGAAAACACCCCCCAAAAAAGGGGGTCTTGGCTGTTTTTTTAAAATCGCGGGTGGAAATGAATGAAGCTAAAAAAATTTTTTGCCTCAGTATTATAGGACAATAAATCTTTAATGAAAAAATTAACAGGAAGAGAGAGAGCAAAAATCGATGCCAAGGTGCCATTACAAAACTTAATTAAATGAAGTTTTTATTTCTATTCAACGAAAAAAAGCTTTTTTAAAACTATATTAATGGGTTTAGTGCTCCCATGATAATAATTAAAAATTAACTACTTTTAAAGCACATTTTAACATAAAATTACAACACTGAATTTTCACTTTTTTCCCCCCCGCCAAAACCCATCCCATTTAATTTTTTCCCTTTAAAAGCCCTAACAGCTCCCTCCACTGCAGGTGCCATCCCCCAATTGCAGGTGCTTTTGCCACCCCCCCCAAAACCAAGAAATGGTTTTTTGCTTTAGTTCTTTAGACAAATTTGGGTTAAAGGCCCCTTGTCCTTTCGGGGGGCCTGGTCTGGACCGGGCCCGCGGGGGCGTTGACCCCCCGAAAAAACCCTCCCAGGAAACCCTTTCCTTTATCCAGGTAACGTGTTTATCAGGACACCCCAAACCCCTGGTGTGGGCCCCAAATCAGTTGGGGTTTTTAAAATTTATTTGGGGTTTAATTCTTTTTGGATCCAAAGAATTTAAGAAAAATGTCTATAAAAATATTTTTCCCCCTTTGAACAAAAACATGTGGAATTTTCCCTTTTTTAGCACATACAGTGTGAATTTTTTCCTTTGGGCGGGCCCCATACAGGTGAATTTTCCTTTTTGCACACATAAAAGTGTAAATGTTCCTTTGTAGCATATACAGTGTAAAATTTTCCCTTTGCAGCACATACAGTGCGAATGTTATTTTGGGGCAGCACATACGTGTGAATTTTCCCTTTTGCAGCACAGTGTGAATGTTCCTTTGGCCATAGTGTGAATGTTTTTTTTGTAGAAAGTGTAAAATTTTTCCTTTTTAAAGCCTTTAGTGTGAAGAAAATTTTTTAGCACAACAGTGTAAAATGTTACTTTGTAGCCCCCTACATGTGAATTTTACTTTTAGCACAAAACAGTGTGAATTTATTTTGTAGACATAAAAAGTGGGGAATTTTCCCTTTTGCAGAAACATACGTGTGAATTTTTCCTTTGTAGAAACATACAGTTGTGAATGTTCCTTTGCAGCACATACAGTGTAAAAGTTCCTTTGTAAACAGTGTGAATTTTCCCTTTTGCAGCACATACAGGTGAATTTTTCCTTTTGCAGCACATACAGTGGGGAATTTTCCCTTTTTTGCACCCAAAAACAGGGAATTTTTCCTTTGCACCCACTTAGTGTAAATTTTTCCCCTTTTAGCACTTTCAGTGTGAATGTTCATTTGCAGCCATCCCAGTTTAAAAGTTTTTTTAAGCCCCATACAGTGTGAATTTTTCTTTGTAGCACATACAGTGTGAATTTTTCCCTTTGCACCCACAGTGGGGAATGTTCCTTTGCAGCACATTTGTGAATTTTTCCTTTGTAGCACCTATGGGTGTGAATTTTCCTTTTTTACCACATACAGTGTGAATTTCCCTTTGCAGCACATACGTTTTGGAATTTTTCCTTTGCGCACAACAGTGAAAAATTTTCCCTTTGTAGACTTTACGGGTGTAAATGTTCCTTTTTTAAAAACATACAGTGTGAATGTTACTTTGCGCACATACGGGGTGAATTTTACTTTGCAGCACATACAGTGTGAATTTTACTTTGCAGCACTTTCCCGGGGTTAAAAGTTATTTTTTGCAGAAATTTACAGTGTGAATTTTTCTTTGAAAGCACATACAGGGGAAAATTTGTTACTTTGTAGCACATACAGTGTGAATGTTACTTTGAGCACATACAGTGGAATGTTATTTTGTAGCACATACAGTGTGAATTTTTACTTTGTAGCCCCAAACAGTGGGGAATTTTTCCCTTTTTTAAAACAGTGTGAATTTTTTCCTTTGTAGCACATACAGTGTGAATGTTATTTTGTAGCACATACAGTGGAAGTTCCTTTGCGCACATACAGTGTGAATTTCCTTTGTGAAATTACGGGTGTGAATTTTTCCTTTGCAGCAAATACAGTTTAAATTTTTTCCTTTGTTGAAAGTGTAATTTTCCCTTTTGCAGCAATACAGTGTAAAGGGTTTCCTTTCCCGCACATACAGTGTGAAAGTTATTTTTGTACCCACATACATTTGTGAATTTTCCCTTTGTAGAAACAGTTAAAATGTTCCTTTGCAGCACATACATGTAAAATGTTCCTTTGCAGCACGTGTGAATTTTAAATTTGTAGCACAAAACAGAGTGAATGTTCCTTTTCAGCACATCCAGTGTGAATGTTCCTTTGCAGCACATACAGGGGAAAAATTTTTACTTTTTTTCCCACATCATTTGAGAATTTTTACTTAGCAGCACATACAGGGGTGAATGTTATTTTGTAGAAATTTTACAGTGTGAAGGGTTTACTTTGTAGCAATACATTGAGAATTTTTACTTTGCAGCACTTTTGGGTGGGGGGAATTTTTATTTTTTAAAAGCACATAAAAGTGTGAATTTTTCCTTTGCGAAACATGGTGGATTTTCCTTTTTGCAGCACAAACAGTAAAAAGTTCCTTTGCACACAGTAAAATTTGTTATTTTTGGCACAAACAGTTGAATTTTCCCTTTTGCACTTTACAGGGGGTTTGGGGAAATGTTACTTTGCAGCAGTACAGTGTGAATTTTCCCTTTGGGCAGCACAGTGGGAATGTTCCTTTGCAGCACACAGGAGAATTTTTTTGGGGCAGCTTTTTCAGTGAGAATGTTTCACGGGTTTAAATTTCATTTTTGGCTTTTAAAGAAATTTTTATTCAACAGAATTACATCACTTTTATTTGTAAAAGGGAAAAAAGGCGAATTTTTTTTGGGCAAAATATTCAAAAAAAAATTTTTTTTATTTGTGCATAAAGATTCCAAATGGGTTTTCAATTTATATTTTAGGGTTTTTAAAAGCTCGGTCCCCCACTTGTCCCGCATAAATCATTTTTCGAAAAAAAAATTAATGATATTTTTTCCCCCGAATACTTCCCGCTGAGGTTTTATTAAACATTTTTCCCCTTAATATATCAACTAGGGCCCCTAATACAGGGAAAACTGTTTATTGGGTACAATAAATTACAGTGCATTTTAAAATTAAAATTAAAAATTTTAAAAAAGTCTTAGTCATTTGAAAACAAGAAAAATTTTTTATCTTAAGGGGCAACAATGTTTTAATTATCTTCCCGCCAAAACGTGGCCCCGGGTTCCCCGCTCACAAACCCGGCCCGGTTCCTGCTCACAAAATTTCCAGGGGTTTCCCGCCAAAAAAGTGCCAGGGTTTCCCCTCACAAAAAATGCCGGGTTCCCCGCTCACAAAAAGTGCCCGGTTTTCCCCCCCCAACAGTGTCGGTTTCCCCCTTTACAACGTGCCCCGGTTCCTGTCACAAAAAAGTGCCCGGTTTCCGCTCACAACCAAATGCCCGGGTTTTGCTCACAACAGTGCCAGGTTCCCGTCACATCAGTGCCAGGGTTTCCCGTCACAACAGTGTCAGGTTCCCGCCAAAACCCCCCAAAACCCGGTTTTTAAACCCGGTTCCCCCCTCAAACAGTGCCAGGTTCCCGCTCACAACATTTCCGGGGTTTGTGCCTGACTTAAAACTCTTGATAATGAAAAAATTAGAATGTTGAAAAAAAAAAATTTTTGCTGGCAATTACATATTTTTTTTTTTAGGATTAAAAAATATAAGGCTCAATATTTAATTAAACAAAAAAACTCTTTGTTTTACAGGTTTGTGTTTTTTCTTTGCAAACAGGACTGTGAATTTACTGCAGTTACGGGAAAAAGCAAGTGTTGACTTATTTGGGGGCCTTTAAACCCGCCCCACCTTAAAAACATCCCCGGTGACTATGCACACCCTAGTAAAATCTGGGAAAACTCGTGGGAAAAAAAGGGGACTAAATGCACACCCTAGTAAACTCTGGGGTAGGGGCTCGTGGGAACCAGGTGACTACGTCACACCCTAGTAAAAATCTGGGGTAGATCGTTTGGAAACCAAAAAAACCACGATCACCTGAGGTAGTTTGGGAACATAAGTTTTCCCCAAGTTTCACATTACAAATTAAAAGAAAACAAACCCCCCAACAATAAATTTCCCAAATGTTGTACAACTGCAGCAACAATTTTTGTCATTAGTTTTGGTGTATTTAAATTTGGAAAAAAGACTACCCGTCTTCGGTGATGGGGAACCCCGGTGACCAGTAATCCACACTTACCTTCATGTGGGGCGAGAGTTGTCCCACGATGACCATAAACCACACTTACCTTTTAAAAGGGAAAAAAAGGAAAATTTTAATTAATCTCTTTTCTACCATCAAAAACCTAAGTAAAAATTTTAAACAAATTTTTTTAAAAGTATTGCATTTTTAAAATTTTTTTATTTGATTTCAGCCGCCTGAGCAAGGAAATTTACCAAACACCTGGGGGGGAACCAAAAAGCCCTTTTAATCAAGTATTGGGTGGGACTCTTAAAAAACAAAACAAGGGGCTAAAAACCCCCAGGGTCATACAGCGCTGGGAGGATTTGAGGGTGAAAGGTTTATTAAGAGTCAAAAGGGGAAACCCTAATCAAAGGTTGGCGATAAATTTTGTGTACAAAGTCAAAGAGGGAGTCTGTGTTTAAAAGTGGGGCCGTCAGTGAGGAGGGAGATAAAGGGTGTTAGAGCGGTGATGAAAGTTTGAAGGTTTAATTCTGCCTGCTCGCTCATACATGGACAGTCCCAAAAGAAAATGGGGAAACTGAAATTTGGAAACCCGACAATTACACCCCAGAGTGGGAAATGGGCCCTCACCCTGAGTGGAGTGGGGTGCTCGGGGTGCGAAAACGAGGGAAATATAGTCTTTACATGAGGATATACCCAAAATTTTAAAAAGAAAACATATTTGCGTGCAGCACGCAATTTAAAGATAGCAGAAGACTGGTTTAAAGCACTGGAAACCAAAAATTCAATTCCCTAAGTCATCAAAATTTCCCTGGTTTTTTAAAAATCTGTAATGAAACCACAAAAAATTGTTTTAAGGGGTCCAACCCAAATAATTGAAAACAAACCCTTTTAGTGGGGAAGGAAAAAATATGGGAACAGACTTTTTTTCAACCCGGTGACTAAAATTTCAAATGCTATGCCAACCTTTTTCAAGAAAAAGAAAAAAGGAATTAGAAAAACCCTTAAAAGAAACACCTTTTTTTCTAGCATTTTTCATTTCAATATGGGTTGGTCCTTCATTTGCCGGGTAAAACACCACCAGTTTTTGCCCCAAAAAAATTTATTCTTTCAGCATCTGAACTTTTTCCAGGGAAAATTTTTAAAAAAACCAAATTTTTCAAAAAAAACCTTCCGAAACTCTTCCAAAAACGACGGTGGGGGGAAAAACAGTTCCCGTTTGCAGCTCCAACGGGCCTCACAGATGATTTTGGGGAAAAATAACCTCCGGGGATTTTTGGAGGCCCGTCCTAGTGGGTTTACCCTTTACTTTATGTTACCCCCTCATACTCAGTTTTTGGGGAATTTGGGGCATTATCGTCGGATGATTGTTTTGAAAATCCGTATATAAATTTTCCCGGGAAAAACAGTAAAATGGGAAAATTTATGGCCTATATTGTATTTAATAAAAAATTTTGTTTTAAAACGGGAAGCTCTGTGCCTGCGCAGACGAGGGGAATCGCCATGTTTGAAATTTAAACCCAAAACAAAGTTAGGAAAAGAGGAAGAATTTTTTCCTTTCGCCTAGAGGTTTTTAAATTTGGGGTTAAACCCCTCAATTGGGGCCGAAAATTTTGGATTTACATTTCTGATAACTGAGCCCTTAAAAAAAAGGGAGAGGACAGCTCCAGGACCTCAGTTTAACAAACTAATTATATTTGTAATTCGGCCCGTGGGGTTAAACCCTTTAAAATTTTTGTTTTGAAGGAGGTTTTTTGGGGTATTTACAATAAAATTTTTGACTAATTGGGGAGGTTGTGATTTTAAAAACTCCTTTGTTTTATAATTGCCCTTTTAAAAAATCATTTATTTTTAAATTTTAAAAAACGTCCACAAAAATTTTTAATTTACCAAAAAATTCCCCGTGATGTACATTTCATTTGGGAAATTAAAAAAGGTCTAGAGCAACTTGTGGAGAGAGATTATTTGGGAGGGGGGGAAATTTTAAGGGGGGTAATTTTTTCGACCTAGGTGTCCCAAAAAA
This sequence comes from Cherax quadricarinatus, assembly GCF_026875155.1. Taxonomy (NCBI): domain Eukaryota; kingdom Metazoa; phylum Arthropoda; class Malacostraca; order Decapoda; family Parastacidae; genus Cherax; species Cherax quadricarinatus. Next base: position 40,110,250 of record NC_069405.1, on the reverse strand, counting down.
TTCCCCACTTTTTTATGTAACTTTGATAAATAAAAAGTTATCTTTTTAAAAATTTTCTGGTATGTTCCTTAGGGGTTAAAATCCCGATAAAAAGTAATTTTTTCCCCAGATAGCGCAAAAGGGGGCCTGTAACACATTTAAAAGAATTTTTCAGTTTTTGACAGTTTTTAAACAGAGGTGTTAATGTTTATTTTATCCAACCCCCGGGGGCTAAATCACCCCAACTAGCCCTTTAAATTTAAAAAAAGGGTTCCCCCAACTATTTTTAAAAACCCCGCAAAAGCGTAATTCAGTAGCCCTTATCAGCAAAGACTTTTCCCTTTCAACTTAAGGGAAAAATCTGGTCTCAAAATTTTATACCCCCCAAAAAAATGACGTCGGGGGCTATGCACGAAGAGAAAAATATACTATCAAGTTCAAAAGGGAAAATCACGGGCGTTAATGAGGGAAAAAGAAAATTTTTAACCCCTTTCTACCTTAAAAACAGGAGACGTTAAATTTGTCACTGGCTAACCTTTATATTTTTACACATCTCAAAAAAACAAAGATAAAATTTTGACAGTCAATTTCCAAACAAATTGTTAAGGGGCTGCATCAAGGTTAAAACGGGGTTTTTTTTAAACTGATCAAATTTAAAGCTAAAAGATGTTATCTTACCCAATCCCCGTTTCGAATTCCAAACCGTGTTAAAAGGGATACTACCTCCCCCCGGGATGCCCTGAACCCAATTTACACCCCGGGACCAAAACCCACCCCCTAATGAACAAGGACGCAGTTGCAAGGAAAAAATTAAACCCAAAAATTTTCCCAAACCCTGCCGGGATCGGGCCCCGGTTTCCCTCAGTCAGCGAGGCCCGCTATCAACGACCCCTGGGTGTTAAGATCTCAAAATTGAAAAAAAAATTTTTGGGCCTTTTTAAAAAAAAAAAGTTTTTTTTTTGAGGGGGAAGGGGTTTTTTTTCATTTTGTAATTGAGTTCGGGGGGAAAAATATATACACATTAAAATAAATGGGAAATTTTTTTTTTATTTTAAAAAACAAAAATCTTTGGGCTAGAGGGATTTTTAAAAAAATTATCATGTTCAATAATAAAAATTAAATTTGCATCTTACAAAAAAAAATTTAAATTTGTAAACCCAAAAAGGGAAAAACTTCCTTTACACTCCCCATGCCACTTTATATATCTTTGCTTTAAAAAAAAAATTATAAATAACATTTGTATAATAATAAATTTTTTGAAACAACTCCGATTTTTTAAAACCCCCACTTATAATGACGCCCCTGCTCCCCCACGACACTTATTCGATTGTGACGCTCCTTTCCCCGTGTCCTTTTTTGACACCCTTTCTCTGTGTCACCAAACCCCCGCTCTCCTGCACCCGGGCAAAACCCCTTTTTTCTGCGTTCCCTCCCCCCCCTTTTTCGGGCTGGGCACACTTGACACCCTTGTCTCTGCGAACACCACTATCGACGTAGCGCTTCGAGAGGGCCCGTCACATGATACAAATTTAATGTACACTACAACCAGGCCCCTCTTCATGTCACAAGGGCAAACCCCTTTTTTTCTCAGTGTTCCACTACGGTCCTGTAGCATATCTCATGTTCCCCTCCATACTTTCCCAAGTGTCACCCCTACGGTCCTACCCCGTTTTAGTTTTAAAAACTCCAACCCTTTTTTTCATGTAAAAAACCCACCCAAAACAGCTTTTGAAAGAAATCCGGCCCCCCAGTTTACCAACTAGGGGTGAGTCCGCAAAACCCTCACCTGTTCCCGTAAATCTTCCAAGGGCCCGGTTTGAAGTACACCGGAAAATGGTTTTGGGCGATACTATTTTACCGCCTTCAAGACCAATTGAAAAACCGCAAGGTGTCCCGGGGGGAACACACATGTTGCAAGTTCCCCTGAAAAGCGGCCATCAAATAAATGAGGCCCCGCAGACTCAGTGAGCTGCGGTGAGCGCTTCCCAAAAAAACAGAGAAGCCAGAGAAAACCTTTCTGCCGGGAGAATTTTGTTCCATTAAAGGGGTTCTGGTAACTACTGCTTAGTACGAACCCGGGGGTGTTCAGGGACTTACTGCGCTTAAAGGGCCCGGGTCAGGGAGTCCCCACAATTTGGGGTTTTATGGGGCCCTACCCCCGTGGTTTTGCCGGCCGGCAGGTTTTAACCCTTTAACCGCTAGTTTGGTATGGGGGGGGCCCCAACATCCCCTTCAACGGAGACGTATTATTTAAATAGTGCCCGGGAGTTGTAGTGGTAATGGTTGTAGCAATTTTTAGTAGTTCTCTTAAAAGCCCTACGGTTCAGAATCTGTATTAAGATGGGGGGTTTTTCAACTGGAATCGCCCTTTGTTTTTGTATAAATGTATAATGACAATAGCACATTTCCCTTAACCTTTAATTTTTTTTCCCCCTTTTATTTAGAGTTTTGACCCATTGAAAATTCACCAAAATTTTTTCAACCCAAATTCCATAATGGACACACATTAAATTTCTATTATCAATTTGGGGGTTCGGGAATTTTTTGCTGGTCGACCTTTCTTAAACTTCTTGCGGTTTATTTGTAAATCCCCTTCCCCAAAATCTGCAAAATTTATTTTAAGGCCCCCGCCTCTTTTGGACTTTTTTTTTTTTTTTGCCAGCAAGGTCATGGGTTGGAAAAAAAGGCTCTGAGGTTTTTTTTTTTTAAAATTAAAATTTTTTTTTTGAAATAAGGGTGAAGTTTTATGTGTATTTCAATTTTTCAAAAAATTTTTTTCCCTTTTCTCAAACATTTGCTTTTCTCGGGAAAACTACTGTGGCCTGCGCCTGTAAACCGTTGGCCCCGCAGCCTTAAACTGGGTTTGGCCCCGCAGCCTTAAAAATTTTTGGGCCCGCAGCCTGTAAACGTTGGCCTGCAGCCTGTAAAAAAGTTTTGGGCCCCAGCCTTTTTAAACTGTTGGCCCGCACCTGTAAAAAAGTTTGGCCTGCGCCTTTAAAAATGTTGGCCTGCAGCCTGTAAATTGTGCTACTATTAAATTCAAACAAAAAGGTTTTAAAAAATACGACAAGCGAACGCATCTGGAAAAAATAAAAAAACCCAATTTTAAATTAAAAACAAAAAGTGTAATAGTGGATGGTAATCCAATACCCTCCACTATTTTCAGCTAACTATTGCCTGTCCATAATTCCCCCCCGGGTAATTGGGCCCCAAATCTTAAGTCATTCCCCTTTTTGATTTTTTTTTTTTTGCCCCGCCTTTCCGTCATTTAAACCCGTACTCTTTCCTTCACTGGAATTTCCTGGTACTCCCCGCCTTCAAATTTGGGATTACCTGGTACTCTTTACCCTTTATGGTATTTCCTGGGGACTCGCCTTCACTGGAAAATTTCCCCGGTACTCTGCCTTCACTGGTATTACCTGGTAAATCTTTGCCTTCCTGGTATTACCTGGTACTCAGCCTTCACTGGTATTTCCTTTATCTGCCCTTTACTGGTATTACCTGGTACTCTCCTTCACGGTATTTCCTGGACTCTGCCTTCACGGTTTACCTGGTACTCTGCCCTTTACTGGAAAAACCTCGTACTCTGCCTTTACTGGGATTACCTGGTATCTGCCTTTACTGGTATTAACCCGGGACTCTGCCCTTTACTGGTATTAACCCGGATCTGCCCTTTACTGGGATTTCCTGGTTTCCTGCCTTCACTGGTATTTTTAAACCCGGTACTCTGCCTTCATGGGAATTTCCTGGGGAATCTGCCTTCACTGTATTTCCTCGTTTCCCGCCTTCACTGGTATTTACCCCGGGAAATCTGCCTCATGGTATTTCCTGGTACTTTTGCCTTCAAGGTATTACCTGGGACTCTGCCTTTTACGGTATTTTTCCCCGGACTCTGCCTTCAAGGTATTACCCCCGTACTTTTTCCTTCACTGGTTTACCTCGTACTCTGCCTTCACTGGGATTACCTCGTTTCCTTCCTTTACTGGTATTACCTGGGACTCTGCCTTCACTGTATTACCTGGTACTCTGCCTTCACTGGTATTACCTCGTCTCCGGCCCCCCACGGTATTACCTCGTACTCTGCCCTTTACTGGTTTTTACCCGGTACTTGCCCTTTACGGTTTTTACCTGACTCTGCCTTCACTGGGATTTTCCTCGTACTCGGGGGTTTCCCGGGAATTAACCCGGTACTCTGCCTTCATGGTATTACCTCGTACTCTGCCTTCATGGTTTTTACCTGTTTTCTCTGCCTTCACTGGTATTTTCCTCGTACTCTGCCTTCACTGGTAAAAACCTTTTGTACTCCGCCTTTCACTGGTATTACCTGTACTCTCCTTCACTGGTAATTTCCTCGTACTCTGCCTTCACTGGTATTACCTGGTACTCTTTTTCCCTAAAAAGGGATTACCTGGTACTTGCCTTCACGGTATTACCTCGTACCCCTGCCTTTTACTGGTATTTCCTCGGGAAATCTGCCTTTTACTGGTATTTCCCCGTACTCTTTCCTTCCACTGGAAAAACCTGGTTTCTCTGCCTTCACGGTATTCCTGGTACTCTGCCTTCACTGGTATTACCCCGTACTCTGCCTTCACTGGTTTCCCGGTACCGGGGCCCTTACGGGATTACCTCGTACTCTGCCTTTAAATTTGGGATTACCTGGACTCTGCCCCACTGGTATTACCTGGGACTTGCCTTCAATGGATTTTCCTCGTACCTGCCTTCACTTGGGATTAAACCCGGTACCTGCACACTGGTATTACCTTTGGGACTCCCCGAAGTCGCAACACATCAAACCATTTTTTGGGCCCAAAAGTTAAAATTTATTGACCCCATCGCTTAGGGCCGGAAGTTTTGCCGCCTTTCTCCTGCATTCGTCACTCAGCCTTGGGGAGGACGGACGTTTCGGTTTTCGCTAGCACCTGTTGGTAGCACGGGTGATTTTCCCCAAAATGGCCCCAAAGGCCCATCAGGCGGAGAATAACACGTTTTTATTGAGGGGGTTGAAAGGGCGGGTTTTTCCCAAAACCCAAACTTTTGTTATGTTTCCTGCTATCTACGGGATACCTATGCATCCCCAAAGACCCATTTTGTTGGTATTGGGCCCTTTAAAAAAGGGGCAACAAGGGTATTTGTGAAAATTTTTGACGGCTGGAATTTTGACAAGTGGGGGAAAAAATTCCCAAACCTGTGTAGAAGGTTAATCCCGGTTTGGGGAAATACGACAAAAAGGGGCGTATCCCAAGGGATTTTTACTTGGGTAAAGTTACGGAATGTCCCATTTGAAGCGGATGAAGAAGATATAAAAGCAACATTCAACGAGTATGGTGTTATACATCAGGCATCAGTTGGAAGGTGGTCTGATGATATATATGCTGGACTGCGTGAGGCTCCTTTACCCTCAAAATGTCTTTGCGCAAATCTATACCATCATATGTGACTCTGAGTGACTTTAGAATACAGGTATATGTAACATATGTGGGGCAAAGACGAACCTGTAGACTGTGTGGAGCCTTTGATCATATAGCAGAAAATGTGTCCTCGTCGATCGACACCTGAGAAATATGGAGAGGGAAAAGGTGTGTGGAAGGAGAGAGAGGTGACGACCCAGTCTACAGGGGAGCATCTTCAAGATCATAGAACATGGAGTAAAATCGTGGAGGACAATCGGAAATGTTTAACATTACCGGAGGTCTCTCAGGTTATTGAGAATATGCGTTTGTAGGATGAGGTGAGACGAGTGGATTTGGGTAGTCAGGTTACGGCTACAATAGATAATGTTATTCAAGAATTCTTAGGTAATCAGAATGAGGGCGAGACACTAAGCATGGTGTCAGATGGGAAACTTATAGGTGAGGAAGGAATTGAAGAGGTGAGTAATGTGGGTGATGGGGATAGGCAATCAAACAGGATTAGTGAGGTTGTGGTTGAAGTACACAACGTAGAATGTGGAGATGAGGGAATGCACATAGTAGAGGCATCACGTAAGAGAGAAGCAGGGGCTTCTGATAGTGATGATGTCCTCACACCAGCGCAACGAACTGGTAAGAAACTATCAGTGGATGTGAAAAAAAAATAACAGGGGGGGGGGAAAGGGGCAGAGGAAAGGTGAGGCAAAGAAAGGACAATGCGAAAGAATGTTCAGCAAAAACGTAAGGAAACGCAAGGATATCGGTCGATTGGTAAGCCCCCGATAGCATTTTTAAGTGTCTAACCTTAAATGTTAACGGCCTAAGGGCTGATGTAAAGCGTAAGATATTTAGTGTTTTTTTAAAGAGATTTGGGCATACAAGTAGTATTTTTACAAGAGCATAATTTTAGGTATGGAAGGGATTTGTTGGTAGATGGATATAAAGTTTATGCTGGGTATACTGGGAAGCTTAAGGGAGGTGCTGCTGTTTTAATAGCTGAGACCAGTCCTTTCCAATTGTTACATTGGGAAGAAGGGGGAGAGGGGAGAGTAGCGAGGGTGGATGGGACATGGGGTGGGGTACGTGGTGTGTTTTGTGAGTGTATACATGTCGGCGGACAGTAATAGACGTGTTAAAGAGGATTTTGTAAGGACACACTAATTTATCATATGCGGGGTTTACCTGTTTATTCATTATTTGGAGGGGATTGGAATAGTGTGATACGTAGAAAAGATGTGGAGCCGAGGGATGCAGGGTGTGTTTTTGGGGGTCCTACGAGATGTTTTAGGGGAGCTGGCTTAGCGGATGTTGTGAGGGGGAAGGGGTGGAACGTGGAGCATACTTATGTGAGGAGAGGATATGCGGCACGACTAGATCGTATTTATGCTTCTCCCGGGTTACAGGTGGCTACTACAGAAACTATAAATGTAGTGTTTCAGATCATAGAGGAGTGGTCGTGGATGTGGGATGGGGAGGTTTACCAAAGCGTTACATGAGTTATTGGAAACTTAATGTGAGATTGTTAGATGAGCTGGAGGACGGTGATAGTTTAGTTGAGTGGTGGACAAAGGAGTGGACCAAGGGGAGAAAAGGAGGTGATATATACGATGGTGGGAGGAATATGCCAAACCAGGAATCAAAAATTTTTATATGAGGAAAGGAAAGGAGGTAAGTCAATGGAAATATGGCTTACAGAGATATTTGGAAGGGCAGCTGAAACAGTGCTATGAAGGTTTTAGTGGGGTTTATCCAGTACAAGAGATTGAGGGCATCAAAGCCCAATTAATGGAAATGCAGAATGCAAGATTTGATGGTGAGAGAATGAGAGGTGGATTGGAAGATGTTTTATGGGAGATAAGCCATCCGCCTGTGTTATTGCGGCGATTAAAGACGCGACAGAAGACAATGACTATGATGAAGTTGGACGTACATACGGATGTGGGAGGGTATACAATGGGACAGAGGTTAGTAACTACGGAAAGTATGAGTGGTTATGCTGATAAGTGGTTTGAGATATATATGAGAGGGTGAAACAGGAAGATAGCAGATATGAAGATTTTAGAGAAGGGGATACAGAGAAACCTAGAGTCAGCAGATAGAGCGATGATAGAAGGGCCTATAGATGAAGAGGAAGTGTGGACGGCTTTAAAAGGGATGAGTGTCGGGAAAGCACCTGGGATAGATGGAATCCCAAATGAATTTTATTTGAGCAACTGGGATGTCATGAAGGAATTCTTGGTGCAGTTGATGAATGTAATGAAGGATAAGGGAAGCATGAGTCTAACACAAAGGACAGGTGTAGTAGTTATGGTTCCAAAGGGGAAAGTACAGAATAGCATCCTAGATTATAGAGGTTTATCATTATTGTGCGGGGATTATAAATTGTTTGCCAGGGTGTTAGGTAATAGATTGCGTAAAGTAATTGGGAAGGTTATAGATGGGGGACAGATGGGTGTGCCAGGGAGAACAATGTTTAGTGGGCATGGGAGGATAAAAGGTTATATAGAGGAGCGTAGGATGGATGGTGGAGGTGTTCTTGTGTTGGATTGGAAGGCGGCTTATGATTGTGTAGAGAGAGAGACATTATGGATGATCTTTGAGGAAGATTGGGTTCGGTGGGGAAATTGTGCAGTGGGCGGAAACTTTATATAGAGGTGCAGAAATACGAGTGCAAATTAATGGAAGGGTGGGGAAGATGGTTAGTATGGGTAGGGGGCTGAGGCAGGGATGCCACATGTCTCAGATCCTATTTGCATGTTTGCAAGACCCATTATATAGGTTGATAAATGTTGGAGTAAGTGAGGGGGAGGTAAGAATTAGGGGTGCTACGGGTATAGTTGGTTATGTGGATGACACGACGGTCTTAGTGGGGGGAGAGGAGGGGTTAAAGAATGTAAGTAGAATTGTTGAAATATTTAGTGGAGCGACAGGTATGAGTGTTAATAGTGAGAAGTCGAAATTACTGGAGGTGGGGTCATGGGTGGGAGGGGAACTGGGAAAAAAGTATGGATGGCAGGTAGTAGAGCAGATAAAAATTTGTGGAGTAATTGTACAGAGGGGCAGCGCGGGGGACTCGAGAGGCAAATTCTAAAAGGGTAGTGCAAAGAGTATTGCTTAGGTTAGGGGAATAAGAACGAGTGGTTTGACTATACAACAGAGAGTCATTGTAGTTAATTACACTCATTTATCCTAAATTGTGGCATGTGGCTGTGGTGTACCCATTGATGGCGAAAGATGTGCGGCAAGTGCAAAGGAAAAGTACTGAATTTTATATGGGGATATGGTTGTCATTGGCTGAGGCAAACGGTTGTAATGACACCGCTGGCAAAGGGGGGTTTAGGTTTAATTCCTTTGGGTAGCAGACTGAAGAGCATGTACGTGAAGCATTGTTATCTGAGATTGGGTGGGGAACGTGGTGTCAGAGTGAGAGAAGTGATGGAAGATGTGAGGCGGTGGTGGGGGGTAGGGATTAGAGGAGTGTATGAGTATGTTGAGATACTTATTACAAGTAAGAAATCCGGAAATGTAACGGCGTGTGTTTTGGGAGGTTTGGTAAGGGTTCAAGAGGTGTTGGAAGGGGAGACTGTTTTTCCATTATATAATTGGACACGAATCTGGGGAGTCTTCAGTAAGTTACGGGTGAAGTCAAGGGTGAGGGAAACCATGTATAGGTTTTTACATGGGATTTTGCCAACTAAAGTACGACTGTATCAGATGGGAATTTTGCAGTCTCAATGTTGTGTTTTGTGTGGGGGGGAGGAAACAGCATATCATGTGGTGTATTTCTGTGAGCATATCGAGAGGGCACGTCTATGGTTACGCAGAGTGTTGGATATGGTGGGTGGGAGTAGGTTAGTGGTATTAAGGGCACTGAGTTTGGATATAGAGGGAGTGGGAGATAGTGTGAGGAGGGCCGTCATGTATTTAGTGGCAGATTATGTCTATATATCGTGGGTGATGAGGGAGGTGGGGGGGGAGGAACGAATAAGGGCTTTAGCAGGACATTTCTATAAAACAAAGTGTATTAATGAGGTAGTGTATGGACGTAGATGGGCTAGAGATTTTCCGGTATCGTATAGAGGTATGACTGCGAGAGGGTTGCGCGAATTGGTTTTGTAATGTCTGGGTGGACTGGTCTCTGTAAAAGGGGGGAGGGAAAAATGAATTACATGGATATAGAATATCATGATTATTAAGCATAGTTTCCTGAGAAGCAAGAGGTGGCTTATCAATTCGATTAGGGGCTATAATGTTGTATTATTAACCATAGTGTGTGAAAGAGCAAGTCTAAAATTGCTCTGAAACATGTCAATAAACATCTAGAATTTGTAGAACAAGACAATACGTGTTTAATAATATACATTCTTGGTATATGTAATACAAGTGTGTATTTCAATATCCAGTGTACAGTTATCATATTGTTTAACATTGTTCACTATAGTAAAGTAGTGTTATTATACAAATATTGTCATAAAGTATAATAGTTGTCAGTATTTTAAAAGTTCTTTGAATAGTTTTAAGATGTTGTGGAGTTTATATTTCATGTCAGCTCATAGATAAACGTGTAAGTGTATTGCAAATATGTAATTTCATTTATTTCTGTGGAGGACCTGCTAAGGTGTCTTTTATTTATTAATGCATTGTAATGTTTTAAACTAAAAATGAGAATGTATGGAGTATATAAAACTGTTAAAGTACATGTTCATCATTGTGGTTTAGCGCAACTTTTTGAGTATAATAATAACAATAACGTAAATGTTGGGGGGGGGGGGTGAGTCACTAGTATTGTAAGTGCTTTGTGTCATTGTACATTATGAAAAAAAAAAAAACAGTAATGGAAGCACTGTGTATTTTGCAGTATTGTTAGTTATGTAGTTATGTGTATATCAGAATCATTATGAATAGTGTTACTTAGTGGTCCGGAACAGAGCCACTGATAATGCCTCTTTTTATATATATTTATATCACATTTATATACGTAACTATCTATGTATATTGTATGAACTGCTTTAAATAAAATATAAAAAAAAAAAAACGTTAAAATTTAAGGCGATATTACCACCACGGATAAATTTAGCTATTTATATACACATTAATCAAGATTATCTCAACAAAACTTGTATCCGTCCTAGCAATTTGTTTGTTAGTCACTAGAATGAAGAATACCTTATTCTGTAAAACCCAAACAAACCTATGATAACCTAGACCAGTCGTAAAACTCTCTATAGATGGGCTGTTTAACATTAGGTAAGATTATTGACAAATAATCCGCACTGCGATACAAATTTACGAGTATGACAACATTTGACGTTAGTCACCTAAGCAGAAGACAAGAACAAAAATATAGAAATAGTGAAAAGAATTAGTAGAGACAAAGGCCAGGTTAAGTAACGAGTTTTATGAAGTTAGAGCATTTGACAATGTAATGAGAAAGATGGGAAGTTACAAAGAACCAGGAAGAGGCTAAGATTCATGTATGGAATGTGATGCTTCAACAAGATGGCCTCTAGACACATGTGCAACTCTTGGGTATCTTTATTGAGGAAACGTTTCGCCACACAGTGGCTTCATCAGTCCATACAAAGGAGAATCTTGAAGAACAGGAGGAGAATGAGGTAATCAGTCCCTCAACCTTGAGTCGATGTGGTCAGTCCATCAATCTTGAATAGAATACGGCATACGTGCTGAGAAGGAGCTTATAAACCGTTGGCAGGAGAGGTGCAGCAGTCATAGGTCGCGTAACATTTGTTCAATGTTGAAGTAGGTCGTGCCCAAGAATTAGGCAAGCGAAGAATTCCCAAGTATTAAGATCCCAAGAAGTTGCAGTGTCTGACAGGTTTGTAGATGAATGGTTCAGAGAACTGACATGTTGATAAATTAGACACATGTCGGTTCTCTGAACCATTCATCTACAAAGATGGCCTCTGTGAAGGCTAGAAAGGTAGACAGCTTTGGCAGAGGAAGAGTTAACAGAATGACAAAAATGTGTAACATGAGAGAAAAGGGTATAGTAGTGAAGGCAAGACACTAGCAATGCTGATACAACAGATGTGGAAAATAACACTTACGTAGAGTCCATAACATTTATTAAAGGAAACGTTTCGTCACTCATGGTTAAACGTTTCGTCACTCATGGTTAAACGTTTCATGTTTAACCATGAGAGACTTTCTAACACTTCTTGCTGAAGCATTCTTTATACATTGTCCAGGCTTTCACTCGACATATGCATTCCTGTATCATTACATTGTTAAGTGTTCTAAACTTCAAAACACTTGTGACTTGACCTGACCTTCGTCTCCTTTCCTTACCTCTTCCCCGTTCCTATATTTTCATTGCCTTTCCTATCTTCTATTTAGATGGGTTCCAGCCTATGTTTTTTGTTTGTCCCGCAGGGGATTTTGTTCTACCCTGCGGGCCAGCAGCTATCCTGCAGTACTCCTCTGTTTTTATTTACATAGACTACCTCCATTAGTACTGCTACTATTTCTTCGCTGCACACTACCAACTCAATTTCTCCTTTTCTGTCGCTCAATTCCCCCCCCCTTCTTGCATATATTCTCCCCCCCCCCCCCCTTAGCTTTTTGCCACAGGCATCAGACATCCTATGAGCCTTCTTTGTCACTCGGGCTGCGGCCCCTTGCGCCAGGAATCTTTCAAATGAATCAGAGCTTTGGGAGTAGAGAGCCTTATGCCAGAGAGAACACAGGCCCTGATGTACCAGAGATTTAACCCTGACTCCTACTCCATCACCTTTGCTACTCCCTACGAACTGTGTGAGTGGGGAAGATAGCAGACGAGTCTGTTGAGTTGGAGATGACTCACACCATCGTACACACCTGACCAAAGGCACTACTTGAACTAAGACGTTCTGTGCTCCAGCTACAGGGCATCTACGACGATTGTAGCTAACTGCCACACTAAATTAGAGCTGCAAATGGTACTCTACGTGACAAACTCCGGCACTCCTTCGGGAGCCACTGACAGGTCACCATCTGGGAAAGACCTGCGTCTGGACTTCGTTCCTGGCGAATGTATTATCTGCTCCGGCTGCGGCTCGAACGCCGGTGGTGGCTGCAATGGAGTCGACTTTTTAAGAGAGTAGAGCCTAATACGAGCCAGAACACCGGACCTTAGAAAACAAAGATCTAACCCTGAATCCTACTGCACCAACATCTCTGCTTCTTTCATAGGGTTGTAAGTACACCTGACCCAAACAAGACTCACTTGAAGATTGAGACACTTATGCAACATAAGTGAATCTTTTGCGAAGAAACGTTTCACCACACAATGGCTTCAATCTAATACAAAGCAGAAAGGTGTAATGAGAGGAGGAGTTTGAGGTAATCAGTCCCACAGCCTGAAGTCGATGTGCTCTTGTAGAAACTACAGCATAGGGCCGTAGAAGTGGCTTATATACTGTAAGTCTTGTCCAACCTTTAGACGAAGACGTACTTACACTAGTGGATGGTTCCACTATGACCCCGCCTCCTCCTGCTTCGACTCACCTGACTACAGTATATAAGCCACTTCTATGGCCATATGCTGTACATTCTACGAGATTGATGAACTGAACACATCGACTCCAGGTTAGGGACTGATTACCTCAAACTCCTCCTCCTCTCCTTATACTTTCTGCTTGTATTGGACTGATGAGCAACTGTGTGGCGAAAACGTTTCTTCAATAAAGATTCCCTTATGTTGCATAAGTGGCTCAATCTTCAATTTGTCGAGTTTAAACCATTTATCACAAGACTCACCTTGCCCTTCTGTTAGTGGATGGATTTGTGTAGAATCTGATAGTATGGTACAATAGGCCTGCTGCAGTGTTCCTATTTTCTTATGTTATCTTCTAACAGGACTGCACTACCATAACGCTGTAAACAGTACATCACTTGATAAATTAGACATATATGCCAACACATGGATATCTTCATTGTCGAAAAGTTTTGTCATTGAATGGTTTCATGAGTCCAAAACAAAGACGAAAGGTTGAGGAACAATAGGAGTTTGGGGTAATCAGTCCCCCCGCCTGAAGTGGGTATAATCAGTCCATTAATTATGAAAACAATACAGCATATGTGCGAAGAAGGGGCTTATATACGATTACATCGACTCCAGGCTGAGGGACTGATCATCAACCATTCTCACATCTCTACTTGACTTATTAAAGGTCACCGAAACGTCGTCATAGTTCCAGTCTCCTAAGTCCGGTTATATATGTATTGTTCCGGTATTTTAATTTTTTATTCTTTAGGAAAGGTTATATAAAAGTCTTTTCTCGTAGACACTATTATATTATATATATATATATATATTATTATAATATATTTTATATATATATATATATAATTATATATATATATATATTAATATATACCTCCATTGCACTTCGCACTTAATGCTGAAATTTTTAAATAATAAAACCCCCAGGTGTAAAGCACATATTGGCCCAGTATTCAAATTTAATTAAGGACACCTGTATATTGTTCCACTAACGAAATGTATTTTTGTCAAATTCATATATGTAAAGTATATAACATATTAACATGAATGCATAATAAACTAGATGAATATCGCTCGTATAGCGATCTGAGAAATTTATCCCCCACTTGCAAAAAGCCCAGTCTGGTGTGCGTCATTGCAAAACCATTGGAATGTTGCGGAGTGTTGCACAGGTCTGTAATGCAGTTAAATATTAACGATGAAGATTTGAAGTGACTCAGAATTAACATTTTTGCGATTGTCTTCAATAAAAACGTAATTTAGGCCACATACAAACTAATTCAAACCTTCAAAGACACCATTATCTTAAGATTCGTCAACACAAAGCTGAATCACTCACAAGATGCATTGTCAAGTTATCAGCATAAAAGAGTTGAATCTAATATCATGCCACACTCAAAGGTTATCACAAAAGCAGCGTCCTTTATATTTTACAAATTCCCCCCCCCCCACAAAAAAAAACTAAGTAATTAAGAAAACAATTTAATTTATTAGCCTTAGGGAGCTTAATTTATTTTATCACTTGTGTCTGAGGCCACGAATCACAGGCAAACTTGAAGTACATTACTCCTATTTAAACTAGTATAATAACAATAAAACCCAACACTAAGTTGTTTATGATCAGAAAAGGATTTCACAGACACCAAGTGATGTATTGATTTAATGTTGATTTATTGTCTTCTTCGAGGACAATACATTAGCTTTTAGTTTTTTAAGACTGACCTCTAAATACATTATTCAGTTATTACACAGAAAACACCACTTGTACCTACACAGCCTGAAGATAATTTGTTTCATCTATGAGTCAGACAACAGCGATAAACTAATTGGGATTAGTTTAGTTGAGAAGAATTGTCCCTTTAAGATCAAGAGCCGCTCACCAACGTCAAGGTCAAATAATACAACAGAAAAAACAACCATTTCGAGATTAGAAACTGTAAAATGGCACCAAGACAATCTGTTATAATAGCAACATTCTTGGTAGTGGATATACAAGGCTCTATATACATTACACCAGTAATGAAAGTTTGAAGCTTATCCAATAAGGCGTTTTCGAGAAAGAAAAAATGCTTAAGAAGAAAAAAAAATTGCCGAGAGGTATTCCGAAAATAATCAAGTCTATCCTCGATACACACAAAACACTTCAAAAAAAAAAAAAAAAAAAAAAAAAAATCACAGGTTTTTTCAATTAAAACATATTCAATTAAAAATCCTCTACACTCATTTAAAAAAATTTTTACTTTTATGTTTCAAGAGTTTTTTTAATTACATAAAATAGCTTTAAAAAAAATTCAAATGACATCATGCAGTGCCTAAACATTAAAAAAAAAAAACTTCGTATCAGAAACATTCTTTGGTTATTACGCTGGAATAAGGAATTAGTAAATCTGATATATTAAAATCATTACAGTTCAGAGTCAGCATCAAACATTGTTCATAAAACCCAACATCGGAGAAAGTTTGAAGACGATCAGAAAAGGCATTCGAGTAAATGATCAGATTCGAATGATCCCAAACGTAGTATCAATTTCAGGAATATTTCAAAATTTACACTTACTAATAATAAGCTTATGGACTGTCATCAATCATACAGAATGAATCATTATAAAGAGTTATTTTAGCTATTAAATATGAACTTTTTTTTATTCAATAAAATTAGAAAATAGGGAATTTTGCTAGTCAATAAGCGGGCGAACATTGCGTTCATTAAGTCACACGAGTGGTGACAGTTTGAAGCCGATCACAAGAGTAATTCTCCAGTTATGACAGTTAATTATCCGAAATTTCATTAGCCATTTTTTTAAATATTGATAAATTTCCCGCACACACAAACAAAATTCAACGTGAACTTTCAAGGCTGTCAGCTGCGTCAGCCAATAACATTAAAGACGTTCCCAAGAAGAAACATCGAATGATTTTTTGTACATTATATTACATGGAATGCAACCGTAGAGAGGCTATCTTAACATGAAGAACAAGCCACTTGGAGACAGAAATCTTCAGCTCTAGATCGTTCTCACTCTCGTGCGTTGTCAGGAGCTATGCAATGTTGCAAGACAGCAACAGATAAGAAGGGAAACTCTCTGAAGCAAGACAGAGTTTCACTGATACCTTCTGTCTTGCCTCAGAGAATTTCTCCTCCTATTTATTATCATAACTAAGCGCTAAACCCATAAGGGTCATACAGCTCCGCCCTCCTATCTCTTCATGGCTTGCAACAATACACTTGTGCAAGAATGGTATATAATACCGACAAGATGAAATTAAGACATGTGCAACATCTGGGTATCTTTATTGTAGACGTTTCGCCATCCAGTGGCTTTATCAATACAAATTCCAGGACATAACTAGAAGACAGTAGGACTATATACAGATGAGGTAATCAGTCCCTCAACCTTGGAGTAGGTGCGAAGAGCACCATAGTCGTGGAGATTCTGAAGCAGAAGCATGGAGCCTGGCGCTTATATACTAACGTCAGGTCAGGTGTAGCAGATGAGGGCATAGTCACTGGTAGGCGGGATTCCCCAGTGGAAGTAGGTCCTTCCCAAAGAGATGGGTTAGTTGTAGTAGTAGTTGTCGTAGTCGTGAAGGTTATGTACATGTCCTCAGAATCAAGATTCCATGATGTTGCAGTGTCTGACAAGTTGTGCAAGAATGGTATATAATACCGACAAGATGAAATTAAGACGCATGTGCAACATCTGGGTATCTTTATTGTAGACGTTTCGCCATCCAGTGGCTTTATCAATACAAATTCCAGGAATTTGTATTGATAAAGCCACTGGATGGCGAAACGTCTACAATAAAGATACCCAGATGTTGCACATGTGTCTTAATTTCAACAATACACTTCGTGACGACGCACGAGAGTGCGAAACATCTAGACCTAAAGACTTCCAGCATTGTCCTCATCGCTTCCGGGCCGTGCGGACAGGCCAGTTGAAACAGGAGCTGTTTCAACTGGTTTACTGCGCAGTTTTCCTGTTTTGTGCATACAACATGGCGGATCGCATTGGACGCCGGGTGAGCACTGTTTGTGTGGAATTGGTGCGAGGAACGCTTACAGGAACAACCATGCACGTGTTGCTGCACGCCATCATCAGTGAGATATATGGAATACCGACCGAAGAATTATATGGAGTAGCAGTAAATGGTGTGTCGAGAATTTTCATCAAGTTTAAAGACGCAGGATTCTACACAAGCATAGTCAACAAATATCAAGAGAAAAGGCTAGCAGTGAACACTATGGTGGAAGTCTGCTTACATGATGTGTCCAGCTATGTGACGTGGGTGAAAGTACGAAACGTGCCTTTTGAGGCGACAGAGCATGATGTGATGGCGGTGTTTAGCAGCTATGGGAAAATCCACTCAGCAGTGATGGGGGTGTGGCAAAATGGACCTTATGAGGGGCTACCTGAAGAATCTTTTACGCTGAAAATGACGTTGAGGCAGCCAATTCCATCATACGTACTTATGGAGGTCTTCCGGACGCAGGTCTACGTGTACTACTCAGGGCAGCGGAAGACTTGCAGATTATGTGGTTCTTTTGAACATATGGCGGCCCAGTGCTATAAAAAAACTGGACGGAGGGAACAGGTACCAGTGGTCTTACATCAGAGGAATGCTGTGGGGGTGTTGGAGGAAGGAGTAAGGCCAAACAAGAATCCTTGCCGATGGAGTGACGAAATGGATAGGGCTGAGGCGACTATGGAGGAAAGTGTAACACTAACAGTTGATAAGGGACAGACAACATCGACGTCTGATGAGGAGGGTACGGGCCAACAGGATGGCTTGCTGGAGGAAGTACTTAGTTCCTTTTTGCATGACGTTGAGGAGGGACAGGTGGATGAAGGGTGTAACCTGGTGCAAGCGACAGTGCTGCAAGATCAGGAGGTTAGGAATACTGTGTGCCCTAATGTTAATGTGCACAACGTTGTGGCAGAGGTCCATAGGGCAGAAAAGACAGGTGATGAGGTGTGTGGGGAGGGGAGTTCTCGTAAGAGAACTGCAGGAACGTCTGAGATGGACGATGTTCTTACTCCAGGACAAAGAACAGGAGTAAAATCTTGGAGAAAGGATGTATGTCATAAGGGGAAAGAGGGAAGGGGTAATGAAGGGTTTAATGGTTCTAGGGATAACGAAGGGATAGGGGGGGGGGTGAATAAGCAAGCTGTCAAGAAAGATGCCATACAGCAGGACGGTATAGGAGGGTGTGTGCCAAGAAGAAAGGGTAAACCACCATTTTTAAAATAATTCACGGTAGTAACTGTAAATGTAAATGGACTGAGGAATGAAGTGAAACGAGTATGGATGGAATGGTTTTTGAGGAGATATAATGTGGATGTATGCTTTATACAAAAACATAATTATAAGATAGGCTGTGCTTTGGCATTAAAAGGTTATAAATTGTATGTAAGTGGGTCTGTTAGGCTAAAAGGGGGAGTGGCAGTGGCTGTGAAGGAAAATAGTCCCTTACGTATTATAAAGTGGGAAGAAGGGGGGGGAGGGTAGTGAGGGTGGATGGTGAGTGGGGAGCATCTCGAGTATGTTTCATTGGGGTTTATATGCCAGCAGAGAATATAATCAAAGTAAAAGAGGATTTTGTGAGAGACGTTTTGGTGTAATTGGGGGGACTGGAACTGTGTTATAAGGGGGGGGGACGTGGAGCCAAGGGGGGCGGGTTGTGTGTTACGTTCGTTACGCAATGTTTTACAGGATGCAGGGGTGAGGGACGTGGAGGGGAGTGAGGCTTGGAGAGTGGATTACATTTTTGTTAGGAGAAATTATTCAGCGAGGTTAGATAGGATTTATATAACGGGAGCAGTTCGGGTAGGAGGGGTAAAAACAGTGGACGTAGGGTTTTCGGATCATAGGGCAGTTTTGGTAGAGCTGGATTGGGAGGGAGTGGTAAAGGTATATTCAAGTTTCTGGAAGTTAAATGCGAGGTTGGTGAGGAGTGAGGTGGTGAACGCAGAGTTTAGAGACGGGTGGAGACAATTGTGGAGGGCAAGGGATGGGGTAGGGAGTATTTTGGATTGGTGGGAAAATAGGGCTAAACCTGGTATCGCGGGGTTTTATAAATATAAAGGAAGGGAAGAGGCGAGGTGGAGGTACGGTTTACAGAATTATTTGGAACAGCAGCTCAATGAGTGTTATGTGAGAGATGAGGGGAAGTCTTTTGAAGAAATATCAGGGCAAAGAGGGAGACTAAGGGACATACTTAATGAAAGATTTGATGAATTAAGGGTAAGGGCAGGTATGGATGCCGTGCTATAGGGAGATAAACCGTCGGGTAGTGTATTAAGAAGTTTTCGCATTAGACAGCAGGAGTCCACTATAATACTTTTAGTGGTTATTGACGATTTGGAAGGTTATACTAAGGTTCAAATGTTGGTGACAACTGAGGGGATAAGTAATTATGCGGACTATTGGTTTAAAAGGAAATGGGAAAAGGTTAACGTGGGGATAGTTAATAAAGAAAGAGGAGGGGTGAAGGCCTTGGGGAAAGGTGGGGAGGACAGAGGGGGATTGGAGGGAATAATAAGTATGGAAGAAGTGAAAGAGGCAGTGTTCAATTTAAGTAAGGGGAAAGCACCGGGAATTGATGGGCTTTCCAATGATTTTTACAGAGTGCATTGGGAAACCATAAATGTTTGTTTGGTTCAGGTATTGATTTTTTTTTTTTTTTTATATTTTTATTAGAAACCTTATAAAAGTACAAATGATGCATAATCAAGTACAAGAATACAAAACATTCTTTTGTGCTACTAGTACCAGGTTATTCCTGGCGGGAACAAGTATTATAACATCTTGTTATAGCAAACAATACATGCTGAGGCAAACCTCACTAATGTATAACAGTCATTAATAGTTGCCGCCAAGCCATTGTACCCAACGACAACACACCAAAATGAAACTGACCCTCAAGATAATTTTGTAGGCCATAGCTCCACCTAGCCATCTCCTTACCCCGTACTTTTAAAAATTTCGCAATTTCAACTTTAGCCCTCATTTCCCACCAATCCAGCAAATCCATTTCCATATTCCTAGTCTCCCAAAAGGATTTCCACCAATCTTCAAACCCCGTAGGGTCACCCTCTTCCCTAAGTAGCCTCACATTTAATTTCCAGTATCCTGCATAAACTCTCACTATGCCATCTACCCTCAAATCTGCTATAACAGCACGATGATCAGAAAAACCCACATCGATAGTCCTCACCCTCTCCACACCTATGCCCTGCCTAACATAAATCCTATCTAACCGTGCCTCATATCCCCTACGAATAAATTGTGCTCCACTCCATATCCCCTACTTCCCACCACATCTACCACTCCAACATCTCGCAAAACATCCCGCAGAACCCCAAAACACAACCCGCCCCCTCAGAACCACATCACCCTTCCTAATGACACAATTCCAATCCCCACCAATCACCGTAAAGCAGGTAAACCTCTCAAGTGATATACCAGAACCTCGCGTACAAAATCCACCTTCACTCTAGTGTTACTAGTTGCTGGCATGTACACACCTACAAAACTAACCCTCCTGGCCCCCCAAAACCCATCCACCCTGACAACCCTCCCCCCCCCCCTCCTCCCAACCCAGGATACGCAAAGGACTGGTCTCCTTTACCGCCACAGCCACACCTCCTTTCAACCTCAAAGCATCACATGTAAACAACCTATAACCTTTCAACAACAACTCACATCCTAACCTATGGTTATGTTCCTGCAAAAAAACAGACATCAATACTAAATCTCCTCAAAACCCACTCTAACCATACCCTCTTTGACCTCGGTTTTAAGACCGTTTACATTGAAAGTTACACACCTGAATTTTACAAGAATGGCGGCTTACCCCTGTGCCGCTGAGGCTTACTTGGTCCTCCTTTCATAGGTCTCGGTTCTTCTCTATCAATCCCTCGTTCCTGCCCCAACCCCTCCCTGTCCCTTCCCACACTAGCTTCCCATTGCCCCCCCCTCCTCCCGGACTTGCCTTTGCTACCACAGCTGCCCACATCTTCTTCCCAGGCCTCTGCGCTGGTGTGAGGACTTCGTCCATGTCTGATGCCCCGCTGGATCTCTTGCGGGGAGCTACCCTCTACACACATTTTCTTCTGCAACCACATCTTCTTGATGGACCTCCACCACCACATTGCTCTCCTTTCGAACCTCACTCAAGTCTTCCTTACCCTGCTTCTGTTCATCCATCACCTTGTCATCACCTGACCTCACATCACTTTCCACACCATGCTCCGACTCTTCCAAAAAATCCTTCAGCACAGCCTCCAAAATCCCGTCCTGAGCTGACTCTGCATTATCTAACGGTCTGTCTGACAGCGATATTCCCTCCCCCCCCGTTTCCACTGGTAGTGTAACACACGTCTCCAAAACCACCTCTGCCCTGTCGACCTCCTCACTCCATAGGCCTGTACCCCGGCTTTCCACTTCACCCGTCACAACATCCGTGGCTTCTAATGGCGTATCCACAGAAGCTGTCTCCTGACGCCTAGGGCCCTGTCTCCTGGGGCATTGTGCCACCATGTGCTCATAAGAGTCACATAAACGGCACGTCTTCCTCTGCCCCGCATAGTGTACAAAAACCTGTGTTCTATGGTTATGCAAAGTAACATATGATGGTATCGGCCTCCTCAGGGTCATTTTCAGTGTGAAGGATCCTTCCGGCATCCCCTCATAAGGGCCGTCCCTCCACATTCCCATGCTCGTCGAGTGTACAGTTCCATAACCACTGAACACATCTTGTAGGCTGTATGCTGTTGCCTCAAAAGGTACATTCCTTACCTTCACCCAAGTAAAATACTTAGACACATCATGCAAGCATACTTCCACTGCCGAATTGATACTCATCCGTCTTTCTTGAAATTCGTCTACGATGGTAGAGTAGAAGTCAGCCCTCATGAACTTCACGAAGACCCTTGACATTCCATTCAGTGCCACACCATACAGCTCTTCATTGGGGATGCCATAACAATCCCTGATAATGCTTGGCAGGAGAACGTTCATCGTGTCGTTGCTTAAAGATCCTCTAACCAGCTGAATGCAGACAGTATTTATGTGCCGGTACAGTCGGTCCGCCATCTTGGTGCTAATGCTTGAGGTATTGAATTGTATGCTGAAGGAAGGGAAATTGGGAACGTCACAGAGGACAAGTGTGGTCGTGCTTGTAAAGAAAAAGAGGGAGGGGAGAACACTGAGCACGTACAGGGCCATATCTTTAATGTGTACGGATTATAAGATTTTTGCGAAGATTCTAGGGAACAGGATGAAGAAGGTAATAGGTGGTATTGTGCACAAGGGTCAGTTGGGAATTCCGGGTCGTAGTATGAGGGATGGACATAGTCGTATTAGGGAATTTTTGCAGGGTTGTAAGGGTGGTGGAATTTTGGGCATTGATTGAGAGAATGCTTATGATGGAGTGAATAGAGAGTACATGGTTGACACTTTAAAGCTTATGGGTTTTGGGGAGGGAATAGTAAAATGGGTGAAGAGCTTGTATGCAGAAGCTACGATTCAGGTGCAAATTAATGGTAGGTTGGGTAGCGTGTTGAAAATGGAGAAAGGTTTGAGACAGGGGTGTCCGATGTCTCAAATTCTGTTTGCATGTATGCAACACCCGTTTTATGGAATGGTTGAGGAAGCAACAACATTACAGGAGGAGGGGTCGGGGTTCACAGAGGTAGTTGGTTATGTAGATGACACAACAATACTGATCAATGATGTCGAAGGTTTGCGAAAGGTGGAGAGAGTAATGAGGTTTTTTTGAGAGGCGTCAGGCATGCGTGTCAACAGAGTTAAATCGAAATTATTAGAGATAGGAGATTGGGTGGGGGGTAGAATGGGGATGGAGTTTGGATGGGATGTGACTGAACAGCTGAAAATTTGTGGGATTATCTATATGGCAGATGAGCAAGAGGCTAGACGGAGGAATTCGGAATTGGTGGGAGAGAAAGTTGTACAACGGATTAGGAACCTAAGAGCGAAGGATGTTACTCTAATGCAAAGGGCAATAATAATAAATTCATTAGTTTATAGTAAAGTGTGGAACGTGGCAGTGGTGTATCCCTTACAACAGGAGATAAAGGAGATACAGAGAAGGGTGCTTCGTTATATATGGGGTTTTGGACGAGCATGGCTAAGTAAAGAGGTGGTTATGACGAATGTGCGCAGAGGGGGAGTAGGGCTTTTGATGCTAGGGCCGAGAGTACGTAAGGGAGGGGGGGGTAAAAGGAGTGAGGGTTGGGAGGGTGATGGGGGATGTACGACGATGGTGGGGAGGAAAGGACTTAATGGAATGTGAGAATATGCTAAGGGTTATGTTAGTAATGGGTGAGGTAAAAAAAGCTCAAGGTGGGAAGGTTGGTAGAGATGAGTAGGAAACCAGAAGTCTTGCAAGGGGCACGATTTGGCATGATTTCCAGAAACTTAGATTAATGCCGAGGGTAAGGGAGTTAGTTTATAGGTTTGTAATGGGGATTTTAGCGTCAAAGCAGGCTTTATGTGTGATGGGAAGGGAAATGCGAGCATTGTGAGGAATCGGCAACAGCTTTTCATGCCGTATATTTTTGTAGGGAGTTGGGGCAGTACGGGTGTGGCTGGCTAGAGTCTTCAAGTTAATGGGTGGGGGCAATGTAGAGCTCCTGCGTGCCCTAACTTTAGAGGTAAGGGGGGTGTCTGAGGTTGTTAAAGAGAGCCATTCTGTACATTGTGACAGATTTCTTGTTTTATTCCTGGGGCTTGAAGGAAAAAGGCGGGGGGATTAGGGTAAGGGCAATTGCGGCAGGAATTTATCGCACAGTATGCAGAAATAAACTCATTTATGGTAACAGGTGGGCAACTGCGTTCCCGGAGGCATATAGAAATATAACGGTAAGGGGACTCAGTAATTTGGCTACTTAAGTACTAAGGGACCATTTTCCTTTTCTAGAGCGAATTATGACCATAATGAAGGATAATGTAAATGTGGTAGGATTGTCATGAGAGTTGTATGGGAGGGATGACATGTCAGATGTGGTAATTGGAGAGTTCTCTTGTGTGTGAATGTTTTAGTTTAACCATGTGTTTAAAGACAAGAGGTCATTGATGATCATAGTTTTAATAAGGTAAATGATATTTGTAAGTGAGACAACTACAAGAGGGAACACTCAAAGCATTGTTAACGTTTTGGTATAAAGGATACAGAGTAATCATGTTTTTCACAAAATTATACAATTGCCTTCCTTTTTCTTAATAAAGGATTAAAATATAAGGTTGTAAAAGTCTTATCTATTGTTGTGTTAAAGTGTGTGTATGAGTCGGTGTTGGTATGTGTGAAAGAGTATATACGCAAATGTACATATATGTAAGAGTATAGGTATGTATGTTACCAATTTTTAAAAGTCTGCCTTCTGTGTAAGGCGACCTTTTTAGCATGTGCATATAATGTTCTTGTAAGATATAAGGTACTCACTAGTTTTAGTTAGTAATATGTAACATACATCGTGAATTTAGAACCTAACATGGGGAGGGGGTTCAAGGGGGGGATTGTGTGTTGTCAGGAAGAGAAAGGTTTATGGGGGATAATTATAACTGAAATTTTTTAAGTTCATATGGTTAACCATGGTTGTCCATGTCATACATATTGTTGCAAGTGTCAGAAGATATATAATATGGGAAGTGGTCATCTTATCAGAGGGCTTTTTCCATGGTATAGTAGGAATATATATACTGGATGAAGCAACTATTTAGGGAATATTTTGTATTGTTTGTATATTAAGAGAAATACGAAATGACATAAGCATGAGAGGATCTGGTCATTGTTAACAATGGCAACTGTCATCAATTGGATGAGTTTGAATTTTAATTTCAACTGAAGGTAGAAAACTTTAGTTGATACATGAAATGATGTAATATTCTTAGGTCATACTGCATGTTGTAAGATGGAAGGAATACCTTTAGGGTTTCTCGACATTGTTTGAAGGTATAACCGTCCGCAGGAGGACATATGTGTAATGGTTATGGTGTGGAGTTCACTTTTGTATGATTTACAGTTTATATTCAAATTTTGTATGTAGTTTCGTTTTTAATAATAAAAAAAAGACTTCCATCCTCATGTGGCTTTTTCTGTATTATAATATTTATAAAATTATCAATTCGACAACTACACACCTGAATTTCACTCTGTCATCAGTGAATTAGAAGGCGACTTTTATGATTGTTTGAAGCTGTATGACTGGAGGGGGTTTCTGGGGATTATGCCACCGCGACCCGGCCTGTGACCAGGCCTCGCCCGGTCTGTGGCCAGGCCTCGCCCGGTCTGTGACCAGGCCTCGCCCGGTCTGTGGCCAGGCCTCGCCCGGTCTGTGACCAGACCTCGCCCGGTCTGTGACCAGGCCTCGAGCTATGCCAGAATGAAGGAAGCAGTTTCAACAGCTTGAGACAGTAACGACGTGTACTTGTTTATTGTTCCATTAATCTGACTCGAGTTACATTACACAAGTGATGAAAATTAGAAAAATATCAGATGAGGCTTCTCGCATTATGAGCGAGAAACGAAAAGCTGGAAGTTAAAAGAAAAAACTCTAGGATTATCTTACGACATCCTACACACTGCAAGACAATATCTGTCGTTTGATTTTATCCACATATCAGTAACACGTTGTGCATTACATGTCACATTATATCACTCAGTGTATCACTAACACTTAACACATGATATTGCGCACTATAGCACACACATGCAGTCACTACCTCACTCATCACTAAACTGATCACAGTCGTTGTGAGGCACAGCCACTGAACCAGCTCTCAAAAACACTGGCAAGTGTTTTGTCAAATTTCTTTAACGAGGCTGTTTTAGTGCTCAGAGATATTTGAGCGGTCCACCAAGGCTTCATCTTCACAAAAACCCCCTTTATTTGTTATAAGACTTCGCAGCTTCCTGAGTTTCTGAGTAATTTTTATTCTCGTTCAGTTTTACCGACGCTTGTCAAGACCAGGTCTTTATAAGCGCAGCTACATGTACAGCGACAAGAATGGAAGAGAAAAAGGAAGAATGAGGATGAAGAGGGGAAATTAAGAGAGAAGAGGGAGAGGAGAGAGGGAGGAAGGAAAACAGAGAGTTTAGATAATGAAGGTAAGGAGACAGTAGATATGAGGGAGGAAGATGGAGAGGTATAGATAATAAGGGAGGAAGAAGGAGAGGTATAGATAACGAGGGGAAGGAAGAAGAAAAGGTATAGATAATGAGAGGAAGGACTGTAGGAGTCGCTTGTTTTCTTAGAGATCGAAAGGGGAATTATATATAGATGAATGTCGACTGAGGGGAAGTAACTGACATACTGAGGTAGACTGAGAGGAAGTAACTGATATACTGAGGTAGACTGAGAAGAAGTAACTGACATACTGAGATAGACTGAGAGGAAGTAACTGATATACTGAGGTAGACTGAGAAGAAGGCCCTGACATACAGAGTAAGACTGAGAGGAAAAACTGACATACTGGATATAGACAGAGAAGGATGTAACTGTATACTGAGGTAGACTAAGAATGAAGTAACTGATAAACTGAGGTTAGACTGAGAGGAAGTAACTGATATACTGATGTA
The DNA here is from genome assembly GCF_026875155.1 of Cherax quadricarinatus. NCBI lineage: Eukaryota > Metazoa > Arthropoda > Malacostraca > Decapoda > Parastacidae > Cherax > Cherax quadricarinatus. Next base: position 40,083,756 of record NC_069405.1, on the reverse strand, counting down.
GACTGAGAAGAAGTTAAACTGACATACTGAGATAGACTGAGAGGAAGTAACTGATATACTGAGGTAGACTGAGAAGAAGTAAGTGACATACTGAGGTAGACTGAGAGGAAATAACTGACATACTGAGATAGACTGAGAGGAAGTAACTGATATACTGAGGTAGACTAAGATGAAGTAACTGATATACTGAGGTAGACTGAGAGGAAGTAACTGATGTACTGAAGTAGACTGAGAGGAAGTAACTGATATACTGAGGTAGACTGAGAGTGAGTAACAGATATACTGAGTAGACTGAGAGGAAGTAACTGATATACTGAGTATTACTGATAGGAAGTAACTGATGTACTGAAGAAGACTGAGAGTGGAAGTAACACCATATACAGAGAAACTTGATAGAAGTGACTGATATACTGAGGTAGTACTGGGAGGAAGTAACTGACAAACTAGAGGTAGACAGAGGGGAAGTAAACAGAACATACAGAGGTCTTCTGAGGAGAGTAACTTGACATATTGAGGACGCCTGAGAGGAAGTAACTGACTACACACTGAGGTAGACTGAGGGTAAGTAACTGACATGCGTATATGGTGAAAGTTGTCATCTAATTACTTAAACTAAAATTATTTTTTCATATTGATTCAAAGCTCCTGGACCAGTCTTCCCAAATTTATATTAACCGATTTTGTTGATTTCTATTTGTGAGCTTTGGTACTGATCGCGTCAGTCACCGTTTACGTTGAGCAGCTGTGAGAGATATTGTTAACAGCTGGTAAGGCCACCGGGGGGGGAGCGGGAACGCGTCAACTGCACATACTACGACGAGTGACGCATAGCTGCGAGAGGCAAGTACACATCGACATATTAGCGGATCAGCACTAGAGACAGTGAAGCAAACATGACTAATCACTATCATAGTTACTGGTAGACCGCAGAAGATAGTACTCTTATCAATAAGCCTAGAGGCAGACAACCGTACGAGGTGAGCAACAACATCTCGCCTCTATAGAAATCATTCGATGTGCCTGGAGTTCCTAATTTGGTTCACAATGATTATTTTGGCATATTCTGTCTGGTGCGTTAATAGTATTGTAAAATACCAAAACCTAACTTAACATAATATAACAGAAGAAAAAGAAGAGAAAAACTTGGTGTAAGGTTGGATCAACGGAGATAAAGCAAGTTTGTTCACCAGGAAGAAACTTGGTGGACTGTTTTGATCACGGGAGTATAAAGCAGGTTGTTCACCAGGAGAAACTTGGTGGACTGTTTGTGATCATCGGGAGATAAAGCAGGTTTGTTCACCAGGAAGAAACTTGTGACTGGTTGTGATATCGGGAGATAAAGCATGTTGTTCACCAGGAAGAAACTTGGTGGAACTGTGTGATCATCCGGAGATAAAAGCAGGTTTGTTCACCAGGAAAAACCATGGTGGACTGGTTGTGATCATCGGAGATAAAGCAGGTTTGTTCAACCAGGAAGAAACATGTGGACTGGTTGTGATCATCGGGGGATATAAAGCAGGTTATGTATCACCAGGAAGAAACATGGGGGACTGTTGTGATCAACGGGAGATTACAGCAGGTTTGTTTCACCAGGAAAAACTTGGTGGGACTGGTTGTGATCATCGGGGAGATAAAGCAGGTTTGTTCACCAGGAAGAATCTTGGGGTGGACCTGGTTGTGATCATCGGAGATAAAGCAGGTTTTTACCAGGAGAAACATTGTGGACTGGTTGGGATCCATCGAGATAAAGCGGTTTGTTCCACCAGGAAGAAACATGTTGGACTGTGGTGTGATCATCGTAGATAAACATGTTTGTTCACCAGAAGAAAATTGGTGGACTGGTTGATGATCATCGGAAGATATAAACCCAGGTTTGATCACCAGGAAGAACATGGTGGATTCTGGTTGTGATCATCGGGAGATAACGCAGGTTCCTTCTGTTGCAGTACACGAGCAGTGAGTTAGTACATAGTTGTATCTTATCTATCTCTACTTAGGTCGTGCCCTCTTGAAGAATTGAGTGATCACGAAGCAGCACCACGAGAGGTGTCACTCTGAAATCGACAGGTTTCGCTTTCACCAGGAATGAACGTGGTGGACTGGTTTGTGATCATCGTGAGAATAAGAGCAGGTTTGTTCACGCTAGGTAAGAAATCAAGGGTTAGCTGGTTGTTGATCATGCGGGAGGATCAAACAGGTTTGGTTTCACCAGAAGAAATCATGGTGGACTGGTGTGCATCATCGGGAGATAACGCAGGTTTATGTTCACCAGGAAAGACACATGGTGGACAGGCTGATCGATCATCTCTGCGACTGCTGACTGAATACACATGTTTCGAGAGACGAGTGTCACACACTGACTACGAACCTGTGGTGATACACACTTAGATCTCTGTCTAGTTGCATCGGGAGGTAAACCTAGTTTGGTTCACCAGGAAAGAACTTGGTTGGACTGGTTTGATCATGCGGAGAATAAAGCAGTTTGTTCCACCTAGAAGAACTTGGTGGGACGGTTGTGATCATCCGAGTAGTCCGATATGTACGATGCAGTACGGTTTGTTTCCCCATGAAGAACGTTGTGGACTGTTTTGTGATCTTCGGGAGATATAAGCAGTTTGTCACCAGAGAAGAAACATGGTGGATCTGGTTGTGGATCATCAGGAGAATCAAAACTCAGGTTGTTCCACACAGGAAGCAACTTGCGTGTCGTGTGTCTGTCACACCACGGAGATAAAGCTAGTTGGTTCACAGTAGAACATGGTGACCTGGTGTGATCATCGGAGATAAAGCGCAGGGTGTTGTTCACCCAGGAAGAAACAAGGTGGGACTGGTTGATGATCATCGTGAGCTAAAGCAGGTTTGTTCCACACAGGAAAAACATGGTGGACTGGTTTGTGATCAACGGGAGATAAACATAACAGTCCATGTCAGGTAGCTATATGCGTATCACCAGGAAGAACTACGGTACGGTACCTGTCTCGTGCGCTACACTCCGGGAGATAAACCAGTTTTGTTCACCAGGAAAGAACTTTGTGGCACACACCTGGGGTGTTGGATCAACCTGGAGATAAAGCAGTTTGTTCTCCAGGCAATAACTTGGTGGACTGGTTGTGATCATCGGAGATAAAGCCATGTTTTGTTCACCATGAAGAACTTGGTGGACTGGTTTTGATCATCGGGAGATGAAAGCAGTTTTGTTTCACCAGGAAGAAACAGTGGACTGTTTGTGATCAACGGGAGATAAAGCAGGTTTGTTCCCAGGAAGAAACATGTGGACTGGTTGTGAATCATCGGGAGTAAAGCAGGTGTAGTTCACCAGGAAAAACATGTGGACTGGTTGTGATCATCCGGGAGATAAAGCAGTTTTGTCCACCAGGAAGAACTTTGTTGTGACTGGTTGTGATCATCGGAGATAAAGCAGGTTTGTTACCAGTAAGAACCATGGTGGGACTTGATAGTGATCATCGGGAGATAAAGCAGTTATTTGTTCACCAGGAAGAAACATGGTGGCCAATTGGTGTGATCAACGGGAGATAAAATCAGGTTTGTTGTCCACAGAAGAAACATGGTGGGACTGGTTGTGATCAACGGGATATAAACCAGTTTTGTTCACCAGGAAGAACTTGAGGACATGGTTGTTAATCATCGGAGAATAAAGCATGTTTATGTTCACCCAGGAAGAACTTGGTGGAACTGGTTGTGATCATCGGAGATAAAAGCAGGTTTTGGTCACCATGAAGAAAACATGGATGGACTGGTTTGTGATCATCGGTGATTAAAGCAGATTGGTTCACCAGAAGAAACTTGGTGACTGGTATTGACATCGGAGATAAATGCAGGTTTGTTCACCAGGAAGAACTTGGTGGACTGGTTGTGATCATCGGAGAATAAAGCAGGTTTGGTTCACGCATGAAGAACTTGGTGGAGCTGGTGTTGTGATCATCGGGAGATAAAGCAGGTTTGTTCACCAGGAAGAAACTTGGTGGACTGGTTGTGATCATCGGGAGATAAACCAGGTTTGTTCACCAGGAAGAACTTGGTGGACTGGTTTGTGATCAACGGAGAAAAACCAGGATGATTCACCAGGAAGAAACTAGGTGGACTGGTTGTTGATCAATCGGGAGATAAAGCAGGTTTGAATCACCGATAAGAAACCTGTGTGGACTGGATGTGATCATCGGGATATAAAGGAATATTGTTCACCAGGAAGAAACATGGTGGACTGGATGTTATCATCTAGTGAGATAAATGCAGGTTTGATCACCAGGATAAACATGGTTGACTGATTAGTGATCATCGGGAGAAAAGGCAGGTTAGTTCACCGGTCAAATCTATACCTGAAATTGTATTTGACTTATAATTCGTTCTTTTATTGTGTTATTTATAGTTTCATTCAGTTTAATCACAACAGTTTTGACTTACTGACAAAAAATTCAAAACATTTGTGATTCACTACCCACAATTCTTTCTTTGATACACACTATTTCCCTCTTTCAACACACTACTGTCGATCTTTCACACACACACACACACAACAACACACACAACACACACACACACACACACACACACCACACACACACTCATAACACACAACACACCACACACAACACACACACACACACACAAACACACAAAACACACACACACACACACACATACACACACACGACACACATCACACACACGCACAACACACACAACACAACACACACACAGGCACACACACACACATACTCACAACACACCACACACAACACACACAAACACACACCACACACACACACACACAAACACTCAACACCACACGACACAAAACACAACAAAACACACAAAACACACAAATACAACAACACACACACACACACACACACACACACACACACACACACACAGGCACATACACACACACACACAACACACACACAACACACCCACGACACCCACACACAGACACAAAACATCCAAAACACACACACACACACACCCAACACACACACACACACACACACACACACACACACACACACACACAAAACACACAAAACACACACACACACACACACACACACACCCACAACACAACAAAACACACAAAAACACACAAAACAAAACACACAACACACACACACACACACACACACACCACACAAGCACACACACACACACAACAAACACACAAACACACAAAACCACACAACACACACACAGTACACACACCCACACACACAAAACACACAAAACACACAAAACACACATACACACACACACACACACACACACTCACACACAAAACACACAAAACACACACACACACACACACACGACACACAACACACCACAACACAAAACACACCAAAACTCACACACACACACACACACTCCAATAAAAAACATTTCCTCTGGGCCACTAAAATATTTAATGATAGAAAGTCAATCAGTTTGGTTGTATAACCTTGACATACGGGACTCATAAGACAGGTAAGAAAGTCAATCTCAGTGTGTGTAAAACCTTGACATGACGGACTCATATGGCCAGGTAGAACAGTCATCTCAGTGCGTTAGAATAACTACATGATATTGACGGTGGAACTCCAAAGCCAGTGTAGAAAAGCATCTCAGGTGTTTGTAACCTTGAACAATGACGGGATACTCCTAGCAGGTAGAACGTCATCTCATGTGTGTATAACCTTGACATGACGGGACGCTAGCCCCATGAGAAAAGACATCTCAGTGAGTGTAATAACCTTGACATGACGGACTCATAGCCAGGTAGAAATCATCTCATGTTTGAATAACCATGACATGAACGGGACTTTCCTAGTCAGGTTTAGAAGTCATCTCAGTGTGTGTAAAACCTTTGACATGATCTGGGACCTCTAGACATGTTAGAAAGTCATCCAGTGAGTGTATAACCTTGACATGACGGGACTCATAGTCAGGTGTAGAAAGTCACTCAGTCTGTGTATAACCTTGACATGAACGGGACTTCGACGTCAGTTAAAAGTCATCACAGTGTGTGTATAACCTTGATATGAGGGGACTCATAGCCAGGTAGAAAGTTCATCTCAGTGTGTTATAACCCTTGACATGACGGGACGACCCTAGTCAGTTAAAAGTCATCTCATTGTGTGAAAACCTTGACATACAGGAATCCTAGCCAGTTAGAAATTCCATCTCGAGTGTGTGTATAAACTTGACAGACGGACTCAAAGCCAGATAGGAAAGTCATCTATCTCAGTCCTTGAATAACCTGACATGACGGGACTCATATCCAGGTAGAAAGCATCTCTAGTCCTGTGTATAACCTTGACATGACCGGGCCTCTCCAAGTCAGGATTAAAAAGTGATCAGCAGATAGAGTAAACCCATTGACATGACGGGACTCGAGCCAGGTAGAAAGACCGATCTCATTGTGTGTATAAACCTTGACATGACGGGACTCATAGCCAGGTAAATTCAACTCAGTCAGTGAATAACCTTGACTGACGGACTCCTAGACACGTTATAAGTCATCACAGTGTGTGTATAACCCTTTGACATGACTGGACATCATAGCCAGGTAAAAGTCATCTCATTGAGTGTATAACCTTGACATGACGGGAACACCTATTCAGTTAGACAGTCATTTTCAGTGTAAAGGTAAAACCTTGACATGACGGGACTCCTATCAGTTAGAAAGTCATCTCAGTGTGTGTATATACCCTTGACATGACGGGACTCCTAGTCAGGTATAGAAAAGTCATCTCATGTTAGAGTGTATCCCCTTAGACATTACGGGACTCCAAGTCAGGTATAGAAAGTCCTCTCAGTGTGTGTATAACCTTGACCGACGGGACTTACCTAGTCAGGTTAGAAAGTCAGTTTAGTGTTGTGAGTATAACCTTACATGACGGACCTCCTAGTCAGTGTTAGAAAGTCTCACAGTGTGTGCAAACCTTAGACCGAAGACGGGACTCCTAGTCATGATAGAAAGATCATCACAGAGAGTGTATAACCTTTGACAAAACGTGGACTCCTAGTCAGGGTAAAGGAAAGACATCTCTGTTGTGTTGAATAACCTTGATATGAAGGACTCCAATCCAGGATTAAAAGTCAATCATGTGTGTTTTACCTTGACATGATCGGAACACTCCAGTCGAGTAGAAAGACATCTCTATGTGTGTGTATAACCTTGATATGACGGGACCTCAAAGCCAGGAAGAAAGTTCAACTCAGTCTGTGTAAAACCTTGACATGACGGGACGACATAGCCAGGTAGAAAGTCAACTCAGTCTGTGTAAACCTTGAACATGACGGGACTCATACCAGGTAGAAAGTCAACTCCGATCCTGAGTAAAACCTTGAACAGACGGGACTCATAGCCAGTTAAAAGTCCTCCATTCAGTCTGTGTATAAACCTTGATATAGACGGGACTCAAAGCCAGGGAAGAAAGGTCACACAGTCTGTGAAATAAACCTTATATGACCCGGACTCATAGCCAGGTAGAAAGTCATCATCAGTCTGTGTATAAACCTTGATATGGCGGACACGATAGCCAGTAAAAGTCATCTCATCTGTGTATAACCTTGATATGACGGGACCTGCTAGCCAGGTAGAAAGTCATCTCAGTCTGTGTATAACCTTCAATGACGGGACTCATAGCCAGGAAACAGTCATCTCATTCTGTGTGTACCCTGCTATGACGGGGACTCATAGCCATGTAGAAACGTCGAACTCAGACTGTGTATAACCTTGAAAATGACGGACTCATAGACCAGGTAGAAGTCATCTCATTCTGTTATAACCTTGATAAGGACACTCCATTAGCCAGGTAGAAAGTCATCTCAGTCTTTGTATAACCTTAATATGACGGGACACATACCAGGTAGAAAGTAATCTCAGTCTGTGTATAACCTTCGAAATGACGGACTTCATAGCCAGGTAGAAAGTCATCTCAGTCTGTGTAAAACCCTGAAAAGACGGGACCTCCAGCCAGGTAGAAAGTCATCTCAGTGTGGTGTATAACCTTGACTGACGGACTCATAGCCAGGTAGAAAGTCATCTGGTGTGTGTATAACCTTGAGATTACGTACGCACTCATAGCCCAGGTAGAAGTGTCATGTCAGTTGTGATAACCTTGATAGCTGGACTCATAGCCAGGTAAAAGTCATCTCAGTGTGGTGTATAACCTTGATATGACGGACTCATAGCCGGTTCGAAAGACCAACTCATTGGTGTTGTATAACTGTAGCTATGACGGACACCTAGTCGGTAAGAAAGACATTTCCTTTGAGTATAACCTTGACAGGACTGGACTCCTAGTAGTTAAAAGTCATCTCAGTGTGTTTTGGTTTGTATAACCTTGACATGACTGAGGGACCTCCTAGTCAGGTAAGAAAGTCCTCTCAGTGTGAGCCAGGGGGGGGATAACCTTGACATGACGGACTCCTATTCAGGTTAGAAAGTCATCTCAGTGTGTTATAACCTTGACAAGACGGGACATCCTAGTCAGGTTAGAAGTCATCACTTTGTGTGTATAACCATGATAAGACGGGACTCCTAGTCAGTTTGAAGTCATCTCAGTGTGGACAAACCTTGACATGTACGAACACCTAGACAGATAAGAAATTCATATCTGTGTGTTAATGCACCAAGATAATTACTAGGACACATAGCCATGTAAGAAAGTACATCCACAGTCTGTGAATAACCATGATATGACGGGACTCATAGCCAGTAGAAAGTCTCTCAGGCTGTGTAAATAACCTTTACTGACGGACTCATAGTCCAGGTAAGAAAGTCATCTCAGTCTTTGTAAACCTTGACATGACTGACTCATAGCCAGTATAAAGTCATCTCATCGAGAAAAAACCTTGATATGAGGGACTCATACCAGTGTAGGAAAGTCATCTCAGTCTGTGTATAACCAACCTTGAGATATGACGGGACCTCATAGCCATGTAGTAAAGACCTTCTCAGTCCTGTGTATAACCAAGAAATGACGGGACTCATAGCCAAGTAGAAAGTCATTCTCAGTCTGTGTATAACCTTGATATGACGGGAACTCATAGCCAGTAAAAGTCATCTCAGCTGTGTATAACCTGATTATGCCGGTACTCAAGCCATGTAGAAAGCACTCAGTCTGTGTATAAACCTTGATAGACGGGACTCCTAGCCAGGTAGAAAGTCATCTCAGTCCCGTAGTATACCTGAAAATGAAGGGACGCCTAGCCAGTAAGAAATCACTCAGTCTGTGTATAATCCCTTGATATGACGACTCATATCCAGGTAGAAAAGTCATCTCATCTGTTGTATAACCTTAATATGATCGTGGACACATAGCCAGGAAGAAAAGTCATCTCATCTGTGAATAACCTTAATATGGACGGGACTCAAGCCAGGTAGAAATGTCATCTCAGTCTGTGTATAACCTTGATAGACGGGAAACTCCTAGCCAGGTAGAAAGCATCTCAGTGTGTGTAAAACCTTGATATGACGGGACTCATGAGCCAGGTAGAACGTCATCTTTGTGATGTGATAACCTTGATATACGGCACTCATAGCCAGGAAGAAAGTCATTCATTGTTTAATAAACCTAGATATGACGGGACTTTCATGCCAGGTAGAAAGTCCAGTCTCAGTGTGTGTATAACCTTGATATGATGACGGACTCATAGCCAGGTAGAAAGTCATCTCATGTGTGTATAACTTGTATATGACGGACTCAAATAGCCAGGTAGGAAAGGTCATCTCAGTCGTGTATAAACCTTGAAATGACGGACTCATAGCCAGAAGAAAGTCATCTCCGTCTGTGTAAACCTATATGACAGGACTCCTAGCCAGGTAGAAAGTCAACTCAGTGTGTGTAAAACTTGCATATGACGGGACTCCTAGCCAATAGAAAGTCATCGTGTGATGTGTATAACCTGAAAAGACTGGACTCATAGACATGTAGAAAGTCATCTGTGAGTGTAACCCATGAATATGACGGGAAACTCATAGACAGGTAGAAAGTCAACTCAGAGTTGAGTATAACCCTTGATCTGACGGGAGTCATAGCCAGGTAGAAAGTCATCTCAGTTGTAGTAAACTTTGACAAGACGGAGGACCCTTCGCCAGGTGAACAACACTAGCATCTTTCATAGGATTAAATGATAAATTTGTAAAAAACAGAAAAATGCACGCGAACTTTTAAATACTAATTTTATTAATATAAAATTTCAGCTACTTAAAATAAAAACATACACCGAAAATAAGCTTTCCCCCCCAAGAAGAAAAAGGCAGTGTTAGATAGAGTGGATGGGTACCATAATTACCTCGACACTGCCTGCCAACAGTCTGGCACAACGCCTTTCTGATTTATGTATAAAATGACTTTAATTTAAAAGAAGTGAGTTTCATACATCTCCTGATCTACAATGTTTGATACTGCAATAGACCATGAATAAATTTTATCTGAATATTGCAGCTCTCTTCAGAATAAATAGCTAAATAATATATCAATATAAATATATAATATATCTATATATAAGATATATATAATATATAGTATATATATATATATAAATATATATATATAAATATATATATCGTGCAATAATATCACAGTAAACAGGTGATACAGAATAAGCAAAACAACCACTGTGTGAAAGAATATTGAGATGTTGCTTTGGTTGTGTGGATGAGTTGAGTGAGGTGTAGTCTTTGATCCATTGGTAAATGCCTCCTTGATGTTTTGTATTTATAGTTCCCTGGAAATGTGAGAAATCACGAAATTCGCTTGGCATTTCACTATTGTTCTCACAGTGGTTGTTTTGCATACACAGCACACCACACACACCATTATATAATATATATATAAATATAATATATATAAATAAAAAAATATATAATATATATATATATATATATATATATAGGAAATGTATACCGAGAAAAGTTTGTACATAAATAATCCTACCGCAAAGTCTACAGTAGGTTAGGAAACTTAACATCCACTGCTAAAACACATTTCCAAGATATATAACTTCTTTTCAGCTGAAAAAAAACACCTCCGCTTGACGGAGACCTGCAGGGAAGTAATGACAAAGGTCTTTGCTACCTTCTTACCGCCATTACTCTCGACAACTGATCTACATACTTTTGCGTACCTTATTATCTCACATTGCAGTACAAACTACACTGTTTTATCTCTACGACCCTTGGCACAAATTCTCCCTCAGGACACATCTTACTACTCTTTCTAATGGTCAACTTTCCCAACATCAGCTTGAATGGTCTTGGTTTTTGACTTTCATGTGTCTCTTATCAGTTCCTCGAACGGCACTGACCTGATGGTTCCATGACCTCTTTCGCCATCTTCAGTTCTCAAAATAATCCCTGACGCGTCCTACCTTTAATGTGTTCATAATATTTGCCCATAACTTTTTTTTATGAATCCCTCACCTACCACATCGCATGCCCTGACTTCTCATTAATCTCTAACGACATACTTATCTTTACAATATTGTATCCAGTCACCCACCTCACGTACAGTTCTCACTCCGCCTAAATATCCTCAAGTGAGAGATTGACTACTTAAAGATTCCTTCCTCCCTCTGTATCCTGTGTTACCAAGCATTTTGAATTTCTCTTATACCCAAATTGCGATTAACTAGAAAAAAAAAGAAAATTTGAAAGGGAAAGTGACCACGGGATACAATTTTTACTTTAAAGAAAGAGGTCAACAAAAGTCACCGAACCAGAGGCTGGAAAATTCAGGATAATCCAAAAATTAGAGAAAGAAATGAATTTACGTCTCTATTCTGTACAGATGAAAAGTATCCACTTCAAAGCATGAAGTAAGTTTACCTGGAGTTACCAGGAGAGAGTATCGGGGTCAACGCCCCCGAGGGCGGCCCGAGTCTTGTATCAAGAAAGTAACCGTCTCTTGTATGTAGTGATTTAAAAAAAGGCATATGACAGGGTGTTGAGGAGGCAGTGTTGCTAGTATGTTAATGTTAATACACCATAAAGATATCAACAACCATAACTCTAAACACCGTAAACACAATACATGTTGGTTTAGAAAGACCACAGTGTACAGAGTGTTAACAGAGGAAAACATTCTTTCCAACTACATCGGGCCGTATCCCACCTAGGCAGGGTGGCCCAAAAGGAAAAACAAAAGTTTCTCCTTTTACATTTATAATATATACATGAATGAGGTTACTATGCCCCTTGCTCCGCTCCCGGCATAAAGTCGCGCTCTTACAACAACGCATGCTTACGGAGAAAGATTCTAATTCCACTTCCCCCATGGAAAGAGGAAATACATGAATAATGCATAAATATACTTACTATTATGCAGAAAATCCCACAGTAAAAAATAACTATGAAACAATAAATAGTAGAAATCCAATTTACAATGATTGGCCGCCCTGGTAGTCTGCTAAGACGAGTACTTCTTGTCTATGTGCTGGTCTAGTTATCGAGCGATTCCAGAAGTTGTAATAACAGGGCACAAATATGTGTGTCCACCCCCAATAATAAAATACCTTACAGTTATATACTGAATATTAAACATCATGTGTTGGAAATTATCGTATATGGACAGAGCTCCTTGGATTGGCTCTCTTGTAAAATTAAGTTCCCTCTTGAGGAAATGCTGTGTTTGGGGTTCAACAGCTCTCAACGTCCCCCTCTTGAAACATCAATTCATACATAACTAGTTTCGGAGTTTACTTCACTTTGGATCACAGACACTGTACACAAAGTTATTATTTTTGTGATACTGGAGACGAAAGCGGAGCTCGCCTGTTCTGTATTTCATAACTTCCCTTTAAAAGAAGGCACTATCTTGACGATGGCTTTTTCATTCCTGTAATTTCTTTTTTGTGGATAAACAATTGTCTAATATATTATACCAGACTTATGATAAAATTCGCTTTTCTCCTGCATGATAATATGGACAACAATGTTATCTTTGGTGTAGTTCAGTCGTAAGAATGCATTATAATAGTTTTTTGCATGACTTTCTGCAATCTTCTTGAATGTAGTAGTCAGAGGATGCACAGCTTTTCTGACCTGTTGACCGACATTTATAGTGAAAACATCCCTGCTCTAAGCGCTTGGGAAGGCAAATCCCTGAAAATCTTAAAGAAGACTAGAACCCCGTACTTTTCTTAACTTAGAGTGATGCTGAATAATTAACACAAGTTGATGTGTTTGAAGGCTTTTCTGTAACAGTGAGCTGGTTCTTATTTTCTTACTAGAGCTCCATGTCTTTCCGAGTGGTTTCGATGTCTTCCTGGTTAATGTTCTTCCACAAGAATGTTAATATCTTTGTGCTTCTTTGCTTGTTTCTTCGTATTGTTACCATTTTCCGATGTATGTTCTACTATAACTTAGCTTCTTCTTTAGTCCTCCTTATAATTTGCGTGTCCGGGTGACTTATTTTTCCTCTTCTTGTTTGCTGCCTTCCACTCCGGCTGATTATTGTTTTTTTGTGTGTGTTTGCAGCCTTCTTCAATAGAATAATCCCTTGTCTTGTTTCTTTCTTTCCTTGTTTTTTATCGTGTATGTTCTATTTCGGTACCATGTACCTCTATTTAGTTTTTCTTCTCTACGAAGTTTAAGTGATTGTGATTTATTAATTTCCATGGAGACAGTAAACAAATTTTGTGCAGAATATATCGTTATCATTCAATACATATTACTCTCTCTTTGTTTATCAGGTGTTTGTTTACAAACAAACACAGTTTTGTAAGCAGAGACAAAGCAGAGACAAGTAGCGCTTTGTATAAAGTAACGTAGTAAGTGGTTTGGATTACGCGTTTCATTTTAATATTTTTGTGATTACTGACAAATAAAATCAGAATCAGAATAACAGATATCAACATTAATATTAAGTCTGTGAAATTATAATATTAATACTGAAATGGCAAATGAATATATTTCAAAACATATCAAAATATCAAATATATACAGTCAGTAATATATTTGAAATTGTATTAAATATTGTGTTTTCATAATTAATTTTAATATACTTTATTATTATCTAAGATAGGGTAAGCTTAATTTATCCTCTTCGTTATTGTATTATATTCGCATATGTTTTATAATAATGGTTTTTATGATCATTACTTAATTGCACTTACAACTTCTCCTACTGGAGCAAGTCTTAACTCCTCAAGTGCTCGTGTTTTGGGTATAGAAATATTTTCTGCATTTTATCATTTTCTCAGTGATTCTTTTGCAGCTTAATCATTAGCGTTTGCACGATTTTCGATGAGCAATATAAATCATTATAAAAAGGAACACATATTTTTTCCACCAAAACTACTTCATACTTTAGAAGATATTCATAAATGAAGTTCATCAGCAACAAATCACACACTTCCAATAACCAAGTCAGTATGTGTGTATGCATAGCACACCTGGACACATACTCTCGTCCTGAGAAACATATTCATGATATCGAATCCTCCAGTAAAGAGAGATTATCATGAATTGAGGAGAGAGAAAAGCGCGCGCGCGCGCGCGAGAAGAGAGTAGAGAGAGAGAGAAGAGCAGAGAGAGAGAGAGTGAGAGAGAGAGAGAGAGAGAGAGATAGGCAGAGAGAGGGAGAGAGAGAGACAGAGAGAACCAACCATCCAGCCTCTTAACTTACACTTAATGAAAAAATTATCACTTGTATACAAACAGTTCCATCACAGAAATGATCAGAAGGGCGCATTTGTCAACCGTAATATTCTTCACCCTTATGACCCTTTACCCCTTCAAGAGGGGGAAAAAGGAAGTGTGTGGAACCTTAATGTCAATAAAAGGCTCTAAATCCAAGGAATAGGATTCCCCTGGATCCCTCCTCCCTTTGCAAGAATCGAAACTGAATATTAAACACACAAACCACAACACACACACACACACACACACACACACACACAACACACAGGGGACACAGTTGGAAGCTAAAGACACAGATGAATCACAGGGATGTTAGGAAGTAATCTTCAGCCACATAGTAGTCAGTAAGTGTGGAAAATTTGGGAAGGCGATGAAGTGGAGGCAGATCCATACATAGCTTTAAGCAGAGGTTACGATAAAGCTCACGGCTCAGGAGAGTGACCTAGTAGCGATCAATTGAAGAGCGGGCCAGAGCTCGGACTCGACCCCCGCAACCTCAACTATGTGAGTACACTAGTGATTACACACACAACACACACACACACCACACACACACACTTCCAAATGCAACATCATGAAGATCGGATAAGGGCAAAGGAAAGACCGTAGACAGATATAGTCTAGGTGGCCAAAGGACTGCAAACCTCACTCAAGGAGAAAGATCTCGGGAGAAGTATGACACCGAACATGTTCTCCGGAAGCACTCATCAACCAGATAACTTGCTGCAGCATATGGGCGCCTGCAAACCTGAGAAATGCGTATCCTGATACCTAAGTAAGGAATCTTTCAAGACACAGTACTCCGGGTAGTGTCAGGTCCAAACTGGGAGTAATGCAGCACCATTTGGAACCCGCACTGGGTCAAGCACGTCAAGAAATTAGAGAAAGTGCAAAGGATTATTTGTTTGCGACAGGGTTAGAACTAGATGCTAGAGGGGAATGTCAACTAAGAAGTTTTAGTGAAAATCGCCCTGACAACTCAGATGGAGGTTTGAGCGGTCCACCAAGGCTTCATCTTCACAAAAACCCCCTTTATTTGTTATAAGACTTCGCAGCTTCCTGAGTTTCTGAGTAATTTTTATTCTCGTTCAGTTTTACCGACGCTTGTCAAGACCAGGTCTTTATAAGCGCAGCTACATGTACAGCGACAAGAATGGAAGAGAAAAAGGAAGAATGAGGATGAAGAGGGGAAATTAAGAGAGAAGAGGGAGAGGAGAGAGGGAGGAAGGAAAACAGAGAGTTTTAAGATATGAAGGTAAGGAGACAGTAGATATGAGGGAGGAAGATGGAGAGGTATAGATAATAAGGGAGGAAGAAGGAGAGGTAATAGATAACGAGGGAATAGGAAGAAGAAAAAGGTAAAGATAATGAGAGGAAAGGACTGTGAGGAGTCGCTTGTTTTCTTAGAGATCGAAAGGGGAATTATATATAGATGAATGTCGACTGAGGGGAAGTAACTGACATACTGAGGTAGACTGAGAGGAAGTAACTGATATACTGAGGTAGACTGAGAAGAAGTAACTGACATACTGAGATAGACTGAGAGGAAGTAACTGATATACTGAGGTATACAGAAAGAAGGCCCTGACATACAGAGTAAGACTGAGAGGAAAAACTGACATACTGGATATAGACAGAGAAGGATGTAACTGTATACTGAGGTAGACTAAGATGAAGTAACTGATATACTGAGGTAGACTGAGAGGAAGTAACTGATATACTGAGGTAGACTGAGAAGAAGTAACTGACATACTGAGATAGACTGAGAGGAAGTAACTGATATACTGAGGTAGACTGAGAAGAAGTAAGTGACATACTGAGGTAGACTGAGAGGAAATAACTGACATACTGAGATAGACTGAGAGGAAGTAACTGATATACTGAGTTAACTAAGATGAGGGGTAAGTAACTGATATACAGAGGTAGACTGAGAGGAAGTAACTGATGTACTGAAGTAGACTGAGAGGAAGTAACTGATATACTGAGGTAGACTGAGAGGAAGTAACTGATATACTGAGGTAGACTGAGAGGAAGTAACTGATATACTGAGTATTACTGATAGGAAGTAACTGATGTACTGAAGAAGACTGAGAGTGGAAGTAACACCATATACAGAGAAACTTGATAGAAGTGACTGATATACTGAGGTAGTACTGGGAGGAAGTAACTGACAAACTAGAGGTAGACAGAGGGGAAGTAAACAGAACATACAGAGGTCTTCTGAGGAGAGTAACTTGACATATTGAGGACGCCTGAGAGGAAGTAACTGACTACACACTGAGGTAGACTGAGGGTAAGTAACTGACATGCGTATATGGTGAAAGTTGTCATCTAATTACTTAAACTAAAATTATTTTTTCATATTGATTCAAAGCTCCTGGACCAGTCTTCCCAAATTTATATTAACCGATTTTGTTGATTTCTATTTGTGAGCTTTGGTACTGATCGCGTCAGTCACCGTTTACGTTGAGCAGCTGTGAGAGATATTGTTAACAGCTGGTAAGGCCACCGGGGGGGGAGCGGGAACGCGTCAACTGCACATACTACGACGAGTGACGCATAGCTGCGAGAGGCAAGTACACATCGACATATTAGCGGATCAGCACTAGAGACAGTGAAGCAAACATGACTAATCACTATCATAGTTACTGGTAGACCGCAGAAGATAGTACTCTTATCAATAAGCCTAGAGGCAGACAACCGTACGAGGTGAGCAACAACATCTCGCCTCTATAGAAATCATTCGATGTGCCTGGAGTTCCTAATTTGGTTCACAATGATTATTTTGGCATATTCTGTCTGGTGCGTTAATAGTATTGTAAAATACCAAAACCTAACTTAACATAATATAACAGAAGAAAAAGAAGAGAAAAACTTGGTGTAAGGTTGGATCAACGGAGATAAAGCAAGTTTGTTCACCAGGAAGAAACTTGGTGGACTGTTTTGATCACGGGAGTATAAAGCAGGTTGTTCACCAGGAGAAACTTGGTGGACTGTTTGTGATCATCGGGAGATAAAGCAGGTTTGTTCACCAGGAAGAAACTTGTGACTGGTTGTGATATCGGGAGATAAAGCATGTTGTTCACCAGGAAGAAACTTGGTGGAACTGTGTGATCATCCGGAGATAAAAGCAGGTTTGTTCACCAGGAAAAACCATGGTGGACTGGTTGTGATCATCGGAGATAAAGCAGGTTTGTTCAACCAGGAAGAAACATGTGGACTGGTTGTGATCATCGGGGGATATAAAGCAGGTTATGTATCACCAGGAAGAAACATGGGGGACTGTTGTGATCAACGGGAGATTACAGCAGGTTTGTTTCACCAGGAAAAACTTGGTGGGACTGGTTGTGATCATCGGGGAGATAAAGCAGGTTTGTTCACCAGGAAGAATCTTGGGGTGGACCTGGTTGTGATCATCGGAGATAAAGCAGGTTTTTACCAGGAGAAACATTGTGGACTGGTTGGGATCCATCGAGATAAAGCGGTTTGTTCCACCAGGAAGAAACATGTTGGACTGTGGTGTGATCATCGTAGATAAACATGTTTGTTCACCAGAAGAAAATTGGTGGACTGGTTGATGATCATCGGAAGATATAAACCCAGGTTTGATCACCAGGAAGAACATGGTGGATTCTGGTTGTGATCATCGGGAGATAACGCAGGTTCCTTCTGTTGCAGTACACGAGCAGTGAGTTAGTACATAGTTGTATCTTATCTATCTCTACTTAGGTCGTGCCCTCTTGAAGAATTGAGTGATCACGAAGCAGCACCACGAGAGGTGTCACTCTGAAATCGACAGGTTTCGCTTTCACCAGGAATGAACGTGGTGGACTGGTTTGTGATCATCGTGAGAATAAGAGCAGGTTTGTTCACGCTAGGTAAGAAATCAAGGGTTAGCTGGTTGTTGATCATGCGGGAGGATCAAACAGGTTTGGTTTCACCAGAAGAAATCATGGTGGACTGGTGTGCATCATCGGGAGATAACGCAGGTTTATGTTCACCAGGAAAGACACATGGTGGACAGGCTGATCGATCATCTCTGCGACTGCTGACTGAATACACATGTTTCGAGAGACGAGTGTCACACACTGACTACGAACCTGTGGTGATACACACTTAGATCTCTGTCTAGTTGCATCGGGAGGTAAACCTAGTTTGGTTCACCAGGAAAGAACTTGGTTGGACTGGTTTGATCATGCGGAGAATAAAGCAGTTTGTTCCACCTAGAAGAACTTGGTGGGACGGTTGTGATCATCCGAGTAGTCCGATATGTACGATGCAGTACGGTTTGTTTCCCCATGAAGAACGTTGTGGACTGTTTTGTGATCTTCGGGAGATATAAGCAGTTTGTCACCAGAGAAGAAACATGGTGGATCTGGTTGTGGATCATCAGGAGAATCAAAACTCAGGTTGTTCCACACAGGAAGCAACTTGCGTGTCGTGTGTCTGTCACACCACGGAGATAAAGCTAGTTGGTTCACAGTAGAACATGGTGACCTGGTGTGATCATCGGAGATAAAGCGCAGGGTGTTGTTCACCCAGGAAGAAACAAGGTGGGACTGGTTGATGATCATCGTGAGCTAAAGCAGGTTTGTTCCACACAGGAAAAACATGGTGGACTGGTTTGTGATCAACGGGAGATAAACATAACAGTCCATGTCAGGTAGCTATATGCGTATCACCAGGAAGAACTACGGTACGGTACCTGTCTCGTGCGCTACACTCCGGGAGATAAACCAGTTTTGTTCACCAGGAAAGAACTTTGTGGCACACACCTGGGGTGTTGGATCAACCTGGAGATAAAGCAGTTTGTTCTCCAGGCAATAACTTGGTGGACTGGTTGTGATCATCGGAGATAAAGCCATGTTTTGTTCACCATGAAGAACTTGGTGGACTGGTTTTGATCATCGGGAGATGAAAGCAGTTTTGTTTCACCAGGAAGAAACAGTGGACTGTTTGTGATCAACGGGAGATAAAGCAGGTTTGTTCCCAGGAAGAAACATGTGGACTGGTTGTGAATCATCGGGAGTAAAGCAGGTGTAGTTCACCAGGAAAAACATGTGGACTGGTTGTGATCATCCGGGAGATAAAGCAGTTTTGTCCACCAGGAAGAACTTTGTTGTGACTGGTTGTGATCATCGGAGATAAAGCAGGTTTGTTACCAGTAAGAACCATGGTGGGACTTGATAGTGATCATCGGGAGATAAAGCAGTTATTTGTTCACCAGGAAGAAACATGGTGGCCAATTGGTGTGATCAACGGGAGATAAAATCAGGTTTGTTGTCCACAGAAGAAACATGGTGGGACTGGTTGTGATCAACGGGATATAAACCAGTTTTGTTCACCAGGAAGAACTTGAGGACATGGTTGTTAATCATCGGAGAATAAAGCATGTTTATGTTCACCCAGGAAGAACTTGGTGGAACTGGTTGTGATCATCGGAGATAAAAGCAGGTTTTGGTCACCATGAAGAAAACATGGATGGACTGGTTTGTGATCATCGGTGATTAAAGCAGATTGGTTCACCAGAAGAAACTTGGTGACTGGTATTGACATCGGAGATAAATGCAGGTTTGTTCACCAGGAAGAACTTGGTGGACTGGTTGTGATCATCGGAGAATAAAGCAGGTTTGGTTCACGCATGAAGAACTTGGTGGACTGGTTGTGATCATCGGGAGATAAAGCAGGTTTGTTCACCAGGAAGAAACTTGGTGGACTGGTTGTGATCATCGGGAGATAAACCAGGTTTGTTCACCAGGAAGAACTTGGTGGACTGGTTGTGATCATCGGGAGATAAACCAGGTTTGTTCACCAGGAAGAAACTAGGTGGACTGGTTGTTGATCAATCGGGAGATAAAGCAGGTTTGAATCACCGATAAGAAACCTGTGTGGACTGGATGTGATCATCGGGATATAAAGGAATATTGTTCACCAGGAAGAAACATGGTGGACTGGATGTTATCATCTAGTGAGATAAATGCAGGTTTGATCACCAGGATAAACATGGTTGACTGATTAGTGATCATCGGGAGAAAAGGCAGGTTAGTTCACCGGTCAAATCTATACCTGAAATTGTATTTGACTTATAATTCGTTCTTTTATTGTGTTATTTATAGTTTCATTCAGTTTAATCACAACAGTTTTGACTTACTGACAAAAAATTCAAAACATTTGTGATTCACTACCCACAATTCTTTCTTTGATACACACTATTTCCCTCTTTCAACACACTACTGTCGATCTTTCACACACACACACACACAACAACACACACAACACACACACACACACACACACACACCACACACACACTCATAACACACAACACACCACACACAACACACACACACACACACAAACACACAAAACACACACACACACACACACATACACACACACGACACACATCACACACACGCACAACACACACAACACAACACACACACAGGCACACACACACACATACTCACAACACACCACACACAACACACACAAACACACACCACACACACACACACACAAACACTCAACACCACACGACACAAAACACAACAAAACACACAAAACACACAAATACAACAACACACACACACACACACACACACACACACACACACACACACAGGCACATACACACACACACACAACACACACACAACACACCCACGACACCCACACACAGACACAAAACATCCAAAACACACACACACACACACCCAACACACACACACACACACACACACACACACACACACACACACACAAAACACACAAAACACACACACACACACACACACACACACCCACAACACAACAAAACACACAAAAACACACAAAACAAAACACACAACACACACACACACACACACACACACCACACAAGCACACACACACACACAACAAACACACAAACACACAAAACCACACAACACACACACAGTACACACACCCACACACACAAAACACACAAAACACACAAAACACACATACACACACACACACACACACACACTCACACACAAAACACACAAAACACACACACACACACACACACGACACACAACACACCACAACACAAAACACACCAAAACTCACACACACACACACACACTCCAATAAAAAACATTTCCTCTGGGCCACTAAAATATTTAATGATAGAAAGTCAATCAGTTTGGTTGTATAACCTTGACATACGGGACTCATAAGACAGGTAAGAAAGTCAATCTCAGTGTGTGTAAAACCTTGACATGACGGACTCATATGGCCAGGTAGAACAGTCATCTCAGTGCGTTAGAATAACTACATGATATTGACGGTGGAACTCCAAAGCCAGTGTAGAAAAGCATCTCAGGTGTTTGTAACCTTGAACAATGACGGGATACTCCTAGCAGGTAGAACGTCATCTCATGTGTGTATAACCTTGACATGACGGGACGCTAGCCCCATGAGAAAAGACATCTCAGTGAGTGTAATAACCTTGACATGACGGACTCATAGCCAGGTAGAAATCATCTCATGTTTGAATAACCATGACATGAACGGGACTTTCCTAGTCAGGTTTAGAAGTCATCTCAGTGTGTGTAAAACCTTTGACATGATCTGGGACCTCTAGACATGTTAGAAAGTCATCCAGTGAGTGTATAACCTTGACATGACGGGACTCATAGTCAGGTGTAGAAAGTCACTCAGTCTGTGTATAACCTTGACATGAACGGGACTTCGACGTCAGTTAAAAGTCATCACAGTGTGTGTATAACCTTGATATGAGGGGACTCATAGCCAGGTAGAAAGTTCATCTCAGTGTGTTATAACCCTTGACATGACGGGACGACCCTAGTCAGTTAAAAGTCATCTCATTGTGTGAAAACCTTGACATACAGGAATCCTAGCCAGTTAGAAATTCCATCTCGAGTGTGTGTATAAACTTGACAGACGGACTCAAAGCCAGATAGGAAAGTCATCTATCTCAGTCCTTGAATAACCTGACATGACGGGACTCATATCCAGGTAGAAAGCATCTCTAGTCCTGTGTATAACCTTGACATGACCGGGCCTCTCCAAGTCAGGATTAAAAAGTGATCAGCAGATAGAGTAAACCCATTGACATGACGGGACTCGAGCCAGGTAGAAAGACCGATCTCATTGTGTGTATAAACCTTGACATGACGGGACTCATAGCCAGGTAAATTCAACTCAGTCAGTGAATAACCTTGACTGACGGACTCCTAGACACGTTATAAGTCATCACAGTGTGTGTATAACCCTTTGACATGACTGGACATCATAGCCAGGTAAAAGTCATCTCATTGAGTGTATAACCTTGACATGACGGGAACACCTATTCAGTTAGACAGTCATTTTCAGTGTAAAGGTAAAACCTTGACATGACGGGACTCCTATCAGTTAGAAAGTCATCTCAGTGTGTGTATATACCCTTGACATGACGGGACTCCTAGTCAGGTATAGAAAAGTCATCTCATGTTAGAGTGTATCCCCTTAGACATTACGGGACTCCAAGTCAGGTATAGAAAGTCCTCTCAGTGTGTGTATAACCTTGACCGACGGGACTTACCTAGTCAGGTTAGAAAGTCAGTTTAGTGTTGTGAGTATAACCTTACATGACGGACCTCCTAGTCAGTGTTAGAAAGTCTCACAGTGTGTGCAAACCTTAGACCGAAGACGGGACTCCTAGTCATGATAGAAAGATCATCACAGAGAGTGTATAACCTTTGACAAAACGTGGACTCCTAGTCAGGGTAAAGGAAAGACATCTCTGTTGTGTTGAATAACCTTGATATGAAGGACTCCAATCCAGGATTAAAAGTCAATCATGTGTGTTTTACCTTGACATGATCGGAACACTCCAGTCGAGTAGAAAGACATCTCTATGTGTGTGTATAACCTTGATATGACGGGACCTCAAAGCCAGGAAGAAAGTTCAACTCAGTCTGTGTAAAACCTTGACATGACGGGACGACATAGCCAGGTAGAAAGTCAACTCAGTCTGTGTAAACCTTGAACATGACGGGACTCATACCAGGTAGAAAGTCAACTCCGATCCTGAGTAAAACCTTGAACAGACGGGACTCATAGCCAGTTAAAAGTCCTCCATTCAGTCTGTGTATAAACCTTGATATAGACGGGACTCAAAGCCAGGGAAGAAAGGTCACACAGTCTGTGAAATAAACCTTATATGACCCGGACTCATAGCCAGGTAGAAAGTCATCATCAGTCTGTGTATAAACCTTGATATGGCGGACACGATAGCCAGTAAAAGTCATCTCATCTGTGTATAACCTTGATATGACGGGACTCATAGCCAGGTAGAAAGTCATCTCAGTCTGTGTATAACCTTCAATGACGGGACTCATAGCCAGGAAACAGTCATCTCATTCTGTGTGTACCCTGCTATGACGGGGACTCATAGCCATGTAGAAACGTCGAACTCAGACTGTGTATAACCTTGAAAATGACGGACTCATAGACCAGGTAGAAGTCATCTCATTCTGTTATAACCTTGATAAGGACACTCCATTAGCCAGGTAGAAAGTCATCTCAGTCTTTGTATAACCTTAATATGACGGGACACATACCAGGTAGAAAGTAATCTCAGTCTGTGTATAACCTTCGAAATGACGGACTTCATAGCCAGGTAGAAAGTCATCTCAGTCTGTGTAAAACCCTGAAAAGACGGGACCTCCAGCCAGGTAGAAAGTCATCTCAGTGTGGTGTATAACCTTGACTGACGGACTCATAGCCAGGTAGAAAGTCATCTGGTGTGTGTATAACCTTGAGATTACGTACGCACTCATAGCCCAGGTAGAAGTGTCATGTCAGTTGTGATAACCTTGATAGCTGGACTCATAGCCAGGTAAAAGTCATCTCAGTGTGGTGTATAACCTTGATATGACGGACTCATAGCCGGTTCGAAAGACCAACTCATTGGTGTTGTATAACTGTAGCTATGACGGACACCTAGTCGGTAAGAAAGACATTTCCTTTGAGTATAACCTTGACAGGACTGGACTCCTAGTAGTTAAAAGTCATCTCAGTGTGTTTTGGTTTGTATAACCTTGACATGACTGAGGGACCTCCTAGTCAGGTAAGAAAGTCCTCTCAGTGTGAGCCAGGGGGGGGATAACCTTGACATGACGGACTCCTATTCAGGTTAGAAAGTCATCTCAGTGTGTTATAACCTTGACAAGACGGGACATCCTAGTCAGGTTAGAAGTCATCACTTTGTGTGTATAACCATGATAAGACGGGACTCCTAGTCAGTTTGAAGTCATCTCAGTGTGGACAAACCTTGACATGTACGAACACCTAGACAGATAAGAAATTCATATCTGTGTGTTAATGCACCAAGATAATTACTAGGACACATAGCCATGTAAGAAAGTACATCCACAGTCTGTGAATAACCATGATATGACGGGACTCATAGCCAGTAGAAAGTCTCTCAGGCTGTGTAAATAACCTTTACTGACGGACTCATAGTCCAGGTAAGAAAGTCATCTCAGTCTTTGTAAACCTTGACATGACTGACTCATAGCCAGTATAAAGTCATCTCATCGAGAAAAAACCTTGATATGAGGGACTCATACCAGTGTAGGAAAGTCATCTCAGTCTGTGTATAACCAACCTTGAGATATGACGGGACCTCATAGCCATGTAGTAAAGACCTTCTCAGTCCTGTGTATAACCAAGAAATGACGGGACTCATAGCCAAGTAGAAAGTCATTCTCAGTCTGTGTATAACCTTGATATGACGGGAACTCATAGCCAGTAAAAGTCATCTCAGCTGTGTATAACCTGATTATGCCGGTACTCAAGCCATGTAGAAAGCACTCAGTCTGTGTATAAACCTTGATAGACGGGACTCCTAGCCAGGTAGAAAGTCATCTCAGTCCCGTAGTATACCTGAAAATGAAGGGACGCCTAGCCAGTAAGAAATCACTCAGTCTGTGTATAATCCCTTGATATGACGACTCATATCCAGGTAGAAAAGTCATCTCATCTGTTGTATAACCTTAATATGATCGTGGACACATAGCCAGGAAGAAAAGTCATCTCATCTGTGAATAACCTTAATATGGACGGGACTCAAGCCAGGTAGAAATGTCATCTCAGTCTGTGTATAACCTTGATAGACGGGAAACTCCTAGCCAGGTAGAAAGCATCTCAGTGTGTGTAAAACCTTGATATGACGGGACTCATGAGCCAGGTAGAACGTCATCTTTGTGATGTGATAACCTTGATATACGGCACTCATAGCCAGGAAGAAAGTCATTCATTGTTTAATAAACCTAGATATGACGGGACTTTCATGCCAGGTAGAAAGTCCAGTCTCAGTGTGTGTATAACCTTGATATGATGACGGACTCATAGCCAGGTAGAAAGTCATCTCATGTGTGTATAACTTGTATATGACGGACTCAAATAGCCAGGTAGGAAAGGTCATCTCAGTCGTGTATAAACCTTGAAATGACGGACTCATAGCCAGAAGAAAGTCATCTCCGTCTGTGTAAACCTATATGACAGGACTCCTAGCCAGGTAGAAAGTCAACTCAGTGTGTGTAAAACTTGCATATGACGGGACTCCTAGCCAATAGAAAGTCATCGTGTGATGTGTATAACCTGAAAAGACTGGACTCATAGACATGTAGAAAGTCATCTGTGAGTGTAACCCATGAATATGACGGGAAACTCATAGACAGGTAGAAAGTCAACTCAGAGTTGAGTATAACCCTTGATCTGACGGGAGTCATAGCCAGGTAGAAAGTCATCTCAGTTGTAGTAAACTTTGACAAGACGGAGGACCCTTCGCCAGGTGAACAACACTAGCATCTTTCATAGGATTAAATGATAAATTTGTAAAAAACAGAAAAATGCACGCGAACTTTTAAATACTAATTTTATTAATATAAAATTTCAGCTACTTAAAATAAAAACATACACCGAAAATAAGCTTTCCCCCCCAAGAAGAAAAAGGCAGTGTTAGATAGAGTGGATGGGTACCATAATTACCTCGACACTGCCTGCCAACAGTCTGGCACAACGCCTTTCTGATTTATGTATAAAATGACTTTAATTTAAAAGAAGTGAGTTTCATACATCTCCTGATCTACAATGTTTGATACTGCAATAGACCATGAATAAATTTTATCTGAATATTGCAGCTCTCTTCAGAATAAATAGCTAAATAATATATCAATATAAATATATAATATATCTATATATAAGATATATATAATATATAGTATATATATATATATAAATATATATATATAAATATATATATCGTGCAATAATATCACAGTAAACAGGTGATACAGAATAAGCAAAACAACCACTGTGTGAAAGAATATTGAGATGTTGCTTTGGTTGTGTGGATGAGTTGAGTGAGGTGTAGTCTTTGATCCATTGGTAAATGCCTCCTTGATGTTTTGTATTTATAGTTCCCTGGAAATGTGAGAAATCACGAAATTCGCTTGGCATTTCACTATTGTTCTCACAGTGGTTGTTTTGCATACACAGCACACCACACACACCATTATATAATATATATATAAATATAATATATATAAATAAAAAAATATATAATATATATATATATATATATATATATAGGAAATGTATACCGAGAAAAGTTTGTACATAAATAATCCTACCGCAAAGTCTACAGTAGGTTAGGAAACTTAACATCCACTGCTAAAACACATTTCCAAGATATATAACTTCTTTTCAGCTGAAAAAAAACACCTCCGCTTGACGGAGACCTGCAGGGAAGTAATGACAAAGGTCTTTGCTACCTTCTTACCGCCATTACTCTCGACAACTGATCTACATACTTTTGCGTACCTTATTATCTCACATTGCAGTACAAACTACACTGTTTTATCTCTACGACCCTTGGCACAAATTCTCCCTCAGGACACATCTTACTACTCTTTCTAATGGTCAACTTTCCCAACATCAGCTTGAATGGTCTTGGTTTTTGACTTTCATGTGTCTCTTATCAGTTCCTCGAACGGCACTGACCTGATGGTTCCATGACCTCTTTCGCCATCTTCAGTTCTCAAAATAATCCCTGACGCGTCCTACCTTTAATGTGTTCATAATATTTGCCCATAACTTTTTTTTATGAATCCCTCACCTACCACATCGCATGCCCTGACTTCTCATTAATCTCTAACGACATACTTATCTTTACAATATTGTATCCAGTCACCCACCTCACGTACAGTTCTCACTCCGCCTAAATATCCTCAAGTGAGAGATTGACTACTTAAAGATTCCTTCCTCCCTCTGTATCCTGTGTTACCAAGCATTTTGAATTTCTCTTATACCCAAATTGCGATTAACTAGAAAAAAAAAGAAAATTTGAAAGGGAAAGTGACCACGGGATACAATTTTTACTTTAAAGAAAGAGGTCAACAAAAGTCACCGAACCAGAGGCTGGAAAATTCAGGATAATCCAAAAATTAGAGAAAGAAATGAATTTACGTCTCTATTCTGTACAGATGAAAAGTATCCACTTCAAAGCATGAAGTAAGTTTACCTGGAGTTACCAGGAGAGAGTATCGGGGTCAACGCCCCCGAGGGCGGCCCGAGTCTTGTATCAAGAAAGTAACCGTCTCTTGTATGTAGTGATTTAAAAAAAGGCATATGACAGGGTGTTGAGGAGGCAGTGTTGCTAGTATGTTAATGTTAATACACCATAAAGATATCAACAACCATAACTCTAAACACCGTAAACACAATACATGTTGGTTTAGAAAGACCACAGTGTACAGAGTGTTAACAGAGGAAAACATTCTTTCCAACTACATCGGGCCGTATCCCACCTAGGCAGGGTGGCCCAAAAGGAAAAACAAAAGTTTCTCCTTTTACATTTATAATATATACATGAATGAGGTTACTATGCCCCTTGCTCCGCTCCCGGCATAAAGTCGCGCTCTTACAACAACGCATGCTTACGGAGAAAGATTCTAATTCCACTTCCCCCATGGAAAGAGGAAATACATGAATAATGCATAAATATACTTACTATTATGCAGAAAATCCCACAGTAAAAAATAACTATGAAACAATAAATAGTAGAAATCCAATTTACAATGATTGGCCGCCCTGGTAGTCTGCTAAGACGAGTACTTCTTGTCTATGTGCTGGTCTAGTTATCGAGCGATTCCAGAAGTTGTAATAACAGGGCACAAATATGTGTGTCCACCCCCAATAATAAAATACCTTACAGTTATATACTGAATATTAAACATCATGTGTTGGAAATTATCGTATATGGACAGAGCTCCTTGGATTGGCTCTCTTGTAAAATTAAGTTCCCTCTTGAGGAAATGCTGTGTTTGGGGTTCAACAGCTCTCAACGTCCCCCTCTTGAAACATCAATTCATACATAACTAGTTTCGGAGTTTACTTCACTTTGGATCACAGACACTGTACACAAAGTTATTATTTTTGTGATACTGGAGACGAAAGCGGAGCTCGCCTGTTCTGTATTTCATAACTTCCCTTTAAAAGAAGGCACTATCTTGACGATGGCTTTTTCATTCCTGTAATTTCTTTTTTGTGGATAAACAATTGTCTAATATATTATACCAGACTTATGATAAAATTCGCTTTTCTCCTGCATGATAATATGGACAACAATGTTATCTTTGGTGTAGTTCAGTCGTAAGAATGCATTATAATAGTTTTTTGCATGACTTTCTGCAATCTTCTTGAATGTAGTAGTCAGAGGATGCACAGCTTTTCTGACCTGTTGACCGACATTTATAGTGAAAACATCCCTGCTCTAAGCGCTTGGGAAGGCAAATCCCTGAAAATCTTAAAGAAGACTAGAACCCCGTACTTTTCTTAACTTAGAGTGATGCTGAATAATTAACACAAGTTGATGTGTTTGAAGGCTTTTCTGTAACAGTGAGCTGGTTCTTATTTTCTTACTAGAGCTCCATGTCTTTCCGAGTGGTTTCGATGTCTTCCTGGTTAATGTTCTTCCACAAGAATGTTAATATCTTTGTGCTTCTTTGCTTGTTTCTTCGTATTGTTACCATTTTCCGATGTATGTTCTACTATAACTTAGCTTCTTCTTTAGTCCTCCTTATAATTTGCGTGTCCGGGTGACTTATTTTTCCTCTTCTTGTTTGCTGCCTTCCACTCCGGCTGATTATTGTTTTTTTGTGTGTGTTTGCAGCCTTCTTCAATAGAATAATCCCTTGTCTTGTTTCTTTCTTTCCTTGTTTTTTATCGTGTATGTTCTATTTCGGTACCATGTACCTCTATTTAGTTTTTCTTCTCTACGAAGTTTAAGTGATTGTGATTTATTAATTTCCATGGAGACAGTAAACAAATTTTGTGCAGAATATATCGTTATCATTCAATACATATTACTCTCTCTTTGTTTATCAGGTGTTTGTTTACAAACAAACACAGTTTTGTAAGCAGAGACAAAGCAGAGACAAGTAGCGCTTTGTATAAAGTAACGTAGTAAGTGGTTTGGATTACGCGTTTCATTTTAATATTTTTGTGATTACTGACAAATAAAATCAGAATCAGAATAACAGATATCAACATTAATATTAAGTCTGTGAAATTATAATATTAATACTGAAATGGCAAATGAATATATTTCAAAACATATCAAAATATCAAATATATACAGTCAGTAATATATTTGAAATTGTATTAAATATTGTGTTTTCATAATTAATTTTAATATACTTTATTATTATCTAAGATAGGGTAAGCTTAATTTATCCTCTTCGTTATTGTATTATATTCGCATATGTTTTATAATAATGGTTTTTATGATCATTACTTAATTGCACTTACAACTTCTCCTACTGGAGCAAGTCTTAACTCCTCAAGTGCTCGTGTTTTGGGTATAGAAATATTTTCTGCATTTTATCATTTTCTCAGTGATTCTTTTGCAGCTTAATCATTAGCGTTTGCACGATTTTCGATGAGCAATATAAATCATTATAAAAAGGAACACATATTTTTTCCACCAAAACTACTTCATACTTTAGAAGATATTCATAAATGAAGTTCATCAGCAACAAATCACACACTTCCAATAACCAAGTCAGTATGTGTGTATGCATAGCACACCTGGACACATACTCTCGTCCTGAGAAACATATTCATGATATCGAATCCTCCAGTAAAGAGAGATTATCATGAATTGAGGAGAGAGAAAAGCGCGCGCGCGCGCGCGAGAAGAGAGTAGAGAGAGAGAGAAGAGCAGAGAGAGAGAGAGTGAGAGAGAGAGAGAGAGAGAGAGATAGGCAGAGAGAGGGAGAGAGAGAGACAGAGAGAACCAACCATCCAGCCTCTTAACTTACACTTAAGTGAAAAATTCACTTGTATACAAACTGTCCATCACAGAAATAGATCAGAAGGGCGCATTTGTCAACAGGAATATTCTTCACCCTTATGACCCTTTACCCCTTCAAGAGGGGGAAAAAGGAAGTGTGTGGAACCTTAATGTCAATAAAAGGCTCTTAATCCAAGGAATTGGATCCCTCCTCCCTTTGCAAGAATCGAATCTGAATATTTAAACACACAAACACACACACACACACACACACACACACACACACACACACAACACACAGGGGACACAGTTGGAAGCTAAAGACACAGATGAATCACAGGGATGTTAGGAAGTATTTCTTCAGCCACAGAGTAGTCAGTAAGTGGAATAGTTTGGGAAGCGATGTAGTGGAGGCAGGATCCATACATAGCTTTAAGCAGAGGTACGATAAAGCTCACGGCTCAGGGAGAGTGACCTAGTAGCGATCAGTGAAGAGGCGGGGCCAGGAGCTCGGACTCGACCCCCGCAACCTCAACTAGGTGAGTACAACTAGGTGAGTACACACACACACACACACACACACACACACACTTCCCAAATGCAACATCATGAAGATCGGAGAAGGGCAAAGGAGACCGTAGACAGAGTATAGGCTAGGTGGCCAAAGACTGCAAACCTCACTCAAGGAGAAAGATCTCGGGGAGAGTATGACACCGAACATGTCTCCGGAAGCACTCATCAACCAGATAACTGCTGCAGCATATGGGCGCCTGGCAAACCTGAGAATAGCGTTCCGATACCTAAGTAAGGAATCTTTCAAGACACTGTACACCGGGTAGGTCAGGCCCATACTGGAGTATGCAGCACCAGTTTGGAACCCGCACTGGGTCAAGCACGTCAAGAAATTAGAGAAAGTGCAAAGGTTTGCGACAGGGTTAGTTCTAGAGCTAAGGGGAATGTCCTACGAAGAAAGTTTAAGGGAAATCGTCCTGACAACACTGGAGGACAGGAGGGTTAGGGGAGACATGATAACGACTTACAAAATACTGCGTGGAATAGACAAGGTGGACAAAGACTAGATGTTCCAGAGAAGGAACACAGAAACGAGGGTTCACCCTTGAAAGCTGAAGAATCAGATGAGTCACAGGGATGTTAGGAAGTATTTCTACAGTCATAGAGTGGTCAGAAAGTGGAACATTCTGGGGAGTGTTGTAGTGGAGGCAGGAACCATACATAGCTTTAAGACGAGGTATGATAAAGCTCATGGAGCAGGGAGAGAGAGGACCTAGTAGCGTTCAGTGAAGAGGCAGGGCCAGGAGCTGAGTATCGACCCCTGCAACCAAAATTAGGTGAGTACAAATAGGTGAGTACACACACACATACACACATACATACACACACAGTCTAGGGGGACACATATGGGACACAGCAACAAGGGGACACAGTTGGAAGTTGAAGACGCAGATGAATCACAGGGATGTTAGGAAGTATTTCTTCAGCCACAGAGTAGTCAGGAAGTGGAATAGTTTGGGAAGCGATGTAGTGGAGGCAGGATCCATACATAGCTTTAAGCAGAGGTATGATAAAGCTCACGGTTCAGGGAGAGTGACCTAGTAGTGACCAGTGAAGAGGCGGGGCCAGGAGCTTGGACTCGACCCCTGCAACCTCAACTAGGTGAGTACAACTATGTGAGTACACACACACACACATACTCACCCACACACACACACACACATACATACACACACACACACACACACATAAACATAATTGTCTTTGTGTACATAGTGGTATTACTATACCAGTTATTCAGCCAACATGCGCTATGTTTCTACTCGTTGGGTACCATACCTGGTCCCTCAGTTGTGCAGGTCAGGCACCTGTCCATGTGGCAGGTAGTATCACCTACCACCACTATCAACTACCGCTACTGCCATTACCTACCACCACCACTATCACTTATCACCACTTATCACTGCAAGCATAGTTTAAAATGAATAACATTTCCTTACCAAATTGTAACAAACATAGAACTCACCACAGCTATGGTAAATAAACTTATACTAAACTTAAAGTACAGTATTTGAAAAAGTAATAAACAAAATAAAAGTTGTAGTATTAAGGTCACTGTTCACACACATCCTACCCTGGTCACTAGCTGCTTTCCCCCAGTCTATAGAAATTCTTAAATGGAAAGGTTTTTATGCCTCAGCCACTATTTTTAAAGTTTAGTGGTGCAAACACTCAGGCAAGTTTACAAAGGGGTAATTATTTTAAATAAAATTTCAACAGTGATATAACAAAAATGTGATACTTAGAAATGTAATACATCATGTGAGAGTGTGCAGGTGTGCCCCTGTGCACATGTGTATGTGTATAATCACACACATATATACAGGCATACTATGTGAAATATCTCATTAATGGATCTCCATGGAACAGATTTTGGACAAAAAAGTTTAGCTAGAGAAATGTTGGAAACATTGGACAAAATGGAAATAAATCTGTAATTCCAGATTTTGTCCATAGTGGTAATGTCCCATTGTCTTCTAAAGCATTGGACCAAGTTTAGTGACTTGCATTTATTGGGTACGACTAGAGCAGCCACATCCAGGACCTGTTTTCATTGTTCCCTGAACCATAGGCCGCTTGCAACAGTTTGTGCTCACTCAAGCATACACATTTCACTGTCTAGAATTTTCTCTGGATTTACAGTGTTTGTGTGACTATTAAGATACTTAATACACTGCAATTAACAATGGCTTTTAAAGCAAGTGGTGGTGCCAAGAGGAAATGTGGTTCTCAGTATTAAGCAGAAATTTGATTTGATAAAGAAGGTTGATTGTGGCATCTCAGTGGCACATCATCTCAGCCATCTACATTATTTTCACTAGTAGAGCTTTACAGCTCTTCTGACTAAGAAGAGAAGTTATTCTGAGTTGCCAATATTGATCATGGCAGTTTACACCTCATCCCTCTATCACGAAAAGTTGATAACAGTAAAATTACTGTAAATTGCAAACCGTACTATATGTAAAATTACTATACAGTACAGTCCTGTAGTATTTTATTACTACAGATTACAGTACCCATATTCTTAGTGTCTAGTTGTCTTCAGAAGACGAGATGATTATGAAAAAAATTGATAATACAGAGGATTTGGAGAGTTGGCAATGTCGTATAACCCCTCCACCCTGTATATACATATACAGTGGAACCCCAAATATCGGCTGCTGCATTTATCGGCTGGTTTTTGGGCCGAAATTTTGCTTCGTATTTCGGCCTCTGCCTCATAAATCGGTTGTATTATGCGCGTCAGCCCGCCTTCTGCCGGGACACTGCTGCATAGGTGAGTCAGTCTGCCTGTGTCTCTCGGTGAATGAGCATATACACTGTACTCCACTCATTCATCCTAACATTTCCTTAAAATCCATTGGTTTTTGTGCTTG
Organism: Cherax quadricarinatus; assembly: GCF_026875155.1. Taxonomy (NCBI): domain Eukaryota; kingdom Metazoa; phylum Arthropoda; class Malacostraca; order Decapoda; family Parastacidae; genus Cherax; species Cherax quadricarinatus. Next base: position 40,049,327 of record NC_069405.1, on the reverse strand, counting down.
TTTATGAAGTGCGATTTTGAAATAAGCCACCATGGGCCCAAAGAAAGTTCAGAGTGATAGAATTTAAGAAAGAAGTCATTGAAAAATATGAGAGTAGTGTTCGAGTGCTAAAACGTGCCAGGATGAATGGGAAATCCAGATCAACAATCGCTTCTATCCTGGCAGAGAAAGAACAAATCAAGGAAGTTGATGTGACGTGAGGGGTAAACATGTTAACGAAAAAGAGATCACAAACAATGGAAGATGTGGAGAGAGGCAGGGAGTGTAGCAGACAGGCAAGGAGTGTAGCAGGCAGGGAGAGAAGTAACCCCAGTGAGGGCTTTGATACCTAGAGTCCTTATGGAGGGAAATTCCCCTTCCACACAATAATCAGTTCTCCCTCTCTCCTCCTCCCTGTCTTCCATAACCCAACAAGAGTCTTTAATAAAGGCATGTAATAGTGATTTAAATGTTCATTTATTTATTTTATTTAGCTCTCATTGTTTTGTGTATGTAAAACTATAATTATCTTTAAAAAATGTATTTTTTGTTAATATTTTTTGGGTGTTTGGAACGGATTAATTGTATTTACATTGATTCTTATGGGAAATGTTGCTTCGAATTTAGGCCTTTACGAATTTAGGCCAACTTTCTGGAATGGATTACGGTCGATATTCGGGGTTCCATTGTATATATATATTTTTTTCAACGAACTGGCTGTATCCCACTGAGTGGAACATCGGTGTTCAAATGTACCAGACTTCAAATGAGCCAAAAGTTTTTCTGGAGTCTGAGAGTACATTTGCTTAAAATTCAATTGCAAAAAACTTTACACGAATGCTGTTTCAAAAGTGCTTTGAAGAGACTTCTGACACTGACCTAACTTTCAGAGACTTTTGGAAGAGTCAGTTTAACATCGTCCAGTGTGTGATGCTGATAATTGAAGCTTGGGAAATACTGTTTTGGACATCAAACTTTTTGCAGTTTGAATACCACCTAAGAACCAGTTAAGTTCAAACGCTGAAGTTCCACTGTCTAGAAAACAAACACACACACACACACACACACACACAACACACACACAAACGCTCACGCTCACGCTCACGCTCACACTCTCTCTCTCTCTCACACACACACACACACACACACACACTAACATATACAACAGGCCTAGTGTCTACTCGACATGTGCCTAGGACACAATGGTAACTAACTAACACACAACACACACACACACACACACAGGACAGGACAAGAGAAATAGGGGGGACATGACAACGATATACAAAATACTGAGAGGAATTGACAAGGTGGACAAAGACGGGATGTACCAGAGATGGGACACAGCAACAAGGGGACACAGCTGGAAGTTGAAGACACAGATGAATCACAGGGATGCTAGGAAGTATTTCTTCAGTCACAGAGTAGTCAGTAAGTAGAATAGTTTGGGAAGCGATGTAGTGGAGGCAGGATCCATACATAGCTTTAAGCAGAGGTATGATAAAGCTTACGGTACAGGGAGAGTGACCTAGCGGCTACCAGTGAAGAGGCAGGACCAGGAGCTAGGACTCGACCCCTGCAACCTCAACTAGGTGAGTACACACACACACACACACACACACACACACACACACACACACACACACACACACACACACACCAGCAGCGGTCAGTGAACGGGCGGAGCCAGGAGCTGAGTCTAGACCCCTGCAACCACAATTAGGTGAGCACAATTAGGTAAGTACATACACCCACACACACGCCTGACGACACTGAAGGACAGAAGGATTGGGGGAGACATGATAACAACATATAAAATACTGCGAGGAACTGACAAGGAGGACAGAGACAGAGATGTCACTCAGAGATGGGACACAGAAACAAGGGGTCACATTTGGAAGTTGAAGACAGATGAATCACAGGGATGTTATGGAGTATTTCTTCAGTCATAGAGTTGTCAGGAAGTGGAACAGTCTGGAAAGTGACGTAGTGGAGTGCCTCGTGGCCTGGTCGCTAAAGCTCTCCATACGGTGAGGGTCCGGGTTCGATTCCCGGCGAGTGGGTGGAAACATCGGACGTGTTTCCTTACACCAGTTGTCTATGTTCACCCATCAGTAAAATGGGTGTGGGATCGCATCCTGGGACAAAAGTGACCTAATTTGCCCGAAATTCTCTGCATAACAAGCGGCTTTCTATATAGCAGTATGTGATTGATATCAGCTAGAACTGTATACTTTGTACATATACTTGTAGTAAATATAGATATTATTATTATTATTATTATTATTGTTGTTGTTATTATCATAGTTTTAAGACTAGGTTTGAAAAGCTCATGAAGCAGGGAGAGAGAGGACCTAGTAGCGCTCACTGAAGAAGCAGGGCCAGGAGTTATGGCTCGACCCCTGCAACCACAAATAGGTGAGTATACACACACCACACACAGCACACACACAACACACACACACCACACACACACACACACACACACACACACACACACACACACACACACACACACACACACACAGAACGAAACACAAATGTAGTCCTATGAGTTGGTAGGAAGATTTGCAGTCATAGAGGAAGGCGTGGAATGCTAATAAAGTCAGAGTGAGGCAGAATAAAAAGATAGTGATTAAGGTCATGTGACGGGAGAAGAGACCGAACGGTGAAGTCGAGGAGGAGCTAGGTCGGAACCAAAGAGTGTGTACAAATGGATAACACCATACACACATACAACCGACAAATCAGTACTATGATTTAAAACTTCAAGACGACGGTTGACTGCATATATTTAAGTCACAAAGAGTTCAACACGATTAGGTAATATTTCAAACAAAAGGAAGGTTATGCAAAGTGCAACCAGTGTGGGACAATGGAAACTTACAGGGATGACCTCCGCCATCAGAATCTTAAAAAAATTGCGTTAGTGGTTCAGTGGGCCATGTTCATCCACTAGGTATATTTCAACCTAAGGGTACATGGCACCACTGTGGCCAAATGCAAGTTTTAGAGACTCTCCTGAGCGTCCCATCTGTATGATTTGTGTAATGTCTGTTTAATTTCTTGTAATATCCTAAAGTGCTGGCCCAGTGGCTAACACGTCGGTCTGGAGTTTTATGACTCTCTGATCGCGGGTTCCATTCCCGCCGTGGTATGGTTTGTTTGCAATCGTGTCATTACGATTTCGTGAGTCGTGACGAATGGGGCTCGACAAGAGTCAGTACTTGTCCAGTACTGTTTCTTATGCATTTAAATGACATGATAGAAAGTTAAATCAGCGTTATCCATGCTCGAAGACGATGTGATATATATATATATATATATATATATATATATATATATATATATATATATATATATATATATATATATATATATATATATATATATATATATATATTATACAATTTTGTACGATATATATATTGTTCCTTATACTGTATGAATATAAATTATTTATATTTCATATATATATACTTGTCAAGAAAATTTAATAAACTCTTCATTGACATTTATGAGGTAATATCAGCTTCAGCAAAATGCCACTCCAGAGAATGTGCCGTAAATATTATCCCAGTGGAAGTATTGTCAGGAATATTATCACAGTGGAAGTATTGTCAGGAATATTATCACAGTGGAAGTATTGTCAGGAATATTATCCCAGTGGAAGTATTGTCAGGAATATTATCACAGTGGAAGTATTGTCAGGAATATTATCACAGTGGAAGTATTGTCAGGAATATTATCACAGTGGAAGTATTGTCAGGAATATTATTCCAGTGGAAGTATTGTCAGGAATATTATCCCAGTGGAAGTATTGTCAGGAATATTATCACAGTGGAAGTATTGTCAGGAATATTATCACAGTGGAAGTATTGTCAGGAATATTATCACAGTGGAAGTATTGTCAGGAATATTATCCCAGTGGAAGTATTGTCAGGAATATTATCACAGTGGAAGTATTGTCAGGAATATTATCACAGTGGAAGTATTGTCAGGAATATTATCACAGTGGAAGTATTGTCAGGAATATTATTCCAGTGGAAGTATTGTCAGGAATATTATCCCAGTGGAAGTATTGTCAGGAATATTATCACAGTGGATATATTGCCAGGAATATTATCCCAGTGGAAGTATTGTCAGGAATATTATCCCAGTGGAAGTATTGTCAGGAATATTATCACAGTGGAAGTATTGTCAGGAATATTATCACAGTGGAAGTATTGTCAGGAATATTATCCCAGTGGAAGTATTGTCAGGAATATTATCCCAGTGGAAGTATTGTCAGGAATATTATCCCAGTGGAAGTATTGTCAGGAATATTATCCCAGTGGAAGTATTGTCAGGAATATTATCACAGTGGAAGTATTGTCAGGAATATTATCACAGTGGATATATTGCCAGGAATATTATCCCATTGGAAATATTGTTAAGAATATTATCGCTGTGGAAATATTGTTAAGAATATTATCACAGTGGAAATATTGTTAAGAATATTATCACAGTGGAAATATTGTTAAGAATATTATCACAGTGGAAATATTGTTAAGAATATTATCACAGTGGAAATATTGTTAAGAATATTATCACAGTGGAAATATTGTTAAGAATATTATCGCTGTGGAAATATTGTTAAGAATATTATCACAGTGGAAATATTGGTAATAATATTATCACAGTGGAAATATTGGTAATAATATTATCACAGTGGAAATATTGTTAAGAATATTATCGCAGTGGAAATATTGTTAAGAATATTATCACAGTGGAAATATTGGTAATAATATTATCACAGTGGAAATATTGTTAAGAATATTATCACAGTGGAAATATTGGTAATAATATTATCACAGTGGAAATATTGGTAATAATATTATCACAGTGGAAATATTGCCGTAAATATTATCACGCTGGAAATCATATTTGTTATTCATTATTTAACTTTATTATCTATTAATTTATTGAAAATTATTACCATTATTACTTATGACACTTTTATTGTTCAGCTCAAACTGAACGAAGAAGAAGTGGAAAAGACTTTTATTGGGATAATAAAGACTCGGTCAATAAGGTAAATTTTCGAGTCCAATTTTGTGTCTTTTCGTTCTTTAAGGTTATCAGTGAAGCCGAAGAGGCTCTTGACACCATGTGAGTACTGGTGAGCGAAACGTTTCGTTATTAAATGTTCTAGTGTTAAAGGAGTCTTATTTCCACACTTTAACACTGTAATGCTTTAGATATGTGAAAAATATGTGTGTGTGTGTGTGTGTGTGTGTGTGTGTGTGTGTGTGTGTGTGTGTGTGTGTGTGTGTGTGTTTGTGTGTGTACTCACCTATTTGTGGTTGCAGGGGTCGAGTCCTAGCTCCTGGCCCCGCCTCTTCACCGGTTGCTACTAGGCCCTCTCTCTCCCCGCTCCATGAGCTTTATCAAACCTCGTCTTAAAACTGTGTATGGTTCCTGCCTCCACTACGTCATTTTCTAGGCTATTCCACTGCCTTACAACTCTATGACTGAAGAAATACTTCCTACTATCTCTCTGACTCATTTGTGTCTTCAACTTCCATTGTGGCCTCTTGTTTCTGTGTCCCCTCCCTGGAACATCCTGTCTTTGTCCACCTTGTCTATTCCACGCAGTATTTTATATGTCGTTATCATGTCTCCCCTGACTCTCCTGTCCTCCAGTGTCGTCAGGCCGATTTCCCTTAATATTTCTTCATAGGACATTCCCCTTAGCTCTGGAACTAACATTGTCGCAAACCTTTGTACTTTCTCTAGTTTCTTGACGTGCTTTATCAAGTGCGGGTTCCAAACAGGTGCTGCATACTCCAGTATGGGACTGACATACACGGTGTACAGTGTCTTGAATGATTCCTTACTAAGGTATCGGAATGCTGTTCTCAGGTTTGCCAGGCGCTCATATGCTGCAGCAGTTATCTGATTGACGTGTGCTTCCGGAGACATGCTCGGTGTTATACTCACCCCAAGATCTTTCTCCTTGAGTGAGGTTTGCAGTCTTTGGCCACCTAGCCTATACTCTGTCTGTGGTCTTCTGTGCCCTTCCCCTATCTTCATGACTTTGCATTTGGCAGGATTAAATTCGAGAAGCCATTTGCTGGACCAGGTGTCCAGTCTGTCCAGGTCTCTTTGAAGTCCTGCCTGGTCCTCATCAGATTTAATTCTCCTCATTAACTTCACATCATCTGCAAACAGGGACACTTCTGAGTCTAACCCTTCCGTCATGTCGTTCACATATACCAAAAATAGTACTGGTCCTAGGACCGACCCCTGTGGGACCCCGCTCGTCACAGGTGCCCCACTGTGATACATCATTACGTACCATGACTCGTTGTTGCCTCCCTGTCAGGTATTCTCTGATCCATTGCAGTGCCCTTCCTGTTATATGCGCCTGATGCTCTAGCTTCTGCACTAATCTCTTGTGAGGAACTGTGTCAAAGGCCTTCTTGCAGTCCAAGAAGATGCAATCAACCCACCCTCTCTCTCTTGTCTTACTTCTGTTATTTTATCATAAAACTCCAGAAGGTTTGTGACACAGGATTTGCCTTCCGTGAATCCGTGCTGGTTGGCATTATACTCCTGTTCCGTTCCCAGGTGCTCCACCACTCTCCTCCTGATAATCTTCTCCATAATTTTGCATACTATACACGTCAATGACACAGGTCTATAGTTTAGTGCCTCTTTTCTGTCTCCTTTTTTGAAAATGGGAATCATTTGCCGTCTTCCATACCTCAGGTAGTTGCCCAGTTTCCAGGGATGTGTTGAAGATTGTGGTAAGTGGCACGCACAACATATCTGCTCCCTCTCTAAGGACCCACGGAGAGATGTTGTCCGGTCCCATTGCCTTTGAGGTATCGATGTCCCTTAGCAGTTTCTTCACCTCCTCCTCATCTGTATGTATGTCGTCCAACACTTGTTGGTGTATTCCTTGCTGGTGTCCCCATCTGGTCTGTCCCCCAGAGTCCTTCCTGTCTCTACTGTAAATACTTCCTTAAATCTCGTGTTGAGCTCCTCACATACCTCTTGATCGTTTCTTGTGAGTTCTCCACCTTCTTTCCTCAGCCTTATCACCTGGTCCATAACTGTTGTCTTCCTCCTAATGTGGCTATACAGCAGTTTCGGGTCAGATTTGACTTTCGATGCTATGTCGTTTTCATACTGTCGCTGGCCTCCCTCCTTATCTGCGCATACTCGTTTCTGGCTCTTCTACTAATCTCCTTGTTTTCCTGGGTCCTATGCCTCCTGTACCTTTTCCATTCTCTGTTGCACTTAGTTTTTGCCTCCCTACACCTTCGGGTAAACCAAGGACTCGTTTTGGTCTTCCTATTATTTCTGTTTCCCTTGGGAACAAAACTTTTCCTCTGCCTCCTTGCACTTTGTTGCCACATATTCCATCATCTCGTTTCCTGATTTTCCTACCATTTCTCTGTCCACTGAACCTCCTGCAGAAGTTTCTCATACCTGTGTAGTCCCCCCTTTTATAGTTTGGCCTGTCCCCTTCAGTTCCTGTTACCTTCTCCACTTGTAACTCTACTGTATAGTCAAAACTCAGAACCACATGATCGCTAGCTCCAAGGGGCCTCTCGTAAGTGATGTCCTCAATGTCTGGACTGCTCAGGGTGAACACAAGATCCAGTCTTGCTGGCTCATCCTCCCCTCTCTCTCTGGTTGTGTCCCTGACATGTTGATGCATGAGGTTTTCAAGTACCACATCCATCATCTTGGCTCTCCATGTTTCGGGACCCCCACGTGGCTCCAGGTTTTCCCAGTCGATCTCCCTGTGGTTGAAATCGCCCATTACCAGTAACTTTGCTCTGCTCGAGTGAGCTCTTCTTGCCACCTCAGCCAGTGTGTCCACCATCACCCTGTTGTTTTCTTCGTACTCCTCTCTTGGCCTCCTGCAGTTCTGTGGTGGGTTATACATCACTCCAATGACTACTTTATGTTCTCCGGACTGAATTGTACCTACAATGTAGTCTCTCTCCAATCATGTCCATGCCTTCCATTTCCTCAAATCCCCCATTGGTGTTTTATGAGCAGTGCAACCCCTCCTCCCCCTCTACTCCTTCTATCTTTCCTCAGGATCTGATATCCTGTTGGGAAGATTGTGTCTGTTATTGTCTCAGCGAGTTTTGTTTCTGTGACTGCTATGATGTCTGGGGATTTTTCACTGATTCTTTCATTCCACTCCTCATGTTTATTCGTTATTCCATCCGCGTTTGTGTACCAAACCTTTAGTTTCTTTTCTATCATTGTGGTCATGCAAGAATATTGGGGTTGGGGGAGCGAGAGCCTTGGGGGGGGCCTATATGGGGCTGTGGTGTAGGTGGGGTTTGTGTTGATGGGGGTGGGGTCAGAATGCCCATAAGGACAGCTGTTGGGGTGAGGTTTGTGATATGGGGTTGGTGGCAGGGGGAACAGTGAGTGGGTTGTAGTATAGGTTGCTCAGTTGCGTTGGGAATGTCGCGGTGGAGTCTTTTGGTGGGAGATTCTGTGGGTGTGTTTGCCCTTCCTCCTGTGTCTGGGTCCTGCTCATTTTCATTGCTTCTCGTTCCTCCTTGCGTCTCTGTACACTCTCTTTCAGTGTAGTCCTTTCTTCTTGTGTTCTGTCGCGGTCGAGGTATACTCTCTGGTACCCCCTTTGTCCCTCAGTCTTGCTTTCTCTTGCAGAATCCTGGTTCGAACTGATTCTTCCTTGAAAGTTACTCTGACAGGCCGTATCCTTCCACTCGCAAACCACCCAATTCTCTGAAAATTTGTCACCTGGGTCATATTGCCCTCCCCTATTGTTTTCATGATGCCTTCAATCATTTTTTCTCCTCCTGTTTTATTTCTTCAAAGTTGGCCCCCTTGGCTTCTTGGAGCCCGTACACAAAAACTGACCTCGCCCTTTCCTCCTCCCACTGAGTCTCCATACTGCTTCCTCTGAGGCATTTTATTTCCTTCCATTGACATGTTCTTGCCTTCAGTCCCTGTCATATCTGAAACTTCTATTCTCAGTGAACTGTCTTTCCTGACCAGCTGTCCCTTGCTACTGCAGTTGGCTGTTAGAAATCTCTGCATATAGCAAACCTTCATTGTCTTCGACCTGTCGTTTGATCTTAGTGTGTTTGTGTGAGTGTGTGTGTGTGTGTGTGTGTGTGTGTGTGTGTGTGTGTGTATGTGTGTGTGTGTGTGTGTGTGTGTGTGTGTGTGAGTGTGTGAGTGTGTGTGTGTGTGTGTGTGAGTGTTGTGTGTGTGTGTGAGTGTGTGAGTGTGTGAGTGTGTGTGTGTGTGTGTGTGTGTGTGTGTGTGTTGTGTGTGTGTGTGAGTGTGTGAGTGTGTGAGTGTGTGTGTTTGTGTGTGTGTGTGTGTGTGTGTGTGTGTGTGTGTGTGTGTGTGTGTGTGTGTGTGTGTGTGTGTGTGAGTGTGTGTGTGTGTGTGTGTTGTGTGTGTGTGTGGAGTGTGTGTGTGGTGTGTGTGTGTGTGTGGTGTGTGTGTGTGTGTGTGGTGTGTGAGTGTGTGAGTGTGTGGTGTGTGTGTGTGTGTGTGTGTGTGTGTGTGTGTGATGTGTGTATGTGTGTGTTGTGTGTGTGTTGTGTGTGTGTGCGTGTGTATGTGTGTGTGTGTGTGTGTGTGTGTGTGTGTATGTGTGTGTGTGTGTGTATGTGTGTGTATGTGTGTGTGTGAGTGTGTGTGTATGTGTGGGGGTGTGTGCGTGTGTGTGTCTATGTGTGAGTGTGATCGTGTGTATGTGCGACTGTGTGTGTGTGTGTGTGCATGAGTGTGTGTACTCACCTAGTTGTACTCACCTAGTTGAGGTTGCAGGGGTCAAGCCCTAGCTCCTGGCCCGGCCTCTTCACTGATCGCTATTAGGTCACTCTCCATGAACCATGAGCTTTATCATACCTCTGCTTAAATCTATGTATGGATCCTGATTCCACTACTTCGCTTCCCAAACAATTCCACTTACTGACTACTCTGTGGCTGAAGAAATACTTCCTAACATCCCTATGATTCATCTGTGTCTTCAACTTCCAACTGTGTCCCCTTGTTACTGTGTCCAATCTCTGGAACATCCTGTCTTTGTCCACCTTGTCAATTCCTCTCAGTATTTTGTATGTCGTTATCATGTCCACCCTATCTCTCCTGTCCTCCAGTGTCGTCAGGTTGATTTCCCTTAACCTCTCCTCGTAGGACATACGTCTTATCTCTGGGACTAGTCTTGTTGCAAACCTTTGCACTTTCTCTAGTTTCTTTACGTGCTTGGCTAATTGTGGGTTTCAAACTGGTGCCGCATACTCCAATATGAGCCTAAGGTACACGGTGTACAGGGTCCTGAACGATTCCTTATTAAGATGTCGGAATGCTGTTCTGAGGTTTGCTAGGCGCCCATATGCTGCAGCAGTTATTTGGTTGATGTGCGCTTCAGGAGATGTGCCTTGTGTTATACTTGCCCCAAGATCTTTTTTCTTGAGCGAGGTTTGTAGTCTCTGTCCCCCTAGACTGTATTCCGTCAGTGGTCTTTTTTGCCCTTCCCCAATCTTCATGACTTTGCACTTGGTGGGGTTGAACTCCAGGAGCCAATTGCTGGACCAGGTCTGCAGCCTGTCCAGATCCCTTTGTAGTTCTGCCTTGTCTTCGGTCGAATGAATTCTTCTCATCAACTTCACGTCATCTGCAAACAGGGACACTTCAGAGTCTATTTCTTCCGTCATGTCGTTCACAAATACCAGAAACAGCACTGGTACTACGACTGACCCCTGTGGGACCCCGCTGGTCACAAGTGCCCACTCTGACACCTCGCCACGTACCATGACTCGCTGCTGTCTTCCTGACAAGTATTCCCTGAGCCATTGTAGTGCCGTCCCTGTTATCCCTGCTTGGTCCTCTAGTTTTTGCACTAATCTCTTGTGTGGAACTGTGTCAAACGCCTTCTTGCAGTCCAAGAAAATGCAATCCACCCACCCCTCTCGCTCTTGTCTTACTGCTGTCTCCATGTCATAGATCTCCAGTAGGTTTGTGACACAGGATTTCCCGTCCCTAATACCATGTTGGCTGCTGTTGAGGAGATCATTCCTTTCTAGGTGTTCCACCACTCTTCTCCTGATAATCTTCTCCATGATTTTGCATACTATACATGTCAGTGACACTGGTCTATAATTTAGTGCTCCATGTCTGCCTCCTTTTCTAAAGATTGGGGCTACATTTGCTGTCTTCCATGCCTCAGGCAATCTCCCTGTTTCGATAGATATATTGAATATTGTTGTTAGGGGTACACATAGCATCTCTGCTCCCACTCTCAGGACCCATGGAGAGATGTTACCCGGCCCCATTGCCTTTGAGGTATCTAGCTCACTCAGAAGCCTCTTCACTTCTTCCTCGGTTGTGTATACTGTGTCCAGCATCTGGTGGTGTGAGCCACCTCTCCATCTTTCTGGAGCCCCTTCCGTCTCCTCTGTGAACACTTCTTTGAATCTCTTGTTGAGTTCCTCACATACTTCACAGTCATTTCTTGTTGTATCTCCTCCTTCTTTCCTTATCCTGATTTCTTGGTCCTTGGCTGTTGTTTTCCTCATGATGTGGCTGTATAACAGCTTCAAGTCAGATTTGGCCTTCACTGCTTTGTCGTTTTCATATTGTCGTTGGGCCTCCCTTCTTATCTGTGCACATTCATTTCAGGCTCTATGACTGCTCTCCTTTTTCTCCTGGGTCCTTTGCCTTCTAGATTTTTTCCATTCCCTAGCACACTTGGTTTATGCCTCCCTGCACCTTTGGGTGAACCATGGGTTCATCCAGGCTTTTTCATTATTCCTGTTACCCTTGGGTACAAACCTCTCCTCAGCCTCCTTGCACATGGTTGTTACATATTCCATCATCTCAATAACTGGCTTCCCTGCCAGTTGTCTGTCCCACTGAACCCCGTTCAGGTAGTTCCTCATTCCCATGTAGTCCCCTTTCATGTAGTTTGGCTTCATTCGCCTTGGCCTTCGTGCTTCCCCCTCCACTTGTAGCTCTATTGTGTATTCGAAGCTTAAACCCACATGATCGCTGGCCCCAAGGGGTCTTTCATATGTGATGTCCTCAATATCTGCACTACTCAAGGTGAATACTAGGTCCAGTCTTACTGGTTCATCCTCTCCTCTGTCTGTTGTAGTGTCCCTTACGTGTTGGTACATAAAGTTTTCCATTACCACCTCCATCATCTTAGCCCTCCATGTATCTTGACCCCCATGTGGCTCCAAGTTCTCCCAATCGATTTCCTTGTGGTTAAAGTCACCCATGATCAGGAGCTTTGCCCTGCATGCACGAGCTCTTCTGGCTACTGCAGCCAGTGTGTCAACCATCGCTCTATTGCCCTCATCATACTCTTGCCTTGGCCTCCTGCTGTTCTGTGGTGGGTTATACATCACTGCAATTACCACTTTGGGACCTCCAGAGTGAAGCGTTCTTGTTATGTAATTGCTTGCTTCTCCACTGTCTCCTCTCTCCAGCTGATCAAAATTCCATCGGTTTTTGATCAGCAGTGTCATTCCTCCACCCCCCCTGTTCCTTCTGTCTTTCCTCAGGATCTGGTATCCCGTTGGAAAGATGACATCTGTTATCATACTTGGAAGCTTGGTTTCTGTGAGAGCTATGATATCCGGTGATACCTCTTTGACTCTTTCACGCCACTCCTCCCACTTATTTGTTATTCCATCAGCGTTTGTGTACAATACCTTCAATTTCCTCTCCAACACTGTGGTTTGGGGGGACTGTGAGGGTGGTAGACCTAGTAGCATACTGTGGGATTCTATAGCTGGGTGTTGGGTGGAAGCTGTGAGTATGGATTGTAGTCTATGTTGGGATGGTGTGATAGGTTCTGGGGTTCTGAGGATGGTTCTGTGTGTGCTTACACTTGCTGCTCTGTCCTGCTCTGATTGACCTCTACTGGTTACATCTTTGTCTCCTTTCCTAGCTCCTTTCACTTTTTTATCCTCTCCCTCAGCTGCTGTCGTTCTGTTTGTTCTGTCTCTCTCTAGGAACACCCTCTTGTACTCTGCTGAATACTTCAACTGTGGTTTCTCTTGGAGGATCCTGTTCCACACTGTTTCTGTCCTTAGAACCAGCTTGATCGGTCGGTTTTTCTCCTTCAAGTATCCCCCTATTCTCTGAAAATTTACAATCTCCTCCATGTCTTCTTCACCAATTTCTGTGATGATGTTTTCAATCTCCTTTCTTTCTTCCTGCCGTTTTTCAGTGTGTGTCCTTTCCTCTCTCTCCTGAAGCCCATGGATAAACACTGATTTTGCCATTTCTTCCTCCCATTGCCTCTCCCTCTGTGACTCTGGTTGCTGTCTGTACGTGGTTATTTCCTCCCTTGTTTTTTTCCAGTGGCTCTTGGTAGCATGGCTGTGCCTCTGCATTTGACCTATCACCCTCTCCATCTGCACCCAGCTGCTCTTCCCTTTCACTCCTTGGCTCTTCTTGGCAGGCTGATATGACCTTAGCATAATTCATATCTCCTTCCTTCCTGTTCGACCTCTCAGCTTCATATGCTGTGTCTTCTCTGGTTAATGCCCCTGTAACTCGCTTCAGCCTGTTTACCTCATCTTCTAGGGCCCTTATCCTGGTTACTGCAGTTTCGACTTGTGCCTCCCAATTCTACTTCTCCTTCTCCAACCTCTTTTCTCATTTCAATGCCCCTCTATCCACTCCTCCCTACCAGAACCATTCTCATCTGATCCCTGGTTCCTTCCACTCCCCACCATTTTTTTTTCCTTTTTTTTCCTTTTTTTCCATTTCTTTTTTTTTTTTTTTTTTTTTTGTTTTGAAAGAGAAAAGAGTGAGAGAGAGAGAGAGCAAGAAAGAGAGAGAAGGGAAAGGTAGAAGGAGAGAGGGGGAGAGTGAGAAGGGAAAAGGGAGGAGAGAGAAAGAGCGAGAAAGAGAGAGAGAGAGAGAGAGAGAGAGAGAGAGAGAGAGAGAGAGAGAGAGAGAGAGAGAGAGAGAGAGAGAGAGAGAGAGAGAGAGAGAGAAAGAGCACAGATGGCTCCAACTTCATCCTGTTCCCTACTTTTATGTCTCATAACAATAAAAATGCTTTCAAATGAGCTAATGTAGGTAACAGCTCTTAGATTGTCCATAAAGTTAGGAGATGGGAAATGGGAGAGGGGAGAGATAATGAGAGGGGTAGAGATGTTAGAGGGGGAGAGATGTTAGAGGGGAGGGATGTTAGAGGGGAGAGATGGGAGAGAGGAGAGAGAGAGAGATAGGTAAAGAGAGAGATAGGTAGAGAGAGATAGGTAGAGAAATAGGTAGAGAGATAGGTAGAGAGATAGGTAGTGAGAGAGATAGGTAGAGAGATAGGTAGTGAGAGAGATAGGTGGAGAGGAAGCATGCTGGGACCATTGTTATGGAATGTCTACTTCAACGACCTTCTTCATCTCATCCCAGAATCACATGCATATGCAGATGACTGTACACTGACATTTGCTTATCCAAGAGAAGAAATGCCAGCTGCTCTAAGCTACATCAATCACCAGCTAAGAGCTATATCAGCTTGGAGAAATAGATGGCAAATAACATTTGCACCTGAGAAAATGCAAATGATGATCGTCTCTAGGCACCATGATGGTAATGCTGGTGCAGTAGTAAAGATGAAAGGGAGGGTGTTGGCACCTGGAGAAGAAGTTGATATCCTTGGGGTGAAATTTGACTCCAAACTAACCATGAAGAACCATGTTGTAAATCTAGCAAACAAGGCAGCCAGGAAGCTTACAGCACTTCGCCGTATCTCGCATCTGCTTGACAGTAGGGGTTGTAAGATTCTGTATGAGGCACAAGTATGCTCACACCTTGAGTATGCCCCACTTTCTTGGTTTGCCTGCCCCCCCCCTCCCTCTCATCTTCGACTGCTTGACAAGTGGAGAACAGAGCAAGACATCTCATCTCTCGCCTGGACCCATCCTGGATAGATCTGTCATTTCAGCAGAGCCTTCAACACAGGAGGGATGTGGGTGGCCTTACTGTTATGTATAAGGCCAATATTGTCAAAGTACCACACTTGGATCCACTTCGAGGACAGCGTGAAATAAGCTTTTATGCCACAAGATAGGCAGAAAGCAGCAGCTTCACTCTGGCTGTACCCTTCTCCAGAACATCACTCCATCTGAGACCATATATACCCAGGATGACTCGAGTATGGAACACATTCGTAGAGCATAATGATGTCAACGAGATAATGTCAGTTGATCAAATGAAAATGCTGGCCCACAGATGGCTCCAGCTTCATCCTGTTCTCTACTTGTATGTCTCATAACAATAAAAATGCTTTCAAATGAGCTGATGTAGGTAACAGCTCTTAGCTTGCCAATAAAGTTAGGAATCCTTATCCTGTAAATAGCTTGTTAATAAAACTAGGGATCCTTAACCTTGTCAAACCCTGTGTAAAAAAAGAGAGAGAGAGAGAGATAAGTAGATAGATAGGTAGAGAGAGATAGGTAGAGCGAGAGATAGGCATTGAGAGAGAGAGAGAGAGAGAGGGGGGAGGGGGGAAGTAGTGGACAGTGGAATGTTAGAGGGAGGGTTATCAGGTCAGTTTACAGGAAGGTGTGAAATCCTGTGTATGTGTGTACTCACCTATTTGTACTCACCTATTTGTGGTTGCAGGGGTCGAGCATAGCTCCTGGCCCCGCCTCTTCGCTGATTGCAACTAGGTCCTCTCTCTACCTGCCCCATGAGCTTTATCATACCTCGCATTAAAACTATGTATGATTCCCGTGTGTGTGTGTGTGTGTGTGTGTGTGTGTGTGTGTGTGTGTGTGTGTGTGTACTCACCTATTTGTACTCACCTATTTGTGGTTGCAGGGGTCGAGTCCTAGCTCCTGGCCCCGCCTCTTCACCGGTTGCTACTAGGCCCTCTCTCTCCCCGCTCCATGAGCTTTATCAAACCTCGTCTTCAAACTGTGTATGGTTCCTGCCTCCACTACGTCATTTTCTAGGCTATTCCACTGCCTTACAACTCTATGACTGAAGAAATACTTCCTACTATCTCTCTGACTCATTTGTGTCTTCAACTTCCAATTGTGGCCTCTTGTTTCTGTGTCCCCTCCCTGTGTGTGTGTGTGTGTGTGTGTGTGTGTGTGTGTGTGTGTGTGTTTGTGTATGTGTGTGTGTGCCCCCACTTCTAAGTATTCATACTGCTAATAAATACCAGTAGTAATACCAGAAATTCCAACACTTATCAATTCTACTTATAAAATGCAGAAAGTAACTAGGTTGTAAAATTTAGCTTGTCTCAACTTCAAGAAGTCTTGAAGTTGAGACGTTATCCCTCACTAGACCGCTTTACTCCTCACACTCTCGTCAATACTTCACCTTATCTATGCTATTTCTACTCTAATTCTGGTAATAGCTTGCAGGAGTGAGTGACCAGTATCTAACAGTGATGCAAGACCAGGATTCAGAACCCCACAACATGCAACCTCAATAGGTGAGTAATACTTGTGCTGGCAGCGGCACGATGACAAGTTGCCTGATGCTGATGATGTAGTCGTCTTACATAGGCCTTCTATCACTATTTTGAAAATCCTTCACCCGTGATGTTTATAACCATATATGCTCATACATCCTGTGTTCCTCAAGTGAATTCACTTTTCACTTATGATAGAATACACTTCACATTTGGTGGTTACACTTTATATGTATAATGTCACACAACTGTTGTGACGTCACTGCTTCAACAGGCCTACTCCTGCCACCTTCCCTTGTTATATATTTTATTTTTCCTATCTTCTTTTTCTTATTAATTTTTTCACTCTCACTGTATGGTGGCCCACATTTCACTTGTTAACCAATCTCTCATAATTCTTGAACACCCGCTTCCACACTCACTTTGATCTTTGTATATTTGAATCTGTGTGGCAACAGGTGCCTACTAGGCCCCTAACAGTTTGGCACTTTGAAATATTAATGATTTCAGGCTTCCCCTCGACTTTTTTTAACTAATAACTTTGGTTATCACTCGTAGTATTGTTCCCTGACATTATCACTACTACTGATTACTGCTAGCATTTACTGCACTCCTTAAAAACACTAAGGTTCTCGGAGCCTTTTGCCCCCACGTCTGCACCACTGTGTGTGTGTGTGTGTGTGTGTGTGTGTGTGTGTGTGTGTGTGTGTGTGTGTGTGTGTGTGTGTGTGTGTGTGTGTGTGTGTGTGTTTGTGTGTGTGTGTGTGTGTGTGTGTGTTTGTGTTTGTGTGTGTGTGTATGTGTGTGTGTGTGTATACTCACCTAGTTGTACTCACCAAGTAGAGGTTGCAGGGGTCGAGTCCTAGCTCCTGGCATGGCCTCTTCACTGGTCGCTACTAGGTCACTCTCCCTGAACCGTGAGCTTTATCATACCTCTGCTTAAAGCTATGTATGGATTCTGCCTCCACTACATCGCTTCCCAAACTATTCCACTTCCTGACTGAAGAAATACTTCCTGACATTATTGTGATTCATCTGTGTCTTCAACTTCCAGCTGTGTCCCCTTGTTGCTGTGTCCCATCTCTGGAACATCATGTCTTTGTCCACCTCGTCAATTCCTCTCAGTATTTTGTATGTCATTATCATGTCCACCCTATCTCTCTTGTCCTCCAGTGTAGTCAGGTTGATTTCCCTTAACCTCTCCTCGTCTAGTCTTGTTGCAAACCTTTGTACTTTCTCTAGTTTCTTTAGGTGCTTGGCTAGGTGTGGGTTTCAAACTGGTGCCGCATTCTCCAATATGGGCCTAACGTAGACGGTGTACAGGGTGCTGAACAATTCCTTATTAAGATGTCGGAATCCTGTTCTGAGGTTTGCTAGGCGCCCATATGCTGCAGCAGTTATTTGGCTGATGTGTGCTTCGGGAGATGTGCCTGGTGTTATACTCACCCCAAGATCTTTTTCCTTGAGCGAGGTTTGTAGTCTCTGGCCCCCTAGACTCTACTCCGTCTGCGGTCTTCTTTGCCCTTCCCAATTCTTCATGACTTTGCACTTGGTGGGGTTGAAATTCAGGAGCCAATTGCTGGACCAGGTCTGCATCATGTCCAGATCCCTTTGCAGTTCTGCCTGGTCTGCGAACGAATGAATTCTTCTCATGACTCGCTGCTGTCTTCCTGACAAATATTCCCTGATCCATTGTAGTGCCTTCCCTGTTATCCCTGCTTGGTCCTCTAGTTTTTTGCACTAATCTCTTGTGTGGAACTGTGTCAAACGCCTTCTTGCAGTCCAAGAAAATGCAATCCACTCATCTCTCTCTCTCTTGTCTTACTGTTGTCACCATGTCGTAGAACTCCAGTAGGTTTGTGACACAGGATTTCCCTTCCCTGAAACCATGTTGGCTGCTGTTGATGAGATCATTCCTTTTCTCCATGACTTTGCATACTATATATATCAGTGACACTGGTCTGTAGTTTAGTGCTTCATGTCTGTCTCCTTTTTTAAAGACTGGGATTACATTTGCTGTCTTTCATGCCTCAGGCAATCTCCCTGTTTCGATAGATGTATTGAATATTGTTGTTAGGGGTACACATATCACCTCTGCTCCCTCTCTCAGGACCAATGGAGAGACGTTATCCGGCCCCATTGCCTTTGAGGTATCTAGCTCACTCAGAAGCCTCTTCACTTCTTCCTCGGTTTTGTGTACTGTGTCCAGCACTTGGTGGTGTGCCCCACCTCTCCGTCTTTCTGGAGCCCTTCCGTCTCCTCTGTGAGCACTACTTTGAATCTCGTTGAGTTCCTCACACACTTCACGGCCATTTCTTGTTGTCTCTCCTCCTTCCTTTCTTAGCCTGATTACCTGGTCCTTGACTGCGTTTTCCTCCTGATGTGGCTGTATAACAGCTTCAAGTCAGATTTGGCTTTTGCTGCTATGTCATTTTCATGTTGTAGTTTGGTCCTTCCTCTTATCTGTGCAATTCATTTCTATCTCAAACGACTGCTCTCCTTATTCTCCTGGGTCCTTTGCCTTTTATATTCTTCCATTCCCTAGAAACATTTGGGTTTTTGCCTCCCTGCACCTTTGGTGAACCATGGGTTCATCCTGGCTTTTCATTATTCCTGTTACCCTTGGGTACAAACCTCTCCTCAGCCTCCTTGCAATGGTTGTTACATATTCCATCATCTCATTAACGGGCTTCCCTCCAGTTCTCTGTCCCATTGTGTTTTGTTGAGTATGTGTGTGTTTGTGTGTGGTGTGTGTGTGTGTGTGTGTGTGTGGTGTGTGTGTTGTGTGTGTGTGTGTGTGTGTTTGGTGTGTGTGTGTGTGTGTGGGTGTGTGAGTGTGCGTTTGTTTGTGGCGTTTGTGTGTGTGGTGTGTGTGTGTGAGTGTGTTTTGGTAAGTTTTGTGTGTGTGTGTGTGTGTGTGTGTGTGTGTGTGTGTGTGTGTGTGTGTGTGTGTGTGTGTGTGTGTTCGTGTGTGTGTGTGTGTTAGTTATCATTTTGTCCTAGCACATGTCGATTAGACACTAGGCCTGTTGTATATGAGCACGGTGTGTGTGTGTTACTCACCTATTTGTGGTTGCAGGGGTCGAGTCATAGCCCCTGGCCCCGCCTCTTCATGATTGCTACTAGGTCCCTCTCTCCCTGCCCCATGAGCTCTATCATACCTCGCCTTAAAACTATGTATGGTCCCTGCCTCCACCACATCACTTTCTGGGCTATTCCATGACCTACTACTCATGACTGAAGAAATACTTCCTAACATCCCTTTGATTCATCTGAGTCTTCAACTTCCAATTTGGTGACCTCTTGGTCTGTGTCCCATCTCTGGAACATCCCGTCTTTGTCCACCTCGTCTATTCTGCGCAGTATTTTATATGTCGTTATCATGTCTCCCCTGACCCTCCTGTCCTCCAGTGTCGTCAGGCCGATTCCCTCAACCTTTCTTCATAGGACAACCCCCGTAGCTCTGGGACTAGTCTTGTTGCAAACCTTGCACTTTCTCTAATTTCTTGACGTGCTTGACTAGGTGTGGATTCCAAACTGGTGCTGCATACTCCAGTATGGGCCCTGACGTAGATGGTATACAGAGTCTTTAAACGAATCCTTACTGAGGTATCGGAACGCTTTCCGTAGGTTTGCCAGGCGCCCGTATGCTGCAGCAGTTATCTGATTGATGTGCGCCTCAGGAGATTGCTCGGTGTTATACCACCCCCAGATCTTTTCCTTGAGTGAGGTTTGCAGTCTTTGGCCATCTAACTATATTGTGTCTGTGGTCTTCTTTGCCCTTCCCCAATCTTCAGACTTTGCATTTGGCAGGGTTAAATTCAAGGAGCCAGTTGCTGGACCAGGCTTGTAGCCTGTCCAGGTCTCTTTGTAGTCCTGCCTGATCCTCGTCCGATTTTTTTTCTTCTCATTAACTTCACATCATCTGCAAACAAGGACACTTCTGAGTCTATCCCTTCCGTTATGTCGTTCACGTAAAACCAAGAACAGCACAGGTCCTAGGACTGACCCCTGTGGAACCCCGCTTGTCACAGGCGCCCACTCTGACACCTCGCACGTACCATGACTCGTTGTTGCCTCCCTGCCCAGATATTCTCTGATCCATTGCAGTGCCTTTCCTGTTATGTGTCCCTGGTCCTCTAGCTTTTGCAGCAACCTCTTGTGAGGAACTGTGTCGAAGGCCTTCTTGCAGTCCAAAAATACGCAGTCGATCCCCCCCTCTCTCTCTTGTCTTACTTCTGCACCTTGTCATAAAACTCTAGTAGGTTTGTGACACAGGATTTTCCTTCCTGAAACCGGCGGGTTTGTCAATTATACACTTGTTTCTTTCCAGGTGCCCTACCACTCTTCTCCTGATGATCTTCTCCATGACCTTGCATACTATACACGTTAGTGATACGGGTCTAGTTTAGTGCCTCATGTCTGTCTCCCTTTTAAAAATTGGGATTACATTTGTCATTTTCCATACCTCAGGGAGTTGCCCAGTTTCAAATGATGTGTTGAAGATCTTTGTTAATGGCTCCACAATATCTCTGCTCCCCCTTTAAGGACCATGGAGAGATGTTGTCTGTCCCCACCGCCTTTTGAGGGGTCAAGTTCGCATAGCAGCTTCTTCACCCCCCTCCTTGTTATATGTACCTCATTTCCCGCACTTGCTGGTGTGCCCCTCTGTTCTGATTTCTTGGAGTCCTACTGGTTTCCACTGTAAATACCTCTTTAAATCTTTTGTTTAGCTCCTGACATACCTCCCGGTCGTTTCTTGTGAATTCCCCATCACCCTTCCCCAGTCTGATTACCTGGTCCTTGACTGTTGTTTTCCTCCTGATTGGCTGTACAACAGCTTCGGGCCAGTCTTTACTTTTGATGCTATGTCATTTTCATATTGTCTCTGAGCCTCCCTTCTTTTCTGTGGGATATTCGTTTCGGCTCTTCGGCTGAAATTTTTTTATTTTCCCGAGTTCTCTGTCTTCTGTACCTTTTCCATTCTCTAGTACACCTAGTTTTTGCCTCCCTACACCTTTGTGTGAACCAAGGACTCGTTCTGTTTCTTCCCATTATTTCCTGTTTCCCTTGGGGAAAAAACCTCCCTCTGCCTCCTTGCATTTTGTTGCTACATAGTCCATCTTTCTTGTACTGGTTTTTCCCGTTCAGTTCCCTCTCCCACTGAATGTCTTGAAGGACGTTCCTCATGCCCGAGTAGTTCCCCCTTTTGTAGTTTGGTTTTTCCCCGCCTATTCCTGCTACTTCTCTCCACTTGGAGCTCAACTATGTAGTCGAAAACACAGAACCACATGATCACTACTCCCAGGGGCCTTTCATACATGATACCCTCGATTCCGAACTACTCATGATGAATACAAGGTCCAACCTTGCTGGTTCATCCTCTCCTCTCTCTCTGGTAGTGTCTCTAACATGTTGATGCATGAGGTTCTCCAGTACCAATCCATCATCTTTGGGTCTCCATGTTTCGGGACCCCATGGGGCTCCAGGTTTTCCCAGTCAATCTCCTTGTGATTGAAATCACCCTAACTATAACTTTGCTTCCCCCATGTGTGCTCTCCTGGCCACCTCGGCTAGGTGTCGATCATTGCTCTGTTTCTCCTCATCGTATTCTTCTCTTGGCCTCCTGCAGTTCCTCTGGTGGGTTGTACATTACTACAATTATCACCTTAGGGCCCTCAGACTGGATTGTTCCTACTAAGTAAATCCCTTTCGCCCATGCCATCCATTCCTTCCATTTTCCTCAAAACCCCACTGGGGTTTTTAATGAGGGAGTGAACTCCTCCTCCCCCTCTCCTCCCTCTGTCTTTCCTGAGGAATTTTATATCCGGATGGAAAGATTGAAAACTGTTAATTATCTGGTGAGTTTTTTCTGTGAGTGCTATTATGTCTGGGATGTCTCTTTGATTCTTTCGTTGCCACTCCTCATACTTGTTTGTTTTTTCCATCTGCATTTGTAAACCACACCTTCAACTTCTTTTCTAAGACTGTGGTCTGGGAAGTATATTGGGGTTGGGGAAGTGGGGGACCTGGGAAGGAACTATGGGTTGTTGCTGTGGGTGAAGTTTGTAATAAGTGGGTGGGGGGGATTGGATGTGGCATGGGTGTTTTGATTTAGAGTGTTTGGTTGCACTTGGGTTGACCTGGTTGGGAGGTTTCTATAGGAAGTTGTGAGGGAGGCTGTAATTTGATCTTCTTCCTGGGGCTGGGATCTCCTGTCTGTCTTCTCCTTTCCCCCCTCTTTCCTCCTTTCGCCTTTGTACCATCTCTCTCAAATTTCTTCCCTTTTTTCTTGTGTTCTGTCGCGGTCGAGATACACCTTCCTGTATGCCGTCATGTCCTTTTAAACGTGCTTTCTCCTGCAGGATCCTGGTCCAGTCGCTTTCTGCCCTTTAAGGTCACTCTCACTGGCCGGTTCTTTTTTTACAAATCCCCCTATTCTCCGAAAATTTTCCAGCTGGGTCATATCGTCTTTCCTATTGCTTTCAAGATGCTTTCAATTGCTTTTTTCCCCTTGTTTTCTTGCTTCATATGTTTCCCCTTCGACTTCCTGGAGCCCTACACAAAGACTGACCTCACCCTTTCATTTTCCCACTGCATATCCCTGTGTATCCCCTCATTTAATTTGTTTTCCCCCCACTGCAGCTTTCCTTTTATCAGTTTCACTGGCTAATGTACTTGGGGTCAGTGGCCTGTCATTTTCCCTTCTCGGCTTTCCCTTGGGCTCTGGTTGTTGTCTGTTAGGCCTCCACATAAAGCTTAGCTTTTCATTTGCTACAGTCTCCTCTGAAGAGCAATCTCCATGCAGTTGTGCCCCTTCTTTCCCCACAGTCCCCTTACTTGTGGCTGAGGTAGCAGTCTCTGTTTGTCAATCCCAAAATGTTCTTTAGTTCTTTAGGGGTGTTTCAGATTTTTCAATTCCTCTTCTAACCTGTATCCTAGCTTCTGCTGCTTTGACATGCACCCCCACTTCCTGCTTTCCATATCTATCCTCTATTCCATTTTTTCATGCTAAGTTTTTTCTAGTTTCTTTTCCCATTCATGATCCCTTTTTATGAGCTCTGCTGCCCAATCTTCCTTCGCATTTTGCTCCTCCTGTCCTTGGTTTTTCTTGTTGCTCTCTGGCAACCCATTTTTGTTTTAAACCTGATTGCCTCAGTGGGAAACCTACGTAGTTCTGTATGTTTGGTTAGTAGTGTGTACGTCAGAGTGTGGGGGGGGGGAAGTAGTGGAGAAACTGTTTTGGGTATGTGGGAGCTGAGTGGGAGGGTTTAGGGTGAACGGGGGAGGGAGGGTGATTCGAGGGAGGGTTTTGTGTGTGTGTGTGTGTGTGTGTGTGTGTGTGTGTGTGTGTGTGTGTGTGTGTGGTGTGAGTGTGTGAGTGTGTGTGTGTGAGAGTGTGTGAGTGTGTGTGTGTGGGGTGTGTGTGTGTGTGTGTGTGTTAGTTACCATTTTCCCCCTAGGCCAAATGTCGGTTAGACACTAGGCCTGTTTTTATATGAGCACGTGTGTGTTGTGTTTGTGTGTGTGTGTGTACTCACCTATTGTACTCACCTAATTGTGGTTGCAGGGGTCGAGACTCAATCCTGGCCCCGCCTCTTCACTGATCGCTACTGGGTCCTCTCTCTCTCTGCTTCCTGAGCTTTGTCATAAACCCTTCTTAAAACTTGTATGGTTCCTGCCTCCACTACTTCACTTGCTAGGCTATTCCACTTGCTGACAACTCTATGACTGAAAAATACTTCCTAACGTCCCTGTGACTCGTCTGAGTCTTCAGCTTCCAGTTGTGACCCCTTGTCCCTGTGTCCCCTCTCTGGAACATCCTATCTCTGTCCACCTTGTCTATTCCCCGCAGTATCTTGTATGTCTTTTATCATGTCTCCCCTGACCCTTCTGTCCTCCAGTGTCGTCAGTCCGATTTCCCTTAACCTTTCCTCGTACGACATTCCCTTGAGCTCTGGGACTAGCCTTGTTGCAAATCTTTGTACTTTCTCTAACTTCTTGACGTGCTTGACCAGGTGTGGGTTCCAGACTGGTGCTGCATACTCCAGTATGGGCCTAACATACACAGTGTACAGTGTCTTGAACGATTTCTTTTTAAGGTGTGTGGTGTTATGTGTGTGTGTGTGTATGAGTGTGTGTGTGTGTACGTACTTACTCACCAATAAGTACTCACCTATATGTAGTTGCAGGGTTTGAGTCGCATCTCCTGGTCCCGCCTCTTCGCCTGTTGGTCTACTAGGTCCACTCTTTCCTGGCTTCAAGAGCCTTGGTTACCTCTTAAAACTATGTTTGGATCCCGCCTCTACCACCTCACTCTCCAGAGTGTTTCATTTCCTGACAACTCTAAGGATGAAAAAATACTTTCTAGTATTCCTGTTACTCATCCGAGTTTTCGACTTCCATCGGTGTCCTCATGTTCATATTTCCCATCTCTAAACAGTCTTTTCCCATTTGCTTTTTCAGTGTGTGTGTGTGTGTGTGTGTGTGTGTGTGTGTGTGTATGTG
The DNA here is from genome assembly GCF_026875155.1 of Cherax quadricarinatus. Lineage (NCBI taxonomy): Eukaryota > Metazoa > Arthropoda > Malacostraca > Decapoda > Parastacidae > Cherax > Cherax quadricarinatus. Next base: position 40,024,393 of record NC_069405.1, on the reverse strand, counting down.
TGTGTGTGTGCGTGTGTGTGTGTGTGTGTGTGTACTCACCTAGTTGTACTCACCTAGTTGAGGTTGCGAAGGTCGAGTCCGAGCTCCGGGCCCCCGCCTCTTCACTGGTCGCTACTAGGTCACTCTCCCTGAGCCGTGAGCTTTATCATACCTCTGCTTAAAGCTATGTATGGATCCTGCCTCCACTACATCGCTTCCCAAACTATTCCACTTACTGACTACTCTGTGGCTGAAGAAATACTTCCTAACATCCCTGTGATTCATCTGTGTCTTCAGCTTCCAACTGTGTCCCCTTGTTACTGTTCCAATCTCTGGAACATCCTGTCTTTGTCCACCTTGTCAATTCCTCTCAGTATTTTGTATGTCGTTATCATGTCCCCCCTAATCTCTCCTGTCCTCCAGTGTCGTCAGGTTGATTTCCCTTAACCTCTCCTCGTAGGACATACCTCTTAGCTCTGGACTAGTCATGTTGCAAACCTTTGCACTTTCTCTAGTTTCTTTACGTGCTTGGCTAGGTGTGGGTTCCAACTGGTGCCGCATACTCCAATATGGGCCTAACGTACACGGTGTACAGGGTCCTGAACGATTCCTTATTAAGATGTCGGAATGCTGTTCTGAGGTTTGCCAGGCGCCCATATGCTGCAGCAGTTATTTGGTTGATGTGCGCTTCAGGAGATGTGCCTGGTGTTATACTCACCCCAAGATCTTTTTCTTGAGTGATGTTTGTAGTCTCTGGCCCCCTAGACTGTACTCCGTCTGCGGTCTTCTTTGCCCTTCCCCAATCCCCATGACTTTGCACTTGGTGGGATTGAACTCCAGGAGCCAATTGCGGGACCAGGTCTGCAGCCTGTCCAGATCCCTTTGTAGTTCTGCCTGGTCTTCGATCGAATGAACTCTTCTCATCAACTTCACGTCATCTGCAAACAGGGACACCTCGGAGTTTATTCCTTCCGTCATGTCATTCACAAATACCAGAAACAGCACTGGTCCTAGGACTGACCCCTGTGGGACCCCGCTGGTCACAGGTGCCCACTCTGACACCTCGCCACGTACCATTACTCGCTGCTGTCTTCCTGACAAGTATTCCCTGATCCATTGCAGTGTTATCCCTGCTTGGTCCTCCAGTTTTTGCACTAATCTCTTGTGTGGTACTGTGTCAAACGCCTTCTTGCAGTCCAAGAAAATGCAATCCACCCACCCCTCTCTCTCTTGTCTTACTGCTTTCACCATGTCATAGAACTCCAGTAGGTTTGTGACACAGGATTTCCCGTCCCTGAAACCATGTTGGCTGCTGGTGATGAGATCATTCCTTTCTACATGTTCAACCATTCTTCTCCTGACAATCTTTTCCATGATTTTGCATGCTATACATGTCAGTGACACTGGTCTGTAGTTTAGTGCTTCATGTCTGTCTCATATTGTTGTTAGGGGTACACATAGCGCCTCTGCTCCCTCTCTCAGGACCCATGGAGAGATGTTATCTGGCCCCATTGCCTTTGAGGTATCTAGCTCACTCAGAAGCCTCTTCACTTCTTCCTCGGTTGTGTGTACTGTGTCCAGCACATGGTGGTGTATCCCACCTCTCTGTCTGTCTGGAGCCCCTTCTGTCTCCTCTGTGAACACTTCTTTGAATCTCTTGTTGAGTTACTAACATACTTCATGGTCATTTCTTGTTGTCTCTCCTCCTTCCTTCCTTAGCCTGATTACCTGGTCCTTGACGGTTGTTTTCTTCCTGATGTGGCTGTATAACAGCTTCGGGTCAGATTTGGCTTTTGCTGCTATGTCATTTTCATACTGACGTTGGGCCTCCCTTCTTATCTGTGCATATTCGTTTCTGGCTCTACGACTGCTCTCCTTATTCTCCTGGGTCCTTTGCCTTCTATATTTCTTCCATTCCCTAGCACACTTGGTTTTTGCCTCCTTGCATCTTTGGGTGAACCATGGGCTCATCCTGGCTTTTTCATTATTCCTGTTACCCTTGGGTACAAACCTCTCCTCAGCCTCCTTGCACATTGTTGCTACATATTCCATCATCTCATTAACTGGCTTCCCTACCAGTTCTCTGTCCCACTGAACCTCATTCAGGAAGTTCCTCATTCCTGTGTAGTCCCCTTTCCTGTAGTTTGGTTTCATTTGTCCTGGCCTTCCTGCTTCCCCTCCACTTTTTAGCTCTACTGTGTATTCGAAGCTCAAAACCACATGATCGCTGGCCCCCAAGGGGGTCTTTCATATGTGATGTCCTCAATATCTGCACTACTCAAGGTGAATACTAAGTCCAGTCTTGCTGGTTTCATCCTCTCCTCTCTCTCTTGTAGTGTCCCTTACGTGTCGGTACATGAAGTTTTCCAGTACCACCCCCCATCATCTTAGCCCTCCATGTATCTTGGCCCCCATGTGGCTCCAAGTTCTCCCAGTCAAATCTCCTTGTGGTTAAAGTCACCCATGATCAGGAGCTTTACCCTGCATTGCATAAGCCTTCTGGCCACTGCAGCCAGTGTGTCAACCATCGCTCTATTGCTCTCGTCATACTCTTGCCTTGGCCTCCTGCTGTTCTGTGGTGGGTTATACATCACTGCAATTATCACCTGGGACCACCAGAGTGAAGCGTTCCCGCTATGTAATCACTTTCTTCTCCGCTGTCTCCTCTCTCCAGCTCATCAAAATTCCATCGGTGTTTGATCAGCAATGCCACTCCTCCACCCTCCCTGTTCCTTCTGTCTTTTTTCAGGATCTGGTATCCCGCTGGAAAGATGGCATCTGTTATCATACCTGTAAGCTTGGTTTCTGTGATCGCTATGATGTCTGGTGATGCCTCTTTGACTCTTTCGTGCCACTCCTCCCACTTGTTTGTTATTCCGTCAGCGTTTGTGTACCATACCTTCAATTTCCTTTCCAACACTGTGGTTTGGGGGGCCTGTGGGGGTGGGGGACCTGGTAGCATACTGTGGGATCTATGGTTGGGGGGTTGGGTGGAAGCTGTGGGTATGGACTGTATTGTGTGTAGGGATGGTGTGATAGGTTGTGGGGTTCTGAGGATAGTTGTGTGTGTGCTTGTTCTTGCTGCTCTGTTCTGCTCTGACTGACCTCTGCTGGTTCCATCCTTGTCTCCTTTCCTAGCTCCTTTCGCTTTTTTGTCCTCTCCCTCAGCTGCTGTCTCTCTGTTCGTGTTCTGTCTCTGTCTAGAAACACCTTCTTGTACTCTTCCGAGCTTTTCAACCGTGGTTTCTCTTGGAGGATCCTGTTCTGCACTGTTTCTGTCCTGAGAATCAGCTTGATCGGTCGGTTTCTCCCCTTCAAGTACCCCCCCATTCTCTGAAAATTTACAATCTCATCCATGTCTTCTCCCCCTATTTCCGTGATGATTTTCTCAGTCTCCTTTCTTTCTTCCTGCCGTCTTTCAGTGTGTGTCCTTTCCTCTCTCTCCCGAAGCCCATGGATAATCACTGATTTTGCCCTTTCCTTCTCCCATTGCCTCTCTCTCTGTGACTCTGGTTCCTGTCTGTATGTGGTCATTTTCTCCCTTGATTTTTCCATTAGCTCTTGGTAGCATGGTTGTGCCTCAGCATTCGACCTATCTCCCTCTCCATCTTCACCCATCTGCTCTTCCCTTCCACTCCCTGGCCCTTCTTTGCAGGCTGATATGACCTTAGCATAATTCATATCTCCTTCCTTCCTGTTCAGCCTCTCAGCTTCGTATGGTATGTCTTCTCTGGTTACTACCCCTGAGACTTGCTTCAGCCTGTTTACCTCAAATTCTAGGACCTTTACCCTGGCTACTGCAGTTTCGACTTGTGCCTCCCAATTCTTCGTCTCCTTCTCCAACCTCTTTTCCCATTTCACATAGAGCTCTTTCTCCATTTTTTCAGAAAGCTCTCCTAATTTTCTCTCCCATTCTTGCTCTATCCTTTTCCACTGTTCCTCCATCCATTCCTCCCTACCAGTACCATTGTCATCTGATCCCTGATTCCTGCGAGTCCCAACCATTTTTTTTTTTTTTTAGTGAAAGAAAGAAAAAAAAGAAAAAGGGGGAGAGAGTGAGAGAGAGGGAGAGAGAGAGAGAAGAGGAGCCTAGAAGGAGGGGAAAAGAAGGGAAAAGGGGGAGAAAGTGAGAGAGAGGGGAAAAGGTAAGAGAGAGGGGGGAGTGACAAGGGAAGAGAGAGAGAGAGAAAAGAAGAGGAAGAGAGAGAGGGAGAGGGAGAGAGAGGAAGAGAGAAAGTGAAGGAAGAGAGAGAGGAAGAGAGAGAGGAAGAGAGAGAGGAAGAGAGAGAGGAAGAGAGAAAGGGAGAGAGATAGATAGATAGGGGAGAGAGAAAAGAGAGAGAGAGAGAGAGAGAGAGAGAGAGAGAGAGAGAGAGAGAGAGAGAGGGAAACAAAGGGTTATGCGTCAAATTCACAGAAATATGTGAAATCCTGTATATATGTGTGTGTGTGTGTGTGTGTGTGTGTGTGTGTGTGTGTGTGTTTGTGTGTGTGTGTGTGTGTGTGTGTGTGTGTGTGTGTTTTACTCACCTAATTGTGGTTGCTGGGGTCGAGACTCAGCTCCTGGCCTCGCCTCTTCACTGAGTGCTACTAGGTCCTCTCTCTCCCTGCTCCATGAGCTCTATCATACCTCATCTTAAACCTATGTATTGTCCCAGCCTCCACTAACTATGTGTGTATGTGTGTGTGTGTGTGTGTGTGTGTGTGTGTGTGTGTGTGTGTGTGTGTGTGTGTGTGTGTGTGTCTATGACCCTTTTGTTAAGGTCGTGTCATGGAGAACTGGCACTGCAAGACAAACTGTGTCAATAAAGTGAATATTACCTCCCTTACGTCAAACTCGGAGTGGCAAACCTTCTTATTTTGATAAAGAGATGGTGAAGGTGGCAGTGGGAGGAGGTGGTGTTAGTGGGGAGGAGGTGGTGTTAGTGGGGAGGAGGTGGTGTTAGTGGGGAGGAGGTGGGGTTAGTGGGGAGGAGGTGGTGTTAGTGGGGAGGAGGTGGTGTTTAGTTGGGAGGAGGTGGTGTTAGTGGGGAGGAGGTGGTGTTAGTGGGGAGGAGGTGGTGTTAGTGGGGAGGAGGTGGTGTTAGTTGGGAGGAGGTGGGGTTAGTGGGGAGGAGGTGGTGTTAGTTGGGAGGAGGTGGTGTTAGTTGGGGGGAGGTGGTGTTAGTTGGGAGGAGGTGGTGTTAGTGGGAGGAGGTGGTGTTAGTTGGGGTGGTCGTGCAGGGGAGTAGGACTGGTCGGGACAGTTTTTTGCAGAGGTGGTAGTAGTGGTTGTGATGGTTTTAGCAGGGGTGGTGGGATTGGTTGGGATGGTTGTGGCAGAGGTGGTAGTAGTTGGTTGGGATGGTTGTGGCAGAGGTGGTAGTAGTGGTTGGGATGGGTTTTGGTAGAGGTGGTAGGATTGGTTGGGATAGTTGTGACAGGTATGGTAGTACTAGTTAGGATAGTTGTGGCAGAGGTGGTAGGATTCGTTGGGATAGTTTGGGGCAAGTGTGGTAGTACTGGTTAGGATAGTTGTGGCAGAGGTGGTAGGATTGGATGGGATAAGGTGTGGATGGGGTGGTAGTAGTGGTTAGGATGTTTGTGGCAGGGGTGGTAGTATTACTTGGGATAGGTGTGGCAGGGATGGTTAGTAGAGGTTACGATGGATGTGGAAGAGGTGATAGTAGTGATTAGGATGGTTGTGGCAGGGGTGGTAGTATTGCTTGGGATGGGTATGGCAGGGGTGGTAGTAGTGGCTAGGATGGTTGTGGCAGGGGTGGCAGTATTGCTTGGGATAGGTGTGGCAGGGGTGGTAGTAGTGGTTAGGATAATTGTGGCAGGGGTGGTATATTGGTTAGGATGGTTGTGGCAGGGTGGTAGTAGTGGTTAGGATGGTTGTGGCAGGGGTGGTATAGTGGATAGGATGGTTGTGGCAGGGGTGGTATAGTGATAGATGGTTGTGGCAGTGGTGGTAATATGCTTGGGATAGGTGTGGCAGGGGTGGTTGTAGTGGTTAGGATGGTTGTGGCAGGGGTGGTAGTAGTGGTTAGGATGTTTTTGGCAGGGGTGGTATAGTGATAGGATGGTTTGGCAGGGGTGGTATAGTGGATAGGATGGTTTGTGGCAGTGGTGGTAATATTGCTTGGGATAGGTGTGGCAGGGGTGGTTGTAGTGGTTAGGATGGTTGTGGCAGGGGTGGTAGTAGTGGTTAGGATGGTTGTGGCAGGGGTGGTAGTTGTGGAAATTTATTCGGTCCTAAATTTCCACAGGGCCGATGCATCGTACAAAGATCCCAGCAAGTCATGGATGAATGGCTGGGTTGGGTGGCCCTTACACCCACCCAAAACACACACACACACCTGGGTTGGCGAAGATGGTTGGAAAGGTACATCTTAATTGATTAGATTTACCCTTCAGGGAAGAAGTAGGTAGTTTATACTGTTAGTACACTAATATTAGGATTATTGAGGCAACTAGGGATATCTCTCAGGAAGAGATAGAAGGTGAGTCTGAGCCTGAAATGGTAGCCAGCGTGATTAGTGGGAGTGAAGTCTCTAATCTGAGTGAGAATCACGGAGGTGTTGCCCTACCTACAGTCATGGCAAAGGTTGTGAAGGGCACGGTCCGAAACAACCCGTTTATTCTTTGCCCGGGGGCACAATTCCTTTGAAAAAAGGGGAAGGGGGGCCAAATTAAATTTAAAGGGCCCACCGGGAAAAGTTAGATGTGTTGGAGGGGCTATAAGTCAGGCCCCACCCAAATTTATTGATGGAGTTCAGAAAATTAGGGGGGTTTTGCGAAACATTACACCCCTTAGTTGTAGAGTCGTTACCCACGGAAATACACGAGAGGTTTTTTGCTGCAGCACCCAAAGCATTAAAAAACCTTGGCGTGAGCTGGCAGCCGGAATTACCATGCAGTCAAAATGTGGGTACCCGGTTGGGCCGTGCGGACGTGCTGCCGATACCCTGATTGAATTGGCTTTTGCGCAGTGGACTGTACTTGGCTCTGTGAAACCTTTTTGCGCGCTCCCTAGAATTAAAGTAAGATGCCCCCCATCGAGCAACTTTACCAAATTTAAGGAAGAATTGAATTTTGGCGAATTTGGGAAAATTCGGCACTGCCGAGGAAAACAAAAAGATTGGGATAGTCCTCCGTTTTGAGTCCTCAGGTCAAAAGGGAAATGGTCATGGTGGCAGCAGGGAAAAATTTTGCGTCAAGAAGACGAAGGGAAAGGTAAAAACGATGAAAAAAAAAATGCCGGGGAAAAACTGTTGGGAACATCCAATCTTCCAGTGCTACCCGCGAATGTGAGTCGAATACGGGGAACGTCACGACGAAAGCATTAAGGGAAGGGAGAATATTTTTGTTGGGGGGATAGAAAATTAGGTATTGGAAGGGCGTTTGCTTAAAGGGACGGAGTGGGAGACGAAGTTTGCTTTCCTGGGGCTGGGATGGGGGATTTTGTTAGCCGTCTGGATGACATATGAAGGTAATGGGACAATCCTATTATTGTCCATGTGGGGGGCAACGAGTTGGCAGCTAGGAGTGGGGGACCGATTAAGGTATAGGTCGCAATAAAAATAATAGAATAAGGGTGGGAAACCTTCATATGTTTTTTTTGCCAAGGAGGGGATTTTGGAAGTGAAGGGTTTCCGGGAAATTGGTGCAATTGTGGGGAAAAATATGAAAGGGAAAATGCGGTAACATTCATTGACAATGGGACCTTTCTATGGCAGAAATGACATGTACCAGGGAGGGGGTTCACTTATCTAGGGGGGGGGTGGGGCACGGGCAACTGCAGGGGAGGGCATTGGGGACTTTAAACTAGGAATAGTTAGGGGTATGGGTTTTGGGGGAGGAAAACAGTGAATTTCCGTGTTAATATTACATTTCTAGGGGAACTAGTAAAAAATTTAAGAACGAGATAATTTGAAAAGCCGGGGACCTTGGGTGATAAGGACGTAATAGGTTTAGTAAAAAAATAGAAATGAGCGGGAAAGGGTAAAAAAAAAGGAAGTTTTCAATGTTTATTATGCTAATTGCCGTAGTGCTAGAATAAGATGGAGGTTTGAGTTTAGTTGCTAGTGTAGGTAACATTGATTTTTTCCCTTAACTGAGACGGGTTTTTAATTCAAAAAGTGGGGACATGCCTGGGAATGCATTTCAGGGTTTTTAAATTGTTCCTAGAAGATAAAGATTGGGAGGGGGGGGGGGGGCATTGTTGTCCGAGATCGTTTAAAACTGTTGCATAAAAAGGGGTATTAAGTTGAAGTAACCATACAAGTCTTTTTGGATAGAATTTTAGGGGGGCAGAAAAACTGATTTTAGGAGTGATAACCGTCCCCCCAATTAGATAGGGAAAGGGGAAATTTACTGGGGGAAATTTTTTAAAGGCCAAAAGGCACGTAATTAGAATTCTAGGGGGAAACTTTAACTTTAGTCGTTGTTTGGGAAATTTTCCTTGAGGGTTTTGAATCATACCTTTTTAGATATTTCGGGATTGTTTTTTGAAGCAGTTTTGGACAGAACCTAAAAAGGGGAAATAACCTGCTTGACTTGGGTTATGGCAAACAAGAACCCCTTTTTAATAATTTAAAAATTTCAGGGGAACGGGGTGCGCGCCCAAAAAATCAATTAATTTAGCATTGAAGGGAAGTACAAAGTAGCGATAATCAGTAACAGCCCCAAATTTTTCGCTTAGCAATTACAAAGGGTTAGAGAAACTTACATCTTTTTGACTGGGGTAACGAAGAGAGATACATATGACATTTTCTGAACACATACATGTGCTAAAAGATTTTTATCCCATAAAAAAAAATTAGATCAAATAGAAATGCCCCAAAATGATAAATAATAGGCTCAATATCTACTAGGCAAAAGAAAAAAATTTTTTAGGCGTATAAAAAGAGTGAGGGTCTCTTATGAATCATTTTAAAATGACATTAAAGGGACATTAAAAAAGGGGATAAGAAAAGAAAAGGGACTTTGGAAATTAAATTTCTAGGGATTCAAAAACAACCCAAAAAGTTTTTTCCAGACTATAAACAAAATTTAGAGATAAATAGGCCCCCCTTAAAAATAATATGGGCACCTTTACTGACAAAGAGAATAAAATGTGCTTGATTTTTAATAATTTTTTTTTTTCTCTCATTTTTAAACACGGAAAGCCTAACAATTTTCCCAGTAATTTAAATTTTTACAGGGGCCTGAAAAGAAAAAATTATGAAACTCACAGTCACTATGAATGGTTGTGAACAGAAGACAGACTAACAAAATAGTCACCGGGCCCCTGTAGTTTTTTAAAAGGTTTTTTCTTAAGGAATGCAAAAATGGAACTCTGTAAAACCTAACTAATATTTTTATTTATTCTTAAAAAGGGTGTGGTGTTAAGGGGGAAGAGGCTAAGTAACTCCTTTTTTTTAAAAACGGGGGACAATCGTTGTAAATTTCCCGCCCAAAAAACCCTGACCTCAATGTAGCAAATTACTGATCATTATAGCTGAGTTTTAAAAGAAGCCATCTCGATAAGTAGCTTGTTTAATGATACTCAGATGGACACAAGAGGCCGGTCTTTTTAAAACAATTTTTTAAATTTTTCTTCAGTAAAGCTTTGAGGTGTTACCAAAAAAAAAATTTGATTTTATTTACTTAGTTTTAGAAGGCTTTGAAGAGTTCCGCCCTTTAGATTTTTAAAAAAAGTGGCAGCTCAGGCTTTGGGGGAAAAGTGCTCTCGGGGATCATCATGGCTCACTGACAGGAAGCGAGGTGTTAAAGGGGGGTTAAAAACCCGAAGGGGGGATCTGTAACAAGGGGCGTTCACAGGGTCAGTCTTGGGCCTTGTTTTTTTAAATATATACAATGATCTTGAGGGGGGAATTTACTAGGAATGAGAAAATTTCCCCGATGACACAAAGATAGGTGGGAAAATTGTTTCAACGTGATTTTATGGAACTTCAGGGGGTTTTTAAAAAAACTCTTTTTTTGGTCAGAAAAGTGGCGATGCAGTTCATGTGATAAATGCAAGGTTCTGCTTGGGAGTGCCCAAAACCCCCTAGATTTAAAAGTTAAATGATGTAAATTTTAGCCATACAGATTGCGAAAAGGATTTGGGGGGTTTATGGTGAGCAGCAACCTTAAAAACCAAAGACAGCAATGCCAAAGGTACGTAAAAGGGAAATAGATTACTGGGATTTATAAAAGAAGTGTAAGAAAACAAAGCCCAGAGGTCATACTGCAGCTTTATACATCATTAAAGGGCCTCCCTAGATTATGAGCTCAGTTCTGGTCTCCCATTACAAATGGACATAAATTTGTTAGAAAACATTCACGTAGTTTAAAAATTTTACATAAATTAAAAATTTTTCCTTAGAAGAAAGATTTAAGACTCTAAGTTAATTCACTTGTTTTGACGAAAATGGGGGGAGACCTGTCGAATGTATAAGTGGAAGATGGGATTTAAAAAAGGGGTATTAATAAGGGCTTGAGGATTCTCTCCAAGAAGAACCCGCAGGAATGGATTTAAAATGATAAGTTTAGATTTGAAAGGAATAGGGAAAATATTGGTTGGAAATAGGGTAGTTGTGAGGGAAAAGTCTACTAGTTGGGTTTTTTGGGCTGGGACTTTTGGGTAGTTTTAAATAGGTTGGAAATAAAAGAGTGGGAGGGTTGGATTTTAGTGGGGCTTTACATCAAGTTTTTCTTGGGGGCATTGAAAATTGGGTAGGGCAAATGTTTTGTTAGTGGATAATTGTAAAGGACCCGCCTGATGGGCCAACAGGGCCCCCTGCAGTGTTCTCCCTTTTATGTTCTTATTTCTTATGACTCCTGTCACACGATGGACGTTTAGGGAAGGAAATTTGGGTTTTTAAAACCCCATGGTCTCATAGGCGGCAGGATTCCCCTGAATTCCCCGCCCGTCAGAAAAGGGTGGGTCCCATGAAAGCTGGGGCATATGATAATGAGTACAGTATAAAGATGAACCCCAGGGAAGCTGAACCCGGGAGGGATGCGAACCTTTGGGCCCCTTGGGAAAACACTTTTAGGGGCACATAAAAAGGGGGGATAGATTGCCAAAAATCCCGGGAACGTCGTATCAGTGGGAAAAGGCTACCCGGGGGTTGGGCCCCTGGGTGGAAAGTAGGAGCCCCCAAAGGTGAACACAAATGTTTTTAAATTTAAAGGAAAAGGTGCTAAACCCCCCGGAACCAAAAAAGGTTTCACCCCCGAGGTCCAAAACCAAACGGCCCTTAAATTTAAACCCAACCCAAACCAAACACCAGCACCAGGGGGGGGGGGAAGGGAAAGAATTGGCCACCCGCCCTGGGAGGGGGAAACCCGCCCAGGGGCCACCCCTCCCCCCATGGGGGGGTTTTGGGGCCCCACCCCCCCCCCCCCCCAACACCCCCGGGAAAGGGGGGGGGGTCTTTTTTTTAAATTTCCCTTCAGGGGGAAAAAGAGGGTTTTTGTTAACACTAAATTAGGAAGGGGGCAATGGGTTAAAATGGAGACTAAGACCTTCGTAGGGAAAAGGGTTGAGGAAAAAATTGGTTAGTTCCCCGGGAAACTGCAAAACCAAAGTTGAAAAGGGGAGGGTTTGGCCCATCCCCCCAAAAACCCCGACACCAATTTAGCAAATGTATGTCACAGATCCCCAGGGTTTAATATAGACCTGGTAAATATTAATAATATTTTCCCCAATAGATAATAAGGAGACCCCCTTTTTTGGAAAATTTGGGCCATTGTGGGGAAAATTGTATGATTGACTGGGGCCTTTGTCGGGGCAGTTCCCCTGCCCAGACATACCACTCCCCTCCTTCAGGAGGCGGCCCCTTTCTCAATTTTAATGGGGAAACCACCCCCTTTAAAAGGGTTTCATCAGGCATCATAAACGAGAATATTCGGAAAAAAATTGGCCCCGGTTTCCTGGGGTTCTGAAAAGGGAAACCGGGGCCAAATTGGGAGGTTTGAAAAGGGACACTTCTTCCCCAAAGAAATTGGGGCCTTTTTATATTATCGGGATTTTTTTTCCTAAAAGGAAATTGTCCTATAAACCATTGTGATGAGGTTGCCCGGGCCTGTTTCAAGAGTTCCAGGGGAAAAGCTAATTGAGGCACCAACAAATTTTCACAAATAGTATAGATAGGAGGTTTCAGGGTGGTTGATGGTTTGTGGGTTTTGGCAGAGGGTAATGGAGGAGGGGTTGTGGCAGGGTGGTATAGTGGGTTTGGATGGTGTGGCGGGGTAGTAGGTTAGGATGGTGTGGGGGGGGTGGTAGAGTGGTAGGATGGTTGTGGCAGGGGTGTAGTAGTGGGGGTTTTTGGGTGGTTGTGGAGGGGGGTAGAAATGGTTAATGGGTTGGGGGCAGGGGGTGGTGGTAGTGGTTAGGATGGTTTGTGGGCAAGGGGTGGTAATATGGTTAGGATGGTTGTGCAGAGGTGGTAGTAGGGGAAAATGGTTATGGCAAGGGTGGGTAAGGTTAGGTGGTTTTTGGCAGGGGGGGTATAGTGGTTAGGATTATTCTGGGCTTATGGAAAAAAAGGGGGAAAGAAGCATTAGTAATATGGTTTACCGTCATCTTTTTACGAATTTTGGGGAAAAGCGTGATTTTTTTTTGATTGTAAACGCGACGAAAAACTTGATCCAAAGTTAAACAAAATGTTTTTGGAAAGCTTATTTAGACCGTATGAAAATTCGGGTGTACTCATCAAATGGTTTAAAAAAAACGCGTTTGTGGGGGCTCTTTTACAAACGACGGTATTCATAAAAAAGGAACAACAAGTGTTTTTTAAAAAAAGGGGAAAAAAAATGGGAGGCGGCAATTTTTTCTTTATTATTAAACGTATGAAACATTAGTTTTAAACAGGGGGGGGGGAACCCTTTTTGGGTTTTGAGATGAGGGGGAAGTAGGGGGGCAGGTTTTCTTTATTATTTAAAAATACATAAAACATTTTTTAAACAGGGTGGGGAACCCCTTTAGGCTGGGAAGACCCATTAAAATTAACTGAATCTAATAAGACCGCATTCGAAATAACAAAAAAACAAAACAACTATGTGTAAGAACCAGGATAACCCCAAAAAAAACAGAGTGACTTCTTTCCCTTGCCTTTACTAGAGACATTTTTTTCAAAATGATGTTACATGAATGGGGGTGTTCTTTATTTATTTACCGTAACAATGTAAACAAAACCCGACCAAATTAAATTGACACAAACCAGACGTTACACTTCGTTTACAAAACTTACCTTCGCCTGGTTTTTTTACATAAATCGCGCCTGTCCCCTCTCTGCACTCATTCTTTCTCTCTGGATTGTAGCCTGGGTACTGCCTACATACCACACTTTATTAAATTTTTCAATAAATACACCATCCACCCATTTTAAAGGGAAGTAATGGTAAATGTATATACTTTTATTGCTCTGGGAATTTTAAAAATCATGAACATATTGTGGGGGGGGTGGCCGGTTTGGTAGAATGGTGCTCCAACAACCACACTTGATTTCTTTCAAAAAATATACTTGTCTTTCCTAGATTAAACTATAAAAATTTTTAAGGTAGTAATGGTGCACTATTTTTACCCCGGAGTTTCCTGGGGAAAAATTTCGGGGGGGCAAAACCCCCCCGGGGCCCCCCGTGACTTTTTTATTGTACTTTTTTTTTCTTTTTTTATGCCTGGTTCTATGCTAACTAAATATGTTAGTGTAAATTGTTACTATTTTGTATGCATTTGTAAGTAGAAAAAAAAGGGGGTTCCCCTTTACGGCGGTTTCCGCTTTAAAAGGCGGTAGCCTGGAACCCCACCCGCATATAAGTGGGGCCCCCTGACTGCAAAAAGTCGATTATTTTTAAAAAATCAAAGATTTTAAAAACAAGACAAAAAAATTTCCCCCAGAAGGCCCCACTTATACTGTAGAAGGCCGCATGCGGCCTAAACCGCAGCTTTCCCCATCCTTTCCCGACTTGTACAATGATTAGAAATGTATTAGGCATGTATCGCTTCCTCGTGCAAATGGTAACAGTGACAGTCAAATGGACAACACTGAACAATACTCAAAGATTAAGCTAGTAAAACAACTCTCGAAACAAGTCATAAATATGATACTGATTATTATTATAATTTTTAAAACCAAGATGGAATTGGGGATGAGTTATTCTTGACATCTTTGGAACAACAAACGCTGATTTCGGAGAGGGGAAAAATAATTTTGAAATATGATCAATTAAGTGATGTATGGTTTTGAAAACCGACAAGTTGAAGAACTGAGACACTTACGCAACATATGGGAATCTTTATTGAGGAAATGTTTCTCCACACAGTGGCTTCATCAGCCTTATACAAAGCAGAAAGGTATAAGGAGAAGAGGAGTTTGAGGTATAATCAGTCCCTCAGCCTGGTGTTGATGTGCTCAGTCCACAAGAGTGATGGACTGAACACATCGACTCCAGGCTGAGGGACTGATTACCTCAAACTCCTCCTCTCCTTATACCTTCCTGCTTTGTATAAGACTGATGAAGCCACTGTGTGGCGAAACGTTTCTTCAATAAAGATTCCCAATGTTGCATAAGTGTCTCAGTTCATACAATAGTAGATGAACATTCAAATTTATCGTCGATAAAAAATGTTGTAATTGCACAAAATCTGTTCAGTTTTATCTCCGTCTACTCTATCTCCATTCTCACAATTACTTCGTTAATATAAGATTTTTTTTTGGATTTTTAACCCCGGAGGGTTAGCCATCCAGGATAACCCAAGAAAGTCAGTGCGTCATCGAGGACTGTCTTATTTCCACTGGGGTCCTTCAATCTTGTCCCTCAGGATGCCACCCACACCAGTTGTCTAACACCCAGGTACCTACTTGCTTGCTTGCTAGGTGAACAGGGACAACAAGTGTAAGGAAACACGCCCAATGTTTTCACCCTTGTCACGGATCGAACAACGGACCTCAATGTGAGAACTGAATGAGCTACCAACCCAGCTACGGGATACACACACATGCTGCGTATCAAGATAGGTGTTAGGTTTGTCAGGAAACAGGATAAGTGTTTCCTGATGCGAATCTTCTGCGTATCAAGACATTGTCAAGCCCTTTTTTATATCTTTTCTCTCCTATGATACCATTCAGGAGGGAGCTTGAGGTTGGCCAAGGGCTTTTGATCCAAGTGGCTCAACGAAGGTGGCTCGTGGCTGACAATTGAAGAGTCTGGGTTCGATCGCAGCACAAGTGGAAATTGTCGGTATGTTTCACTGTCCCTGTTCACCTAAGCAGTAAGTAGGTATCTGGGTGTTCGTCGGCATGGATAAGCCTTACTGGATTTTTTTGGCTATTCCGTAAACCTATTTTTATCCGAGTTAATAATCTCAATATAATCTTCTTTCTTCTCCTCCTTCTGTTTTCTTGTTCCTCTTCTTTTTTCCTCCTCCTCCTCCTCCTCTTTTTCTTCTTCTTCTATCTGGGAATCCCCTTTGACCCATGCATGTGAGGAGAAAATATAGGGAACAGTGTAGTAAAGAAAGCGAATGCCAGACTGAAGTTCCTGTATAGACAAGCACAGTGTCTACCTACTGAGGCTCGCAGGACCCTATGTCTAGCCCTTATACAATGCCATATGAATTACGCTTGCTCTTCTTGGTACTCTGCCTTGACAAAAAAACTGAAAGATAGACTGCAAATCACCCAGAACAAAATCGTAAGATTCATCCTGGGGCTGGGACCAAGAGAGCAGAATGAATTACAGCAGTTAGATATGCTGAATGTTGAAGACAGAGTAAAACAACTGAAGCTAAATCATGTTTATAAAATTGCTCACAAACAGTGTCCAGAATATCTTGCTGTCAATTTTGTCAAGGTTGGAAACCAAAGCAATCATAGTACTAGAGGGAGGGAGCACAACTTTGTAGTACCCACAGTCATTGGCCAGGCTTCAAACACCTTTTATTGTACAGCAATATAGGAATGGAACAGACTGCCCGCACATGTCAAAGCCAGTCATAGCATGAACCAGTTCAAGAAGAGTGCCAAAAGGTGTCTGATGAATGTAGCTACAGAAAGGGAAGGGAATGATTTTCTATTTTTTTTAGCTAACATACGTGTAAATTTTACCTTATTCCTAGTAATGACCCTCGTATTGTAGATAGTCTTAATGACCCTCGTGTAGTAGATAGTCTTTTTAGTATGATAATAAGATGTTATCTTCATTACAGAATAATAAGAAAATATTATAACCTTTATATTATAAGATAAAAGGACCCCAATGGAAATAAGTTACTCTGACTGACTTTTTTGGGTTATCCTAGGTTCTCTACACAGATGCTGCTATGTATGATAATTCTATGTAACTGTATTTGTGTATACCTGAATAAACTTACTTACTTACTCTTTCTTCTTCTGGGTTACAACTGTAATATTAAAGTTTACCATAAAAACAAGTTTTCTTTAAAATGTATTTAAATGAAAATGGATTTCTTCAGCATCCTTAAGCGTAAACTATTCCGTAAATAAAATATGATTTAGTAGGGATGCTATTATAACAATAATATATCTTTATTTACTACAAGCACATGTACAAGGTATACAGACCATAGCTGACATCAATGCTATACTACTATATAGAAAGCCGCTTGTTATGCTGAGCATTTCTGGCAAATTGGGTCAGTTTTGTCCCAAGATGCTACCCACACCATCCAACTAACACCCAGGTACCCATTATGAACTGATGGGTGAACAGGGACAGGGACAGCAGGTGTATTATGGAAACACATCCCTAATGTTTTCCAGCCGTACCAGAGGAGATTCGAAACCCGGACCTCAGTGTGTGTGAGCTGAGTGTGCTAGTGATCGAGCTACGGGACACCTTAAAGAAAAAGGCTACCCAAATTATTAACCCTGGAAGTTAGAAATCCAGGATGACACAATGGGAATTGTCTCTACTGAAAACATTTTTTTTTTGTTTGTTTGTTTTTTTTTTTTTGTTTTTTTAGATCTTTCCCGTAGGACGCGACCCACAACAGTCAACTGCCAGGTGTCTGTTTACTGCTAGATAATAGGGGCCAATAGGTCTTAGATGGACTAGGTGTTTAATAGACTGAGCACATCGATCCCCAGGCTGAGGGACTGATTACCTCAAACTACTCATTTTCCATCATTCTTCTCTCTACGGGACTGAAGAAGCTACTGGCTTGCAAAACGTTTCCTCAATAGAGATTCCCAAATGTTTTGTTCTTCAACTTGTCGGTTTTCTAAAGTCTAAACCATTTACATCACATTAACTGATATTGCTTATAATTATTGTTTATACAGTTAGTATTTTATGCTTCGCCGCATTAAAAATTATAGCTTTAGAAAGAGACTGGGCAAATATATGAGTAGGAGGGGCTGGGTGTGATTGGTGTCGTGGGTACGGGAGTAAATTCTTGGGTAACTTTGGGTAAGATAAGATTTCGTTCGGATTTTTAACCCCGGAGGGTTGGCCACCCAGGATAACCCAAGAAAGTCAGTGCGTCATCGAGGACTGTCTAACTTATTTCCATTGGGGTCCTTAATCTTTTCCCCCAGGATGCGACCCACACCAGTCGACTAACATTCAGGTACCTATTTGCTGCTAGGTGAACAGGACAACAGGTGTAAGGAAACGTGTCGAAATGTTTCCACCCGCCGGGAATCGAACCCGGGCCCTCTGTGTGTGAAGCAGGAGCTTTAGCCACCAGGCCATCAGGTCACCTCCACCAGGCCATCGGGTAGTGGTGGTTTTGATAAGGACTTGCCTTATATGGGCCAGTAAGATTTCTGTAGTGTTCCTCCACTCTTATGTTCACATATAGCCTGAAGGTACAGACATATAATATGTTTGGTTGTACTTTACTGAACATAAGAACGTAAGTGAAGAGCACTGCAACAGGTTTGTCCCTCTCACCCAATAATTCCCACTCATATGCCTGTTTAGGCTATAACCTTCGGTAGAGATACTTAACCGTCTGTTCCACTCCTCCGAAACGTTTGCCAACCCAGTGCTTTCCTATAGCCTTTCTAAATCTAAGTTTATCTAACTTTAATTCACCGTTTCGAGTTATTTCTTGCTAAAATATTCTCAGCACCCTGTTGATATTCCCTTTACTTATTCGTCTTCTACATGTACACCTCAGTCATCTCTTCTCACTCTATGCCTCTCAGGAGAGTGTATGTTCAGGGCTCTCAGTGATCTTCCAGTGAAAGATCACTTGTGAATTAATTTTGTCAATATACCCTGCTTTCTAGCTGCTATATATCCACTCTGTTAAACTGAAACCAAAACTAAGGCACATAATCTTAATGAGGCCTTGCTAATATTGTAGAAAGTTGAAGTATAACCCTAGGACTTTTCTTTCTCATATTACTTGTTATAATAATAATCTTTATAATCCAAGCAGTCTATTGATCTTATAGACAACAAGAAGCCATTTTCACATCCAGTATAATCAAGTTCTACGGTATTTAGTTTATAAGTTCAATGCTTATTTTTACATCTATGAAGTGGGACTTTGTACTTGTCTACATTTAACTGCTTCTTCCCTCTTTTCTGGCCATAACATTAAATTTTGCAAATAATCAAGATCTATGTTATCCTTCTTGGAATTTATTAGTTGGTCTGTTGTATGTTCCCAGAGAGCTTTTTCAGGTCTCTTTCTTTTTTTCCACGTCAAGGTCATTATGAACAATAAGGTGCATAAAGAACAAGATGACACAATACCGTGACTGGAACAATACACAAATAACTCACACGTAGGAGACCGAAACTCTTGACGACGTTTCGGTCTTACCTGGACCGAAGGCAGATCCTCATTATGATTTCACTTATTTATGGAAACTTTTTGCTGTCTGTCAGTTATGCTCAGTGTTTTGACTATTTTGCAGTAGTTTTCAGTGTGCGACGCATTCAGAAGTTGTACTAAAGTCAAAGTAAACAGATTCTTATTCTTCATCATGGTCTATTGAATCAATGGAAATAAGTAAGGACACAAATGGAAATAAGTCACTTGAATTTTTTGGGTTATCCTAGGTTCGCTTCACATATGCTATGTATGATAATCTATGTAACTGTAATTGTGTATACCTGAATAAACTTATACTATACCTTAATGAAAAAAAGGTCAGGCAATTTGTTAAGCAAGAACTACACATTGTCAATACTAGTTGTGGCTACTTGATACAGTCTAGTTCATCAAAGTGGCTCTGCTCGTCTGTTTGTGTGATCAGACGTTCGCCTGCTGCCCTCTCTCGGCGATTGGAAGACTTCCTGTTTTTTTCCAATATGGCGCAGGGTGTGAGGAAGAGGGTAAATACTGTGGGCACTGAACTGGTTCGCAGGGCGATTTCGCCGCAAGCTGCTCCCGTGCTGTTGCCATTAATCATCCGGGATACGAATGGTATACAGGACGCAGAATTATATGGTGTAGCAATTAATGGCGCATACAGGGTGTTTGTCAAGTTGTTGAACACTGGCGTCTATGAGAGGCTGGTAGAGAAATACCAGGATGTGCAAGTGGACGTCAATTCTTTGGTGAGTGTCCGCCTTCATGACGTCTCCAGTCATGATACTGCGATACATGATAGTGGAAAATGTACCATTTGAGGCAGATGAAACAGACATACACAACGTTTTCAAGGACTACGGGACCGTTTACCTGGCACAGCCTGGCAAGTGGGTAGAAGGTGCATATGTTGGATTCCCAGAGGGCACGTTCTCGCTTAAAATGACGATACGGCACCCCATACCATCCTATGTTATGTTGGAGGCTTTCAAGACTCAGCTCATGGTGTCCTATGCTGGGCAACGCAGGACCTGCAGACGTTGTGGTGGTTTTGATCACATTGCTGCATATTGTGAACGACAGACTCGACTTCATGGTCTTGAATGTATTGCCACAGGGGAATCTGGGCTAGTTGGACGTGCTCTGGAGCTACAGGAAGGACGTGGGCCTGGTCGTCTGTGGAGTGAGGAGGTGGAGCAAGCAGAGGTGGTGGCGGGTGCGGACCTGACCGCCCCTGTGGCTGGGAGCCCTCTTGGACCCATTTTGCCTGATGGTGGGGGACGACATGGTTTGGCGGAGGAAGCCATCGTTGAGGTCCTAGAAATGGTACTCACCTCACTGTTCCCTCAGTCAGAGGGGGAGGGAGAGTCGGCGACGAGGGCTGGTGTGAGGAATGCTGCAGACCTGAGTGGGCAGCAAAATGAGCCCATTGACTTGGTGGTGTATCACGGGGCAATGTTCCCAGATGGCGGGAAGGTTGGACATGTGGTGGAGGTGGAGGTTCACCGTGAGGTATCACAGGAGGTGGAGATGGAAGTGGGTGGAGTCACGCGTAAGCATGAAGCTGTGACATCGGATTCAGATGATGTCCTGACTCCAGCACAGAGGACCGGCAAGGTAGTGGTGGTGGAAGAAGATGGTGGTGATCCCTCGGGAACTTCAGACCCAGAGCTGGACCGGGGAGGGGTTAGGGCTGTCAGTAGAGACGTGCATAAAGGAGGTCCGAAAGGACATGGTGGTGCTGTGAGGAAGGTGTCAAAGTGCAGGGAGAAGAAACCACCGCTGGCCTAAGGTGTATGACAGTTAACATTAATGGGTAGTGTCAGGATGTGAAGCGTGCATGGTTTGCAAGTTTCTTGTGCCGGCATAGAGTAGACGTCGTATTTGTGCAAGAGCACAATATCAAGGTGGGGCGTGTATTGGAGGTGGATGGATATAGGGTTTTTGTGATGCAGACGGGATGCTTGAAAGGAGGGGTGGGGGTTCTACTCCGGGAGGCGAGCCCATTTGTGGTTAGTAGAAGTGAAAGGGGGGGTGAGGGGCGTATTATAAGGGTGGATGGATGGTGGATGGGCGAGCAAGTGGCGTTAGTGTGTGTCTATGCACCCGCGGAGAGTGATGCACATCTGAAAGCGGATTTTGTGAGGGATGAGCTTGTTTATTATTTCCGTTCTTTACCACCTCTTGCTATCAAGGGGGGGGGGGATTGGAATTGTGTTACTCGCAGGGCAGACGTTGAGCTGCGTGGGGTGGGGCATTTTTCAACTATCCTAGGTGATCTTCTGAGAGATGTGTGTCTACATGATGTATTTGGGAGTGGGGCTTGGGCGGTGGAGCACACTTTTGTTAGACATGAATATGCAGCGAGGCTAGATCGGCTGTACATCACAAAGCAGGTAAGAGTGGAGTCGTTGCATATGGTGGAGGTGGAATATTCTGATCATAGGGCGGTTGTGGTCGACCTGGGATGGGATGGGCTGGCCAGAAGGTGTAAGAGCTATTGGAAACTAAATTCGAGGATCTTGGGTGATGAGGAGGGGCAGGGAGGATTCGAGACATTGTGAGCTGAGCTCAGTGAGGAAAGGCGGGGTGTAGAGGATTTGCTGGGATGGTGGGACAGGGTGGTTAAGGGGCGAATATGTCAGTTTTATGTGAGGGAGGGGAAATGCATAATGCAACAATCGTATGGGCTCCTTTAGTACCTAGAGGGTAGGTTGAGGGATTGCTATGGAAGAGGTGGACACGGGCGAGTATATCCTGTGGAGGAGATAGAAACGTTGAAGGGAAGGATTTGTGAGGTGCAAAATGAACGTTTTAAGCGGTGCATGTGCACGGGGGGGGGTTGAGGACGTGTTGTGGGGCGATCGACCATCAGCGTGTGTTTTACGGGGTCAGCAGTGCCGTCGGAAAGCCACTGAGGTTGGTAGGTTAGTCGTCCACTCAGAAGTGGGGGGTTATCGTGATGGGCAAGTGTTGCGGATGACAGAGGGGATGAGTGGTTATGCGGATGCATGGTATGAGCAGTATTTGGGGAGTAGTGGAGTGGGAGGTGAGGCTTTGCGTAGCGTCTGCGAGCTAGTGCCATGTTCATTGGGGCGTAGTGATCGAGTAGCGCTCGGTGGGGAGATAGATGTGGGTGAGGTTTGGCGGGCATTGGTGAGTATGCATACGAGAAAGGCTCCAGGGATAGATGGATTGCCTGTGAATTTTACCTTCAGAATTGGACGTTAATGCATGGATTCCTGGTGGAGTTAATGAATATCATGAAGGAGAAGGGGGTGTTGGGGAAGTTACAAGCCACAGCGGTAGTTGTTCTGGTCCCGATGGGAGAGGTCCAGAATACCCTAAAGGATTATTGGGTGATATCTTTACTATGTGTGGATTATAAATTGTTTGCAAAAATACTGGGAAATTGCCTGAAATGTGTCGTGGGGCATGTCATATCTGGTGGGCAATACGGGTTGCTTGGCAGATCTATGGTCGAGGGCCATGGACGTCTTAATGGGTTTGTGGAGGGTTTGGGGGGGAAAGGGGGGTACTTAACTACAACATCAGGTCCTAAAGCAAAAACTATGATGACCTCCTGGCACTCCTTGAATCACTAAAGACACCCTTCTCCTGCATTATTCTTACTGAGACCTGGCTTAAGCAGGACACAATAGATATCTACCCTCTACCAGGATACACAGCAATTCACAACTGCAGACCAAACCAAGTTGGGGGTGGTATTGCAATCTATTACTCTAACCAATTATCTTGTATTAGCACCACTTGCTTTAGTGATGAATATGGGGAATACATTTTTGCTAATTTTACTGTAAAAAAACCTTAAGGCACCTATAACAATCGGTGCCATTTACCGGATACCTCACACAAACATCCCAAATTTCAGTGAGAAATTAAAGTCACTAATAACAAACAGACAAATGAAAAAAGCACCACCTTCTCTTAGCTGGAGACTTCAACATCAACCTTGGCTTACTAGATGATCAGCCTGTAGCTGATTTCATCAACAATATGAACAACACACTTCTCATACCAACAGTAACTAAACCAACCAGGCTCACTGAGACAAGTGCAACCATAATAGACCACATATGGACCAATATACTAGCCCCCCTTAAATCAGGGATAATCACAGATAGCACTACAGACCACTACCCTACCTTCCTCCTGACAAACATTAGTAAACCACCACTTGAATACAACAAAGTCTCATTTAGACTCCATGACGAGGCCTCAATAAGGAAGTTTACAGCTGACCTAGAGACTGTTGACTGGCCTACAGAATTCTCCAAGGTCAATGGTATTGATGACTGGACAGACATTTTTCTTAACAAATTACTTAGACCATACAACAAACATTGTCCTATAAAAACGAAACAGATCACAAACAAACGGCTTGGTTGCCCATGGCTAACCAGCACCATTCTGAAATCCATTGACAAGAAACACCAATATGAAAAGCAACATAGACAGGGCTTAATACACAAAAATATTCTTAAACACTATTCATCAGTTCTCACCAAAGTAATAAAGAAAGCCAAACAACTATACTACTCCAGTAGATTCACAGACACTAGAGGAGGCATAAAAAAGACCTGGAAAACACTCTCTCAGATTCTAGGGACCCACAAACTGAAAAAAAACAAGAATATTGTCCTAACTAAACCTAATGAAACACCACTACATCCCACTGACACAGCTAACAAGATAAACGACTTCTTCTCAACCATAGGATCTAATCTCGCCAATAAAATCCCACATACCAATGCCCATGCCGGGGACTACCTAGATGGGAATTTCCAAAATTCCTTCTATCTTGCACCAATTGAGCCCACAGAAGTCACCGAGATTATAAAGTCACTTAAAAATAACTCAGGGAATCTGTCTCATGTCCCACCATTACTGTACAAGCGAGCGGCCCATATCCTTTCGCATGCTATTTCATTACTTTTTAACAAGTCACTAGAAACTAGCACCTTCCCGAAACTACTCAAGATGGCAAGAGTTACACCAATACATAAAGGGGGTGACCCTACAGACTTAAACAACTATAGGCCAATATCAAACTTACCATTGCTATCCAAAATCTTTGAGAAACTCGTGCACAGGAGACTATATTCATTTATAACAGCACAAAACATACTCAATCCCTGCCAATTTGGATTCAGGAAAAATAAAAGCACTAATGATGCAATCATAAAAATGCTAAATCTGCTTTACACAGCATTGGAAAATAAGGAATATCCACTAGGAATTTTTATTGACCTAAGAAAAGCTTTTGACACAGTAGACCACGACATCCTACTCCACAAACTTGACCATTATGGTATAAGAGGCCATTCGCTTGCTTATTTCAAATCTTACCTTACTAATAGGTATCAGTACGTCACCATTAAAGACACAGCATCAACAACAAGGCCACTTGATACTGGAGTTCCACAGGGAAGTGTCCTTGGTCCCCTGCTCTTCCTCATATACATCAATGATCTTCCAAACGTATCCCAACACCTGAAACCCATTCTCTTTGCTGACGACACGACTTATGTCATCTCTCACCCTAATCTTGCCACCATCAACACCATTGTTAACGAGGAGCTGATCAAAATATCGACTTGGATGACAGCCAATAAACTTACGCTTAACACTGACAAAACCTACTATATTATGTTTGGTAGCAGAGCAGGAGATGCACAAATTAACATTAAGATCGACAACACTTTAATTACCAGACATAATGAGGGCAAATTCCTAGGCCTATACCTTGACAACAACCTGAATTTCAGCACCCATATCCAACACATAACCAAAAAAAGTATCCAAAACGGTTGGGATCCTCTCCAAGATACGATACTACGTGCCGCAAAATGCCCTTCTCACACTATACCACTCACTTATTTATCCATACCTCACCTATGCTATTTGTGCTTGGGGATCAACTGCAGCAACACACCTAAAGCCAATAATAACCCAACAAAAAGCTGCAATAAGAATAATCACTAAATCCCATCCCTGGCAACACACCCCCCCACTCTTCATAGATCTAAACTTACTCCCTGTTCAGTACATCCACACTTACTACTGTGCAATCTACATTTACAGGACCTTAAATTCCAATAGTAACCTTGACCTAAAACGGTTTCTTGATAGTTGTGACAGAACCCACAGGCATAACACCAGACACAAACATCTCTACGACATTCCCCGTGTCCGACTAAACCTTCACAAAAATTCAATGTATGTCAAAGGCCCTAAAATCTGGAACACCCTACCTGAGAACTCTAGAACTGCAGACACATTCATCACCTTTAAAACTACCATTAGAAAACATCTTATCTCCCTGATACACCCCATCAACTAATTCCACGAATACCACCTAGTGGTTCACACTTACACTCACTCACCCATTTGACCATAAACAGAAATATTAATCTCAATCTTAAAATAATGAATCCTATGATACTCCAATATTGAAACTATGTACTGTGCCAAAACAAAAGCATTCACATTGCTAAACTCACAAACTAGTATTTAGTCACTTAGCCATAATACCAACTTACCCGAAATGCCTAGCCATGCTAGGCGTTCTAGTGGTACACTCTGTAATCATTATTTAACTACATGTAAACCACACAATAACCAAATTCTGTAAATTCAACATTGTAATCCTTATAGAGAATAAACTTTGAATTGAACTGAATTGAATTGAATTGGCAGGGAGCACATGACTGTGTGGAACGGGAGGCATTGCGGAAGATCCTTCTAAAGCAGGGATTTGGGTAGGAAGTTGCGGAGTGGGTGGAGACATTGTATCGAGGGGCACAGGTGCATGTGCAAATCAATGGTCGCATAGGGGAAGCGGTATGTATGGGGCAGAGCCTCAGGCAAGGTTGTCCACTTTCTCAAATCCTGTTTGCCTGTGTTCAGGACCCATTTTACAGACTCATTGAGGCACGTATCTGTGGGGGGTGGGGACAGGGGAGGTGGGGTGTGGGCCGGGGATCGTAGGATACGTCGACGACATGACAATACTCGTGAGGGAGGGAAAGAGTTTGAGAGGGGTGGGAGAGGTCATTCGTACTTTTGGGGAGGCTACGGGGATGAGGGTCAATGTGGAGAAATCATGCTTATTAAGGCTGGGAAATTGGAACTGGCAGGGAGAATGGGATGCTGGTGTGGAGTGGAGGGTGGTGGATAGCTTGAAGATATGTGGAATAGTGTTTATGGAGCGTATTGTGGAACGGGTGCAGCATATATTAAGGAGTTTGCAACTGTACCATTTGACATTGTTGCAGAGGGCCATTGTGGTAAACACATTACTATATAGTAAGGTTTGGCACGTGGCAGCAGTTTACCCCATAACGGGGCAAGGAATTACAAGAATCTTAAAGAGGGTGTTTAAGTTTATATGGGGTTCCGGGTGTGATTGGCTGAGATGGGAGGTGGTAATGCTGCCGGAACGACAGACGTTGGGTAAAATGTGTTTACTTACGAAGGGAGTATGTACGAGTCGGGGGGTGTGGAGGGTTAAAGCTTCTGTATGAGGGAGTGAAGAGGTGGTATGTGGGTACAGAGTTGAGGGAATGTGAGGAGGTGTTGCGTACCCTCATGGTCCTATGGGAGCCTGGCAAGATCTACGTGGGGGTGTTGGCGAGAGTGATTGGGAGCCGGGTGGTGGTGCCGGTGGAGGGAATATACCCCATGTATGGATGGGGAGATATTTGGTGTCGTTTTCGTAAGTTGAAGCTCAGGCCTCGGGTGTGGGAGGTTATGTTCTGTTTCTTGCATGGCATTTTGCCATCAGGAGCAGTTCTATGGGTGAGACGAATAGTGGAGGAGAGTGGGTGTGGGGTGTGTGGTGGAGAGGATACGGCATATCATGCGGTGTATTTTTGCGAATGTTTGGAGAATGTTCAGGATTGGATGAGTAGGATAGTGAGGCGAGTGGGAGGGGAAGGGCATACCAGTGTTGGTGTTGAGAGCGCTCGTTTTGGATGTGGGAGGGGTGCCGGAGAGTACACAACGAGCATTGGCATATTTAATGGTAGATTTTGTGTATGTGCCCTGAGGTATGCGTGGGAATGGGGATTGGGTTGTGAGGAAACGGGTAATGGCAGCTACTTTCTATAGGACGGTTTGCAGGAATAGGGAAATATATGGATTGCGGTGGGAGGGAGCCTTCTCCGCAGGTTATCGTGGTTTAACTGTTGGGATCTTACTAGCTTTGTAGTGGGGGGGGGGTTGTCATGGCTGGGGCAAGGTTTGGGAATGTCATCCGGGGTTCCAATGGGCTCCCCGTCGGAGTGTGTGTGTGTGTGTGTGTGTGTGTGTGTGTGGTATGGACGTATGGTTAGGCGTAAACAAGGGATGGTTCAGTGTGGTTGGTAGGTGTTAGGATACACAAATAACCCGCACATAAAAGACAGAAGCTTACGACGACGTTTCGGTCCGACTTGGACCATTGACAAAGTCACACTAACAGAGGAGGAGCAGGACGGCTATATATAGGCAGGAAGAGGTGGAGGTAGTAGTAGTGGTAGTAGTAGTAGTAGTAGTAGTACAAGAATTGTATATAATACCGACAGGATGAAATGACACATGCACAACACCCGGGCATCCCCACCGTAGACGCTTCGCCATCCAGCCAGCCACTGGATGGCGAAACGTCCACAACAAAGACAACCAGACGCCGCACATGTGTCTAATTTCATCAGTAGATGTAGTAGAAGAAGAAGAGGTAGTAGTAGTGGTAGTGGTAGAAGTGGGAAATAAGGAAGACGAGCCAGTCAAATACAAAGGACCGAAACGTCGTCGTAAGCTTCTGTCTTTTATGTGCGGGTTATTTGTGTATCGTTCCAGTCACGGTATTGTGCCTTTTTGTTATTTAGGTGTTAGGATGTAAGTGTGATGACAGCTGGAATGAAAGTGCAATCCAGTTTGGTTGTGGGGATTTTCGGTTTATACTTTTGCGTACGTGTCCCACGGGATGATGACTGCATTACTCTCTATGTATATATAGCCTTGCACATGCTTGGTCACTTACCATCACACCTATATTAGAGGATGGAGGTATAAATTTTTTTTAGAGGTAATGTACGCGTGTATGCTATAAGGATGCTTGGGTGAGGTTCATAGTGATTGTGATACTGTCGCGCTGTGACAGGTTATATGCTCATGTATGGCTAGAAGAATGTGTGACAGGGTCATGTGTAATGACGAGAGAAAGTGGGCGGTTACCCAAATGGGGGGGGGAAGAGGGGGGGTAAGGAGTGTCGAAGAGACTGAATTTGCAACTTGATAGTGTCTCTTGTATACACCTTCGTTTTGCACATTGACTTTTGTGCAGTGAATAGGTTGAGATAGAGTAGTTTTTATTTGTGTGTTCGCATTAGGTTATGGAAGCCTGTGCTGTGAAACTGATTTTGTTGATAGCCTTTACTCTACATGATGATATATCAATGTATGTGTACAACAATATGATAATTTAGTAATTGTGGCCAGTGTATTTGGCAGAGGTGTGTGTACCTCAGGCGGACACAGATACTTCTGTATGACTTACTCTCAAGAAAGTTTTTTTTTTTATTAGGAATGTGCGTTTCTTTTACAATAATACATATGTGTGATGTTTTTTGTACTTACACCTACATGAGTATGTTTGTTTTCTTTTGTCAGCTGTAAGTTACACTTATGTAGAAGTGAGATGTGATAATTTCGTGTTTTTCTTATATATAATGATAGGTGGCTTGAGTGATGTATAGTGTGATTGATGGTCTCTCTTTTTTGTTTTGTCTGTGACGGGTTTCTTCTCCTGTGTCCAACAACGTGTGTGTGTGTGATAATTTATGTATGTACTTATTGTTCTCTACAGTGTTATAATATATATATATTTTATATTATATATATATATATATATATATATATATATATATATATATATATATTATATATATATATATATATATATATATGTTGACAATTTGGCCTTTCCCAGCTAAGCTTAATTTATAAATATAAATATAGGAAACACTTAGCTGATAAATGACAGCAAATCGTCTACACAGCCGCCCCTGCAGACGAGGTCTTGAAAGCTGTCGAAACCATCAACATGGGCTGTCAAGAAATATAATTTGTAAGTATATAAATTACCCCTAGGGGGTGTTATGTCAGCATATTTCATACATTGGTGGCTGACAAATACATACTTGTTTGGACTCAAAAGTCCACACCTTACTGCCGACTATAGGTTGATTACAAACTCCTTGTTACTCAAGAACTGCGCAGTCCCCTGATCTACAAGAAATTCGTAACATACCTTGCTCTTGTAACGTGAGCTATGGTGTTCTCAACACCTTCGACAGGTATTGGTGACTTGATAGAAGCTGAAGTGTCCTTGGATGTCCACGTCTTCCATTGTCTAGGAAACGCACACTGGTACACTATGTTCCACAAGATTTGTCTTTATTGTTCACAATTTTATCACAAGAGAAGCTGATCACACTTCTCTTAAGTGTTTATTGTGTTTTGTGAGACACTTTGTTCACACTAACGCACAGATCAGTGTTCTTTGCTGGTTATCCTGGCGTCAGTGTCACTCGTAGTAGAGTCAAAGTTAATCCGGCGACGCCACACCGCCCCAAGCCGTCACTGCCCTAGCACAAAAAAAAGCTGACCTAGTACTCCTTGCTTCCTTGCCACTTCCTCGATGAAGCAAAGCAGAATGTTTGATTCTTGCTGTCTTAAGCATAGACAACAATGTCCACTATTTTTAACCATGGTAATAAAGTGGGAGCAGGATTTTCCCTTAATTGTCCTGCTAAGTAAGAGATGTACTGTCTCTTATAAAAATACACTTTGCAACACCGCTGCAAGGAGCAGAGGTCACTTGACTATGTGGCATAGCATCTGTGATCAATTACTCACTCTAGCAGTAAACAAGACGCTCGCCCCTTCTGAGAGGGCTTGGCCCCTCAGGGCTGAAAGGGCTGAAGGGGGCTGATACCCCCTCCTGGAGAAAATTTCTCCACTATATATATATATATATATATATATATATATATATATATATTATATATATATATATATATATATATATGTATATATATATGTATGTATGTATGTATTATTCTGTACAAGATTTGCTCTCAATAAAATATAAAAAAAGTTCATCAAAGTGGCTTCAAATTGTATTCACTGTTATAATTATTGATTCTATTAATTTCCAGTTGACTAGGCGGTAATTCGACGACAGTGACCTTTGTTTAGAATATAAACAGGATTCACATTTGATAGAACCTCATAATTGAGGCTTGGAGGAGTTAAAAAATTATATAAAATATGATAGTGTTTAAACCAACATTTCTCTCCCACGCAGTTCTTTTTCCTGGGTAAGAGTTGTTTAACACAGTTTATGCTGCGGGTCATCATATGACTAAGACCAGTGTGAGGAAGCACTTATCCTGTTCCCCGTTACATAACCTAACCTCAGCTCATTTCAATGCCAGATTCTATGCTATCACGACCTAGGTTGCCAGTCACAACATTCTACTGACACCTTGGTACTCATTCGCTGCTAGGTGAACGAGGCAAGTGTCTTGAGGAGACTTGCCCATACTTTCCATCCATCCCAGAGTACGAGCCACAACAATGGACTAACATCGAGGTCTATTTACTGCTAGGTAGACATATAAAATACTTGTGAAAGTTTTGCCCACTCTGGGCTTGCCCCAGGTCTGCCTGGTCAGGAGATGATTGCAACTTGTGGGGCACTGGGCGCTGACAGGGTCCCGTTCTTTAACGGAGGAGAGAAGACTGGGTTTTTCTCATGGAACCCTGCTGATGGGGACTACGCCTTTGTCTGAATTCTAAATTAGAACATAAGAATTTTAATGGACGCGAATCGAGCAACAATTTATTTTGGCTTATTTTGGGTTTTTTTTTTGTGTTGCAGCTCAAACCCCGGATTGTATTTTTTCTCAGCACTTGTTGGAGGAAAAATTTAGAACAAAAGGTTTTTAAGGGCCGAAGTCTTTTTGCAACACGCCCCAGTATGTGTCAATATTACAATGATGAGTTGAGAAGAATGATGACTGGGGCCACGCAAATTGGGCGAGTGTTATTTACTCCCCCCCCCCCCCCATCACTCATTTTTCATGATTTGAGAATGAAGGCCGAAATATTTAGCAAGTACTTTTTATTGTTTTTAAAATAATGGTTTAATATTCCTCTGCAAAGTATTGATATTATTTTCCCTTACTGCCGCATATGAAGTGAAAATTTCAGTGTGATTATTATAATCGGACGTAACAAAAAATTCTAAGGTGTAAGTGAGATTCGAACTCAAGACCACAAATTCACGGTTTGTGGCATATACATATTAGTGTACACACCGTGAAAAATATGCACCTCTCGGTGTATATACGAGGATATTAAGAGTTTGAGTGCTGGGTATAACACCCCTCCCTCACTACCCCTTCTTATGTGGTGGAATTTGACAAGAAAACCTAGGTAGCTTTTGTTCCCACATGTAACTATCATATAAAGTAGGGGTAGCAACACACTGTTAGCGTTACCACTGTGCAACTATCATATAAAGTAGGGTAGCAACACATCGATGGTGTTCCCATGATGTAACTATCATATGGAGTAGGGTAGCAACACACGCTGCTGGGGTTCCCGCTATGTATCATACAGAGTACGGAAGTAGCGCACTGCTAATAGTCCCATTATCACGTAGAACAGTGTAGGAACAAACTGCTGGCGTTCTAAGTTAGGTTAGATAAGTTTCGTCAGGAAACAGGGCAAGTGCTTCCTGACGCGGGTCTTAGATGATGACCCGCCATTGGAGCTTTTGATCATCTGACCCAGGCCTTCCGCTGGCTTACCGGTCCACCCCTTTAAAAATTATGGTCATAGTTATAACCATTATTGTAGTACTGGCGTTCTCACAACATAAGGATATATATTATAGGTCCTACGGACACCAACATGCAGCTGGTATCCTCAATATAATTACCATAGAGTAGGATACGAACACAGTGTTAAAGTATAATTTTTTTTAATACACAATTTCTATGAGGGTCTCGGAACGTCGTGGGAAAATGAATCCGTTACGAGAACACCCCCATTAATTAACCTTGATAAAGGGGAATTGATGAGGTATTTTACGGGTAGTAGAATGGTGGTGTGTTGCAGAGGTGTGATATTATTGCATAACTGAAAGTTTATTACACATTCTAGCGTCTTGAGGGTCATGAAGGAAGAGCAAGAGCCAACTATGGGATATAAATGTCGTTGTTCGTAAGCCTAACTAGGCGATTTGGCTTAATCGGCAACAATTGTTTTGCTAGAGAAGATAGTCTGAAAGTTTCGTTATACTCCCAGGGGATATATTCACTGAAGTTCTTACTCTTTTAAGAACACGTCAGAACACCACGAAATTATTGCTCTGAACTCATTTTAAAATTATTCTACCTAAATTTACACTGAGTTCAGGTGGGCTAGCTAGGACTTAGTTAACTATATTATAGGACGAAATTTTAGCAAAGTTATAAGTCAGACTGCTACGCTGGTATGAGTGCAAAATTTCGTATTTCGTATCAGATTAGTTCCCGTAACTCTATTGACATGTAATACAGTATTTTCTGAAAACCTGTTTTTATAGCAGTGTGGACATGTTTGACGCGACGTAAATACTAGTCTTACAGAGGTTTTACAATATCGCGAAGGTTTAACAACATTGAATGTTTTCCAACCCTGTGAATGTTTTCCAACCCTGTGAATGTTTTACAACACTGTGGAAGAAGCAACATATAAAAATTGTACGTACGGGCTGGTTAATGGGGTTTAAAGTCCATTGACTAAAATAAGAGTCATAAAGACTACACGAATGGGGTTTAAAGCCTGTCGACTACACTAAGCATCATTAAGACTACACGTAACCTCACCACCAGCCAAGAATACTATAATCCCTAAAATAAGTATTAAACTAATGCCTCAGTGTATATACACCGAGAATAATACAACTTTCGCTGTATATATTGTGTAGAGGTTAATATTGAATTTCTTATTACTGTAGAGTATAATGCAAATGAAAATAAAATAGCTAAATAATGTATATTTTTACATTAATTCAAAATATATAAAAAGACAGTATCCGACAATTACCTTTCGCCTCCCCTACTGCGTGCAATATATATAAGTGAAAAAAAATATTGATTACTTTCAGTGCTCTAATGGCTGACGTAGGGGTGACTATGTTCCTTTATTCATTTTTTTTTTTTTGGTTTCCGCATGAGCTTTTTACATACATGCGAATTTACTGAAATCGTAACATGGTTGATCACTCGCCGATTAATACAAGAATACTTTTTCATGGTATTGATCAGCTCTTTTTTATTTGTATAAATCAGCTGATTTTGTTTGTATAAATCAGCTGTTTGACCGTATGTGTGAATCAGCTGACTGTTAGTTCGTTTAAATCAGCTGATGGCGCTGGAAGAGAGATATACAGGACAGTTTCAAAGAGATATGAGATAGGAGTATAAAAAATACAAAGAGAATAGGATAGTTATAGGGAATACTAAGGAGGGAGAGGCAGATATATTTCTGAAGGTGATAGTTGATATATCGTTCTGGAGGTGAGATAGAAAAAATATCGAGTGGCAAAAAGAGAATGATAATGACTCGATCCACCGTCCGTTAATCGTGGTGCTTTGTCATCCCACAGTGAAGTTTTATCAACTAACGAGCGGTTTATCACCCATGATTGTGCTTTATCACCTACACTAGTGCTTTATAACGCACAGTGGGGCTATATAACCCACAATGGAGCTTTATCATCCCCAGTAGAGCTTTATTAACCGCGGTGGGGCTTTACCAACCACAGTGGAGATTTGTCACCCACGGTAATGAAGATTCACTGTGGGTGGAGCTTCATCACTTTCACCTAGGTAAATTACCATATAGGAAGGAAGTAATTAGAGGGAGGGAGGGTAATATGAGGGAGGAGCATGATTTCCAGGAAAGAGGGAACAACATACTGAATGACAGACGTATTTTGCGGGCATTAACAAGGAGGAACAGGAAACAGGGACTAAGTCAGGAAAATTTTCCTAATCTTTATCAAAACTGGATGAGAGTGCTATTACAATGTTGTTGTTTTTTTTGATAGTCACATGTAGAAGCCCCCCCCCCCAGTGCGCTGCTACACTATTATATAAGATAGTTACATTGTAGAAGCCCCCCCAGAGTGCTGCTACACTATTATATAAGATAGTTACATTGTAGAAGCCCCCCCAGTGTGCTGCTACACTATTATATAAGATAGTTACATTGTAGAAGCCCCCCAGTGTGCTGCTACACTATTATATAAGATAGTTACATTGTAGAAGCCCCCCAGTGTGCTGCTACACTATTATATAAGATAGTTACATTGTAGAAGCCCCCCAGTGTGCTGCTACACTGTTATATAAGATAGATGCATTGTAGAAGCCCCCCAGTGTGCTGCTACACTATTATACAAGATAGTTACATTGTAGAAGCCCCACCAGTGTGCAGCTACACTATTATATAAGATAGTTACATTGTAGAAGCCCCCCAGTGTGCTGCTACACTATTATATAAGATAGTTACATTGTAGAAGCCCCCCCCAGTGTGCTGCTACACTATTATATAAGATAGTTTCATTGTAGAAGCCCCCCAGTGTGCTGCTACACTATTATATAAGATAGTTACATTGTAGAAGCCCCCCCAGTGTGCTGCTACACTATTATATAAGATAGTTACATTGTAGAAGCCCCCCCAGTGTGCTGCTTAACTATTATATAAGATAGTTACGTTGTAGAAGCCCCCCCAGTGTGCTGCTACACTATTATATAAGATAGTTATATTGTAGAAGCCCCCCAGTGTGCTGCTACACTATTATTTAAGATAGTTACATTGTAGAAGCCCCCCAGTGTGCTGCTACACTATTATATAAGATAGTTACATTGTAGAAGCCCCCAGTGTGCTGCTACACTATTATATAAGATAGTTACATTGTAGAAGCCCCCAGTGTGCTGCTACACTATTATATAAGATAGTTACATTGTAGAAGCCCCACAGTGTGCTGCTACACTACTATATAAGATAGTTACATTGTAGAAGCCCCCAGTGTGCTGCTACACTATTATATAAGATAGTTACATTGTAGAAGCCCCGCAGTGTGCTGCTACACTATTATATAAGATAGTTACATTGCAGAAGCCCCCCCAGTGTGCTGCTACACTATTATATAAGACAGTTACATTGTAGAAGCCCCACAGTGTGCTGCTACACTATTATATAAGATAGTTACATTGTAGAAGCCCCCCCCAGTGTGCAGCTACACTATTATATAAGATAGTTACATTGTAGAAGCCCCCCCAGTGTGCAGCTACACTATTATACAAGATAGTTGCATTGCAGAAGCCCCCCCCCAGTGTGCTGCTACACTATTATGTAAGATAGGTACATTATAGAAGCCCCCCAGTGTGCTGCTACACTATTATATAAGATAGTTACATTGTAGAAGCCCCCCAGTGTGCTGCTACACTATTATATAAGATAGTTACTTTGTAGAAGCCCCCCAGTGTGCTGCTACACTATTATATAAGATAGTTACATTGTAGAAGCCCCCCCAGTGTGCTGCTACACTATTATATAAGACAGTTACATTGTAGAAGCCCCCCCAGTGTGCTGCTACACTATTATATAAGATAGTTACATTGCAGAAGCCCCCCCCACAGTGTGCTGCTACACTATTATATAAGATAGTTACCTTGTAGAAGCCCCCCCCCCAGTGTGCTGCTCTGACATCCCACATCATAAATCTTTGAAAGAGTGCTAAGAAGCACGATTGCAAATCACCTGGATTCCCAAAATCTGCACAAT
Organism: Cherax quadricarinatus; assembly: GCF_026875155.1. NCBI lineage: Eukaryota > Metazoa > Arthropoda > Malacostraca > Decapoda > Parastacidae > Cherax > Cherax quadricarinatus. The sequence continues at coordinate 39,988,737 of NC_069405.1, read as the reverse complement.
TCAGGGCAACATGGGTTCAGGGCAGGTCGCTCCTGCTCTCACAACTACTGGTCCTATGACATGGCCTTGGATGCACTGGAAAAAAATCAGAATGCAGATGTAATATACACAGACTTTGCAAAAGCATTTGACAAATGCGATCATGGCGTAATAGCCCATAAAATACGTGCTAAAGGAATAACTGGGAAAGTGGGGAGATGGATCTTCAACTTCCTAACAAATCGAACACAAAGAGTAGTGGTCAACAGAGTTAAATCGGAGGCTGCCATAGTGAAGAGCTCTGTTCCACAAGGCACAGTACTCGCCCCATCTTATTCTTATCCTCATATCAGACATAAACAGAGATATACACCACAGCACCGTATCATCCTTTGCGGATGATACTTGGATCTGCATGAGGCTGTCATCTGCTGAGGACGCGGTTAACCTCCAAGAAGATATAAACAAAGTTTTCCAGTGGGCAACGGTAAACAATATGATGTTCATTGAGGACAAATTCCAACTACTCCGTTATGGAAAACTGGAGGAGATAATAACTAGAACAGAGTATACTACTGACTCCGGCCATACAATAGAGCGGAAAAATAATGTAAGGGACCTGGGAGTAGTGTAATGTCTGAGGATCTCACTTTCAAGGATCACAACAGTGCCACGATCGCACGTGCAAAGAAAATGATAGGATGGATAACGAGAACTTTCAAAACGAGAGATGCCAAGCCCATGATGATCCTTTTCAAATCACTTGTTCTCTCTAGGCTGGAATACTGCTGTACATTAACATCTCCATACAAAGCAGGTGAAATCGCAGATCTAGAGAGTGTACAGAGATCCTTTACTGCACGTATAAGTTCTGTCAAGCACCTTAACTACTGGGAACGCTTGGAAGCACTTGACTTGTACTCGTTGGAACGCAGGAGGGAGAGATATATCATAATCTACAATTGGAAAATCTAGGAAGGAATGGTCCCAAATCTGAACACAGAAATCACTCCCTACGAAAGTAAAAGACTGGGCAGGCGATGCAAAATGCCGCCAATAAAAAGTAGGGGCGCCATTGGTACACTAAGAGAAAACACCATAAGTGTCCGAGGCCCAAACTGTTCAACAGCCTCCCATCAAGCATTAGGGGAATTGCCAATAAACCCCTGGCTGCCTTCAAGAGAGAGCTGGACAGATACCTAAAGTCAGTGCCGGATCAGCCGGGCTGTGGTTCGTACGTCGGACTGCGTGCGGCCAGCAGTAACAGCCTAGTTGATCAGGCCCTGATCCATCGGGAGGCCTGGTCATGGACCGGGCCGCGGGGGCGTTGATCCCCGGAATAACCTCCAGGTAACCTCCAGGTAACCCAGTGTGCTGCTACACAATTATATAAGATAGTTACATTGTAGAAGCCCCCCCCCAGTGTGCTGCTACACTATTATATAAGATAGTTACATTGTAGAAGCCTCCCCAGTGTGCTGCTACACTATTATAAAGATAGTTACATTATAGAAGCCCCTCCCCAGTGTGCTGCTACACTATTATATAAGATAGTTACATTGTAGAAGCCCCCCCCAGTGTGCTGCTACACTATTATATAAGATAGTTACATTGTAGAAGCCCCCCCAGTGTGCTGCTAAACTATTATGTAAGATAGTTACATTGTGGAAGCCCCCCAGTGTGCTGCTACAATATTATATAAGATAGTTACATTGCAGAAGCCCCCCCCAGTGTGCTGCTACACTATTATATAAGATAGTTACATTGTAGAAGCCCCCAGTGTGCTGCTACACTATTATATAAGATAGTTACATTGTAGAAGCCCCCCAGTGTGCTGCTACACTATTATATAAGATAGTTACATTGTAGAAGCCCCCCCAGTGTGCTGCTACACTATTGTGTAAGATAGTTACATTGTAGAAGCCCCCCAGTGTGCTGCTACGCTATTATATAAGATAGTTACATTGTAGAAGCCCCCCAGTGTGCAGCTACACTATTATATAAGATAGTTACATTGTAGAAGCCCCCCAGTGTGCTGCTACACTATTATATAATTGTTACATTGTAGAGCCCCCCCAGTGTGCTGCTACACATTTATAAAAGATAGTTACATTGTGAAGCCCCCAGTGTGCTGCTACACTATTATATAAGATAGTTACATTGTAGAAGCCCCCCAGTGTGCTGCTACACTATTATATAAGATATTTTACATTTTTAGAAGCCCCCCCCACAGTGTGCTACTACACTATTACATAAGATAGTTACATTGTAGAAGCCCCCCCCAGTGTGCTGCTACACTATTATATAAGATAGTTACATTGTAGAACCCCCCCAGTGTGCTGCTACACTATTATGAAAGGGATAGTTACATTGTAGAAGCCCCCCAGTGTGCTCCCTGCACTATTATTTAGATAGTTACATTGTAGAAGCCCCCCAGTGTGCTGCTGCAACTATTATATAAGATAGTTACATTGTAGAAGCCCCCCAGTGTGCTGCTGCACTATTATTTAAGATAGTTACATTGTAGAAGCCCCCCAGTGTGCTGCTACACTATTATGTAAGATAGTTACATTGTAGAATCCCCCCCAGTGTGCTGCTACACTATTATGTAAGATAGTTACATTGTAGAAGCCCCCCAGTGTGCTACTACACTTATATATAAGATAGTTACATTGTAGAAGCCCCCCAGTGTGCTGCTACACTATTATATAAGATAGTTACATTGTAGAAGCCCCCCAGTGTGCTGCTACACTATTATATAAGATAGTTACATTGTAGAAGCCCCCCAGTGTGCTACTACATATTATATAAGATGTTACTTTTGTAAAAGCCCCCCAGTGTGCTGTTGCACTATTATTTAAGATAGTTACATTGTAGAAGCCCCCCAGTGTGCTGCTGCACTATTATATAAGATAGTTACATTGTAGAAGCCCCCCAGTGTGCTGCTGCACTATTATTTAAGATAGTTACATTGTAGAAGCCCCCCAGTGTGCTGCTGCACTATTATTTAAGATAGTTACATTGTAGAAGCCCCCCAGTGTGCTGCTACACTATTATATAAGATAGTTACATTGTAGAAGCCCCCCAGTGTGCTACTCCCACTATTATATAGATAGTTACATTGTAGAAGCCCCCCAGTGTGCTGTTGCACTATTTTTTTAAGATAGTTACATTGTAGAACCCCCCCAGTGTGCTGCTACACTATTATATAAGATAGTTACATTGTAGAAGCCCCCCAGTGTGCTGCTGCACTATTATTTAAGATAGTTACATTGTAGAAGCCCCCCAGTGTGCTGCTGCACTATTATTTAAGATAGTTACATTGTAGAAGCCCCCCAGTGTGCTGGAACCATATTATATATGATAGTTACACTGTGGGAGGATTTGCAGACGTGCATCACCTGGGTATCTTTATATAAAAATATTTGACGAAACGTCCTGCAGTAACGATACCCAGGTTTTCCATGTTTAGTTCCTTATCTTATTGGTATTGTATACAGTTATTGCAATAATATACTGTGAGAGTGTCATGTCCGTGGTATCCTTCAATGCATTTTGCATATCGCGAAGTTTCAGGACGGTTTGAAGTATATACGTACTGACATATTTTAAATTTTCGCTACTATACGCATATAAGAGGATTGTGTATAGTGTAGAAGCACAAAAATTATCATAACGTATATAGGTACCTTGACTATGGACATAATTTAAAAATTAATGTACTTTTAGTCGTCCTGACAGCCTGTGTGTATGACAGTGGCTGAGTGATAGTTATTATCTTAACATCTCCCATTAATTGTATATGTTACCATGGCTCACGAAATCGTAATGACACGATTGCAAACAAACCATACCACGGGTGGGGTTAGAACCCGCGATCACAGTCACAAAACTCCAGACCGACGCGTTAGCCACTGGAGTTTTGTGACTCTCTGATCGCAGGTTCTAACCCCACCCGTAGTATTGTTAAATTGTATATGTTTTTTCCCTTCGCATTTTATAGTAACTAAAACGTACTTTGATGTTGTATAAATATGGAAAAAATTACCACATATATTTTCGTTATGATTTTTTATATCTTAAACGTTGCATACATATAAGATTTTTTATTTTATATACACTACAAAGTGTGAAGATTATAGGTATATAATATGGACAATGAATTAACAGTAAATCAATCAACAGTGAGCCAACACAAACATGATGACACGGAATACAATCCCCAAACATTGCACATACAACACAAAATACATTAACACAACACAAAATACACTGACACAGCACAAAATGCACTGACACAACACAAAATACACTGACACAACACAAAATTCACTGACACAACACAAAATACATTGACAAAACACAAAATGCACTGACATAATGCAAAATACACTGACACAACACAAAAAAGCACTGACACAACACAAATGCACTGACACAACACAAAATGCACTGACACAACACAAAATGCACTGACACAACACAAAATGCACTGACACAACACAAAATACACTGACACAACACAAAATACACTGACACAACACAAAATGCACTGACACAACACAAAATACACTGACACAACACAAAATACACTGACACAACACAAAATGCACTGACACAACACAAAATGCACTGACACAACACAAAATGCACTGACACAATACAAAATACACTGACACAACTCAAAATACAGACACAAATTGTGTCTCTTGGTCTGACATTTCCCTGTTCCTGACAATCCATATATGAAGTAATGTAAATGGACCGTAAACGTCGTCGACTCCAGACTGAGGGACTGAATATCTCAAACTTCTCATCTTTCACCATTCTTTTCTGTTGGTAAGTAAGACACATGT